>OX638381.1:76913492-78113492 GCA_951813785.1 Criorhina ranunculi | reverse complement strand
GGTACAAACAAGGTTACACATCACATGTACGACTGTTTCCAATTGGTGAAGTTTTTTAATTTCATTCATACAGTTCGTTAAGTTTAGCAATTGTGCAAACTTTTATATCACTTCCATGATAACATTGTACAAATCGGGGAAAACCCTTGGATGTGTTAACTGTTTGTTTTTGTGCTTATCAGCGCTGATGACGATACAATTATGAAATAATTTCTAAGCAATTTTGTTTCGCTTGCGTAAAGTGAGGGCTAATTAGTCAACAATGCTCTGTGTGGAGACAGTTATAACTATTGTTCGGTCTCTTGACTTTCTTCGCAATGGGTACACACACACACATTAAGTGACTCTTTGGTGGATTTTGAAGACAAGCGTATCCGCTCAATGTCTTTTTCTTTTCGATGCGTGATTTTTTATTTTCTTTTCGATGGTTTTTTTTTTCCAGCGTCTGAAAATGAACCATGTTTATAAATGTGATGTTGGCGTCAGATTGTGGATATCGCTGACGCGTCACTCCTTAAACGATTGTGTGGGAGTTGTCCAAAGTTTAAATGATTTTTTAAACACTACACGGTGACGATAACCATTTCTTTTATGGTGCCAAGTTTTACATGTAAATAAATAAGCCCTTGAGGCTTTCGTTTGGTGACTTGTTTTGGTTATCTTTGGCATCTGTTCGAATTTGGAACAAAGGGGAACGACTTTTCTTATGTTTATTTGAAATTGGAACAGCGTGTTGGATTTTTAACTACACCATCGCGTGCCGTCAAGAAATTTTTCGCGAGGGAATTTCGGTCTAAGATGTTATGCTTGCACTTGGAAAGTTTATGTTTGGGTTAAAAATAATGCAGCTCTCCATGTGAGCTGGTTAAGGACGCTTTGCCCAGGTTTACTCAGGACTGCAGCGCGATCATAATTAAGTTAGTAACTCTCCAGTGGGGGCGATGGTGTAGTGATTGCTTGTTACCCGACCTGTGTAGGTTCGAGCCCGGTCGGGGAACAGCAACAGCCACCGGAAATGAAAAGAGAAACGAATAAAATCTGAGTTCATCCTACAAGAAGTTTCTGCCTGGGAGTACAATGAACCGCAACTGAGTCTGAGTGCTCCTGTGATTTGGAAATTTACTTGAACAAAATAAAATAGCTCTATGCTGCAACGACCTTGGACATTGGTTTGTATCTCCATATGCCATTACTGAAATATTTCCTTCGCTCCTGCAATTCTTTAATGAACCACTCTTTTGGGAAACTAAGTACTTCGTTCTCTTGTGTACCTACCCTGGTTACACTTGTTATTGTGGTGGTTGAAACCTCCTATGTGCCTTATCCACAAGAATGTATGTTGGCATCATGCCAGCAACACAACACACGCTGCATCATAAGATGTTTTCCGCAATGCACTTAATCGATAGACAGTTTTTACCTTCAGGACTTTAGTTCAAATTTGCCATGAGTTTAGACCCTTGCTAACATGAGTATTCGTGTTCCTTTGCTTCTGGAACTTTTGCATTGATTTGGTTACACTTGTCTCAATTTCTTACGACCCTATGCTTGTTTCTTTCTAGATGCTATGTCGCGTTTTCGATTCTTTTCGCTCGTTGATTTTTTTTTTCTTCTAAAATTTCTCATAATCAACACCAAGTGACACGTGTTTTTATTTACTTTAAGCTTCCGTTCAACCAAAGTCAAGATATATGTACATATAAACTTGCAACAACGGACGTTTATCTTTCTTTGTGTAAAAATAAATTGAAATTTTCATTCTGAAATAAAATCCAAAAATAAATATCTAAGCGTCAAATGAAAACGGAAATGAAAACGTAAATAAACCCAAGTGACACCTCATCGTCGTCCGACATGTTTGTTAAGAATTTTCCATAAAATGCGATCACAACTGTCAGTGTTGGTGTTTCTTTTGTCGCATTATTCGCTTAATGGGATCGTCGTTTTTAATTGATTCAGTTAATAAAATCTAAAATGTGCTTAGGAATTTCGCAATTAGAGAATTAATGGTAAACAGATGCCATTAAAGTTTTAAAGTTAACAGAGGTGTCGAAATATACTATACATATGTGTATGTATGCCTATCAGATTGCCTCATTCTTACCTATGGATTGCTCGTTTGGTAACCCACCTTAAGCAAAGCCTACAACATTACAAAATTAAGTAGAGTTCAAAGAACAGCTGGTATCGGATTGCATGTAGTGCAATTAGACATAGAATTTGGGTTCTGGCTTATGAAACCATATGGTCACCATAACAATGCTGCCTAGGACTTTGGCTTCGACCATAATTGACAACAAAATACCTAAACTCAACAACATTCGAGTTCACTTTTGGGACAGGACGGAATGAAACAATATTGATGTTTACTTACGACTCCAAGGGGGAATGCGCCGTTGAAGCAGGTGTCTTCTCAGCGGAACTGCACGTTTCCATAGCGTACCGCCTTCCATACTTTTCGAGTGTATTCAGGCGATTAGAAAGGCCTGCAAGATACTAAGTCTCAGCTCCACTACCAAGAACAATATTAGGAATCTTTTTTGACTGCCAGGCTGCCGTTAAAGCGCTCCTCTCACATACTTCGTCCTCATTAGCACAACGGTGTAAGGATATTATCACCAAGGTAAGCGCTTGGTTTAATATTAGATACTCTCCTCTGGGTTCTCGACCATAGTAACATAGAGGGGAATGAGAGAGGCGACGCAACATTTTATGGAGTTAGTCTGCTCCCTAATTGAACTCATCAGGGAAAGAATTCTCCGGCACTTTCTCTCAATTGCCAACTCTGCCAACTCTGCCAACATCAACATCCAGGTCACGTGAGTTGTGGTATCAAAAAGGCTCATCGGCGCTACTTGTGTTTCTGGTAGGACTTGCCAGACAGCCACATCTACCTACCCTCCTATGCGTATCATCAACTGATATCTTCTTGAGGCAAGTCATCCACGTATGGAACTACAGCCATTCTTTCCCAGATCCACAAGCAGATCGTTTAAAGTCATGTTCCAAAGGAAAGGTGGGAGAACTCTCCCTTGAGTTGTACCTTTGCCGACAGATCTTTGAGCTGTGGTGACACCCATCTCTAGCTTTGACGACTCTTTCACAGAGGTGTTGTATAATCAATGTGATTAGTGACTCACTTACTTGTAGGCCTGCCAGAGCCCCAGTGACGTTGTTGCAAGCTCCCTCAGTATCGAGGAAGGCAACTAGGATATATTACTTGTTATCAATGGACTCAATGGTTTGAGTTTACAAATCTAAAGCCGCTTTAGTCGACTAACCTTTATTGTAAGCGTTTCTCAATTATCCTTTCAAATACATGCGTTTAAAAGAAAAGGGGATAGACCGATAGGTCACGACTGCCGCCAAACTAATGACAATTTCAAACCTTGAAGATCTGACATATGTACATTTCCCTTTCGATTATATCGGATGATGTTGAATTTTTATTGAATTAATTTACTTTATATGGCCTACATTTATGTCAAAGAGAGAGTTTCCAAAAAAAAAATGGTGAAATTTCCTAAAGAATTATTCACCCATTAGTAACGGGTCTAGACGTCTTATGCAAAAATTGGCTTCGCACTGTTGACTTTTGGAAATTCGTGTTTTTTTCTTCCGTTAAATGAACACCCACACATGGAATTGTATAAATTATTTCGTGTGGTTTGAATTGAATTTTGACGTAAACATGTCTATAATTAAATTAAAAAGTATGAAACGTCAAAAGATTGATGATTTACTAGCTAATAAAAGGTGATTCGGAGAAATTCATCTATGACTTGCAAGTGCATAAATGTTTATACAGTTGGTAGTGCATTACGGATGGAGAGTGTATGATCCATTCGTTTGATTTATTATTTTTTCTTGTTACGTTTTCCATTTTTTTTTTTGTGGTTTTATTATTTTGAAATGACGCATTTGCATATTATGTGGAAGACACTGCTGAATTGGAAAGTTTTATTTTGTATCTTCTATTGTGATGAATAATACTTTATTCTTATTGGACTGGAGACTGGCACTCGACACCTGGGTGTCACCTAGGACAGGAAATTGTTGTGTAAACCGCAGATATGTAGGCTGAATCGTTGACGATCAGGTCTGACCTGTATGTTAGATCGTATGCTCAGAGTGTCTTTAAAAGGCAATTGGAGTTTGAACAGTTCATCCAATTACTTATCATTGTTCTCCGAAGTAGTGGTTGTTGAATGACACTATCGGTGACTACATACGGAGTTACTGTCTTCTTGGGCTAATCTAGAAGGCACATAGGAATACCAGAATCAGGCTTTCAGGAAGCCCTTCGCCTATCCTGAAGGAGACTAGAAAAACACTATACAAATTCTTTTGTGTCAAACAAAGTTCTCCTGCAATTGAAGAATATTGTGATCACGAGCAAGACCGAGCTCATGGCGGAACCCTAGCATCGTGTTTGTGGATGGTTTGTTGACTATGTTTGGAAAATTAACACCTTGTCGAGCTATGGTGGGTCAAAATATGCTCAAAAGTCGATTTCCAAACCAAGTCGGCATATGTCTGAAAGACTTATGCTCAGGAAATCATTGGAGTCTTTCCTGGCGTAAAAAAAACCGGCCTTCAGCCGAAAATCATGCACTGGCTATAGATTGTAGTAAAACCGATCCTTACTTACGACATAATGGTTATGTTGTCAGTTCTAGAAAAACAAAGCGGCATAAAAGTTCTCAAATAAATCCAATGTGTGGCTTGCCTCAGTACTACAGGTGCGATGAACATTTTTCCAACAGCTGCACTTCAAACTCTATGCTTCACTTAGTGCCAATAGACATTTACCATGTAAAGTAAGCCACTAAAGCGGCCCTTAAGCTGAGAGAAAGTCATTTATGGTGGGACTCACTAATATGGGACATGCCAATTAATTCACGCCAACCTTCCTAAATCAACTGACACGTTGCACATAATAAAAGACGGAAGCGCCTGGAGAAAGCGCGAGTTTTATCCCTATCTTTACGGAGCGCTCTAAAACAGCCAAAAGTTTCGGTGCTGGTGTCTTTTCAGAAGACCTTGACATTCACCACTCCTTTAGTCTCCCTTATCACTGTAGTCTTTTTCGAGCCGAAGTAACGGTTATCAATTAGGCCGCCGTTGCTCATCTGAAGGTTAAGCCAGTATCACGCACAGATATTGTGACAGTCTAGCTGCGATCAGATCTCTTGTATCTAAAAGACCGCCGTGTGTCTCTAAACGAGATCGCTAACCAGTATAATATCACCCCCTGGTCACATTCCGAGGAACCATGCGATTGATGTATTAGCTAGACAAGACTTTCTCAAGCTGCAGAGGGTAGGAAGATTGTCCTTTTCTGCCTCAATCGTGGTTTCTGTCAAACCGTTTTTGTCACTTTAAAAACTGCGTCCAAGAGAAATCTTCACAAGTAATTCCAACCATACTTCCAAGAATAAGCAATACGTTGTGTTGGTGGATGGTACTTTCCAGCGTCTAACCATCTTATCTCTCGCATGAGGTCAATGTCGATTTTGTATTGCTTTGACATAGCTAAAGATTATCAGCTTGCCGAGGCATTGTTTCATATTGTTTTATATTTGTGTGCTAAGTCATTGACCCACAACCAAACCTTTTTTTTTTGCGGGACATATTTTCGTTTGGAATTTTCTTCTTGGAAACCACAATAGGTTAAGTTATTCGGCTGTCGTACCTCCTATTCATAGAATTTGAAAGTACAAATTTTGTTAGGTGATGAATTTTTTTGGTTCTGACTTATCAGCTTGTTGGCGAAAGGCTTTAATTATTAGGAAATAATTCAAGATAAGATTTAGTATAAAAAGTATACGCTGTAGGTAGGTACGCCGTAAGGTAGGATCATTGCTGTCGATGTGTGTATTAAAGATAAGATATTTCGGCTTACTTTTTGGTTGGTGTCCTATCTTGATAGAGAACATAAACTTGAATTCTATTAGCCTTGTGTGGTGGTCATATAATTTGTCAAGTGCCATATGATGTGGCAAAAAAAGAAAAACCTTGTGGTTTAGAACAAAATAGATTGGCATGCAACCTCAGATCAACCATAAACACTAACATGATCTCAAACTCACAGCACACTTACAACAAAGGAAAGTCGACTGACACAGCTTTAATGAGCAAACACTTACCAGTAAGCCACCGCGTCCACGTTAGGGGAAATAATACTTCTCCTTGTGGACAACCTCTTGTTGTGTTGGCTTTGGTAGTTCTTAGTGCAGTTTGCGTCTGTTTGATACTGTAGTTTTCAGAAGAAATTATGTTTAGCTTGATTGGTCTATATAACTTTGGTTGCGTTTGGTCCTTTTTCCTCACTTTTGGAATAAATACAACCTTGGCCCCGCCACTGGTTTGGTAAAGGGTCATCCAACAAGAGGTGTTGAACTGCAAACATTCAATTATTATCATTGCGATGACTTTTGATAAGTAAAAACTAGGAAGTCATTTGATATGGATCACACACACTCGCACAAAGTATTGAAATAGTGAAAATTCACTACAAAAACAGTGAAAATATCGCGGAAAGGTTTCGTAAGCAGTACAAAGCTTTTGGTCATCATCAAGTTTCTTCTCGTATAGCTATAGTGAATTTTATCAATCAATTTGAACGTCTCGGACAGCGATAAGTGATGTGAAGACTCCAATTTGTGTTCGTCCGGCAAGGTCAACTGAAAATATCGCCGCTGTAGCTGAGAGTGTGACTGAAAACCCAGCAGGTCCCCTACTCCGCAACCACTAAGCACCGCATTTTGCTTATAAGGTCCATTTGACGCAAGAATTAAAGCCAGCAGATCGCGCACAACACGGTACTTTCGCTGGAAATTAATGAAAAAGATCATGATTTTTTACACAAAATTATTCTGAGTGATGAGGCTCATTTTCATGCGTCGGGGTACGTAAACAAACAAAACTGTCGCATCTTGGGCTCCGAAAACCCAAGAGAAGTATTTGTCATTAAGCCCAAAGTCAGACTGCTTCTTGTTATCCTGACCAGGTCTGTTTCTATTTTTTTCTTGCCCTTTTTGCAGTTGCCATCGTGTCATGTTTTACCAGTGCTAGAAACTATTTGTGTTGGCAAAATAGAAGATATGAACTCAATTTCCACGAGTTCAACTAGTAGAAAAAAAAGGTTAAGTTCTCTGCTCTCATTAAAGCCGACAGCGTATCGTTAAAACAAATTAGCAGCACACCACTTCACTCTGACCTTAATCTGGATAAGTAATCTTAAAACAAGTTTGAAAACAATCATTATAATTTTTTGCGATTGATTTATGAAAAGAGTTGGGAAAACCAATAATTAAAATTGTTTCTCGATTATCCCCAATTGCCGGAGAAAGTGATAAATATTTATGAGAAAAAAAAAATTAATGCATTTCCAGGTCTGTCCTCTGTGAGGAATAATTGAACGTTCAAACAGAATTTCCGTAAAGAAGCTTTAGTAGATAAGCTAGCTTCCAAGTGAAACAAGACGTGATCTTTACAGGGCTTGACAAAATGATATGCAAACCTTTTTCTCAAGCCCAAATTTTTTGATGAACTAAGAGTATTTCTAGTGAATTCAGCGATGTTAAAACTATTTCTGAGAGTTGATATACTCGATTAGATTGTAGGGGGATGCACCGCACAAACTCTGACCGACCGTTTTAACAGTTTTATGATATTTTTTGTGTAACGTCATTAGCAACATTATTTGTTTGTTATTTAGAAAAAAATATTTATTCAGATCACGTTCTTAGAAAATGTCAAGCAATAGCCGGTGATTTGAATGCCAATAAAGTAAAATACTTAAACAAAGTGTCAACTTAGTTTGACATTGACCGAGTTCAGTATTCAGAGGATTTAACACTTAACATTGAATGACAAACTGATTTAAAATGCATTGTATGTCAGATAGACGATGACACATGTCATTTATGTCAAAAGTTAAATATTTACTTTTTTTTTGTTTTACACATGAAAAGCTGCCGCGTTAGAAAATAGTCGTAAGCGATTTTTGAAAATGTAGTCAGTGACTTGTAGATTCCATCTACATGCGTGAATTAAACAATGAAACTAAGTGTCACCACTTTTGGGTGAGTCGGTGTTGTTTTTCGGCGCATAGTTTACTTTATAATCGTTTAGAAATATAGAAATCTCGTCGTTGATAGTTTGGCTTTCGTAAAACGCCAAAGAACGAACTACCTGACCCGGATGTAAGTAAGCTTTTCTTAGAACGCCGGCACTGCTCTAGATGCGATGCTAAAAGGTTTTCTTGGATATTGGTCACACTGGACAGCAATAAATTCGAGTAAACTCTGCTATCCCTTGCGACAACGACATCTTGTCTGAAATTAAACGATGAGATTTTTAATCTCTTGTCAATCGCTGTTTCTTTGGACTGGGATGACAACTGAGAAGTATTATTATTTATTATTAAATTTACTCTGCGACTGACGCATAAGATCTATTGTGCTGGGAGCCTGTTTAGACTAGGAGATCCTAGATCTTTTGAATAAAGTTCAGGCGTTTCTATTGTCTTCAGGTGTCAGGAAAAAGCGCTTCCTGATACAGTACAGAGCCGCGCACTCATACAGTACGTGTTCCGTCGATTCGTCTTCTTCTAGAGTCTAAAGTCGACATTCAGTATTTAGTTTTGTAATTGATATCTGAGGCCGCAATGACCGAAGAGGAAGTTAGCAAGTCTTCTGATATCATCCCTTTTGTGATTAAGGATGTTCTTTGTGATTTAATTCAGCGGTCGGATGACCCTTTTGGTCTGTCTGGGTTCCAGTTGGACAAGTACTTTACCGTTTTCCCAGGTGGCTTAACTTTTTTCAAACGCGGAATAAGCGATGTCGCAGAAGGGTTAGTCATCTATATACCTTTCCCTGCTAGCTTGTCAGCGATTTCTTTGACTTCAATGCCTCGTGTGTCCTGGTACCTAATATGGTTTGTTTTCCCATCCCCCCCCCCCTCCTTATCTTTACTTTAGCTCGGCAGCTTCATTTGTCTGGTCAATTCTGACCAGTGGTCCCCCGCGTAGCTAGGGTAATACATATAGAGTCCACCATTGGTTGCTTATCCAATGGGCACAATCTTACACAACATGCTGGATTTGGGGTTAAAATTCTTGGTTGGTTGCCATTTAGACTGAAAGACGCGTGAAAGACTGCTCTCGCATGGATAAGTGAGCAGCTTAAGCCTTCGTATTGCTACAAGGTGACCGCTTATAAATCATTCTAATCGAATATGTAGACTCGTCATTGGCTTTGACTTCATTCGCCGTTCAACAAAAGTTGATGGCGGTGGGAAAAATGACTTCGAATACGCAAACGACTTTTATGAATTCTATTGAATAAGTTCATCCGTATGTAAGTACATGAACGGACCTATTGTGTTGGTATGCAAACCCCCCTTAATCCTTAAAAATAAAAAGTTCGTACGCACTTAATTTGTCCATTTTCCACTCATTGTCATTGCAAACGACATGCGCGCCACTCCATTCATATCAATAACAAAAGTCCCAGCGAATAGGTGCATGCTTACACGGTCGCCATTAATGTCTGATTTAAAATCGTTTTCCGGTACGAGAGCAACGCGCAAATAATGGAAAAATCATGGAAACTTTCACTATTGCGTAAACAAAAATTAAAATTAAAACCAACAAAGAGGAACTAACGCATGCCCGCCCCGTGTATTATGTAGGTGCGCTCGGGCATTCATTACTCGCTTTTTCGGAACTTGGGTGTAAATTCAATTAAATAAACATTTGTGGTCAAGTCAGTGGTTGTTTACTACAAATTTTTTTTTTTTTTTTTTACAGTTCACATCAACAATGCTATATGATCCTGTTCGCAAGAAAGAATCATCGCCATCATTTCAAACGGAACGTGACACCTGCTTAGTATACTTCTCACAATGGAACGAGGAAGATCAAGTTGCATTTGTTGAGCATTTGCTGTCACGAATGTGTCACTATCAACACGGTCACATAAATGCGTTCTTGAAACCGATGCTGCAGAGGGATTTTATATCACTATTGCCTAGTAAGTATTATTTGCTTAAATGAATAATTGAATGGTTTGGCAAACGACACAATTCTACATGCGCGGGATCTGTCTTAAAAGTAACCAAAAGCAAAGGCAATTTCACAAACGCGTAACAAATGGACATTGCAACTCTATTGTAACATGGCACGAACACTTGACAGATGAGCTACTTCTTTGTTGTTGTAGACGGGCGTTTAAGTGTTGTTCACACGTCTAGAGTGTAACAGGTACTCATTTTCTTGTTATCATACAGAGGCAAGGAGTTCGCTTAAAAAAGACAACAAATCTACACTAGTTTTGTTTTTTATTTTTCGAAGATTAGAGAAGTACACAGGGAAGTGTCCCGAAGAGTTCAATGGAGTGATGTCTAAAAATGCGATTTTTGAATGTCCTACCTTTACGTCCAAATGTGATGGAACAAGTAAAGGTTGGAATCCCCTTTCAGACGTGTTCCTGGAAGTTTTAAACATTTCAGAACAAAGTACACAAGTATCTGCATGCATTTCGAAGCGTTATCTCAGGTCTGCTTCTCCTGGAAAAGATTTAAAAAAAAGTATCACCCTATCGAAGTCTATCTTCCGAAAGTCCTTTTTGAAGCCCTCATCTAACTCAAATTTCTATAGCATGGATCTCAGCTTGAAAAATACTAGAATAAATGCCCATAGATCTCGAGAATGTGGTTTCGGGAACAGAGGGTCTATTATCGTGGTCGTCTAGGGTTCGTTCGTATACCAGCATAGGCTTTTGGAGTCCAACGATGAGCTTTGATCGGATGGTATGACCTGTAATATCAGCTTCAAATATTCTTACAAAGCCGAGCTGTTTTGTTTTTGAATCTTGAACTGTGCACAAAATGTTCATGTTGGAGAGTTCATCAAGTATTTCTAGTTGTCTCTGTAGGTCATCCGCTAAAACTATTGCAATTATCTGCTTGATAAACATGTGCAGGAAGGCACAATAGAATTCTGAAGAAGAACCGCGGCGGAAGGGCGGAAAACAACCGGAATATGCATTACGTATGCAGTGGAATACACAAGAGCCTCTGGAGTATATTAAGCTTGTAGTTTTATCTTGCACCTTTGCTAATCATCATGCCAAACAAACAGCGACAGACTGACACTACCAAACGTGATTTGAGCATTCCAAAAGAAGCCCAGATTGACACTCATATGTGTACTTGACCTCCTTGAAAACCTTAATGATCGTGCCTTTAGGAAAATATGATCAAGATTCAATTTACTTTTTTGCGTGAAAGGCATGTTGGTTAACAGATCTTTGTGGTATGGCATCTGACAGAGTGCCGCAATGCCTACATCTAATATTCACTGTCAAATCGCCTGCTTTATCCGTGCTATCATATTCTTATTTTTGTAGGTTGGTCAAAAAGTCGTCCGAATGCTCCGTCTCCAAAAGGAGACCCACTATAACAGCCGCCTAATCATGTCTGTTTTGGTGTGACTCGGAAAAGTGTGAAATTTTGAGTGTTCGAAGTCATTATTGCATAACCACCGGTACAAACTATATGACCCTTAAGCTTGGCATCCACGATCACTATAATTCATGAATGTTTGAATTCTTTCTCGCAATGAATGCGCACTTTGACACGCAGCCCCATCCACCGGCATTTATGAGAGCACTCACGCATTTATGTGTGATCATGGATGCCTAGCTTTACATAAACATCTGGCCACGAGAAAATGTCACGTATTCAGCGCTGAGGATCAGTGAAAAGTAATGATCTCCCGATCCAAGAGTTTATTTTCGATTATGTGAGCCAGCGAAGGAGCGGCTTACATTGTTGAACTCCAGATGCATAGCATCAAAAGTAAAGTAGGTTATATCAAGAATCGAAACACTAAATGCAATTCCAATGCAAATTATTAAGCCACTCAACTTTCAACATCTTTTGTGGGTTAATTGTGAGTGTAAGGCTGTGAAACTGTGAACTCCTTACGAAATAGGATCGGGGCCATCATAACCTTCAAAGAAGGTCATTTCGAAAGTAAAATCTCTCATCTAACCATTAAACTCATGTTTTGCTGTGTTGCTAAATGGATTGGAGAGTACGATATGGGCTTCAACCGTGAGCTGTTAATCATGTTTTCCAAATAAATTCAATCGAACTACGCATTGCTTAATGTTTACACACAATTATTGTAACTCGCCGTCCTTTGGGTGTCTAATTAAGAAGTCATTTACACACGTTTTTACTTTGCCTTTTGTTGGTTGATTTGTTGAGCTCGTTCGTTTTTATTGCTGATATGATTTGCCGTTTCAGTGGGAAGAGAATAAAAAACTGCTTCAAGTACATAGCAACCATTAATTGTTCATCGTTCTCTGTATATCGATGTGTTGTCTCTGTTGTGTACGTGTTGTAGCAACACAGTCGTTTTTTGCACTCAAATTGAAGGTTTTCGGAAACGTGTTGACGGTGGGTCATTCATTCAATGGTTAGAGAGAAAAAACAAAAAAAAAAAAATCATTTGTATGGTTGTATGGTATTTGAGATTATTCTAGTTGAAATTAATTTGGTTGCGAAAATATTTACCACGATATCAAATGCGAAATACTCGCAGTTTCAACATCTTTGCAAACCGAGCGCCATCATTTGCATTTTCATTTTGTGTCTCTTTATGTCTCACTAACAAAGGCATACACCATCACCGAATCGAAGTGAATAAACCACCAAACAACCTGAATGTGGTCTGGTTTTCTCTGTGCGGTTTTGGGGGCTCCCTCACCCTTTTATCTCTTGCTCTTTTTCATATAGTCATGTCATTGCTTTCTTTTTAAGTGATATAATGTGCGTCACCAACATCGCACATCCATCGTCCAACTCTCCTCAATCCTCAATCTACAATCATCATCGTCATCATCATCATAATCTTCTCGAGAATTCGTCGCTCTTGTGACTATGACAACCCTAGCTACCTGTGCAGTGGGGAATCTGTTTTTTTTTTTCTTTTCTGTATCCTCTTGCGTGCGTTTTATATAACACCACCTTATTGGTGGTGGACCTTTTTTCCGGCTTTCATTATTTGTTCCCATTTGAATCTTTTTGTGTGCTTGAAAATGTTCCATCACTCTGTGGCATTTTCGTAGAAAAGTGACACTGATGACGAGAGTTACGATGGGTAGTGGGATTGGGAGCAGTGACGGGATTGCTTAATGTCACCATTAAACTCGTTGTTGGTATAATTGAGCAATGTCGATTTGTTTCTTCGCAATCGCTTGATATTACATTTATTTCGTATGAATTTTAAGTTTGACAGAAACGATTGGCTATCGATTTCAGTTTTCTTTTCCACTGCAATGCAGCATACGCCAGCTAGAAACAGTTTACTTGCACATTTCATATCAAGACATGAAGATACGTGTTGTTTCACAGGTCTTGCGATCGACAAAACAACTACATTTATCTCATTTTTGGGCACACAGAACGATAAAGGAGAAAACAGAAGTTTATTGTTTTTGAATGAGTCATGATTTTCATTTTACGATTTGGTTTGTGGGCCCATTAACTGGTTAGTTAGTGATTGCTGCAGAAATGACCCTCAATGCAGTACCCGTAGGCTTAAGATGCTCTCTCACGAACTGATTCATCTTCTCGTGATGGTTCTACTTATTTCTGTCGATCTGAGTTTGAAAAGATGTTCTCGCAGTGGTCTTCTAGTTCATATTGTTTTCCCTTTTTTGAAGTGTCTAATACTGGAAAGATTGCATGCACAAACTAAACTCGAAAAAGATCTACAATCTTGGTAGACATTCAAGCGGTAATTAAAGCTTTAGTCAGCGAAACCTTTTAATCTAAAGAAGTTTTGAATGATGGTAAGATTCTAAATAAAATATACATGCTACATGAACCTGGTGTGTTATCGGATGTAGAATAGAACGAAAAGACAGACACACTTGCCAGGAGAGAACCACAATGGGCGAGAAGGATCTCGTGCAAGCACACTTGATGTATACAGTATATATACACCATCACAAACCGAACCTGAGTACCCCGGAGTTCAAAGAAGCTCTTGATTGACTATTTTTTCAGACTGCTTCCTTCTTTGTCGTCTTCGTACACAGATCCGTTTATTAGGCAAAGGATTTTTTTCTCGAAGGAGCACAGTAATTGCTCTCTTTCTCTTGCTTCTCAACGCTTAAAAGACTGATGACTGAAGGAAATATCTCCAAACACGTGGTTTCAATACACATATTTTGAACTTGTAAGACGGGCTTGGTGAACATTTGATCAATCTCACCAGAAACATGTACAGTCACAGTCAACATGCTGTGAAAAAAAAAATTAAAATGGTTTTGCCTTCCCTGAAATTGCTAATAAGAACTTCGTCATCTTTCATTGGAACCAAGAGAGGAGCATATTGCGGAAAATGATAAGTTGGTTCACTGACTAATAATAAACCGTGACCCTTGTGCGGGGTACTCCTACAATCTGTACTTATGATGGAGCCTGGCAAAGTGTGCTAAGAGGCTCTTTACCGAGATTTTCACAGATCTGGAGGCTACAGTGTCCTAAAAAACATCTTCAATTCATGAAACACTCAACCAAAGTCTATACCGGATATGGTATGAAAAGGAGAAATCTCCGTTCACATTAGCTTGAAGGTTCTAGGTCTCTTCTGTATAAGAAAGCAAATATGTATGTATGTACATCCATACTGCAATAAAATGATGGTCTTTTTGGACTTTCTGAATATCTATCTCTGACGTGTAAGAACTTCTTTTGATTACACAAAGATGTGGCTCAATAAGCTGCCTAAACCTTTGCCTCTTTCTTCTCATATCTCAAGACATTTTGAAACATAGCAGGGTTTGGCTAACACACAGCTGCATTTCATAATAACAACTTAGTCTTTTGCCGAATTGGTGTCTTCAGTTTGGAAATTGAACGTAGGCCTGTACATATGTAAAACATACATATTAGTCTAATTTCAAGCTAATGTAGTTCGAACAAAGTATTGTCAATGACAATAATGCAAACGTTCACCTTTTCTTTCGCCGAATCCATGTTCGTCCATTGAATGTCTGAACGCGATATTTGTGTCACTGCCTTACGCAAGCGATGAAAACCTTCATCGCAAAAATGATGTCTCCATAGGGTGTTAAATTCTGTGCTGTACTTACTCTGCAGCTGATGTTTTTTGATGGTGACTAGCTCTCAATACCTGGTCACCGTACTCAGCCATCCGCAGTCTCATTGAAATGGATTATTGCTTTAATTGGTTGGACCTCGTAACCGAATCCTTGCAATTGTTCTTTTGATTTATTTGAGGACAATTCTCATTCGAAAGTTCCAGTCTTTGATTGTCTTACGATAAAAGAATTCAAACTTCCAATCATTAAACCAAACAATTCTTCCATTTATTTCCAGAAAAAGGATTGGATCACATAGCTGAAAATATCCTCTCGTACCTCGATGCAGATTCATTGAAAGCTGCCGAATTGGTGTGCAAAGAATGGCTACGTGTTCTATCCGAGGGTATGCTGTGGAAAAAACTAATCGAACGCAAAGTTCGAACGGATTCCTTGTGGCGTGGCTTAGCAGAAAGACGCGGCTGGATACAGTATCTATTCAAACCACGCCCAGGTTCAACGCACCGACCACACTCGTTCTACCGTGAACTGTTTCCGAAAATCATGAATGTAAGTACATAATGGGAAATTAATGAAAGAAATCTTTTAATACAATCGATTTGTTTGTGTTTATTTTTGGTACCTTCAGGACATTGAAAGCATAGAAAACAATTGGAGAACAGGACGTCACATGCTACGCAGAATAAACTGTCGATCAGAGAATTCAAAAGGTGTCTATTGCTTACAGTATGATGATGTTAAAATTGTGTCCGGTCTTAGGGATAATACGATTAAAATTTGGGACAGAACGGATCTGCAGTGTGTTAAGGTAAGTGGATATACATTAAAGGTTTGTAAATCTTTTATATTCCCTTTTGTGGAGTTCCGTAATTGGTTTGTTAGACGCAGCGAAAAGCAAATATGTTTGAGTTACTGAGATCCTTTCCCACTCTTGAGTCTTTCTATGGGAGTCGGTCATAACAACATTAGGCAGATATTCTCTGTACTGACACCACAGGTTCTTAAACAGGGACTCCATAAGCATCAAGACCATCGAATCCACAACGTCTTCGCTCTTCTTCACATAACAAAAGCGGACGCCAGGCAATGAATTCGTCACTACGAGGTCGTGATAAACGCGGTGGTGCTTCTGGTGGTTATATTATTTAATATTTGCATCCGAGGAGTGTCTTGCGTCTATCGTAAAGTGATCAATTCAGTTGATCCTCGATTTTATTCGAGTCTGACAGTGGTTTTATTGTTCGTCGCCGGGAAGTAAGCTCGCGCATGAGTATTAGGTCTCCAGTCGGTTTTTTTGTGGGCGTCTGGCTTTCTAAGCAGATAACTCAGCTTACATGGACTCAACGCTCGTTGTTATTGTCGGCTTCGCAAGAAGCACCGCGTGGAGATGGCGGCACGATTTTTCTGCAAAAAGATTAACTTTTCTGAATTGTTTTGCTTTTCTTCTACATTCTCGAACTACTTCTTTCAACTTTTAACTAAAAAAAATATTTCTTCTAGACTTTGACTGGTCACACAGGATCCGTCCTGTGTCTGCAGTATGATGACAAAGTCATAATCAGCGGTTCAAGTGATTCCACAGTACGCGTCTGGGACGTTAACACTGGCGAAATGGTAAATACCCTGATCCATCACTGCGAAGCAGTACTACATTTGCGTTTCAACAATGGAATGATGGTGACCTGTTCGAAGGATCGTTCCATTGCCGTATGGGACATGACATCGCCAAGCGAAATAACCCTGCGACGTGTACTCGTCGGTCATCGAGCAGCCGTTAATGTTGTTGATTTCGATGAAAAGTACATTGTGTCGGCCAGTGGTGATCGAACTATTAAGGTTTGGTCAACTTCTAGTTGCGAGTTTGTACGTACGCTAAATGGTCACAAGCGTGGTATTGCGTGCTTGCAGTATCGTGATCGTTTGGTTGTCAGCGGTAGCTCAGATAACTCCATAAGGTAAGTTTCTATTTCTGTCATTGATGATGTCATGTGTTGTTATGGTTTGTGTTTTTTTTTTTTTTTTTGTAGATTATGGGACATTGAGTGCGGAGCTTGCCTGCGTGTCCTCGAAGGACACGAAGAATTAGTTCGTTGCATACGATTCGATTCAAAGCGAATTGTTAGTGGTGCCTACGATGGTAAAATCAAAGTGTGGGATCTGGTTGCTGCACTAGATCCGCGCGCTCAATCGAATGCACTTTGCCTTAACACTTTGGTGGTAAGTTTTAATTTCTTGTTAACACAATTTTTATTTTTTTTTCAGATGCTAAATGTCCGTTAAGAGAAGGTTTTTCAGCAAACCAAAGGAAGCCAGATGTGTCGGATGTTTTGTGCGACTAAATGTTTGTGAACTCAGTTCATTGATCTCTCCCGGTGACTGTGCTTACTGATTTGATGAGTCATTGTTCAGCGGTTTGTCAACAGAAGAGTGTGCTTTGTTTTGTTTCGCAATTAACTCGCTCTACCAGGTGTTATTCAATTGTGTGAACCGACGAGAATATCATTTTCAATTCAAAAAAAAAAGTTTATTGTATAAAATTTAGTATGTGATGTGGTTAGGGTGAAACACCTGATGTTGATGGGATTTATAGTTGATGATGATGTCTCAAGTACAACTTTGGTTCCTTTTGTCGAGCGGAATTTGTTTTTTAGAATCTACTTTTAGCTTTTCACAGAAACTTGTTGCAGTAGTGAGTAATTGTTTCGTTCAGTTATTGAATGTGGTCGGTTCGAGTGGTTAGCATTCAATTAGAGTTCACTACCAATCAGTCATGCATAATTGCTCTAATTACTGCAATCTTATTCTTATTGTGACGATGAGTTAGAATCAATATATGTAAATATATTTATAAAAGCATGACCTACTAATTTTGTGGTACATACATTTGTATTAGAAGAAAGGTAAGATGTGTAGAAAGTTTTTTAAACATCAAAGCTACACTCACGTTACTTTGGCTTTACAGGCTGGGGGAATATGAGTTAGGGGAGTTGCTGGTGATGGCAGTGAATGATTGCTCTAGGTCAATTTTTTTTTCTGACTTTGGCTCTTCTTTTTTTTGTCCATGTCGCTTTTTTTTCAGGAGTTACATTGGTGAAAGTGTAAGCGCTATGAGGTGGATGAAATGCTTTAGAAAAGCGGTGGTGAGGTTGATTTTTAAAGAACACCCAACATAATTGCTAGACTTTTGTGAATGCCTTCAAATTTCTGGCGATTTCTGCAGTTGGCCATCAGTTAAGACACGCCTATGTAAGGAGAGGGAATGAAATGATGATCATTTACTAGATGTAAATGGCAAGACCCCATTTGCATGCAAGGAAAGCGACCTGGGTCTCAACCAAGAAGCCTTAGCTTGGTCCTTGGCTTAATTTTGTGCACTCCAAGTTGGGTAAGGTTCCTACTACTTGTTGTTCAGTAGTTTTGTGCAGTGTTGGTCGGCGTTCGTTTTTCTCTCTTCAAGGTTATCAATCAGCAAATTCTTTGGCGTCTTAGAAAACGGATGCTATTACCTTTCAAGTAGACTAAATGATCTTCACTATCTTCGTAGCCGATTCACCTTGTGTAGTCTAAAGCTTTATAGTCACCAATCATTCATTTAAAATATGTTGTTTCAAATAATCGAGTTAGTTTCGTTGTCAAACGCGTTTTGAATGAATTTTATCCTTAATCTCCTTCCAACCAACCATGGACTTTATCGATGATTTCTGGTGTGGCAGTCGCTTTTGGATGTTTTAAAACTGGTTCATCATTTGTGTGTGTACAGCTACCCTTCCCCACCGAAAGATTTACGTTGGAAAATGGAGATCATGAAGGTCCCGACTGAAAGCTAAACGACTTGAATCCTTGCCAAGAACGTATTTGACAAATCGAGTTGGCATTTTCGGTATTTTAATCTGAAAACGTTGCCAGCACAATGGCATAAATAATATTTAGACAAAAATCAATCGCATCAGCATTGTCGTTTGAATAATTTTTTACCCAACACTAGGTCTTAGGGGTTACCTTTATAAAATCATTAATTTCTTTCAACTCTGGAACTACAAAATGAATAATCGTATAAAAATCACATTTTCTTAAGGAGCACACTGGTCGGGTATTCCGTTTACAATTTGATGAATTCCAAATTGTAAGCAGTTCCCACGATGATACAATATTGATTTGGGATTTCCTCAACTTTACACCCAATGAAACAGCAACATGTCGGTCTCCATCACGTAAGTTAACATCTGATAATATTTGTGCAAACATTTAACTCAAATCTTGAATGTTTTTCTCTTCCTTAACAGCCGCTTTAATGGAACACTAATAGTAAAGAAAAGCTTAAAAATTAATAATAAAAAAATTAAAAACAAAAAAAAAAAAAAACATAAATGTCTACCAACAAAAAACTATATGCAGAAAAGAGACACCAACAACAATGAGATACAAAGTGAGAGAAGAAGAAATTTCAAAAACTTACTTAAAACAAAAAAAAAAACACGAACGTGAGAGGACGATACAAATTTTAAGAAAAAAACAAAAAAAAAAAATTGTACATTGTTGTTATTTTTGTTGTTAGATGTTGTGTACACAAAAAAAAAAAAAAAAAGAATATGAAAAACAAACAACAAAAGAAGATCTCCAAATGGGTGATATGTAGTCTGTATATGTATCTTGATCGCGTGCATTAAAACAAATAAAACAAAAAACTTACTCATTAATATGCAAACGAGAAAAAAAAAAAAAACAAAATTGCCTAAAATCGTTTTAACAAAACAAAATATCATCAAATTAAACAAGAAAACAAACAAAAGAAAATGTTTATAAACAAAATAAAACAAAAACTAATAGTTGTATTGTCAAGTTAAATTTTTAAAAGAATTTTTCAAAATTTAAGTCCAAGGGAAATGAGGTAGAAGTCGGGTTTGATGGCACAATAAGCGACTGAAAGTAAGGAACACACTTAATAATAGTGCGATACGCAGTAGATTTATGGTCGTTTTTAATCGGAGGAAAAGTGCAGAGATTTTTTCTCTCAAATTCATGTTTAGTTATTTGATTTCCGCTCAACTGTTCTGTGGCATATTTGTTATCCACTCTTGTGCTATATTATGCGAGTGGATTCTATTGTATGTTACTTTTCGTAAACATTGTCACTGTTGGTGTATTTAATTGTCCCTAGTTCCTTATTCTCGTGAAAAGACGTTTATTTACAAAGGACAGACGCTTGTGTGTGACCATTTGAAAACGATGCTTTTCTAGATTTTCGTCCAAAGCAGTTTTTTCTTCCCTAATTAGGCAACGCAGTTTTGATCAGCTATTTAGCAACGTTTAGTTAATAACAAGCAAGCATCTTGGATCTAGGCAAGATTTTCATTGCCTACACCGGATATTTGAGTTTCAACGACATCTTCGTTGGAATCCCAGGTCCTTAAAACATCTCCCTATAACAGGACATGACACTAAACACTATCGCAGGTCCTTATGTAGGTCAATTGTATACCCAATCGTTCCTTGTTAGTACTTCAGTTAGGCATAGTCCAGTCTTAGGTAGCTGTTTCCAGTTGCGTACTTTGAGTTATTTGAGGTCACCCGCCACTTGCGCATGTCGCTATCGCTGATAAACTCGTTCTCTACTCCGAGTTGGAGCATTGATGTTCGTCTGCTTTATATGAACTAACCATCTTAATCGTTTTACATGTTGCTTTTTGACTAGGTCGGTGGCGGTGAGCAGCTTAAATTGGTTACATCTTCACCATGAACCGTCAACGCAAGTAGGACTATAGAACTTTTCCATTTAAAATTCCAAGTGCACTTTCATAAGAAAGACGGGGGCTCGTTAGGGTCTTGCTGAATAGTTATCTCCAAAAATCAAAGTAACAGCGATTAGCGAGTGCTATTCTAAGTTGATGTTGACAGAATTGATCGCATAGTCTAGGCTAAGGAGCGCCTGCACTACCTCAGATTCTAAAGTTCGAAAATTGACATTTCGCATGGATTTTATAAATTGTGTTTCGAATTGTTTATGCAAAATTTCGGTTTTCGAATCGGGGCCTAGCTGTCCATCGTAACACGCTGTCCGAGACGTCGATTATCGTAGGCAAACATGCATTTGATTCTATCCTTGTTTTTTCTAAGTGGGAACACAATAGATCCATGAAGATCCGAGTGAAGCGGTGCCTAACATCAAGCCGTCATCTCTCTAACTTGGAACACCTTCATTAGATTTGCTAATTTGAAAATTCAAATCTTGGATTTCCGCTGTAATATTTACTGACCGGAAAAATCTATATTATGGTGGAGGCATTCTTGACGCAGACGATGATTACATTTTGTGCTGGAGGACTTTCTATTCAAAAATTCATTGGTTTGGCCAGTCAAAATCAAAGTTCTTCAATAGAAAACAAAACCGATGGCAACAAACCTAATGTTTGTGGAACGTAAAGCCTTAGTTTGGGCCAACTATTTAAAGATCGTGATTCTCGCGCCCGTTGTATCGCAATTGAGTGTGTACTTATGTTTCTATACAGATCATTTTTTTTTTGTGAGCATCATGGTTGCTTCCAGGGTTAAGCGTTTGAAAATTTTAGTAGAAAATTCACCATAGGTAGTATCAAACAAATGTGAAAGTGTTTGAGAGGAAAATGTTTCCAAAATTAATAAGAAATTTAAATGAAACGCGAAAAGTAGTATAGAGATATACATATATATATAAACAAATATATATTTACGCCCCTGCTGCTGCTGCTGTTGCTGCTATTTAATTAAAATGTATACAATTCTATAATGTATCTCCTTTTTCCATAATGTATTTCTTTATCTTTGAAATATATCAGCAATTAAAAGTGCAGTGCAAACGAAAAGAAACAAAAAAAAACTTAAAAAATTATTTGTATATGTATTTTTATTTTAACTTTTCTTTTTTTATTCGCGATACACGTTTACATAATGAATAGTTTTCTTTTAACATTTTGTTTTACAATTATTTAAGTTAAATTTTTTCATTTGTTTTGTCTTAATTTTGTAAATAATTACAATAAATGAACATTAAAACAAAAATTCAAATTCTAGCAAAAAATGATAGATATTGAGATAAAAAACAAAAACATAAAACGAAATATGTATGAACAAAATAAATAAATAAAAAAAAAAAAATGCTTTCGAATTGTTTCATTAGAAGATATACGACTTGATACCGTAGCCTTTCCCTCTTATATATCCTCATTCCCCAGTTAAATTGAGAAAAAAAATAAAATTCAATACATAATCGAATAATCATAATGTCATTGCCAATTGAAATATGTTTTCTTTTTTATATTACATACATAAGAAGCAGCTTCATAGATAATTTTAATATAATTTTCATTTTGTTTTTGTCAAACCAATTTAATTTATAATTAAGAGACGAATAAAACAAATAAAAAGAAAATCAACAAAAAATAAGAAGAAACAAAACAAAAAATTAAACAATTGTTCGTAATGGAGATGATCAAATTAATTGGAATTTTATTTATTTACCTTCTATGTGCGAAATGGGAACCATATTTCACTTCTTCTGTGACTGCCTAGCACTAGCCAGAGCTAGGCAGCGCATACTTGGAAAACCCTTTTTCAAGGAACTATCTGAGATTTTTAACATTCAAATTTCTTAACACCACAGAATGGATTTGAAAACTACACTCTTAGCTACGCCCATCAACATCCAGGGCCCCTACTCTGTATTGCGATTCTAAAGTTCGGATCGTTCGAAAGTGGACGTTTTGTGTGGGCAATTTGAAACGCAATTCATAAAATCCATACAAAATTTCCGCTTTCGAACGATCCGAACTTTAGAATCGCAATACAGAGTAGGGGCCCAGGTCACGTGAGTTGTGGTTTCAAATAACTTGTCTGGGTGTCACTGCTTGGAAACCCAGCGGCTGCTATGGAATTAATACTCAACATTCTACTTAACTTTCTTATGATGGCGCTACATTCCGGGGTGGACCGAACAAGCATGATCGTTAGCTCGTTGCCTCCAGTTTCGCGGGCCAAGTTGATTGAGATGCCTTTCTACCTCCGTGCACCACCTGAGTCGCGGTCTACCTCTACTGCGTCGTCCCTCTGAAGTAGATTTGAAGATTCTCCAGGCCAGAGCGCTGGTGTTCATCCACTAGCCATCTTAGTTTTCTGACTAGGTTAATGTCGCTATACAGCCCATGGAGTTCGTTGTTGTGTCTCTTAGATATTTCCACACAACGTCCATTATAGAGTTCTTATTGGGATGCAGCTAAGCGAGTTGACACAGGTTTGATACTGCAAAACAACCAAACATTTTTTCACGACACCACCTCTTAACAAGGTAAGTTAAGGTTACGGGACAGAAGGTGTACTAGCAATGGGCTTTCACTTACTCATGTTCTGGTGAAGCTGGATTGACTTCACCAGTGCTCAAAGGCGTCAGAATCCCACTCGCCAACAAAGCGAAATATTTAAAAGTAATCTTGGATAAGGCAACTTTTTTGGTCAAAACACATCGAGTCTAAAGAGGTTCGTGCATTACCAGCTTTCTAGCAGTGTAAGAGCGCTTTTAGCGAAACATGGGGCTTATCACCGAAAAGACGATTATAAGATGTGATGGCTGGAGTCTTTGTGGAAAGTGACATTAGATTGCACTTTCCCCTAGGTATATATGCGTCAATTTTTCAAGCGAAGGTTTATGCTATAAGCTATACTATAGGCTGTGAACTATTGCTAGAGACAAGTGAAGGGGATGGAGTATTGCCTCTGTAGCAACAGTCAAGCTGCGCCTATGGCCTTGCTCAATTCCCTTACTAGATGCAAAATAGTCCAAGAAATCAGGGTTAAGATTGCAATCTGTTGGAAGATTAAATCTAAGCATAGTCTGGGTCCCTGGATACAGTGGGATTACCGATAGGCTCAGAAGAGAACTTTTCTGGCCGGTTTGGGCTTCCATCGATGGTTGGGTTTCTGGCAAACACAATCGTAGGTGGCATAACTGTTCAGGATGCGGACAGACTAAACGGATATCTTCAGACGTGCGTCTGTAATACAGAAGTGAAGCAGCCAAAAGGGTTTTGCTACCCCAGACAGATTTTTTCAGTCAACTGTGGTAATGAACTAGATGTATGCACTCGATTCGAAGTAATGAACGCTGCACTTGAAGTGCTTTGAGAAATCGTTTCGTTGTTGCATCTGTTTGGCCACTAGTCGGGATACTACAGTATAGCGCTTGTCGATCCTTCTCAACAGCAGTTTGAAGTCTTTGCTCCCAACTTGTTGTCCCGTTAAATGTGAGCGGACAATCCCTTTTGCGTCTTTTCGATATAGGTGAAGTAGCGTTCGATCGACTGATCAAGGCTCAAGTAATTCCGACGAACAGCAATACAATCAATCGATTAAGCCAACACCAGTCACTAAAATCTGAAAAAGTACACTCAATCCACTTCAGCAGCAGCTGGTGCACCTGGGAAAGCAAGCCTAATCGACTTTAAAACAAAAAAGTCATCATTCCATTTTAATTAGTTTATTTAAAGTAAAAAAATCGAAACGTATTCCGACTCTCTGCATCTTAGAACTTCATACGATGGGGGTACTGTGTTGATCGCAGACTGAACATGTTTTGCAAATACTTCGCTAGGAATTTGCCGTCTGGACTGGCTTTGATGGCCTTCAACACAATAGCGTCAACTTCCTTCTGGTCCTTCTTGCGCTGTTCAGATGGAACGTATTTCTCCTTTTTGGCAGCGAAGATGTCACCCTCGCCAGACTTCTTCTCCTTCTTGGCCTTCAAACGTCTGAAATAAGTGTCATTGATGTGTTCGGGTAACTTGATTTCGCTCAAATTAACGCGAGTCTGGCATCCAATCACATAACGCTGTGAAACGCGACGCAGTGGGCACGAGTTCAGACCAAATGGTCCGGTAACCAACAACAATCCTGACTCCAAGACCTTTAGCAAAACAACACGTTTACCCTGGTGACGTCCGGCCAAAAGGATCAAAACACGTCCGGGTTTCATGTTCTTGCGGGTATTGCGAACATGTTTACTGAAAACACCACGAGCAGGGCGCTTCTTTACAACTGGTTTAGTTGGATAGTTGGCCTTTGGCTTCTTCAAGAAAACAACACGTTCACCACCGTTCTTGGGTCCACCAATCTTCTTCACTTTCTTGATTGGGATTTTCTCCTTCTTGACCACTGGGCGCTTGGTAGATTTCAATCGCCATTGAGCACGGCGCTTGTACATCTGCAAAAAGCAAAGGGATTTGCATGTAAACACTTCACATTTTAAGGGAATTTGGCATAAAAAAACACAAAAATCAAAATTGCCCATTCGTTGGGGGTTAAATGGAATTCAGATTGGACCAGTCACACTGGTGCGTTTGAAGATCACATTCACTTATGTCCATGGACAAGCACTTTTGGATTTTGTGTTTTTTCGGCAAGTTTTAGTATTTTTTTACCTGATTTTTGGAGTAGCGCATAATTCCACCTCCCAAGTATGAATTTAGGGGGTGCTTGTTGGGTTTTTTGCCAGTTTTGGCAGATTTTTTAGCTTTTTCGACGGGTGCCATTTTTAAAAACACGTGTACACCGCACAGAAAATATATTGAAAAGGAAGGTTAGCCTGGAGGTTGTCAAATTCTGACACATATGGCGTTGCTGTCGGTAGGGTGATTTTACTAAATAGGCAGCCATCTTGAAGTAATTGCTGTTTGTCAGACAAGGCAACTTGTAGAAAGAAAATTTATTTTAATTTTATTTGAAGCGATTTATAAAGAAAAATACTTTAAATGAAAGGATTATAATTTTATGACAACAACACTTCAATAAGTAAGTGAAAACAAAGATTTATTACAAGCAATTGCATTTTTAGTTATTTATTTTGAATATAAACAAATAGATGGCAGGTCGTACAGTAAATTTTCATAAGGTTTTGTGATAAGGTGGGTCATCAATTTGCAACTCTTTAGTCAGTTTTTCAATGCGAAAGTAGTTATAGACTTCATTTCTTTATACTTTGAGTGTTCTTTGTGGCAGGATTTATAAGACACCACAGCAGGGTAGACCATTCCTACGCTAGAAAGATGGAGCTAACCAGGGGAACCAAACTGTATAATTTTTTTTTTAATGTAACTACATATTAATTTAACAACAATTTGAAATAAATGTGACATATTAAATCCTCTAAACTTAAATAGTGCATCAATAACTTCCAGACTTCGTAAATTGTATGTCTTCTATACGTCTTCGTCGTATTTAGTTTTTATTAACGTAAAAAACTGATATGAAGTTGTCATCAACTGAAAGCAGAGAAGAAGAGCTTTTAAGACCTGTTTAATCTGCTCCACATCTTAATCCTTACCGCTTTGAAACTCTCCATTGAAACGATGAAAAATTTAAATGCCGTCAGAAAGACTGGTTTTTGAGCGCGTGCTATTAGCAAAACAAGCATTTTCTTATACTTATTGTTCCCCAGATACCATTTATGGGCGAAAACCGCTTTAGATATATTACTGCTCTGAAAATAGTAGGTAATATTTAATTAAAGGCTTCTTAAAGTCATGGAGCACAAACCATTGTCAGTAAATTGGTTCCAAACTGACAAATAAAATAGACATGGACCAAAGACGATATCAAAAATGCAAAAAATTTGAATAAATCCAAAATTTCCGATCCCGCAGTGACTTGAAATCCAATCAAACAGACGACTCCACAAGAAGCACAGTAATTCATTAGAATGGCGACGCTGAACACTTGGTTGATTTTGTAGCTTAAGCTGGAAATAAAAAAAACAGGATTGGATGAAAAGAAGGATTAAAGGTTTTTGTTTTTGTCAAATTTTGCTTAAAGGCTCGAATGCCTTTATCTGGAAGTATGGATATAGTTGTTTCATATCTGGCTATTTTGACTGCGTTTACAGTTCGTTGGAATACTGAACACCTTCGCCACTAGAGCTACAAATGAAGTTAGAGAAAATTATTCCAAGGACTTGATTGCTGCTTGACTCTCCGAAAAGATGCGGATATTTATGATGAATATCATGTTTTTCAAAAGCCACGATAAGAGTTCTTTAATCGCCAATATTTCCACCTGGAACACGCTAAAATGTTTTGGAAGATGAAACCGTCATTGGTTTTTAACCCTCGAGCCGGTGTAGAAGTAGATCGAAGACGAATCTATCTTCCAGAAATACATACCTACCATCTTCTTCCAAGAATGACCTGGAGGGTAACTAGGAAGTTTTTAAAGTTAAGTTTGAGCGTGGTGTAGTCTGGGGAGATTACGAAATTGTTCAGAATGGAGGCCGAAATCTTATGTCGACCACAGGGAAATTAATTTATGGCGATGGAGAACGGTTTAATATCGGGGTGCTGCAGAGGGTGCCACACCTTATTGCAGACTCTCAAGCCAAAACTAACGACTGGAATCATTAGACATGGATTTCACTCCAAGGGATATCAGGAAGTTAAGGAACTTCTTTGTGTGGATGGCAGCAAGCTCTTCCTTTGGGATACTTTTGCCAACAAAAATTCACTTAATTCACTCTTGATCAAGGCGTTTAGAGTTTAGATGACTTATTATTACCATACGTACATACCTTAAAATTGTGCTGTGATACTGGATGAATCCATTCAGTTCTTTCAGATCTGCATCCGTTCCTGTGGGTTGAAAACTCTCAATTTTGTTTGCCAAATTGTGAAAGTACATACAGATAACGTGTACTGTCGAACAAAGTAAAATATCCGAACCCACAAACATACACGACAGTGTATACGAAACCGTAACTTGAAAGATGTATATAAAGGGATACACAGCAGGTTGGGTATGGTCGAAAGGATAATGCATGAAGAAAGGAAACATGGGCACAAAATCACCACCTACAAGATATTCGAAGGATTACTGTAATAATGGGAAAAAGTTGAACATTGTCGTTGTAGAAAATGTCCCAAGGAATATAAAGCGGACCTTACATATATAATGCAAAATCAAATTCATTGATATTAAGACGGCCATGACCTTTTCCTTGATAGGTTTCTTCTCTTCTGGATGAGCCTTAAACAATCGTATGCCAATGTATTTAAACAGATTTAGTGAGATTCTGGTAAAATCACTTAGTTGGAGCTTTCTCTTCCGTTGTTCCATCTCTGGAGGTTAAGTGTTAAACTGAAAGGTGGGAAAAAGTTAAGATGCTTTTATAGGAACGAAAAATTATGAAAATAAGACGGAATTGTGGTTTTGTGGTTGAAATGATTGCGTCGTCAAATTGCAGGACATTATTTAAATTGCAATTCTATTGATTTGTTGTCAAACATTAAATCTGTGGCCACAAGGAAAAACGGCATAAGGCACAAAATAATACGACTTATGTTGTTTTTCCTTGTGACCAAAGAAATTTATTTTAATTATTTATGAATAGCGATCGATAACAAGTTTGGCTGGAAGCAATTTAAGGTTCGCTGCAACTTTTTCTGATCTAGCAGATCTTACAAAATGCGTTATGACCTAAGGTTTGGTTAAGTTTAAGAAAGGTGGCTGTCAAGTTGAAGCTTCGTCCCGAAGAAGTGTCGTGTAAGGTGGTAGAGACTTAACGAATATCAAGAAAATTGGGATATATCTTCATAAACTTCATAAAGTGGCCCTTGGCATTCGACTCGAGAAGACTTCACTGCTATTTGTCTTGTATGATTTCTCACCAGAAAGCAGAATTTTTGAGGGACCCAGATTTGTGTCCAGGCGGACTTTCGCATAAATATGTGGCTGGTCTTTGCGCTGAACTTCAAAGAAGCCGCTCTTGTCTCGAGAAAATGCCATCTGATGCATACCAGAATTTCGCCCGTGGCTCAATTTTAAAGTCGACTTTCTTTGCATTTAGGGTTGGCTTCGACCAGAATCTGAGCTAGAAATGGTGTAAAGTTTGCATTTTAAACCTTTTGTACACTTCCAGTATAATTCGTGAATACAAGATCTATCTGAATTCGGACGGAAGATTAAACTCTGTCATACTGAGATGACACTTCTTAATGGAAGACACCTCAGGACTAGGGCATGCTTTGGTAGTTCCTACATCCTCGGTTTGGGCTTCCATTGACGATTGAATCTCACGAAGGTGTATGTCATGACACTCCAGAGTGCAGAAAATTGTTTGCCAACACTTCACTTTTGCCAAGCATCTCAATGTGCTAGACTTCAGTGACACTATAGTCTGCAGCGCCTACGCAGAAAGTGAGGATAAAGGAGAGTATTTTCTATGCGAGTTTCCTGTCTTTGCTCCTATCAGGTGTTGGATCTTTGGTGCCGATGTGGTGAGTGATGACCCTGGTCATGAAAGTGCCAACTCGGATTTCTACAAAACTCCTTGGTCAGAAAACGTCTAACAGACTTTTGATGCACATAAGGAGAGCCTTAAGACTGGCCAATGGAATTTTGGCATTCCATAAAAGACTTCTGCAGAAGTAGAGGACAGCAAGGAGAGGACTCCTTTTGATTCCAGCAATTACAGCCAAGAAAACACGATCTTAAGCCCTCATTACGTTCTTTGGATAGTATCAGCGATTCCTGAAGATTCGTTTAGTGAACTGGAAGCAGCTTTTCAGGATTCGACAGTATTGGAAGGTAAAAGTGTCTCAGCCAAACGCTTTTGATGTGTAAAGTAGAATACAAAAAAGATATGAAAGCTCAAGATACACTGATGATTGGTTGAGTAATGGTTACGATCGGTCGATTAACGCTTACTAGCTTGGATTATCTTAAGGAAGCCACTTAAAGCTGGCAAAAATTAGCTCATGCGGATCATATGTCAGGTTGGAACTTTGTTAGCACTTACGGTCCTAGGTAGGTGATTTGAACGTCCACTTTCAGCGAAAATTTTAGTCCCAGAAAATCAGCAACAAGTCCAATTATAAAACCGTGCTTGCCAACGTGAATAGGAATGGTTAATATATTGCCGATCAATATGTCAGAAGAATGACGCTTAGAGTTACCGGCTGGTTCTCCAAAACGTCATGGTGGGTCCCTTTTCATCTGTTCCACGTGTCCATGGTTCTTGAACCTAAGTCAGCTTGCTCAATTCCAATGTTTTATAACCACTGAGCCACGACGTACAGGGTTGATGGCTATAACTTCTAGTAAGAAGTAAAGAAATTTATATGTCTAGGTATCCCGAACTGGATGATAACTTTATTAAATGTAACTACATATTAATTTAACAACAAATTGAAATAGATGTAAGATAGAAAAACCTCTAAACTAAAACAGTGCATCAATAACTTCCAGACTACGTAAATTGTATGTCTTCTATACGTCTTCGTCGTATTTAGTTTTTATTAACGCAAAAAACTGATATGAAGTTGTCATCAACTGAAAGCAGAGAAGAAGAGCTTTTAAGACCTGTTTGATCTGTTCCACCTCCTGAATTCTTACCGCTTTGAAACTCTCCATTGAAACGATGAAAAATTTAAATGCCGTCAGAAAGACTGGTTTTTGAGCGCGTGCTATTAGCAAAACAAGCATTTTCTTGTACTTATTGTTCCCGAGATACCATTTATGGGCGAAAACCGCTTCAGATATATTACTGCTCTGAAAATAGTAGGTAATATTTAATTAAAGGCTTCTTAATGTCATGGAGCACAAACCATTGTCAGTAAATTGGTTCCAAACTGACAAATAAAATAGACATGGACCAAGGACGATATCAAAAATGCAAAAAATTTGCAAGAATCCAAAATTTCCGAACCCGCAGTGACTTGAAATCCAATCAAACAGACGACCCCACAAGAAGCACAGTAATTCATTAGAATGGCGACGCTGAACACTTGGTTGATTTTGTAGCTTAAGCTGGAAAGAAGGATTAAAGGTTTTTGTTTTTGTCAAATTCTGCTTAAAGGTTCGTATGCCTTTATCTGGAAGTATATGGATGATAACACTGGGCAACAAAAAAAAATAAATTATTTTCTGCGGCATTAAATTTTTTATTTGTTTCAATAAACACTTGTATTAGACGCGAAATGTATTTACTTTGTATGGATTGACTCTGGTTCTTGAGATAAACGACATGTAATCAATCATTAGAAGAAATATTAACCTACCCTCCTAAATTGTATCAATTTGAGTATTCCCAACAAAATTTTGTTTTCTATTCACGTAGATAGTTATAACAGTTTCGCTTTAATTAGATATTAGACCTCAAGGTTATCAGTTCGTGCCCTATTTCCTTTTTCTCTTGAAAAATATGAGTTCGTCGCGAAAGTCTTGTATTAACAATACCAACAGTTTTTTGTTTTATATGTGGCAAATTTTGTCAACAAAAACAAAGAAAAAAAAGGATCACTGAGTTTGTGAAACAAACCTACCGCTAGCATGCATACTTTGGGATAAATCTTGCTTAAAAGAATAAATATTGGGTGCCCAATACCGTGTGTAAGTCTTGTGTGGAATCTCTGCGACAATGGGGTCAAGGAGTACGTAAAGGGCTTAAATTTGGAGTGCCGATGATATGGACTGAGCCAACCAATCATTTCAAAGACTATTACTTTTGTGCTGTGAATGTGAAAGGTATAAGTCGGTACAAAAAAGGTGCTTAGGTTTATCTTTATGTGGAATCGGCTAAGCCCCCAGTATTACACAGTGTAGATTTGCCAGTTCCGGTGTTTTCAGGACCATCGACTGCAAACTGTAATGGAATAAGGAGAACGGTTCCACCAGGACATTAGAACAATGGAAGAAAGATACCAAGGTAGGCTATTGCTGGACCTTAATAAGCGATTGTCCTGAGGAAAAACACGATAGAAAAGCCTACAGAAAAAGTTTTTTGTAATATTTTTTTTATTATTTGTGTTAACAGCATATGTATTTAGTTTATTATCGTTATTATATAGCCGCTCCTATAAATATATATTTTAATACGTACTTGTATTTTTTACTTAGACCTTTTTCAGTCATACAGTTAATAGAGTCTTTATCTCATAAACCAGAGCCAATTTAACAAATCTGAAATTTTTCTCGTATTCAGCAACATTGACTTCAATGTACAATGCCGCAAAATGACTGTTCCCCAGTGTTATCAGTAGAATCCGGATAAAGCGACGATCAAGGGACCGACGTTCTAACCGAACGACGCACAAAACAAACTGAAAATCTTAACTTTTCTATTGTATGCAAACTTAACCTGTTGTAACCAAACCTTGCGGGTTACCCACGAAATCCCGGAAAACAAAATCCCGTGCACACAATCCCGATTACAAAATCCCGACTTTAATTCTTGTATTGTTGATAAAGTAAACATAATATTTTCTCCAGAAAAGAGATCACTGGAACACACGAAATTCGATAAAAAGTTCGCTCTCCGTGATTCTCACTTTTTCAAATGACCTACGGATATTTGTTTTCGTTAAAATAATTTTCGTTGCTGATATGTTGGAAAGTAAGGGAAAGATGGCGGAAATGGAAAAACATGGTTACCCTATTTGTTCATTAAAGGGATATTAAATTGAAATCAATTGTTTGGTACACTTCAATAAAAGGGGTCGAATTACGGCATCAGTGATCGAGTTATCCGTCAGGTAAAAACTAGCATTATTACGTCGGAATGATCGTTTATACGTAATAATGCTCATTTTTACGTGACGAGTTACTGATGCCGCAATTCGACCCCAGAATTGGAATATAAAGCATAAAATCGTTCTTTTAAGGTCGCAAATAAAAAATAACAAAATTAAATTAAAAATAAAAACAAAATCCCGGAATTTTTGCGATGTTTCCGGGATCGTCATTAAGAGTCAATTCGTCTTAAACAGAGTTGGTAATTTTCACTAAGAACACTCGAAATTCCCATTCAAGCTTAGCGGTCCCTAGTAACTTTGGATGTACTCGTACACTGTAGTACCCCGACAAATAATTTGTTGCTCCTATGGTCGAAATACGTCGAATTTGAAACTTCCAGCTGGAAACTAGACTATGTTGGAGACTTCCAGAGTAATGCAACGTTTGCTTTTCCAATACGACGTGGGCCTTGTCGCTGAGAAATGTCCTTTAGACTTTGGACTGGTAACAGAATAGGCGAGTCTTTGAGGCTAAGTGAGTCCAGTGAAGTGTGCCCGTTCCGAAAAAAGGGGAGAGTCTATCAGCTTCACTTAATTCACTCGAAGATACTTTAAAATAAATTAATTATGCATTAGCAATCATTGCCATACGTACATACCTTAAAATTGTGTTGTGATACTGGATGAATCCATTCAGTTCTTTAAGATCTTCATCCGTTCCTGTGGGTTCAAAATTCTCAATTTTGTTTGCCAAATTGTCAAAGTACATACAGATCACGTGTACTGTCGAACAAAGTAAAATATCCGAACCCACAAACATACACGACAGTGTATACGAAACCGTAACTTGAAAGATGTATATAAAGGGATACACAGCAGGTTGGGTAGGGTCAAAGGGATAATGCATGTAGTAAGGAAACCTGAGCACAAAGTCACCACCTACAAGATACTCGAAGGATGACTGTAATAATGGGAAAAGGTTGAACAATGTCGTTGTAGAAAAGTGATAGATAACAAGTGCCTTAAGGTTAAACTTAATTTTTCCAAAATAATCCCATGCATTGTGTTCGACCATTTCCTTATTCGTTTTCGGGAAAATTTTTTCCATTTCCACTATGACATCGTGCAGTATGAACCGGCCATGCCAAACGGCTAGTATTTTACAACTTGAGTTTACCACAAACCCTAGGTAGCACGCGTAAGCTGTCAAGTCGATGAGGCTTTGAAATGTCCCAAGGAAGAAAAATACTAATTTTGCGGACATTTGCGCAATAAAATTGATTTGTATTAGGACTTCCAGGACCTTTTTCTTGATAGATATCTTCTCTTCTGGATGAGCCTTAAACAATCTTACGCCAATGCATTTAAACAGATTCAGTGAGATTCTGGTAAAGTCACTCAGTTGGAGTGTTTTCTTTGGTTGTTCCATCTTTGGAGGTTAAGTGTTAAACTGAAAGGTGGGAAAAAAGTTAAGATGCTTTTATAGGAACGAAAAAGTATGGAAATAAGACGCGGTATTGTGGTTGTGTGGTTGAAATGATTGCGCGGTCAAATTGCAGGACATTTTGTAGATTGCAATTCTATTGATTTATTGTCAAACATTTAATTTATTTACGAATAGCGATCGATTAAAAGTTTAGAATTGACGCTACGAGCTAAGGTTAGGTTAAGGTTAAGCAACGTAACAGTCCATGTCACATTGAAACTTCGTGCGGAAGAAGTGTCGTCAAAGGAATTTGTTTCTAAGGTGGTAGAGACATATCCATTGACAGAGAGATTGGATTGTATCCTCATAAAGTTCCTCGTCACCACAACCCGTACAAAGGTGTTCTTCCATATAAAGCAGAGTATAATGCCCCATAGTCACATAAGGTTAGATAGGGATTTTATGTCTGTTATAGCTCTATCAAATATAGGCCATAGTTTCTTTTTGAAGACACAAGTGTCTAAAGACGTCCATTTGTTGTTTGTCTCTCTACTTCTCTGCTTCGAACTTAAATGCGCTTAGTCGCTCTGGCTTAGTGCTGAACTTCTTCTTGTCAATTGGTCAGTATTGTTTGGTATGCCCCCATGCCGATGGATCCAGCCGAGCTTAATCTTGTGCTGTGTTCCAAAGAACTAAGCTCTTCTCGACAGCTTTTCACAAGATTGCTGCCTGGCTGTCGATGAAAAATGTGATACCGGTTCCAGTAACTGCTAGGATATTTGATTGGAAATCACTCCTATAGTTCGGAATATGCCAAGCAGTTCGAAGAAGATTTCTACACCAATGTTTATTATGGATCCCTTGCTGGTGTTAGGTGTTTGGCCGTTTTTCCATTTTTTCCTGCTCAGATAAGTGCTGAGAAATGGTCTTATGAGATCTTGACGCATCGCCTAGATATTTTGGAAGGATCATAGTATGATCTATTATATTTGGTCTCCAGCTGTCTGACTGGCTCCTTCTTAGGACTCTAGCAACCGCTGGTACTTGTGTAAGGATAGAGCAGCTTTCTCACCACCTTTTCATCGATTCAAGGGCTTCGTATGACATAATCTTTTGAGACAAGCTATACAGAGCAATGTTTAGTTTTGACATCCCTGTCAAAATCGTCCGGAGAATGCACGTTGTTTCATCAAAGTCCGTAAAGACCTCACAGGGACTTTTGATGTCAAAAAGGGATTATCACAAGCCGACTTGCTGTCATGCGACTTCTTTCAACACCAGAAGCACAATCTCCTTGTCCAATTACTCTCAAATGCAGCGTGATGTCAATGGTGCTTTTGTGAGTATTGAAACGGTAGCGGCGATGATGGGTTTAACAGTCAATGAGGGCAAGAACAACTATATGCTGTCAACAAAACACCAACATCTCGGACAAAACGTCACCGTAGACATATATAACTTTGAGGTAGTTAGGGTGTTTGTCTTCCTAATTGAGATAACGTAGTAAGACCCATCCTTACCTACGCCTCCGTAGTTTGGTGGACAAAAGTCAAGGAAAAATCCACCATCTTAAAGCTACAGCGTCTTCAAAGAATCACCGGGGCCATGCGAACTTACTCTACGGCAGCCCTTGAGGCACTGATTAGATATACCCCGCTACACATCTTTGTCAAAAAAGTGGCAATACGCAGTGCAGTTAACCTCCAACGCTCTACAGGAATCCAGCCAAGCAGACCTACGGGTTATATGGCTATCTTTTCGGACTTTCCCGAGCTTAAAATGATCAGCACGGTATCGGATTTTATGCCCAAGTTACTCTGTTTCGGCAGGAAGTTCGAGATTAAGATTCCAAACTACAACATAAAAGGACTAGCGTGGTATACTGATGGTTCAAAGATGGACTCCGTTGTTGGTGCCAGTATCTATGGCCCTAATCACGGGTCAAAGGTCTCAAAGGCACTCGGAATGTGTCCTAACGTCTTTCAGGCGGAATTACATATCATCGATACCTGTGCCACTATTATTCTCGATTCCAGCATAAATGGGGTAGCCATCAATATATTTACCGATAACCAAGCAGCGCTCAAAGTACTGAGTTCCCATTACTTTAACTCAAAGGCCGTTCTAGGCTACTTCAATACTCTCAAAGCAAAATAAAGTCAAGCTCTGATAGGTACCAGGGCTAAAAAGAATTGAAGGCAAGGAAATTGCAGATCAACTTGTCAGAATAGGCTCTTCAGAAAGGTACATAGGTGCCGAACTCTTCTGAGGCATGCCAACTTCTGCGTTCAGATGAGTCTAGACAGCTGGGAAAAACGAAACTTCTTATCCTACTGGAACAACATTCAGGGACTTAGGCCATCCGATCAGGGGTCGGACAAATCCACAAACAACATTCACAATCATAAAAGGGACGATATCAGAAGACTTGCGGGCTTCCTCACCGGTCACTGAAGCCTCAGATAGCACTTACATAAACTAAATATAGGTCAGGAATGCAGACTCTGCTTAGAGGAAGATGAATCAGTCGAACACGTACTATGTGAGTGCGTGGCTGTCTCCAGAGTCAGAAAACGCTTTCTCGACGGAGAATTCCTAACACCGGAGGAATTCATAGTGCCTCGAATGAAGACATCATCAACTTCATTAGGAAGTTAGAGGATCTCCTTGTCTAACTGGCTCTAGGCACAATAGATCTTTTAGGTCGCAGTGCCATATGCGTCTGTCGCAGAGCCTAATAAAAAATTATAAGTCAGTATAGGTCTTTGGTATCCAGTTTTTGCCAAATATTCTGCTGTATGAGATGGAGTAGAAGGCTGGGAAGGCCTGGATTTCTGGATTCTTTTATGCAGCCGCCTTAAGTTTTTATCAACCACAAGTCGTAAATGGAGTAATAAAGCGTTGCGTATGTCTGGAGTTGTAGTTCATTAGAAAATATTGCAACAACAAACAAACGTTGTAAAGAAAATCAAAACTATTTGGGTACCTTGCTTATAGCTTTTTTAGTTTATTTACGATAATTTTTTATTTTATTATTCTTTGCTTTTGTGCAGTTTAAAGAAGCTGATACATATTTACATATTTTAGATAAGCATTTTTAATTTTTTTTTCGATATTTGCTTTCGTTTTTGTTTTATTTAAGGACGCGACAGCTAAATTATTTCATTAATAACAATTTTACTTTCAATTTCTATTCTGTAATTAACAATACATCACAATAACAGTCGATATATCATACACAATTTGTATGTTTCTAATTTATTTTATTTTATTTTTAAGCGAATGAAAAGAGAAAAAAGTTATTTATTTAGTTTGTTTGTGTGTGTTTTTTTTTTAAATTTTTATTTTAACAATGAATTGACTATTAATTTTGTTTTATTTTTAAGTACAAAGTTGGAATGTATACGATTTCCATTTTTTTAAATTTAAAAGTAACTTCTCTTTATTTTTTGTTTAGCATAAAACATTTAATTAACTTTGTACAACTTTTGTGTGTGAGTGTGTTGTTTTTTTTTTAAATCGTTTGTCAATAAGTTTAGATTTAATTTTTTTAAATTTTTTGTTTTTGAATTTACAAGTATTCGAAGAACACTATCCAATAGATTATGTTTAGGGAAGCAAATAGTGCTGGGAATAGCACCCGTGAAGTTCGATCAATGTAGATGGCGCGCTTGAGACGCTCTTGTTGTGGTGTTAGTTTAGGCTTCTCTGGTGGCGGTGGTGGTGGAGGAGGTGGTGCGATAGTTGGGGTTAGAATAATGCGACTTTCTTGACGGGGAATCCATGGACCATCCGATGTGTCGGGACGAGTTATGCGACGTGCGGTAACCGACTGTAAATACATGTATAAAGACAGAAATTAGGATAAAACGTGAGTTCGAATCATTTTGCTTTCAAGTTTAAAAACAAAATACAAATATTTAGCGCGAAAGCCCAAAGGGAACCAAGGCACAGCTTCTCGCATTCGTTCAAGTTGATTGAAAAACTTTTTTTTTTTCACAAAACGAAGCGTTCTATTTGCGTGCGTATCTGAGCTCGTCCGTGGGAACAATGTTTGACAATAGGTCGAAACAGATCTGGAAACTAAACTAGATCTAGCATAACATCAGGGCCCCTACTCTGTATTGTGATTTACTTTAAAAAACGGCCTTTATCTGCTTTACTCTAGATGCATGGCTAACCTTACCTATTCTTGATACCTATGCCATGGGGTGCACTATCATAGCAATGAGCAATCTCCCGTCTTAGGCGGGGTTACTTCTGGTTTTATCCGCACAAGAGTTTTGATGACCTTGCGTGACATTTATCCTACGACTCTGGTTCCACGAATAAGATACGCTTTGATGGATATAACTTCTAGTAAGTATTAAAGGTTTTTAAATGACAAGGACCGGCGAAAAATACCTTTGGTACCCTCTACACATTGACGGTCCTATCTGTAACTTCAAAATTCTACATAACTTGGTCGTCTGATAAGTTAAAAATATGTTTATCTCAGCTGTTTGAAGGTCGCTCCTTTATTTCTTAAAGGAAGCGAGCTTATGTCCTTCCTTTTCCATTTGAGGCGCATGAAACTTGCAAGTCAAAAAAAAAGTACTCACCTTTCGCTTAGTCATCTCATCGAAAATCTTTTCGATTTTTTCAATCTTCTCATCCTTTGGACGTGGCGGCGGATCTTCTTTTTTGGGTGGCGCCGCCGCCTCGGGCACTGGTTTCGGTGGATATGCTATAGGCTTCGGTATTGGTGTATCACTCAGTACTATATTAATCAAACAGTATTCCATTAGAGCCATAAACACGAAAACAGTACACACCGACATGAATGCGTCCACAGCTTTTAAATAGGACACAGGCGGTAGCGATGCCTGTGATTTTGCATGTTGCGTTGACAGTGTCAACAATGAAGTGACACCCAAAGTAACACGAGCCGGTGCCGCTTCTGGCTTTATCCAAAAGGACACCCAAGACATAATGACAATCATACAAGTTGGAATGTACGTATTGAAGACATAATAGACTAGACGGCGTTTAAGCGTGAATATAACTTCTAAACAGGTGAAGTTACCAGTTGAATAGACTTGTGTACAGTCAGCTGTTTCATTGCGTATCAGCGCCACCTGGGGCAATTCAATATTCTCATCGACAACCAACGGAGTAGTCGGATCCCATTGGAAGATCATGTCATCTGTTGTATGAGATACTGGAAATGAAAGCAAAAATTCAAAAAATAACTTAACTCGTGATCCATGAAGACTGTCACTTACAACTCTCCATCTGTAGCTTACACTCCTGTGTGTCATGGGGATATATGGCAAAGTTCATGATGCATGACAATTTCAGTGTCAACTTGACCATGTACAATATTGTTTTATCTCTATACAACCACATGTAATGATTAGGAATAGTCATGGTCTGAAAGGTGACAGACTTGGCGTTTTTAAAAAACGAATCGGGCCGCCACATATTCTTTAGCCAATCGACTTCAAGCAAACGATATTCGGTAGTCATATTCTCGGGAAGACGCAATCGATGATCCTTCCATGTTTGGGCAAAGAACACATCGGCGACATAAGTCATTGAATTTTCATCAATCGAATCCAAACCCATGACGGTCACATGAAAAAAGACAGTCGTTGCTTGACCATCTTTTTTAGGCGGTCGCATTTTATCATAACGTTTTGTGTCCTCTGGCAGGATGTCTGTAAAAGCTAAGCTTTGCCTAGAAAAAGAAAGCATTAGTATTGTTAAATTGTTTTGAGCTAGAGGAAGTACTTACTGATACTCTCCGGAAGTGAATTTTTGTTGACATACTGAAATTATAACCAAAAGGACAAGCCGAGGATCCATCATCACTGAAAGTAGAAAAGTTGAATAGAAATAACTGGGAGATTGTTTGGTTTTTCTGTGGACGAACAGCTTTGGGAAGAAGGACAAGAACTGTACCTTAACAGTTAATAGAGGGTACATGTCAAGAACATGGGAGAATGTAGGCCAAGTCTTATCTCCTGGGGCTAATACCCTTTCGATCTTTTCACAAAGGATGTGAAGTCAACAATCAACAATCTAATCTTTGGAAAAGGGCTTGGTAGGTCAACAAACAATTACTAGATGGGCGAACGTTGAAGCCAAAACTGACTACTTAACTCCAAAGCCTCGAACTCAAATTTCAATCCAGTAAGAGCTAGACAGAAGGAGAGTTCATAACCCCCCAACCGTATATCCATTTTTATGGATGGGTTACGGATAAGCTTTAGGTTCTACACATCAGAATCGAGCATCGCACGGTCGACAAAACTTCCAAATCATAGCAGCGTGTTCCAGGCGAAAGTTCTAGCAATCACCGAGGCCTCACGAGCAGCAGAGAAGATACGTAAACATCAACATTGATAGTCAAGCAGCCATCAAAGCGATCATATCCATCATTGTGAAACACTGACGAGCTCAAGGCCCTTAATGCTAACCAAAATGTTAAACTCATTTGGGTCCCGGGACATAAGGGCACCGATGGGAATGAAAAGACGAGTGAGCTCGCTAGAATGGGTTCTGAGATGGACCACCATTAGAACTTGAAAAGTTGAGAGATGGAGTGCAAGGACGCTCTGGATAGATCTGAATAAAAGGGAAATCATCACACTCAACAGAAGTCACCTTTCTCTTCTGGCGTGCTGGCGGTTTACCTAACGAGAATGTGTTTGAGTACAACGGACCCATGTAGAGGAGATACACTGAGGGGGACACATTCCACCTCCTATGTGCATGTCAAAGCTTCAGCAGAAATTGATAGTCAACCCTCGGAGAACACTTCTTCAATGATTTGGACAAATTGCCTTTAAGACCCGAGTGAGGCTGTACATTATAAGGTACAGCTACCCATTCAACCTAACTTAGACACTTATGTTATTATTAGGAAGCTATATGGCCTATATTCGATGAAGCTGACAGCCTTAAACAAAAAGACGTAAATTTTCTATCTACTCTTATAGGAGTGACCACGGGACATAATGCTCGGCGGTACCATATGAAAAAGCTACGTATTCCGGAAGAAGGACCTGTGTAGGGGTTAGGGAGATAAGGAAGTTTATGAGGATACAATCCACTTTCTTTGTCATCGCCCAGGTCTCGTCCACCTAAGAGGCAAATTTCTCAGACGATATTTCTTCCACGATATAGAAGAGCTTTCTGAAAGACTGATAAAGGACAGATGCAGTAAGCACTTAAGTCATCAAATATTTATTGGGCGGACAGCCCTTGCGAGCAAAGGGTATTTTTGTTTTACTTTTCCTTCACCTATTCATATATCTAATGTCACTTTGGGTGTTCTTTGTAGTCTCTAGTTCTTTTCGGTATACTTAGATCCCTTACATTGTCATCTTAGGGTCCAAAATAAGAGTCGACACATTCCTCAATTATCAAGTAACATATTTAAAATTTCTTTTAAAGACGCACTTTTTTTAAGCATCAAACTTAGTTCATACAAAGAGTCTGACATATATTTTTAAATGTACGTATCATATATGTAACCACTTACGTAGCATAAGAGGCTAACACACAAACCAGATGAACTTGCTAAAAGCCAAGAGCAATGGGAATATTTTAAGCGGAAAAAATATGCATAATGAAACTCATTTTGATTGTCTCAACGGGAAAGGAAGGACAATCCTCCATCCATAGTCTCATCCACATCCGACAACAAAGACTATAGAGTCAGCAATTCTATCTTAATTGTTTGTCAGTTTTCATGTTTAAAAGGTATAGCATCCGCTACAATTTTTATCCGATTGCTTAAAGGATTTAACAACAACAAAAGACCTCTGAAATTAAAAGTTTGAGTAAAATGAATGAAACAATGAACAATGAATTGAAACTTGATTTTAATGAAATAAGGATAGGAGTTAACATAAAGAAAATGTTACACTAGGATTTTCTTTGAACAGAGCCGCGATGACAGCTGATAGTTTTGAAACAAAATAAGTTCTTTGCTTAAGTTATACAATTTTGTCAAGGTTGTCAACTTTTGTGTTAAGAATTATAAAGTTGGTTGCTGTGGCTAGTCTGTTGGACTGTTTAGAGAGAGGAGACAGATTCGAGCCTTAGCAAAGGACCTAAACGTTTTTTGTGGCACCACCTCTTTGCAGACATGAGAAATTTGCAAGAGGCATGAAAAAGGCTCTAAATCCATCGTTCACCGAAGGCATTCAAATTGCAGGTCCCTTCCATTCGTGCGAAAAATAACACGTACGACATAAACGCTGCGAGAAGCTAGGCCTTTGTTTTCTGTGAGCTGTCACCCCAAATTTTTGTATTCGTAAATAAAGAGCATTCAAGCAGTAAAAGTTCTTCCACACAGCGTAGTGAAAGTAGGCAGCATCCTTGGTTGGCGTTTTTCAAAGCTAGTGGCGATGTTTTGCACCATATTAATCGGCACCTACCATTATGGTTTCCAACCCAACGTATCGAAGATAGACCGAATCATCACACTGCGGCAAAAATCTTGAAAAATATCAACGAGTTCCAAGTCTAGGTATACTAACCATCAAAATCAAAAGAATGCCAACGATAGATGGAGTGTGCTCAGCTCCTGTGTCATAACCAGGAAACTATGGCCATTCTATAATAAACAAAAAATCTAGAGAATCCTGTAAGTGAATGAAAAATCCCTATCTTCCCTAATAGGTATCATCACCGGGCACAACATGCTAAACTACCAAGCAAGAAGACTGGGATTGAACACGGATGACCTATGCAGGGGATGCGGTGACGAGAAAGTAGATGAGGACACTCCACACTTTCTCTGCCTCTCTCCGACACTCTGCCATACAAGATTTAAGATCCAAGGAAAGCATCTTTTCCAGGATCTAGAAGAACTGTCCAGCGAGTCGCTGCTTGACATACACAGATTCATCAGTGCTTTGTGCTGGCTTGATAGAGCTTAAGCTACTGGTTCCTATTAAGAGGGCTACAACCCTTGAGGCATCAGAATAGGTCTACATTGACTTTAGTGTGACGGGGAAAGGATTTCCTTCCCCGTCAACCCTCCTACCAAACCCTAACCTAACCATTTCTTCATCAACTTCAAAACCACATACGACAACATTCATCACACCGAGCTACATTCGCGATGACCGAATTCGGGATCACGAGAAAACTGAACCGGCTGCATCGCCTCACGCCAGGGATTTCGCAATGCACAGTGCAGCTTGGAAACAGAACCTCCGAATTATTCCAAACATGCACCAGATTTCGTTAAAGAGTCGACCTGTCACACGCTGACACCCTAGCGAAGATTCGACCTTAGGCAACCGCTGCTACTTTGATTCCAATCAATTAGGGTCCAAACTCTGAACTTGACGTTCCAAAAAATTATGCTCTTCAAAACTCTGATCTTGCTTAATGGAACTGATTGCTGAATGGGATTCTTCGAAAAGAAAATTCTATGCCGAATATTTGGTCCGTTGTAAGAAAGGATAAAACAACTTTGCTTAGAGTTCACCCCTTCCAAATCGACACTCACAGCAATGGGTGCGTTCCGATTTTTAGACCATCTGAAATTTCAGGAGAACAGAAGGGCCTCACAAAATGTTGTCTTGCTCATCTGTCCAATTTCAGGCTCTCGTCCAATCAGAATCCTCTCTTCATCCGAAATTTCAAATCGAAATCGGAACGCACCCAATATCAAGAACATTTACATTTTCTTCAATAAATCGTTTCATATTCGGAAAATTATTTGGAGTCACATGGAATTTACACAAAAATTCATTGAAGAGATCCAAAGTCCAAAGCTTTAAACTCCATAAAATTCCATTTTTGTCTTAAACTTGGGGAAGATAAAGTTTGAGTTGTAAGCTCTCATCCATACAATTTTCTCCTCTATAACTTTCGTTTTTTATTCGAAATTAGCATAAATATGATCAGAAGCTAGGAGTTTTGGACCATGAAGCATGAAAAACAGAGGCATTCTATGGAAAAGTGTGACATAAAAATGATTTCGAACTTCCGGTATAGTTAAAAGCTTGCAAATTGATGAGAAGGTAGATCTTATCTCACATGTAACCGAAAAATTGTGACTTCCTAAGATATGCTTTTCTAAATTAAAATTCTAAATGCGATAAAATGGCAATTCTATCAATTTACCGTTATAAATTTGGAATTTTTAGTAATTTTCTCTTTATTATATCTCAAGGCCTACCTACCTTGATGCACCAAAAGTCCGTCAAATGGAAACAGGCAAAGCAGGTCACGAAAAAGATTTCGGACTTCCGGTACAGTTAGAAACTTGAAATTTGCCGTGCAGATAAATAGATCTTACGGGTATATGTCGATTTTGTCTATAATTTTTGTTTTAATGTTAGTACAGTCAATAATAAGCATCGTCCTTGACTCTCATAAACAAATGCAATCAATCCATGGCTCCTCCAACTTATATAAAACCCAAATAATTCAATCCCAGACTACAATACGTAGTTGTAACAACATTAAGTCTTCTTAAACACGTTTTTACAGAATTCATCGGCTCCAAGAATCCTTTGGAAATAAATTCTTACAAAAAGTTAAAAAAAAAAGTGCACTACACTGCAGTTTTATTTTTTACTAGCTTTTACCCGCGGCTTCGCCCACCTATAATTTGTGAAGTTACACTTTAAAAACCAAAAGAAGCCTATACTGTGACCCAAGGTACAGCCACTTTGTGTGCAAAATTTGAAGTTGATTGGTTCCGTAGTTTTCGTATTACAGAGGAACAAACAAACAGTCGGACAACGTTTCATTTTTATAATATTAGTAGGATAGTAGGATTTTTAAAAATTAAAATATTTTGCCACTGAACTCACTCACCGAATGCATTCAAATAAAATTTGATTTTATCTAATTTTGTTGTTTTGTATCCAAATTTTTGTTAACTCATAAATTATTAGCAAATAATTTCACAATTCACTAAGAATTTTCTATCCACCATTTGAATTTGAATTAATAAAATAGATTTGCCTTCAGTTTTTAGATACACTCAGTACTTCATACTCTCATCAATTCAAGGACAACACTTGTAATTGTTAAAAATATTTAATTTCTTTTGAAATTTTTTATTTAAAATTTAAACAAATTTAGTTTAGTTATTTATCCGTTTAACTGCGATGGCAATATAACCCGTGTTAACGCGTTGACACATCCTAGCGAACTAATCCGAATGAACGTGAAATTTAAACTGCAACGGATATAAATTCACAGATACCCTGTATTGCATTTTGCTGTGGTAAATGTAAAAACTTCATGGCTTGGTGTGGATGTGTGTGGGTATGGTTTTGCCACACACAAATACAAATACAAAAGCTTTCAATTTCGCTTTTGAAAACGTAAACCGATGCCAATGGGGGAGGGAGTGATGTGTCCTTTGACAAATAACAGTGGAACTACCATTTCAATAGAAGATTTGATTCGCTGATGTGATCAGAATGGACATGATAATCGAAGGCTATTTTTGCGGGAGACAAATACAGTCTCAGAGCTCATATAGGACAAGTGAATATTTGCAACAAAATGTTAGTAAAGAAAGTTAAAGTTAGATCTCAGTTCTTTTAACCTTTTTAGAGCTAGATGACTTTTGGACATGTAAAAAAACCATTTGTGATACAAATACAAATATTTGGAGCGACAGCTCATAGAGAACCAGGGTCCAGCTTCTCGCAACGTTTATGTCGTGCGTGTTACTATTTTCGCACGAATGGAAGGGACCTACAGTTTTTTTTGGCGACTTCGAACGGCGGATTGAAAGCTTTTTCATGACAAATTATACTCGTGGAAGTCTGTCATACCTGCGAAGAGGTGGTGCCGCGAGGTTCGAACCTATTTTCTCTTGCTTAGCAGTCCAACTCACTGACCACTAAACCACAGCGTCCACCATTGCGTTCCCTTAAAGAAAATCTCCTTTTTTTCAGCACCAGGAACAGCTTGATTGTCTATTGAAGGTAACGAGGATAATCGTTTGAATCCGTGTGTTTCTTCCTGAGACACTGCAGGCTTCCGTCCTCTTTGCTCCCGGGTACGCTGTTCTCCAGACTATGGTTTTCCGCGAGGGTTCGGTCTTCTTCCTCATTATCTCACCCATTCGTTCGATGTGAATGAGTTAATGTAATCGATGTGTTTTGGCTTTTTGGACTACATTCAGATCTAATGCGGCTGTATCTTCTCCTCCATTCCTCCTCCTCCCATAAGGGACCAAAGATAAGTGATTATACGAAGAATCTTTCTTATCGTCCACCATCAGTGCTTTTTGGCTTTCGGATTAGGAGACTCGAACTCATTTGTTTTTCTAACCCGAAATAGCAGCGGCTTCCTAGGGTTTGGTAAGGGGGGTAATCAGCTTATACCGCAAATGCACTTAGACCAATAATAGGTCTATTGTGATTCCTCGGGATCAAGGAGGAACTCTTGCACCTATTCGTTGAATCAGTGGGAGTTTTTGATAAAGCGGGGCATATTGTTGTATTAGGTTCCTAAGATTGTCAAAAAAGAAGAGATGGTTCCGTTTTTTAAAAGAGAGCGCTAGACATGTACAAAAGAGATGGGGGATTTCTTTCACATCTTCGCCCCTTAAGCTTCAGGCCCAATTAAGTACCATGTCTGACTATAGGGCAATGTCCCATATCGACATCTAAAGTGCTTCTAAGAAGTTTTCCTTATAGTGAAATCAATCTCTTAGAGCATTTTTAGTGTATTAAAGATCAGATTAGTCTGCTCATTTGGCAGTAGCATTGCTATAGTCGTATGGTTTTGCGGACCAGAACCCAGATTCTCTGAATCTAATTGTACTGCAAGAAACGATGTATTTGATGTACTGGTCTATAGCGGGATGTCTAGGGAGCACGGTAAGAGCTTATGTCGGACTCGGTTGTAGCGCTCTTGTTGTTCCGATACCAACTGTTCTTTGAACTCAGCTTTGCTTAAGGCGGGCCACCAAACGAGCGATCCATAGGTAAGAATGGGACAAACTTCGGCAGTGTATATCCAGAAAACCATCTTAGGTTGGAGTGCCCACCTTTTTTTCAAAGGTTTTGCTACAAGTGTAGAAAGCAACACATGTTTTCTTTACCCCGTGCTCTATGTTAAGTCTCCAGTTGAGCTCCAAGGAACTCTGCACTGGCGGATAGAGTAAGCCTTTGGTTTTTAATACGTGGAAGCTTGAAAGGTCTTATTTTGTTCAGTTATACCTACTCGGATTAGCACCAAGTCCCAGAGCTCTTTCTGTGAGTTCACTAATCATTAAGAGGAACATCCCCCATACTCAAATAACCACTCTTGACCGCATTCGGGACTGCCTTGTTTCGAATGTTATTAAACTTCGTTAGGTTATTGTTGCATTACTGGAGTCGTGTTGCTGTGTTGAATTGGTTTAACGAGTTATTGGCTTCTTAGTAGTTAGTTCCAAAAATTTAGTTTCCCCTACCATTAGCGTGTTACCAGAACCCGATGTCCAACGTTGGTAAGTGATTAAATCTGATGTTTGGTTCTGTTCCGTCATCAAAAATCTATTTACATTCACCACTCACATAAATTTACAAACCTAGCACAAAAAATATCTAACTCACCACACTTGTAAGCTTTGGAACAGAACAAATTTCAACAAAAAAAACTCACCTCAAGTTTGAATAAAACAATTTAAACGGAAAAAAAATCTTAAAACTTAAAAACAAAACCATTCTCCTTGCGTTGAAATAAACTATTTTTGAGTTTTTTTTTAGTGCATTCTCATCGTAATAATGCCCTAATTACGTCACATAATCCACACATGACATTGCAGTCTATACCCTGACATTTCTTTTCAAACTAACCTCCTTATTATTGGTACTTGAAAAAAAGAACTTGGGCTAGAAGTTGCATAGTGCGCCCCCCACACGTGAGTATAGGTATAGGGATGTGTAGGAATGTAACTATAACGATGTGATGACGGGTGACATTATCTCTGGGGGAGCACCATCTAACAACACATAGGCAGCACCTTGTTAAACTATTCTCAGCAGCGCTATTGATTGAAATTTGAAGTAGTCCTTGTGGGACATAAGAAAAGATTTTACAGATTTTGATCCAAGAATGTCATCGTCAATCTTTTCTTCTTCTACTTCTCTTTTTTTTTTTTCTTCTTATGCTTCTTTCGTTAAAAGCTTAATGTCCTTTAAATATTAGGGAAATAATTTCTAGCAGCTTTTTGGTTTTTTTTTCCGTTTTTTGCATCAAGAAGGATGCATACAATGGCTGTCGGGGTTTAATCATTTATCGATTAAATTAAAAATGCAGATACAGGGACGCAGCAAGACCTTCCATTTCGTATAAGTCGGGGTTTTTAATGCATTTTAAGAAGATCTAAGAAGTAAAGCTATCCTACCAACCTTTGATAGGCTATTTAGGCTGACAGGCAGCAATCTGCTTACCGGTCAACAAGGTAAAACTGTTAGTAAAACTTTAAATAGCTTTTCCCTATATATATCTAGCAAGTTGCATAGAATTTGGACCCATAGTCGAAGGAATACATTTTAGACATGACGCATCTATTTAAACCTGACGTTGGCCTTCTTCTCTTCTTTTCCCATCTTATGGAGATACGCATTGAAGTTTCCATGTCCGGTTAGGAACTTGGTGATGCAGTAGTTTACTTTGCCATGTTTCCGTTCCATTCCATTCAGCCTCGCCGCCCACCTTTTTCTGGTTCCAGAACTCCATCGTCCTTGCTAAGGCCCTATATGGGCTGCTGCGCTGAATATTTGCCAAAATCGAGGTCTTGGAGGAACCTCAGGATTATGCTTGCGAATGAATGGTTGACTGTGTCTGAGAAGATGATGAATCCCCCACCGAAGTGTTTTTGTTTCTTGCAAGCTGTCTCGGGATGGATATTCTCAGAAAAATTGATCGCGATTCCTTAATCTTCCAAGCAAAGACGGCACATATCAGTAGGACTTATGCCCAGTTTGTTGGAATGGCAGTTGAGTGAGCAATATCAGGTGAGTGAGTTTCTTAGAAGCTTGCTTAGTTCGAGAATTACTTACTTAACGAGCTCCTGAGCTTCGACCCGTGGAAAGTCTAGCTAGCAGCATTACAATTTCATCGATCCTGGGCACGATATTTCCAGTTTTCTAGACGAAGCGTTCTGGTATCCGCAATAGCTGGGAGGTTCAATCTTTATTGTCATTGGGCTGTGATTCGAAGATCCTTTTAGATATCCCGCCCTGAAGAACTCAAGACAGTGAATGCTATCATATTCGGTCTTGAAATCGATGGAAACGTGGTCAGTCTTGACTTGAAATTCGTTGATCTTCTCCAGAATTTGCCTTAGTGTAAAGATTTGGTATGTCTTTGATCTGCCCGGTCGGAAGCCAATTAGTGTGGTGCAGAAGGGCTTCACACTGTACGTTGGATATAATCTTAAATAAGACATTTAGCACGACAGTCCTGGGGGACGGCGCTGGAGAGGAAAAAACCGAATCAGGTGGCACATGCAAGTGGAAGGGGATCTCAATCAATTTAGCGTGCGAAACTGGCTAAAGATCAAGCTGGCTGGTGACGCCGGACTGTAGCGTTGCAGTGATACACCTCAATAGTTGGTGCAAGTCATAAGATCGCCTCTATTATAGTCAGTGGGCATACGATGGAAGTACCCTAAACATCACCTCCATATTTGATGTTATCTGCTTCTGCCGCTTTAGCTCTTCTTGATCTTTCAATTCTTCTTAGTTCTTTCTGCACGCTCGTCATGAAGGATCAGATCTCCAACCAATAGTCCTCTGACCTCATCATAAGGCTTATTAGAAGCTGCATTGGAACATTGGATGTTTCTCGTCTTCCTCTTTATTTTGACATTCTAGACGGAAGGGCGAGCTATCGTGTTCAAATTTATGGAAATGGAATTGCGTAAGGTGATAGTTGCAGTCTTCTCTCTTTGTCCAGACCTCGTAGGAATTTGCCTTTTGCCAAGTTATCCCACTTGGTTTACCGTCTTGATACAGATGTTGCAGTTTCTTCAGCTTTAACCCTCTTGGCTTCTGGCCAGTTCGCAGTTCTTCTAACGAAAAGCCTGTGCTTTTCGTTTCCAAAAATGTCGATGGGGATCATTTTGGCATTCCGTATTCTTCCGTATTGTTTGGTCTTCACATCGTATTCCCTGATGGTAGATGTAGCATGAAAGCGTTTCAGGGAGGCTTCTCTTATCTGTAATATGTATCCTTGTTGTTGACGCAAAACTTGGCAAGCATCAATCATTTCTTAGACCTCTTAGTAGATAGAAGTATTTTCAGTTGTTCGCAAGTCTTTCCAATTGCAATATTAGGCGGACGACCTAAAACTCAAAGGCTCCCCAATCGAAATCGATCGAAAAGTTCATGTGACATGTAAAAACAGTTCTTCTTCTTCTTATTTTGCGGCAAAATATAAAGGACAGACATCATAAACGTTCAATCAGCCCACTTGAGAGCTAAGAAGTATGCACCAGGTCAGAAAAAAAAAAATAAAAATTGTTTTTTTGTGTTGGAAACAGTAGCTACAACGAAACAAGTAACACTTGGATTTATTTATAAATTCGACAGTTCTGTAAGTGGAGTAGAAAACTGCAAGCATTTTGAACGAACGTCTTCATGCTCTCAAAGTAAACATCGCTTGGAAAAGTTAAGGCCACAGGGTGACTTTATTAATATTTTGAAAGATTTTGATAGAATAATGCCAACTGTTGCCGAAGGAAACTTCCCAAATGTCAAATAATTTGCCGACGTGTAGAATGATTTTTTTTGACAGCATCAGCCGGCATTGTTAAAAATTCGATAAAGGGTCTTGATAGGGCTTAGCAATGCAGAACGATATCAAACTTTTCAACAACACTGTTATTATAAGAAAACTACGACCACTACAAGCTATCTGCTTCAATCTGGGTACACTATTCCATGCATATCCTTGTAGTCCTTCTGTAGACACTTTGGCTCTAAATAGAGTACACCACCAAGAGAGAGAGAGAGAGAGAGACAGAGAGTAAGAAGAAGAAGAATGAAAGAACATCATCGCTAACGACAAGCGATTGAAAATTAAAATCCTTGAGAAAAATCTCAAGAATTGCTGCTTGTGTTAGTAGCCGCAGTCAAGTAGTGTGACACAAGTGATATAATTTATGCTCGACGATGGTCGATGTGTATGTGTAAATATGCTTCAAAAGCCTTATTTACACTATCTATTATACTATTAAGAGTTTTATTATATATTTGATGTAATAAACTATGGATTATTCAATGTTAAAGTGTGTATATCCTGTTTTATGTTTAATTTTGTGTTTTTTCTTCTCTGCAAAGTCTCACCATTGGGAAGCTTGGATTTAGCTTACGAATCAACAAATTTGTTGCGTCAGTCGTACTAAGATTGCTGCTTCAAAGCTCCTGAAAATTAATTTAAAAATACCGTTGCGACTTTTTTTTTTTTCGTTTTATCATTAACACTTTATAGGAAAACAGGGACGGATTGTCAAATAATTGAACCTGAGGCATGGAAACATGGAAGCCAATAAGCCTAGATTTGAAGAGAAGAAAAAGACTTCTGTCCATAAATAGGAAAAATATAAGAACTACAATAGGAGCTCCCACGTGTCACTGTTTGATAGAGAAGTTCCTCACTACAATAGGTGTCCCTTCCAACGATTTCTGCAAAAGTTGTAGAGACGAGGAAAAGGAAGAAAAGGTTACTTAGCTTTTAATTTTTGGCGCCTGTCCTGCCCTATGAAGACTGAGGAGGCAAACCCTAGGAGAGTTTTTCTATGAAGACCTCAACGATCTAACGAAGCTCGATATTTACAAAATAAAGAGCTTTGCCTGTGGATCTAAATGGTTCTGCACATAGGGCACTACAAGAAATTGTTTGTCCCAAGACGACTCCTCACAAGTGAATCCATCATGTTCCTGGTGCTGGTACTGCGGTATTCTAAGTGATATCACAATTAACCTTCATTTTGGTCTAAGTGTACTCATGCTTAAGCGGGTGCAGCCACCTAATCTCACCTAACATACCTTCTTGGCGGAGATCAGAAAAGCACTGCACTGGAAGACTGGAAGATGGAAGATGGAAGATGTTGTGATTCCGAGCAAGATTGCGCTCATGGAGAGACCTCAAGATCATGCTAGTGGGTGACTAGTTGACTGATTTTGTTAATTTGCTACCGAAGAGTAGTGAGTGCCTTTGCACTTGGGCAGGGATCAATTCGAAGACTGGCAGACCTAAGGCGGATAAATGTCATTAGGCTGGTGGTGAACAGGGGCTCCGAGAAGTCAGAAGCTAGAATTCCGTCCATATAGCTTTCCAGAGTGTCCCCGAAAGAGAAGAGCGGCTTTGCTTTAAATGCAGGCTTTGTCTTTGTTGGAGGGACCATTGATGGAACGTTCGAAGCAAGTGGAGCTACTAGCCATTTACAGCGTTTGCGAGCAGCTCCACATAGCCGGTCGCGCCTTGTTATTTGTTGCTCGTATTAAGCTGGGATTGACTCACTTGTGGGAATGAAATTCCTCTTCGAATGAATAACGGAAACAGCGTCGAAATTCTCAATAAAAGTTGGGTTGACTTCGACTCCGACGTCTATACACGAGACTCCGTACACGTCTAAGAAATGGCTTAACCAAGTTATGAGACTCGTTTAATCCTGGATGCAAGCCAAGCAACAGAGGAGGCATATTTCCACTTTCTTTATGTAAGGGATAGAGATTTGGCTTGATGTGCTTAATCAAGAAAAATATAGAAAACAAATGGCAGCAGTACCGCGAAGGGGAGCTCTCCAAGTGGCAACTTCCTGCTGAAATAGTGTCAGAACCAACCATTCTCGTGCTCGCGAAATCCGTCTCCAAGCGGCAGAGACAAAATACATTTACGAGAGAAAAGCAAAATTTGGGAAGGAAACTGCAACAGCAGAAGCCAAGGAGATTACCATGCAACACTGAAGCAGATAAACTTGGAAAAGATGGATTGCAATCACAGATTGGACAGATCAGAGATATGGGAAGATTAACTTTAATTTTACACGGGTGCTTCAACGACTATTCACCCAGGATGGGAAAAATAGGGTACCCAACATGGCAGTATACTTGACTCAAAACTCAAGGCTAGAAGCGGAGGTAGACGGAATAACACCGCACAACATCGTTACGAATAAGTGAGGATAACTGGAACCGAGTGTGCTTCTACATTAAGAAAATGTAGAAGAGAGAACAGGATATAAATTTGTCTAGGCTCTAGGCCATAGAAGATTGCAGCTCCGTAGACGATAAGAAAAGTTGCACAACCCTACTGGAGTAATGCAAAAAGTAGTTCAGGGGTTCGATTGCCTGAAGATAAAGATGGTTTCGTCAATCCAAGTCCGACACAACGGGTGATCATGGAGTGTGCATCAAACATTCCCTCAAAAACAAGGTACAACTTGAACAGAAAAATGGTATCTGTAGACAGTACGGGTCACTATACAACTGTGATTTGAATCTTTTCATGCGCATTTCATTGTCAATCCTAGGGCGTTTTGTCCAACTCCTGATACAATCTAACGAATCCAGGACTGGAAAATTTCCAACTGACCAACAAAAACAAGTGTTCTAGGTATCTGACTGTAAAATCACTTAAAGTTTACCTTGCCATGTGAAAGAAAAAAAAATAAAAAATCTATTCAAATTGGTTCCGTTTGGCCTTACAAATCCATTCGTAGAAAAAGGAACTTTCTACCTTCACATTAAAATTATGATTCACCGCGCCAATAGAATCAAAGATGAGGTTAAGTGATACTCCTACAATATAAGAGATAGCGATAAAAAATGATGACGACGATGTTGAAGATACAAGTACTAAGTATATCTTCACGAAAGTGTAAACTTCTCAATAGTCGTTGTACTGTGGTTGTTTTATTCCTTAACCAGCCTAACCTTACTAGAAAATTCAAGGTCCTAGAAGAAAAGGAAAAATGTAAAAATAAAAAATGTATGTGTATAGGGGTTTCCTTTTTCTTCTTTGCTTAAGCGCGGCGGAACTACGGAAGGAGGCGGATGCATTATATTACAAGTGGTTGTTTAAAAATGTTAGAAATATTTTATTTTTAATTTTTATTTCTTTACTCTAGGTTGCGGTTGTGGGTGGGCGCACACAGAAAAGATGTAACGTTCTGTAATTTACTTTTTAGTAAATATCAACAAAAGGTGGAATATGAGTAAGTTGTGGCCGTGGAAGGGTTCAAATAGGAGTGAAGACACACGTCAAGATAGTCGTAAATGAATCTATTTTGAGGAAATGCAGTGAATCATATACACTTGTGGTTAACCTTTGGCAATTTACTTTTACAATGTATAGTCAGTTAAAATAATACACAGTTCAGGGTGAACCAGGACTTCAACGAACAAGCTTCTCTAACGAGTACGATCCTTAGCGTACGCTGATTTAATTGAAGTCACTCTCCACTTGCGCATGACATCGAATCTGAGGTCATTCTCTTCTGCCTAATGCTTAGGAGTGGATTCAAAGAAAGACTTTTCGAGCTTGAGGATCGGCGTTCATCCGCTCTACATAACCTAATCACCTTGAACAGGCTTGTATCATTGTCTTATAGTTCGTGATTAAATCTTTGTCCCCGTATGGAGTCAACGCAGATAGGACCATAATATTATCGAACGTAGAACACTTTTTCGCAAATATTCCAACTGAACTTTCATCCGTTTTTAATAAAGTCCTTATTTCTGCGTCATACAGCAGGATGGACGGATGTGATGAGAGTCTTGCATAACAGCGATTGGCGTTATTCTACGTTGGATCCCTGCACTGATTTCGTTGGCAGCAGAAGAACTCCTTCACTTTCTTAAAGTTATAGTTGCCCATCGTAACGTTCTGGATAAGACGTCAGGGTTACGTCTTGATATTCGTAGACATTCAGACCTTCTTAATCGATGTTTGCAAAGGCGCCAATAACTGCTCACTTCGTTCTACTGATGACTTAAATGTCATCTATGGTACCAGTCATCCCCAAAAAGAGGTGACAAAAGATGCACATCTTAAGGTGTTGTAGCTCAAAACAAGAACAGCGCTACAAGTTAGTTTGTTAAAAGTGCTTTACTTAGACGAAAAGTTGGTCCATTGTGATACAATTGAGTGCTAGGGTTAGACTCCTGAAACTATTCAGATTTCCTAACGTAGCAGTTTAATGCTGACGGAGTTGAAGAAATATTCACCTAAGGTGGTTTCCCTGATGTTAACAAGGGCGGGACACGTGCAGAGGAAGTGTACAATATTTTCTTCCTCTTTTTTGTCTTTCAAACTCCTGCATAAATCGTTGCATACAATAACCAAACGCTAAGCATGTCTGTCTAGGATGCGGTGTCCTGTGAGGACGTTAGTGAGTTTTGAAAGCCGGTCTTTTTTATTCAAATTAATGCTTTCTATTTCTTAGGATCAAGGGCGGACCAGATAACCCATGATATATACTTTCCACAGAACATCGACGTATGTTAGGTGTTTAACAAACGACAAAGGCGCCATGATATGGTCGAACTTCCTACCATTTATGTCTTGAAAGCCTTGTCTGCGTAATTTGTCAGTTGCCAGAATGCCACTGTGACCAGAGTGTGACCGGAGTGCGCGATGAAGCCGTCGATGTCTTTGGGTGAGCTGGTGGTTATATTTTCCGCCACGAGGTAGTGTTTACCTAGAAAACGGTGATGTGTTCTTTTGAGACAGTAAGTGTGACGCGGCAGTCTTTTGAATTCAAGGGATCTGTTCGCAGCTTGACTGTCGGTATAAATTATAATATCTGTGCGTGCTATAAGGTTAATCTTCAGCCACGGACGACCTGACTGATGGCTGTGATTTGGACTTGAAAAACACTACAGTGGTAAGGGAGACTGGAGAAGTGTTGAATGCCATGATCTTCTGGAAAGACACCGGCGCTGACTTCTTCAGCTGTTTTAGAACCGTCCGCAACGATAGAGATAGAAGCATTAAAAAGGACCTGGCGCTAACTTCAGGCGCTTCTTTCCAGTATTATGGGCTATAACCATAATCAATGGACAGCGTGTCAGTTGATTTAGGAAGGCTACGGTGATTTGATAGGATTTTGGCTTGCACCACATTTTTCTTCCACCATTGGTGAGTTTCTTTCAGCCTAAGGGCTGATTAAAGTGCAGCTGTTGGAGAAGTTCCCAAAGCACCCGTAGTGTTGAAGCAAGTTGAGGTCACACATTGGACTTTCTCGAGAAATTGTTCTTTAAGCACCGAAAGGTTGCCGATCAGAATAGCAAGGTTAAGACAGTTCCTATCTTAAACCGAGTCTATATTGCTTGGAACATGTATGAATTGAAGGTCTTTCTTAGCTGCATAATCCGCTCGTAAAAGTGTCTCTTAAGTTGAATGTAAAGCAAACTCAAGCATTTAAAAAGGCATTGAATCCAACTATGCTCGAGTAGACTATCTTGGAGTTAAATTTTTTTCGGCACTATTCCGCCAAATAAAAGCACAGACAAACCTAAAATCCAAACAGAGTTAGTTTGATATCCTGACCGTATAGAAACTAATCTCACTTTCGTTCTCTCTACACTTCCCTCAATGGGGGTTGGCACTCTTCCACCCTTATACGACGTCACCCCGGTAAATATAAACAATGAAACGTAACAAGTTCACCCAAATCGATGGCTTGCAATATAAACAATCCACCACGTGCAACCTCAAACAATTCCGCGCATGTCCCCGGACCGCGCGTCAGATGTATTATGAATCAAATATTGATTTTTCGTTGCCATCATCGTTCCACAAAAAAAAAAAAACGGCGAAAAAAAGTAACCTGACATATTGCCTTTGGTCCGTTCGGATGCATTCCGGGATAGTTTTACGTATTTAGTGTCAGAAACCGTGTTTTTGTGTCAAAAATTAATTTTTAATAACTCCAATTGCTTCCAAAGTGTTCACAAACTGCGGTTTGCGAAGCCCGAAATCAAGATTTTTCCCGTAACCATGATAAAAATGCGACCATATGTTCCATCGGATCGAATTGCAATTCGCGACAGCATCGAAGAGGATATTAGTGACGAAGTTGAAGATGATGTTTTCATAAAAGATGCTCGCTCAGCAAAGGTATACCTTAGATTGGTTTTTCAATCCAAGAGTGATCCTAGTTTTGTTGTTTTCTTTTTGTTTAGATCAACGAAGAGAAAGGTCTTAAGCGGCCGCTGATGGCACCACGTCGAAAAAATGGTGGAAAGTCAATGAGTTCAATCCCGCCGATTATGAAGAAACATCGAAGATGCTGGAGATGTTGTGAACCTTTCTGCTATGGCCTGGCGGCTTTGCTGACTTTAATTTTAATGATTATGTTGGCTGTCCTGATTCTGACAATGTTTCCAATTCCACTGCAGAAAATCAAAATTTGGCTGAAAAAGGAACCGAACCTTGGTGTGCCGTCATCGCTGTCTTATGGGGATAGTATGGGCACGGAATTTGTGCCTTGTACTCAGATAAATGTACAAAAGGTGTGGAGTCGGACATTTCCGAGAATAAACAGTGAGAGTCCCATACGGAAGGCCGACTTGAATGGCGACGATGTAAAGGATATTATATTCGGCTATGGAGTGGGTGAGTTAATTTTCTTTTTTTTTCATTCCAATTGTGTGGAGAGGGGATTAAAGGAGGTGTAAGGTTCCTTATTTGTTCATATTCATACATATTTCGTGTATCCAACAAGAACATAACGTGAACAGTGACGGCGCTCTTACTTCACCACGTCGAGACTTTCCTTTCCGTGTACTCAGCATCATTTTTAATCAGTCTCGCCGTCCACCTTCCTCTAGTGTTAGAACTTCATCGCTTGTGCCATTGTTGCTTGGTGAACTCCTTCGCTTCTGCCGTCGCTGTTTCCAATCCTATTTCAGCTTTATGTTCGTAGACGAATCTCCTTTCTTCCGCTAGGAGATTAATGGGAGTCACTCCCACGCCTACGATGACGACTGGTTCCGACATCGTATGGTAAGAGCTTGCTACTCGAAGGGCTCCACATCTCTGTACTGTTGTCATGTACAGGAGAATGGCATGTATGATCGATATAAGAAGTCTTCGCCAGCTTACAGTTTGGTTACCTACATTTGCCATGAGTCTGCTGAGTAATGTAGTGACCTTTGTAGCTCGTTCCGATGAGGACTTTTTCGGTCCTAGAAAGGCTGGATATCACTGAGGAAATCTGAACGTTGACGCATCAATATGATACACTAAAACCACAAACTTTAGGGCAACATGATGGAAGATGTTGAGAACTTGGTTCAGCTCCAATTTCGACGATTCTAAATGTTGCGCTTTGGGTCGCAAACAGCATGAGTTTCGTGATAGTTGTCAGTATCAAGAGCCTCATCAGCGTCAATGGCATCATTCTTGCCGTGTTCGTCTAGACTGTAGATTGCCTCCGTTTGGAAATATGGATGCCCTCAGTGATTGAAGTGACTTTACATATGCATTTCCTCCATTTCACTCTTTTTTTCCCTCTTTGCAGATGATAACATCCAATATGATGAGGTGTCCTTGCCAAAATGTAAATCAGTACAAGGCAACAACGAAGAAGTGCCCTGTGAGGGTGGGGTTATAGCCCTCGATGGAGTTAGCGGAAAACTTTTATGGCAAACATGGAGTATTGGAAATGTATTTTCCCTTTACTGTACAGTAGACATCGACAAAGATGGTTTCATTGATTGTATAGCATCTGGACGTTTGGGAGTAAGAACAAGTCTTCTAATTTGTCTCGACATTGATTTCATGATTCTTCTTAACCATTTTAGATGATTTTTGCAATTAACGGTCGTAATGGAGCAAAAATTTGGGACTTCTTGGAGATTGAAATCGAAACCAACTCTCCAATTGTCATCGATTTGTATACAATCAATTCTGTTTACGATCTTGATGGTGATGAGATACCAGAGATCCTGGCAGTTCACGTTGAGGAACGAGAAACTTCCCGATCGGGTCATATAAAGTTGATTTCTGGAAAAACCGGTAAAGTTATCCGTGTTATTCCAACACCATTTCGCGAAGAGGCATTTGTTCCGATACACATTGTCACCCAGCAGGATGGTACCGAAGTCTTAATGATTATAACTGGAGGGCAAAACACCCCTGGTGGTGTTTATTCTATTCGCCTTCTCAATCTCATGCAATTTACAAGTGAAAAACAGTTTATACCGTTATATAGAAAGAAAACCTCAGGTTTTATGGTTCCAGCCATTTTAACTGACGTTACCGGTGACTCGATCGATGATGTCATTGTGTCATCATTCAATTCGACAGTTTATGCATTTGATGGGCGTAACTTTTCAATGCTATGGAACTATACATTTCCGGCGAGTGAAAGTGTTAGTGCAATTGTTCCGGGACACTTTAATCATGATAATATTACGGATTTTATGGTCAAATATAATACAGGACCAGGATTTCCGGTTTACTATTACTCGCAGACGACAATTTTGGATGGTCAAACGGGAAAACCGCTACTGGACGCTATGATGACTGACTCAGGAGGTGCGAGTAGTTTACTGGGCGGTATGTCAATATCTCAAACTTTTGGTGGAGACTTTTTTCTACACTGGCAGACACAGTGTAGAAATAAATATGATGCCAAGGATGCCTATGAATTTATTCCAGGTATGTTAAAAGTTTTTGCTGTGACAGTTTGATGTGTCATACTTTGGTTTTGACACATCGTCGTTTTTTCAAACATCAAAAGTGACCCCGATTTCTCTTCTTTTTACAGGCAGTGACATAATTCTACAAGCTAGAGCGGATACGTGTGTACTTCGTTACAATGAATCAACTGTTGTCAAATTATATGCAATTGCTAGACATATTGAACCTCCAGGAGCTGTAATCTTTAGCACAGGTATGTCTTATCGAGTTTATGAAGTGTTCTATTAATAATCAAACTTTCATTGAATGACAGATGATTTGGAACTTCATTTGAATCGAACACAAACACCTCAACTTATCAAGGATAAATCAAAGTCTCCTCTAAGGCATCCGAAAATGTTGAATAAATTAATGAGAAACAGAAATCAATCGATAACTGAACGTACAACTAAGGGACCAGAGGTTTTAAAAGGTCTCGATGTCGTAACAAAGTCACATAAACCGAAACAACTTGTCAAAACGAAGACATCATTTGACGATAAAGCAGAGACAATGCCATCTTATGGCAACGGCAGGAGTTTCCAATATTTGCCGTATCAAAATAGTCCAGCTCGAGATTTTGTAAGTATTTTGTTAGAATTTTTGACATTTAACATGACAGCAACAACGATGTTTCAAGTTTTGTACAGTAGATGGTGCTGCAAAGTCCTTACGTGGCTTTTTTACAAGCCATTCATTGGAGTACAGAACTTGAAGGTAGAAGCTATTAGTCTATCTGGTAGATGTTGAGCTCTAGGTAAATATCTAGCCCCTTTCGTCTTGTGCGAGCCGTTTACATAAACTCTTTTCATAACGATTTGAGTTCTTTTCTAATACTTTAGAGCTCAGTTCGATTCAGGAGCTTACGCCTGAATCAGCTTTGCGACGGCTCATCTTACGCTGTATCAGTTCGGAGTAATCAAGATGCCTAAGGCAAGATGTGAGTGTCGAGCCCATTAACTCGAAGGCTCCAAAGATAGGCATTCCTTTATCATTCATTGCCGTAGCTGCAACAATACACCTTATTCCACTTTCACTGTGATTGCCCGGCACTAGCCAGAACCAAGCATCTCACCTCAGACTTGGAAAAGCCTTTTTTAAGGAATCATTAAGGATCTCTGACATACAATTTGCAACATCATTAACTTTCTCAACTCCACAGGATGGAAATGAAAACTACCCTGGTACTACCCTGACTGGTATTTCTGGAAGGACTTACCAGACAGTCTGTTTTACCTATCTACCTTCCCTTGGAAACTTTCTATGTAGGTAAAACTATTAAACCATCTCACGAGTAGTGGTTTATCAATCGAGTTGTAAGTCTTGAAAATTCTATAATAGAAGGTTGAATTGCCCCTATTTCGCACACCTTTTGGAAAGCTTGTTCCCATCTTTTAGAAGTTGCTCAGAAGTAGCCTTAAAATTAGCCAAAGTGCTTAGTCCCACTGTAGCCAAATTTATCTGTCATTACAATTTAACAATGTAGAACCTTATCTTATGAATATAAATATGTATTACAGAAAGACTATGAAGGAGAAGCCCCACGAAGTCAGGAGGAATACCAAGAGCTATACAACGATAACGAGGGTCTAACTAACGAGCGTCCAATTCGTTTGCGAACTAAATATCCAGGAAATAGAGATGTTCGTAGTGATTTCATAAGCCTCGAAGAGAATTCCAATAATACCATACCAAGTGTATCACAAAATAATCTAGAAAAAGAAGAACCCTTAAGTTTATGGGATCTAGAGGTAGAAAAAGAGGAGCAAGATGTCATTAAAGAAAGACAAAAATATAATTATTATCCTGAGGGTGGTCAACAAGAACAACAACAACAACAACAACAACGACGACAACGAGATGGAGGCAACGAAGACAAAGACGACGCACTGTATCTAGCATCGATATCTTCTAGTGGAGTTCTCTTAAAATCCCTAAACAACACTCGCAGCTCGATAGATTATGTGTTTTTATTGAACATTAGAGAATCAGAGACTTATCCACCACTTTTCCTACCACAAGACTGGAACTGTATGGAAGAAAAAATCAGTGCTTATCGAAGTAAGTTGTCATGTATGAATAAGCATTGTTAGGACTAACCTGTGAACTCCTTTTGTTTCTAGGTTACACTGCGGAGAATCTAAGTGTTTTGGAAAAGCAATTCCTAAAACAGTGTCTCAGCGGCAGGAGTATCAGCAGTCTAACACCAACTGTACCAAGGTATGAGTCTCAGATTGTCATCACAAGGATCACATTGACATGCACGTGCCGTTCGTTGGAAAAGGGTGAAGTTTGCTCGGAACTGGATGATATTGAGAAGCAAAGATGGACTGAATTTATGGGCAATACAGGGGATGGAACATACAAGAATTAACAATAGACAAAGGTTAAAGCGAATAAAGCACAAATGGACAAAATACATATGAAGAATGAGAATGTGAAAAGGAGAAAACAAAAAAATAAGTTTATTTTCGTAACAATATTACGCATTGTGAAATTCTGATGTACAAATGTGAGACGTTAATAAAAATTATTTTTATTCTAAGTTATTTTGTTTCGATGTTCTATTTATGTCGAGCTAGACAGATTCCATAAAATATGATTCGTTTTAAATTCTCTTCAAGAAAATTAAAAAAAAAAAAATTCAAAACTGGTCACCCTGTGACCAATTACACCCACTAAATCTCTCTCTGAATGCAATCATTTACAATTTGACAATCAACGTCGTCAAAAGTTGCCAATCTGTCAATTCCATCTGGTGCTGTCAGCATACGGCGTTTTCTTCACTTCTTCAACAATCTTTGCGACTGAAATAATTTTTTTATACCGACTTTTATTGATGTATTTGCATAATTATTAAACGAAAAATATTAAAACAGAAACTCTGTGAACATGGGCATTTTAGAAAAGATCTCAGAAATCGAAAAGGAAATCGCCCGAACTCAAAAAAACAAAGGCAAGTACTCATCTATTTGACGCGATTCCATTTAGGTTAACTCCCAAAGTAAATGCTTCTTTTTTTTTTTTTTGTATGTCCATCCTATAGCGACTGAATACCATTTGGGTTTATTGAAGGCGAAATTAGCGAAATATCGTTCCCAATTATTGGAACCATCTAAGAAGGGTGAGAAAGGTGATGGTTTTGATGTGTTAAAAAGTGGTGATGCTCGCGTGGCTCTTATTGGCTTTCCATCGGTTGGTAAATCAACATTACTCTCAACGTTGACCAAAACTGAATCGGAAGCGGCAAATTATGAGTTTACAACACTCACCTGTATACCTGGTGTTATTGAATATAAAGGTGCAAATATACAACTTCTCGATTTGCCTGGTATCATCGAAGGTGCTGCACAGGTAAGTTTTAGATCAAAATATCCACTAATTAGACATCAATTTTTGATCTTTGAAATTTGATTTTATAGGGCAAAGGACGTGGTAGACAAGTCATTGCTGTTGCTCGTACCGCAGATTTAGTAGTAATGATGTTAGACGCCACAAAACCTAATGTTCATCGAGATCTGTTAGAGCGTGAATTAGAATCTGTGGGGATTCGATTAAACAAACGTAAACCCAATATCTACTATAAAGTGAAGAAGGGCGGTGGATTAAGTTTTAATGCAACATGCTCCTTGTCACGATGCAATGAAAAAATGGTTCAAACCATTTTGCATTCGTTTAAGATTTTCAACGCCGAAGTGCTCTTTCGCGAAGACTGCAACGAGGATGAATTCATTGATGTGGTCACAGCAAATCGTGTGTACTTGCCTTGTTTGTATGTCTACAATAAAATCGATCAAATTTCCATCGAAGAAGTCGATCGGCTGGCCCGTCAACCGAACTCGATTGTGGTCAGTTGTAATATGAAATTAAATTTAGACTACTTGCTGGAGGCACTGTGGGAGGCATTGCAGCTGATTCGTGTGTACACAAAGAAACCCGGTGCACCACCAGATTTCGATGATGGCCTTATTTTGAGAAAGGTAAGTATTTTATAAACAAAAAAATTAAATAAGATTGTGTCATGGCCTGACCGAAGTCAGATACGAACTTTGATGGGTTTAGTGGACCTGTGAGCTTTGGCACGAAGGTAGTGTGAACTATATGACTGAGATTGGGTCGGTAATACTCTGCACTCTTTGTGCACTTGCAGAGGTAGTAGCAGGAGTAGGCTGTTGCAAAGCATTTACCTAATGTTCAATATGCGCGTTCTTACAGCCAAAGGAAGCGTTTACCAGCGACGATTTGCTTGATTTTGTGCATCCGATAGGATTGTCAAGAAAATGCTGATGTTCGGAAAAATCCTGCAAGATGAGCAGGCACATTCTGTCATTGTGTTTGTAATCAGCTGACAGAAATGAGGAAACAAGTGGGCAGGTGATGTCTGCTTATTGTCGCACAGTATAATGAACAAGCGTAGCCCACAGATAGCTAGTGAAATGAGATTGAGAATAGACCCATGTCGTGGAACAGCATTCTTTATTAAGGAAGCGTTGTGACGTCCAAAGCAGGCATGGAACTTCGGGTGGACAGGAAAATATTAAAATCAAACTGCAAATGTCCGTAACGCAGTTCCATGCATCCAACCTTGAAATCCTCTCGTTTTCAATGTTGTGCTCTATCATTCGTGAACCAAAGAAGCTACTGAGCTTGAAACCACTCCTTTCGCTGTACAACATTGTCTACGATTGCTTCTTTACTTGGGCGGGAGAATGTGCGTCTGAATAAGCTATAGTCCACTCCACCTCTCTGATTTATTCACATAACTTCTTGCTTCCCTGACTCACAAACTACCCTCTTCTCATGTCATACTGATTCGATTTCCATTTCTTTTTACAGGGAGTAAGTGTGGAACACGTTTGTCACTCTATCCATCGGACGCTTGCTGCCCAGTTTAAGTACGCATTGGTTTGGGGAACTTCAACAAAATACTCACCGCAGAGAGTGGGTATCAGTCACATTATGCACGACGAGGACGTCATTCAAGTTGTGAAGAAATAAACTAGCCAACTAGGCGCCGGGAATCCCGAACCTGGATATTAACACAAGCTCTTCTCAATTTGTTTCGTTTCGTCTCCTTTTTTTTTTTTTTAATACAATCGCTGCAGTGACATGGTCTTCCTTGCTGCTGGGGCATAGCTAGCAATAAGCCTGTTGTTTGTAAAGATTTAAGTTTATATGCGCCGCAGAAAGAACGATAATAAAAGAACAGTTACTGAAAAGAAAATCGTTTATTTCATGATTTGTTTGAACAGGCTGAGTTTGGCGTTGTGTTTCGTTTTAGGATTTTCCAGATTGACCTGCTGCGGAGTTGCCTATGCTGGACAGGGTCTTGCCGAGGGTACTGATGCCACCGATGTTTGAGAATGGCGTCGGACCGGATGTAATTTTTGATGTGTTGAGGTTGGTCTCCACGCTATCCAATTTAGCGAAGACGTTAGCGGGATCGCGTAGACGATACTTTCTTAAATTCAGGAATTGCTCCTTGTGCACTTCGACTTTCTGGTGGAGTTCGTTGAGACGGCCAGCTAGTGAGACGAAACTTTCGTTGATTTGTTTGAATCCGCGCTTGAGGTCTTCGGGGGAGACAGCTTGTGGTGTGGTCAGCGAGCGCATGTATTTTTCGGTGAGTGCGATCTGTTGGCGAAAGTTTATTAAATCGGCCTCGTACTTTTGTACAAGGTTTTGGAAGAACTGGAACGGAGCAGAGTTCTCGAACTGCAGACCGGCGGGTGTGTCCTGTGTTCGTTGAGCCATTTCGACGCTTTGCATCACCCGGGAAGTTTCCTTGCGCAGGAGTTTGATTTGATTGTAGTTCGACTCGACGTTGTTGGCAATTTCTTGTAGCGACCATTGGAGCGATAGGATCTCACTGGAAACGTTCGACAGTTTGCTAGTGGATGCTCTGCCGATGTCGGAGCTCATGCTTTTCTGATTTTTTATATGTGCTTTGAGGACTTCAACGGTTTTGGCGATTTCCTCGGGCACCTGTGTCTCCTTGACTTTCACATTATCTTGCTTTGATTCGCCAGGCTTTGGTTGGGAGGCGGTTACGTCCAAACCACCGAGTCCAACAAATGGTGCTGGTGCTGTTGCTACTGAGGTAGACGGCAGAGCTGTGGTAAGTGTGTTGAAAGTTGGTTTTGGTCCAAATACCCCGCCGCCACCACCTATTCCGCCGATTCCACCGGTCGAATTGAATCCGGTAAACGAAGTAGCTGCAGTCGTTGTAGTTCCAAAGTTCAAACTCGCTGAAGTCGCTGCCGTTGGCTTACCAAATGAGAACGCTGTACCCAAACCTGGCGTAGCACTAGTTGCTACGGGTGCTGCGCCAAATGATAATGAGGGAGCTGTTGCATTCGCTGCTGCAATATTTGTATTGGGTGTGCCAAAATTAAACGATGGACCAGCCATTCCAGGTGCAGAGGTTGCTGCCGCTGCCGTTCCGAAGCCAAAACTTGTTGCTCCGGTTGGAGCAATTGCTGCTGAGACAGCCGGTGCACCGAACGAAAATGATGTGGTACCTGTCGCTGGTGCAGAAGAGGCAGTAGGAGCACCGAAACTAAATCCTCCAGCTGGTGCAGCCTGACCCAGAGTGCCGGCACCGAAGGCTGGTGCCTCTGAAGTCGCTGGTTTGGCAGCGCCAAAACCGAAACCCGTTTGTGGCTGATTTGTTGCAGCTGCAGCTGTTTGCTGCAGTGAAGGTGCACCAAAGCTGAAGCCACTACCTGGTGTTGTAGTTGGTAAACCAAAGCCAGACATTTTGCTTAGAATTTAGAATTTTTTTTTATTTTCGGAAATAATTTAATTTGAAATGAAAAGCAATGCCGCAGTAGCGACGTGATTTGTTTAATATTTTTTGACGTTTCTTATTCGTACAGTGTGACAGTAGGTTCGGAATCAGCTGCACCCAAACTGTTGGTAAAGTATTGCCATCTGCGAAAATTACATGAAGGAAATGTAAATCGATTAAATTTTTAAAAAGAATTTAATAAAGAACGAGGTGTTTATGTAAAATTTATAATTAAAGTTACATTTTGTTTTTCGACTTATGTAACCGACTAAGACTAGAAAGAAAGGGCTAAGAAGAGAAGCAGCTACAAAAATGGGAAGGTATCACCGATCTTTAAGTTAGTAGAAACTGTTGCAACACTGCCAGCTCACTAAGAGTTATTTGATTCCGTATTTTGGACATCGAATTCGCCTTCTGGGCCACGAATTTGGAAATGTCTCATTTGTATTGAGAAATAAAAAGATGATGTCTTATTGCAAACTCTTAAATAACTTTTATTAATCCATTTCTGTGGTGTCCTCTCCGAGTCCTTAGCCATTCATGAATCCCTAAAGCTGTACGCAATTCTTGTGATACATTTCGCGTCTTAACAGAAAAGATCACTAAACCATAAAATGGTAAACAGCTGGATCGAGAACAGCTGAGGGAACTATTGCAGAAGTGTTGGGCATAGCATTTTTCAGTTGGAAATCCACGCAATAGGAAGGTGTGTCCAACTTAACTTCGATAGGAACTATCACAAGAGAAACATTTAAATCATGGCAGACAGCCAAGCCACTTCTCACTTCCTAGATGGTATGGGACTGCCTGGACCAACCCAAAAAATAAACAACACAGTTACCCTCTACTGGGTGCCAGGTCACGTTGGAGGGGGCCAGAAACAGCTACGGAAGGAAGAGGAAACCAAGAGAGTTCAACTCTTCAGTGAACTCCCCGAACAAAGGGGAATATCAATCTAAGTATGTATGTAGAAACCCGCTCCGAATACTAACAGGCTTCCTCAATGGACACTATAAACTCCGTGAGCACATAAAAAAATTGGAAGGGAAAATGACATGTAGATTCTGCAAAGAAACCAAAAAAAAAAAAACTCCAAATCACATCACAGGTTCTTAAGTTCTAAAAGGAAACTAAGTTGAACGAGATGCTTTAGCACGAGAACAACCTCGGCTGGAACCAGAAGGGTGCACAATACATCTTTAAGGTCGCAATGCAGCTAACCCCAACACAGTTCACTCATTGTTTTAATAGGAGTGTGTCTGAGTAGTGCAGAGAGTTCGGTGGTGCTTCTTACTGCAGCGATAGGTTGTTTCAAAGCGCTTTCGTAAGGAAGAAACGAACATTCACTTCAATGCAGGGATCTTTCTCCACTTGTGCAATGTACCATGGAACAGTCGATCGAAGTTATATTCAACTCCTGACTGAGTTGAAGAGAACCTTATTCGGAACATGTATCAATTCCTAGAAAGCAGATTTTCGTTTCCACATGTGATTCTCTAATGAAGCTCCACATTCGCCAAAGGGGTGTTCAATTCGTCGTCACAAATTGTCGTTTAATGAGCCAAAAGAACCAAATCCATTCATGCTCCAGTCCTAGGTATGTGTACATACATCACTTGCATATATGTCAATCTTTTGAAAAAACACAAGACACAATATTCTTTGGTAAGATGTGCGTCGAGGAGTTCCGCCAGAATCATCATTCCATTTCCAACTCTCGAGTCTCTTTCTGAATCGAACCCCGCCACAGGACCACAATATAAACCCTTCCTCCTTCGGGCATTATTATAATATTTAATGGTCTGTTATTTTCATCCCCCATTGGATGAAACTCTATTTACGTACGCACTGGGACAAAAATATGATGCGATTACGATATTCGTTATAATTCGACTCGCTCCACACATAGATACACATTCATTTGGTTGGTGGGGTGCCAGTGGCAGGATAACTTATCCAGCAATCTGCCGGAGAATGCAGAAAAAGAAAAATCAACGAACCGAAAACGAAAGATAAAAAAAAAAAAAAACAACAAAACGAAACGAAACCGAAAAAATATAAATTGAAAAAGAGAAACAGACGAATAAGAGCGAAGAAAAAAAGAAACAGGGAAAAGCCACCAAATAGCGAATATCCTTGAAAGTATTGAAGCTGAATTCCTGCTTTCTACCCAGCGCGTCACATTTTAGATCAAGACGAGGAGGTTGCCATTGCCACCCTACTTTCTTTCTTTTTTTTTTTGTCCACCGACTTAAGCACAACTGTTTAGCACATGGCCTTTGCTGCGAAGTCTACTGTAACACAGGACGAACCTTTGGACACACACAACCCAGTTTCTTTACAAAAGACCAAATATCCGTCTGCAGGAGGAGGCCAGTCAACCAACAAGGACCCGGCAATGCACCATAGTCACTCCTTTTATACTCGTACCCACCATGAATTGTTTATTTGTTTACGAGCCATGGACATAGGTATGTGTGTATGTTCGGTGGTATCCTTGCCGGCGAATTTCAGGATCAAATCCAAATTCGTGGACATATTTCATATGGGCTTGCAGGGTTAACAGTTCGTTTCGTTAAAATTGCCAAATTGTTTTATTGTACTTTGCATGGCAAGTCTCGTTTTGGGAATGGTGTGGGCGAAAGAATAGGGATAAATATGTTGGCCCCGCATGGTGTTCATGGACACACAAACTTCCACAGGAAACAGGATAGAACGTATAGTGTCCCGTCCTTTCTTGTGTGACAATAGTGCAACCGAGCAGTTTAATCGCATCTCTTTTAGTTTGGGGAAACTATTTTTATTTGGTTAACGATAGATACATGTATCCGTTTGTTTATGAAGGTAATCCCTATCGGAGGAGTCATGAAACCGTGTGGACAATGTGGACTGTTGTGACATTTGCATAACCAAAAATGACTGTCGCTCTGGTTGGTTCCATTGGACATCTCAGGTAGATACAACGGTAGTGGCATGTTGTACATCTCCGTCCTGAATTTCGTTGAATTTATGATCCGTGAACGTTTAAAAATTAATCGTAAGCTATAAAGTGCTTCTCCATTCAATTCAATTGAAGGTGCATTAGCTGTCATTCAGCTTAAATCCCCTTTATGGACGTAGTTACAGACATCGTCGTTATCATTTTTCAAACGATAGTTCTGAACGTTTAATAGGCGATAAATAAACGTGATTTAAGACGTTTTTACACATTTGTCATTTGTTTCGGTACTTAATTGTTTCTGCTGTTGAACAGGCAATGACATACCACTTGACAGGTCATTATACAACAAGGTGCTGTCAAAATGTTGATCTGCTAGGGCCTAGGTTTTCTGCTTGTTTGTTGCTCTGGAAAAGTTTCTTGCAGAGATTTTGTCCGCTTTTAGTAAGTATGACCTGCTTCTTCCATTGGTCCGCTGCTGGCCTTCAGCTTCTACATAACAATCTAGCAGGCTTTGCAGTACGGATTTTGATCGGCTTCATAGAACAACTGCATGAAGCTCATCTGTTTACTTGCTTCGATTGAGTTCTTTAGGATTCTTCGTGGTTGTTGTGATCCCTGATCCCGCTGGTAGTCTGCATGCAATCTGACGATCTTCCTATTCCACTTATAAGAACACTGGGTCTTTCATGTAATCGGCTGCTGTAAGTATGCTAATAAATGCTTCAAGTTCAACGTTTGTAAGGGACAAGGTTTAGGTTCTTTTCCGCAAACCCCTCGCTTCGTTGGTAATATCGTATTAGACAGTCCAGATAGTTAGCACTGATTGAAGCCTATTATAAGTAATTAGTCGTTAGTAGTTTTGCGGTTAAGGTTATTCCAATTTAATTCATCATAAATAAACATAACTTGTGTAGGTTATTGTTTTTACGATAACTTTCATCTTATGTAAGTGGAGCTTTAGTTCTTTTCAAGCTTGTATACGAGAAAGATCGAGAAATACCTCCACTTAACCTTATGCCTTCTTGTTCGAGAATACATTTTAGTTGATAAGTGCATGGGTGACTTTGTTACGAGTTCTGACTTAAGCCCTTGATGAATCAACGCTGCGTTTTTCTACAAAAAGTTCTTGACAACTACAGGGAGTAGTTTGAGGAAATTTACGGGGAAACTAAGGTCTTACAACTGCAAAAGGCTTGAAAGCTTAGAGAACGCTTACCGAACGATCTTTACTTATCAGGCCAGCAACCCTTGGAGGGCCTGAGCCTGAACTAACGCCGCTTTCCATCTTCGACGGTCCCGGCCACGCTGCTTCCAGTTTACTAGACCAAGGTTTCTGGCGTCCGCGATTGCCTAATCTTTAAACCGGAGGATCGGTCTTCCTCTTCGTCGTGAACCAAGTGGCTGGGATTCAAAGATCCTCTTAGCTTGATCATTTTCGTCCATTCGCTCGATGTGGCCGAGCCATTGCAGCCGACTGATTTTTGCCTTCCGGACAACATCTTTGTACAGCGTTCGCGGTTATATCTTCTCCTCCATTCGCCCACCTTGCTAACTGGACAAAATATTCGACGTAGAATTTTTCTTTCGAAGGATCCCAAGATCTGATCCGCTGTCTAACTTATCGTCCAGCATTCAGCTCCATACAGCAGGACCGGCAAGATCAGTGTTTTGAGGAGCATGATTTTGGTCCTTCGAGTTAGGAGTTTGGACCCTAGTTGTTTGGAACGGTCTTTTTTTACGTTCCATATGGACTAAACAGTGTGGGCTAGAAACAATTTAGTAGCTTGGTTCAGGTGAACATTTTGGGACAGCCCGCCGTCCCCCAATGAGCTTCACAATGGGTAGGGGGTTCTCCCACTTTTCACACAGTGAATCCTAAATGAAAACATTTTAAAAAACTCATCTGTCATGTCGTGACTATCTTTCAAAATCAATTCACATCCTCTTCTTGACACCTAAACCGATGGGTGTGCAGTGCACCGTTCAATTCACAGATAAATCAAGTTTTCAAAACGTCAACTTCCCGATTGAATACCATCAAATCACCAATCAATGAGTTATCAAACCAAAGTCCAGCCCTTCACATCAAAAATCACAGATAGGTACCCTTCACATCAAAAATCACAGATAGGTACCCATATCTAGGACCAGTAAAAACAAAAGGCACACTCGAAAGCTTATCGTCAAAATAGCCCATAAACTATAGTTGAACGTGTGAGTGGAAGTATGACAGAGTGTAGGAATTATTAATGACATCAGACGTCAGCAGCAAACCTTTGAACGCCTAATCAACTGGATAAGTCCACATAATAAAACTACATCGGGCAGGCGAATCGCACACACACACAAGCTCTGTACCCAAACATGATGGACAGTGCATATGTGTAATTGTTAAGGGTTCCTATCGATGGAAAAAGTCGTCGAAATAAATAATAAAAAAAAAAAATAATGGACGCAGAGCGAAGCAGAGAACACAATGAATTCTCTATTAATCATTGGAAATCCATTTATCAAGTGTTCGTCCTGACAGGACATTGGTTTAAGAGCCGTTTCGCCTGTCGAAAGAATTCACATATAACATCCGTTTTAAAGTCATTCGACGAAGTTGACAATTTGTTTAGCAGTGTATTGGGATTTTTCTTGTATTTTGATTCATAGGGTAAGTTGTGATGTGTTTTAAGGAGCCTTGCATCCAGAATACTCCTTTAAAGAGGTTCACAAACAAAGAATGCGCAGCTGGAGTCTCTTCCATTTCTACATCTCAGGTAGCGAGACAATAAACCTTTTATGTTACACGACAGCTCTGGGGAATATCGACCAAGGTGGATGAACACCAGCGCTCCAGTCCGCAAAATCTTCGAATAAACCCTAGATAAACGACACAGTAGAGGAAGACTGTGACTTAGGTGGTGCATGCAAGTGGAAAAGGACCTCAACTTGGTGTGCGAAAATGGAGGAGCTAGCTTACGATTGAGTTGGATGAAGACGCTTGTTGGTTGAGGTCCTGTTCCACCCCGGACTGTAGTACCATCATAAGTAAGTAATATATGTAGCTCCGAGGACATCAAGCCTAAAACCTCTTTTTTATCGATCGAGCACATCTTTTGTTTTTTCAAGAAGTTGATAGTTTTCCCTTCTTCTCTTCTCGTTGACCTTACCAGCCAAGGGCTCCGTTGTGGCTTCGTTGCATCAAAAGTGACATCCCTGATGCTTTGTTGCAATGTTGCTGCAAGTGGTTTGACAACTGTCAAATGCATGATTTTTTGAAGTAATCTTTCGTCAATTGGCAAGAAGGTATTGCTAAATAGTACGTATACGACCCGGAACGTTCATTGGAATTTCCAAGTGTTTCGGTAAAATGTCGCATCACGACCTCAATGCGATGAACCTTGACGATGAGCGAATGCCGAGTCATATAGTACGTGCGTATGTAGCTGAACAATTGGAACAGTGCTAGCACAACTGGCTAAGTTTCAGCGCGCACGCACTAAATGGACAAAGCATCTCTGGTTGACGCATTTCAGAAGTCTAGAAAGAGCTATCAGAAGCAGGCGGTATGGGGGAAGAATTCTCTCCACGAGATGAAAGGTGGCGTGTACAGTCACTTTAACGTATTCGGAGCTTATTAAGTAATTTTCAAGGCTGAGTCAGTGCCTTGGACTAGAGAGAAAATGTCGAATAAACCCTAGATGTGCCAACAGAAGTACTCACATCCCAGAAGTAATCACTGGTAAAGGTTTTCTCAACCAGTACCTTGACTTAGAGGACAATTGACTATATATCCGGGCCCAAGTTTAAACGTTGTGCCATATTAATGTCTACGGTCTATGATCTAAGAGTGTGCACGCTGTACACTCCGGCTACTACTTGAAAATTTGAATCTGTCATCTCGCAGCATAAGACAGGGATTACTGCGATCCAGGAAATACGATGGATAGGATCAGGAATGCTAAAATGATCAATTTGCGACTTGTGCTTACAGCTGTCACAAGAGACTGCACGTTAGGATTCGAGGCAAGCATCTAACATTCTGGATGTGATGACATTCAGAGAGGCCATCGTCGACTCTGAGAAGCCTTAGCACGCCTGAAATATCCAGAGTCTACAGAAGCGATTTGAGTGAAAAATACTCCACAGTGCAATCACTAACAAGCGGGCTACCAACCGCCACCGAAAAAATAGCTGTCGGCGCGATGATGAGTGCGTTCAACGCAAAACAACAATAAGCCCAGGCATTCTTACGTAAAAAAGAAAACGGCATACGCAGTCTTCCTTCTCAAGGAAGTTCAAGAGTCTTGTGAGCGTAACAACATCTAGAATTTGTATAAGAAAGCCAAGTAATTAGCAGCTGGCTTCAAACCTGGAAGGCAGGCTGTTCGAAATAACGAAGGAAATCTAGTCACAAAGCCGTAGAGATATGTAAAAGTGTTTAGGCAGCATTTCTAGCAGTTGCTTACTGGGCATTAGATAGAGTGAGTGATGGGACAAGAAGAGAATCCTAGTCAAATTCCAATTAACGAAGATACAGAACCCCTCCCAGTTTAGAAGAGGTTGACGCAGCTTTAAAGAAAATAGAAAAAAAAACAGCAAAGGCTCTGATTCTGATGGCTTGCCAGCGGAACTTTTCAGATACGGAACTGATGTCTTAGTAGGGTGCACGCACCAAGTCAACAATCATGCATTGGTTAGCGAAGGTATGCTGGTTGAATGGAATATCAGCTCAATATGCCGCGAACCTATGGCTTGCACCAACAAATCCTGGAAAAGACTAAAGACGCGCCACTTTCTCATCGACTTCAAAGCCGCACACGATAGCATTCATCGTCTTGGCGTTCTTGCCAACAATGACTGAATTCGGAGTCGGGCTTAAAATCCTAAGCTAAAAGCACAAAGTTTCACTATGTTGGGTCCTCAAACCAAAGGGTTTGAGCCTGAACCAAACAATGGTCGATGACTTAGTTTTTGAGCCCTACTACAACAAGTTTTACGTTAAGACTTTTGGAAACTTGTCGATGAGAGATGGAGTACACTCCCATGTTGCATATCAGAGAAAAAGTGGCTACAGTCAAGGGAGAACAAGTCAGATACTCACAATAGGGATCAGCATCCTCACAGCCCACAACTTATCGGCGGTCCATCTACAAAGAATGTAACCATGGCCGATGTTGCAGGAGCTCTGGCGACACAGACACGAAACAGGACACGATGCACTTCATCTGCGATTGCCCATTCCTCAATACAACTAAGAAAATAACCCTTGGTGCATACTTCTCTAGCGACCCGGTCGAACTGTCAACCATGTCGCTGAAGGCTAGATAACCAATTATTTTTCTTCACTTTCACACAGTAACGTGTGCTGGCACAAGCTAACGGCCACTTCAACCTAACCTTACCTAACCTTCACTCAGGCACACGTATGTATGCAGGATTCCATAACGGAGAACTCAATGGATTCAAGAAGATCCGAGTGAGGCAGTACCCAACATCAGGCTGAAACCCCTTCAACCTAACCGTGAACTCTATGAACTTGGATGTGGTCCAAAAAGCTGACGACTACATCGGCTTGGCCACATCGGGCGAATGTGCAACAATGCTTCAGCCAAAAGGATCTTTGGGTCCAGGTTCGAGATGACAAAGAAGACCGTACCTCTATGACAAAAACCAAACAAAAAGCCAAAAGACTTCAAAACTAAAAGTAGCATGAAAAGCTGCAGTATCTCAAACAGAGACCCTCCACGACTCGATAGCTCTGTAAGTAAGTAAGCCCTTAATTATTTTGACGCTGATTAATCCAATATCCATCAGACTGTCGCGACACATGCAGGTTAACTGAAATTCTTATGAATTTTCCAGCAAATTGAATTCAAATTCATAAGTCTCTTCAGACAAGACATATTTCTTTGGAAGCACCTACACAACGTTCTCCCTAAATCAAATTTACAGTTAATTCTACACAAACACAAGGAACAATATTGCAATTGATTTCGATTTGTTTTTCATTTGCTTACAAGGAGAACACCATTCACTTTTGAATTTCATTAAAGTTGCTTGGATTTTCCGCAAAAAATTCCTCCACACGTCGCGCAATTTTCCCAAGAAAATACAACTCCGACTGCTATAGCGTGAAGCTTTATCAATGTATCCCCATCTTTCAGCTATATAACCCCATAAAAGAACATTTAATACACTATCTAGGTCTTAATCAGAACAGGCGTAGGGTGTATCGCTGGAATACCCACCAGCTCATCGTACACTTGCATTGTTTTATCGAATGAACAGCGCGCCCCCTTGTCCCGCTGAACGTCTTAAAGGCGGGAAAAAACAAAAAAAAAAATGCCTTTTCGACTGTTTTATCCGAGGAACGATAGCTCTGGTTACCACACCACTACACCGTAGCTCGGGTCAATGGTATTTTAGTTTCTTTTGCCAATGTTTTGTCCGCTTAAGGGGCTATCATCGCTATCATCGGCTGTTGTTGTTGTTGTAACATTTTATGGTCATATTTTGTCACAGTAGTGGTTGGGCTGTTCAATGTGTTACACTTCCAATTCTCTTCAATCTTTTGTCTTCCTTGTTGCCCCCCCCCCCCCAGGAATGTACCAGGTCCAATGCCACCAGAAACCACCATCAATACCACAACCACCAGCACCATTGCCGGTATCAGTCAAGAACGATTACGTATCTGAAAGATAAAAGTAAACGATATCATGAGGTTGATGACGATGACGATGACGATGACGTTGACGACGAAGACAATCATGGATATGACAATGAAGTGAACAAGGCACACACCACATAAGGGTGACATCCACGTATGATGACGTATCTTTGTGCTCTGTGTATACTTATGTGCCACACACAACCACCATGAGATGCTAAAGGCGTCCAACAAAGTGAAAAAGAACGTTGTGGGTAGGTGAAGGTGAATTTTGAAGACAGTCAACGATTGTTTCCATAGATCCACGTGAAAATTATGGAATTTGATGTGACAATTGAGAATGGAGACGTTCACAGGGCTGGTTATGTAAGCAACAGACAATGAAGACGTTCCTAAACCCGCATAAGGATTTATAAAGTTTTCTGTTTCGTAGTTAGCACACGGTTTCCGTATCTCAATGTACACATGGAGGTCTCCTGATCAGTCAGCCGTCAAATAGATTCATCAAATTGTGATCGACGCAAGGCTCTTGTCCATTGTTATGGATGTCTGAACGTTCCGTCCAACTCGAACCAATTTCCTTGTTGTAGTCAAGGTATGGCTGCAGATATCCTGAACACAGGCATAGTCGGACGGCAACAATCGCAAGAGATCTCCAGAACATTTTCCCATCGAGTGGCTCTTTATCTCTCCAGAGGTCGCATCAAGTATATCAGAGTTCAGAGATGCCTCTTCTCATGTTCTAGGTTTCTCCCAGCCACCACAACAAAACCTGAAGTTCGACGAATGCTGGCAAGTACATGCAGCAAAAACGGAGGCATACAGAATGGTGCTGAATAAACGGATCAGAGTTGCTTGGGAGCTTAGCGTGATGTCAATAGTGAGACAGAAGTAAGGCCAAACACCCAAAACCGACGTTTCAGACAGAACGGATATAGCATTAAGGTAGCTAGGCTCCGCCATTAATTCAGACAACGGTGCCAGCGTTGAGAATACGCAGAAGAATTTTTGCCAATTGTTGTTACTTTGAGCTAAGAATGCAAATGAGTAGTGAGAAAGCCCTCTTTTGAACAGTCCTGATACTACACAAGCTTCTGATCATCCCAGTCTTGCCCTCTTGTGCAGAGGCATGGAAGGGATAAGGTTGTTCTCGGTTTTTTTGAAAGAAAAACCCTTCGGCAGACCTACGGAGGAGATACAACGACGAACTGTATGGACTGTTCAGACACATCAACCTAGTCAGAAAGGATCAGATACAACGGCTTAGATTGCTGGTAGAGCGAATGCACACTCGCATGTCGGTTCGGAGAGTCTTCGAATTCATCCCAGAGGAACGGCGAAGTAGAGAAAGACCGCGACTTCGTGGTTTGACCAATTAGAAAAACTGAAGGCATATAGCTAACGATCGAGCTGACTGGAGACTCTCCTTGGTTGAGGAACAGATCCAGCCACACATGAAAGATGAAATCACGGTTAGTGCTATCAAAAGCCTTCTCGAAGTCGATAAAGAGCAAGTAGAGTCGAGACGTATTACGAGACGTATTGCAACTCGGTCTCAACCAACTTGTGTCGTGGATAGGAAGTGATGATCAGGCCAACCCCTTCCATCTAAGGAAACAAAGTTACATACACTGTTTCATCCAAGTTTTACGGAAATATATGTTAGCTCGGAGATTAGAAACCCAGCAAATCGACTTGTGCAAAGATGACGCATCGCAACAGACCCATCGTTTACGTCCAATTCAAAGGAACTACAATCAGAGCTTGTATATTCCATGGCTGTCACTTCTATTACATAAAACTTGGATCGATTTATACAATTTCTAAATTAAAAAGATAACTCAACGTAAATAGATTTTCTAAATATACGAACACAAGATCGTCAGTCATTGTATCTGCGAGTATAACAAGAAGAAAAAAAACGTATGAAATCACGGTCTTGAAGTGCATTCACGAGCGATGTTATCACTTCGACTGACTATCTGTAGTTTACGTCAATCAATTCTAGCGGCAATGTGTCTACAAAGGAGAATTCAAACAGCGCAGTAGCTCATCAAACCAGCATTGAAGTTCCCAGTGAAATCAAATCTGATGACACCTTGTCCGTGTTGTGGTAGGAAACACCTCACTAGAGCATTTAGATGCAACTCGTCCGTTGTAGTACGAGGTAAGCAAACCCTTTATTCCCCATTCTACTGTAAATGTCTAGGCGCTTTGTTGATGAGGATCTTACAGTATCAGGATTCATCCCATCAACATTGAGGATTCGCCACCTGAAGCGAGCAAAGACAGGATGTAGTGTCGTCACCTTTCTCCACAGGCTTCACAAACTGAAGCCTAACATACTGAGATGCTAAGTTAAAGTGAAGGGTCCTGATGCCAATAAGTTGTCTCCGGTCTTTCCTACTGAATGGCAGCAAGAATACAGTAGATTGCTTACAGACGTCCGGGGAAGTACCAAAGGAAGTTCTGGTCTTGAGAGGTTTTTCGCTGAGCTCATGGTAGATCCCATTTACGAACCGAGACCCAGCCAAGAGTCAACGATTTGTTTCTTCCTACCTGAAACGCAATCCAGCCTGGCTGTCGCTGCAGACATACTTAGATACTCCGACCCAGCTTTTGACCATTAGGATAGTATATGTGTATCTCCCCTTGTAAGACGGATGCATATGAAGCCTAATACCGTCATCTTTCACGAAAATATCAGCATCAGACCTAGGCGACTACACTCCATTTCAGGACCAGATTCTGGCCGAAGTCAGCCCTGGATGCAATGAAAGTCGACTTGAAAATTTCACCGCCTCCGAAGTTCTGGTGAAGTGGCAGCAGAGTCGTAGGTTAGTGTTGCAGAGGAACCAATGGAGTACTCGATAACCGCTGGAATTCCGAAAGTTTCGGTCTTTGGAATGCTATTATAGAACATCATGTATACGATGGAATTCTAAGGCTCCAAGTTCCTGGTGGAGTAGAAATTAGAGGATTCGTCGACGACATTACGATAGTGGTGATAGCGGAAGACCTTGATGAACTAGAGTTAATTGCAAAAGAGATCATTGCAGCTGTCAGTGAATGACTGGAATCAAAGGCTCTAGAACTGTTAAAACATAAGACAGAGGCGATGCTTATAAGTAGCTGTAGAAACAAAAACAAGGTTAAGGAAGGAATTGACGTCATATCCTCAAAAGGAAGCCATAGGAAGCATGCTTTGGAAAAGGCGCCCAAAGTTCATTCGAATGTTGAGAGACCAATAAGCAAAAGATAGCCTATTATTGGCCAAAATAATGAGCTCGACAAGCTCTACACATCCCCTCTCCATATCATTTGAAGCAACGTGCTTGCGCAAGGTTCCTCTTCCGCTTTAACAAGCGCACGTCAAATATTTCACATTAAAAATAAATTAACAACTAAACCAACAAGCGTCTAATCAACTTATCGGATTACACAAGCAAAAAATGCCAGATGCATCTTTTAATTCCCAACTATTCATGACTAGTACAAGTCATACTTGGAAAATTGGATTTCCAAAGAACGATATGGCGTCTCTAATCGCTTGCTGAAAAAAGAACCCACGTCACGGGGAAAGTTAGAGGAAGTCGTTCTGGAAAAGATTATCGCATTTCGGAATTTCATATCTAAGCTCTTGTATCGCAGAACAAGTTTAGCATAAAATGCAGTCTTGAGTTGAGAATTAGATTCTGTAGACGGCTTGACGCATTTACATACATGGAACGTGGAATGATGTGTAGTTTCGTACGTAACGAGATTATAAATCATTACGACGGAAATAATTGTTACGAGCTTTGTAAGGTTTTTATGAAATTTGCTGAGTAATTTTGGTTGTGCTGGGCTAGGTTTATCCCGAACTGATTATTCATGTAAACTGGAACTGGGAGAGCTAAGAGTTTCAAATTTATACCGATTATCTAGGTATTTATCAATTTTAAGACGGCATTTGATGGAGCGAATGGGGATTAGTTTTGGTGTTCCTGACTCATTCGCTTATGGAGAATGCTCGGTGGTCTGAAGCTGTTTTCGCTTAAATAGGAGCACACTTAGACTAGAATGTAGGTCTATTGTAGGTTCATACCACGAAGAGTACCGGATTACCAGCACAAGGAACCTTACACGATTGATTTCCTTGCTTTACCAAGGGAGATACTTTAGGTAGCTGTGTCGGTGCATACCCTTTCCAATTCTATATGCAGAACCACAGACAACGCGCTTTATTTTGCAAATATCGAGCTTGACTAGGTCGGTGAGTCTAAGTTATCGAGACCTTCAGTACCACTAAAGTTGGCGGTTTAAGATAGGGCGACGCACTGTCATGCAGCTTCTTTAACCTGATACTGGAGAAAGGGGAGAGGAGGTTGGTATCATCGGCACAACATAGCGAGCAGTTACTGGCGCTGTTACGAACATTGAATCAGAAGCTGCTAAAAAGGTCTCTGGGCGCAACACCGACGTTTTGGTAAGAATGTTACGATAAAGGAGTACGTCAACCTAGGCTCTGACACCAGGAATGTCCAATGAAAGACAGAGAGAGGTTTTGAAAGACAATTATGCAGTGAGGCCTTCTTAAAAAGAACCAAAGAGATGCTACACAAGACTCTCATCATCTCCATTCTGCCGTATGGTTCAAAAGCATGGACTTTGTTTGAAACGGACGAAAGTACGCCTGGAATCTTCGAGAGAAAAGTTCTACATGCCATTTATGGTCATATCAACGTTGATGAACTAAACGAGCTGTGCAGCGACACTGATCTGGTCTAAACATACGTGTGCTGTACAAGGCTACGTCATGCACAGCAGATGATAAAATAGGGTCAGGAACTGCAGATGGTGATCCCTTTGATATAAATGGAACCGAGCTTGAATGTAGGCAGTCAATCTCATTGGCTTCCTTGATCAAGGCCACTTGCGACGCGTTGATGAAGCTCAAGCAGATATTGAACAGGTTTTTGACGAATAGCATGCGAAGTGTGTCATCAGTATTCAAAGTCCTTTACATCGAGTTCTTCTGCGCCCCATTGCCACGAACCGCTCTGCCCAAAAATCTGATGCATCGCAGCTGTGCATACGTCCGTAAGCTCGTAGTACACATCGATGTCGGGTGCTCGAAAAGTAGATGATTGTCGCCCCGCAGCCAGTTGACTCAATTTTGGAACATTCCTTTCTGTCTTCTCTGGGGCACCCTGCTCACGTTTTTCCTTTGCCAGGATTTGCCAGGATGTCTCGTACTGGGACATTTTTCAGTCCTCCCAAATCGAATTCTAGCGCGTACTCGAAAGGTTTGTAGCCATCTGTAATGATGTCAAGCATGTGAAGAGGTGGTGCCGCGAAAAAATGTTTGGTGGTTTTGAGGATCGAACTTAACGCCATGTATTTGCAGAGATCGGGTAAAAAACACGAGCATACACCAGAGGCTCAATGTTGAGCAGCTAAATTTCTGGACGCACTCCGGTGGTTAGTACATCTAGTGCTTTTGCTACCAAACCGGCTTCCAAAACGTACCATGAATGCCATGCCATCAACTTCCTGGTAAGGCTAGAATGCGATGGATTAAATCCTACAATCTCTTTTGAACTTGTCTAAACCTTCTCTCTGGTGATATATAGTCATGGATGGAGAGTCGAGAAGGATGACCAATTCACCTGAGCATCTTACTCTTGCGACCTACATAAAGGATAAGCGGGCCATTAAAAATTAAACTGAGAAAATACTTACCGATTTGATGCAGTCTGGCACCACTGAATTAAGCTGTCAGTTGTAAACGTCATGAGATAACGAAAAGAAGGAATTCCATTGATAGGACACGCTAATTAAAAAGAAAAATAGAAGACTGTCTTGATAAAATCTTCGCCGACTGTTGGTTTATCTCTTGTGTGTTTGTCTCTCTAAACCAAGTCGTTGGCGTTGTCATCGTCATTGTCGACATTATTATATCGTTTTTCTTCACTCTTACGAAAGGCCCACCAGACACTACCACTGTATTTGGCTCGAATAGCTAGCTCCACAGTGTCATGCCATGCCTGCTCTTCTTCTTCGTTCTTCGCCAGTGTTTCTTTGCTTCCCAGCACACAGTGCATTCTCTTATTTGGCCTGTTATTGTATTGTATTTCTGTACACTGAACGAACGAACGACCGTCACTCTTCACCGTCGCGCCACATACCTTTGCATTAGTATCTTTTGGATACTTTTCGTTTCTCGTATTATTTATCTCTTTTGCGCTTTTATGAGGCACACTGTCAGCCTGACAAGACAAACAGGCAAACTCTGTTTTTTTTTTTTTTAACAAAAGGTGATGCTTGTACGAGAGTAGTGTAGTCGGTGTAGTGTAGCTGTAGCCATCCGCTGTTGGCCCGTTGTGCCGGTTTTTTTTTTTTTTTTATAAAAGTGACGTGTATGTGTGACCAGAGTTACTGTCATCTTGTTGAATAATCGAAAATAAAATTTCGCACTCTCTAAATTGTGACGTCTGTCATTAGTGTCAGTTCTCTATTTGTCACACACTTTGCATATCGTTCTCAATACACATTCCAATCATACACCGCTCACCGCGCGCACATTAAAACACTTTGGGTTTCAATATCGAGGGCGACAACGAAATCGGGTGGAAGAAAAGGCGCCCAAAGGCAGCAGCACACAGCAAAAGAAGCAAAAAAAAAAAATAGATTTTTGTCGTTTGTCCAATTCTCGACCCGAATCGTCCCCCCACCTCTCCTCCGTTCAACGTCACACGCCGCAGCAAACTCTCGCATCGCACATAGTGTGTGCAAATATCAACTGGCTGCGGTGTAGTCGTCGCCTCAAACACAAAACGAACGTGAAGGGAGTTGGACGGTTTCTTATGCTCTGTGTGTGGGATTTATGACATCCAGCGGCCACTGTACTCGCTACAAATATTATATTTCGGGATTTTCACTTCACACTTCTTCATACTCTGGTTGACCGTTAGAAAAGTAATTTCATTTTAATTTATTTATTTTATTTTTTTTTTTGAAATTCTTTCAAAAGCCCAAAGAAGCCGGTCTTTTGGATTTAAATAGACTAATTGGCGTGCGAGAAATTTTCGAATTTTATTTAGTTTTCGGTGTTGTTACTTCGAAGTGGCGCGAGTTCGATTACGATATCATCGGTATTCTTGTGATTAATTGTGATATATTCAGCGGTATTCAGCGCTAAACTAGATATTTAAGATCTATAAAGTTACATAGTGTGTTCGTAAGCATTTTTTTTTTTTAAATCATTTTCTGTGTCTTTCCTTCCATCTTCGCCCGAAAGAGAGAGAGAGGAAAAATTTCGCGCAAGCAAAAAAGTGATCGCAGTTGAATTTTCATTCGAAAGAGTACGCTTTTTTTTATTTTTTTTTTTGAAAAGTGTGTGCGCGGGTCTGGCTTTAGTTTATGTTTCTTATTTGCTACAACACACCTTTAGTTTTTTTTTGGTCAATACATAGATACATTGTAGTCGTGAGAGTGTACAAAAACAAGCACGTGTTCGTTTCCCCATTGGTTGTAGCCGATCGGATGTTTTATCGTGAATGATATCTCACCTCGTTCACCTGGTTTTGAATTAAAAAAAGAAAAGAAAAAAAAATTAAGCAAAACCTCACCAAGTTTTAGGGGAAATAGTGTTTATTTTGCTGTTGTTGTTGTTGTTTTTGTATCTGAAATCTAAGATTTCTTTCTAGTCCGAGAGCTTGAAAACAAAAAGTAAAAGACAATAAATAAGAATCATGGCAACCCTAACTGAGCCACCGAAAATTAGTAAATTCTTTAGCAATAGTACAAATTACCAAAGTAAAGTTCAGCAATTGATAAGCTTTAGTTTTACCTCATCTAACTTCCTGTACATCACATTCATTTTGAGCATTAGTAAGCTATGCACAGCAGATACAAGATCAGCGGCTGGTCCAACAACAAACGCTCCAACAGCCCCATCATTTGTTAGTAATTTCAATATGTTGTTAAGCTCGAACGGGTCCTCGCTTATGGAGAAATTAAACGCGTTTCGGAGTGCAGCAGGAACTACAACAGATGCATCGCCGACACCGTCGGCAATTCGAACGGTCCCTGGCATAGCCAAATCCAGTGTTGTAGTGCCATTTGATGTGGGCAAGGGTATCATGGAGGTGAAATTCTTAAATGTATCCGGAAAGGTTGGAACTGCATTGGGACTTGGTAAGTTTATATAATTCATTGTTTGGTTTTACATTAATACCTGGATATGTACTTCTCTCGCTAAGCTGCATAATTGACAAATTCTCAGCAATGTAAGCGGGTACGGATAGGTAACTTCCCCTCAAGGCAGCGAGTACTGAATGGTGGATGGTGCATCAAAATTTTAAGGAAATCGATGTTTTTTTTGGTTGAAATGGGCACCATCTGTCACTTTGTCGCTGTCAAAGTGACAGGAGCAAGAATATCTGTGGTGCATTTTTATAAAATAACGTGGAAACATTGTGGAGGACGTTCAGTATTTTTTATTTGTAGTTCCTTTGAAGGGACTTATGACACTTAGATCGGTAGTAGTCCTATGATGAGTCCTTAATTTCAGTGATAAAGTGTCAATGTTGTCAGCACTCACCACTTATGTCCTCAGGTGGCACTACAGTGCAGGGTGAATCGGAGTTTCAATCAACAATCCACACTAGTCAGCACGAACTTTAGCCAAAATTGGTTGAGGTCACCTGGAACTTGCGTACGCCATCGAGATGAGGTTGTCCTTTTTTGTGCATTCCCTCAGGGGTGAAATCCAAGGCTCATCGTGCTCGTACGGTTTGTGATTGAGTCTTCTTCTCCAACGTGAAACTTTTATCTCAATGATTCCAAGTGCATTTTCATCAGCTTTTGACAAAATGCTTGCTTCTTTATATGGCCTTACTGCATTATGGTCTCCGAAGGCCAAAGTAACAGGGATTGGCAAGTGATATCCTACGTCAGATCTCTGCGATGATTTCGTTGGCAGACGACCTCAAAGTTATAGTTGTACATTGTAACATTCTGGACAAGATGTCGGTGTTGTGTCTGTTCGTAGACAGCATAGACTTTGTCCTCTCCTCGTTTAAAACGATCAATGATCATCACTGCATGGCTACAAGACCAAAATCGAAGAATATTCGTCGAGACAGATGACTCTCTTACTCCACCAAACAACGGACGACAATGCTACAGATGGTCTTATTATGTAAAGAAGCTTTTTGATGGTGAGCCCTAGAGCAGTGTCATTGGATTTTCTACTGAGATAACCATGCGGTCCTGTGGCTTGAACAATTTAAAAATGTTTAAACTTTTGTAGGTACTGACTTTACAATATTTTGGCACGATAGCCCATAGAAAGCCAACGCTTAGCCTCTGGCAACCATTCATGTTGCGCGTAATACATTTTGCGCATGAATGTAAGGCAGCTACAGTTCTTCTTAGCGAATTCGAGTGGCTAATTATGAAGCTTATACCCTCGGCGATTGGGCATTCCCTACTGAGAGGTAGGCACACCTAGTGCTACTTGGGTTCATGATGAACCGCCACCTCTACCTACCGAAAGGTAGTGTCGTTGTTTTGTTTTGCTGATACTCGAAACTGTGTCAGCTAGCTTAGAAGGCTGACGCAACAACACTGACGTTGAAGCTCCCGTTTCAAGGAGTTAATCGAAAGTAAAACGTCGAGAAGAATACATGACTTATAAAGAAACACGATTCCTTCGTTACCGAGTACCCAAATGAAGATGTAATTTCCTTCAATGACCATGCAAGGATTATGCAATAAGCATAACATATCCTCGACTAGAAGAGCTGCAGTGAAGTCCAAAAACCGAACCCAAATGGGCTCATATCAAACACATGCAGTGTTGGCAACAACAACCATGACAAATCGCCTCCAACAAGTGTTGGAGTATTCTAATCTAACGATCGGTTGACACGATCATTAACACATGAAGGCATCCAATTGTTAAGCCAGATACTTGTCATGTATTCCAGCTTCCAGCTCCCACGTGTATTGTTTTGCAATGCCATCGGGTGTGGGAATTGACTGAGTAACCACCGGCGGCTTTGAGTCACGCCAATTTGTTTATTTTTAGTTTAATTTGCTAGCGCTTCCAACTTTCAAGAAACAAAAATACTTAAATGGAAGTTTGACGTAGTTCATGTAACGTTGCGGAATGCCACCTTGTTGTCGTGCTTTATTCAGAGAAAATGCATAACTGCTGTGCACTGGTTCAGAGCAGTGAGCTGGAATGAAGAGATTTAACAGTTGTTCAGGCTTTTGATCATCAAGGCTTAGTTTACTTCAAGCATGAAGTCATCTTCCATCCATGTAACTCTTACTTTGACAACTTTCATTTGACATAGTGCCAGTGGTAAGCTGACGTTTCGATGACATTTCATTTTGTCGCTTAGTTAGGACTTGTCTACACTTTTGTAGATCACAGCAAGGATTCTCTTTTTGTTTTTCTTAGTGCGAAATAAAATCCCGATGGCGATGTTCTCGATGCTTTCGACAGCATCTGGGCTTGATCCTAAACTAAATCGGAGCTAAAAACTAAGTCAAAGGTTCCTTTGTAAATGCAAAAGACTGCACAAAAGTAATTATGGGCCGAGGTTGTTTCAAGTTTCTATTGATGGAGATGAAACATATCAAAAGGATTGGCTATGATGAGTAGCGACATCTGTCCAACCAAAGCTTACCTCGAAAGCCTCAATAGGGTTTTCAAACGATGCTCCTAATCTATCTGCGAGGAGTAATGTTTATTAGAAGAACTGTTACGAAAGAGCTTGCTGCTCCTGCGGATACGCATCGATTATGGAATACTACAAAACAAGTGGGAAGGAACTGGTCTTCTTTACAGATGAACCAAAGGCGATTTTAGGGATTAGCCTGTGATGTACTGTGAAATCGGGAAGATCAGGCTTCTGGATTTACCGAGCGGCGTGGATCATAAAATCTAAGGAGCTACTTCTATCCGAATTACTTAGTTAAACTGTGTAGACACTCGTCAGGACTTAAGATTTAAGTCGGTGTCGCGAATCAGTTTACTCCTTCCAACACCATTCCATCAAGTCCTTATAGATTCGACGGGAAAGGTCGTTTTGACAAACTAGCAGTGACGAGACAAAAGCTGAATGTACCAGATTCGAATTTCTATATTGAAGCCCTGTTAGGGGTGGACAAAGGACTGTGACCATCGCTCATCCAAATGAGAATGCACATTCAGCTTCTAACAGAGGTACCCTTGTGGTTGGGCACTGTTACATTAGCACGATGACTATAAAGCTGCGGTTGATGCATCACCATTTCTGTAGAAACAAGAGAGATGCTTACATCAGGGCTTTAAGCATTCCGTTTTGGAACGCCATTGCGGTTTTTTTTTTTGTTCTAAACTTAGATCTTGATGCTTGTGACATAAATCACTCAGTGAACTGACGTTTAAAATGAGCGTTCTGTCATGGCAGTGTTTAACTGAAGTTGCTGACTAAAAACTTTTTTGATCGTCTAACGCAGCAGAACATTGGCACTTGACTTTATACTTACCAACGCAACATGCACTTTGTTTTGGCATTGTTGACCGTTAAACCCTTCTTTGCCACTTTCGTCTCAATACTCACGAGGGCGCTACTGACATCACGCTGTCTGCTTCCTATTTCGACAATATCGCCCGCGTACGCAAGTCTATAAGGAACTAATATTCCACGCGCAAATCCGAAGGTCGTTTCTTATTCCATGGCAAGGAGGGCCAGATCCTTATTCCTAAGAAGTGGCGTCAGATAAATTAGTTCTTAGAAGCTTGAGTCATGAATAAGTCGAAGTAACTCGGATAAGGTGTTCACTAAGTAATTCGGTCTAACGAGAACTATATATGTCACTGTTGATTCCTCTTAAAGAAGTCCTCCCCTGCTGTCTGGATCCAATTGATTTTTAGAGAAGGGTATCATGCACTGCGACCTAGTGGTCTATTGTGCGCATTGCTAGTACGCTGGAGAGGTTTCTTCCTTAATCAGAGTTTCCCTAATTGCATATGTGTTTCTGGAGTCATACATTCTTACTTAGCTTCGGCCTGAATATTCCACTCTAGAGCCAGTTTCTCTGAGGAATCTGAGGATGAGATGTGGATCTATGGTTAGTAAATGCTTTTCTGATATTTGGAGCTTACTCAAATATTTCATTGTTTCTTGGGTCAGTGCCCTTCAAGCCTGGTCTCATCGCAGAGTCTACAGAGATTTCCTTCCGCTATCCCTAGTTTCCTTAAGTTTCTTTTGAGTTTGCCGTGCCCCATTAAGAACCCTGTTAGGAGACGCAAGATGTTCCCGTTTAGGTTGATGTGTGCTTTGGATCTTTTCCGGTTATTGTTCCCTAGGAGTTTTTTTTTAGCTTGCCTCAGGCTTTGCAGTTTATTCCGGGTTTTGGTCCTGCTCTCTTTCGCTTTTCTGAAATCTTCCTTCAGGGTATGATCCCCTATTCCGCAAAATGGTTCAGAGCTTATAAAGTGTAAGGCTCTCTCTTGTCCGAAAATATTGTCTGCTGTTTCATTTCCCTGAATTTCGACGTGCCCTGGTGGTCTAGATCCAAGGAAGACTGTCTGAGTGGAAACTTGATGGGACACAATCTCTATTTGAGGCAACCGAAGTTCACCAAGTGGAAGTGATACCAGGACCTGGTAGACAGAGGTTAGTGTGGCAAAATCTGTGGATGCTTGTGTCTTTTCCGGCTATAGTTCCCCAGGAGTCTCTAAACATGCCTCAAGCTTGAAAGGTTATTCCGGGCTCTGGTCCTGCTCTCCTTCTTCGTTTTCTTGGTAAGAACCCCTTTCCGCAAAATGGGTTAAGACGTAATAAGGAGTTAGGCTGCCCCCTGTCTGAAAAGGCTGTCTTCTGCTTCATTACCCTCAATTTCGACGTGTTCTGGTGGAGGTCCACGGAAGACTGCCTGAGTGGAAACTTGTTGGGACACAATTTCTATTTGAGGCACACGAAGTTCACCGAGTGAAAGTGATACTAGGACTTAGTAGACAAAGGTAAGTTTGGCAAAACATGACCCTTGTATCCTCTTGAATTTTAACGGCTTCGTCTTCATTTTGAATAATAAACCTTCTTCGCTAAAGCTTCACTGCCATTCTGACGAATTGCAATACGACACTGACAGCAAATTATCTAATCTCGTCGCATTTTATAATCCCCACCGTCCATTCTACTAGACAAGGTCAAACAAGTTTAACAACTCACTTCCCTTTCACTCCAAAGCCTTATTATCGTTCTTCACAAATAACTGCATTCATAACCAAACTAATCTGTCTAAACAATCAAGGAAATATATTTCTCTACCTACCGCTCTAAATTTTGAAATCTTTTTCCTTCAATGTCACCGTTAAAAAGCGGTAAAAGAAAAAAAAATAAGAATACCAAAGCAATTACAATCTAATCTTAACTAATTTCGTCAAAAAAAATCCCTTTCACGTGCAAACGATAAGTCACTTCTAATGGAATCACAACGCAAAAACCCCACAAGTTTTTATGCAAAAAAAAAGAAAAGTTCTAATTGCTTATACTCGTATCAATGGTTATAAACCTCAGAAGTCTCTTCCGACCTAATAGAGGAACGCAAAATCTAATAAGATAGAATGAAGCGACTAATTTATCGATTAACTTCGATTAGATACTTTTATCGCATACACAAATCGCATAGGGTTAATCTTTTTTTGTTTTTGGGGAAAATTTGTTGTTGCGTCAAAGTGACAGTGACAGGCTATGATATAACTTTGCGTCTAATTATCTGTTGGACAGTTAAGTGTAGGAATTATGACGATTAATCGTATTTTTTATTGAAATTAGTTGTAGCGCCATCTATTGATGGATATATTTTCTGATTTAATTTGACATTTCTTATTTTGACAGATGTCCTGCATGACAGGATGTCTTCACTTAGCTTTAACTGCTGCCCTCTTGAGTTTACCATTACAAAACTTTGTACGAATGGAAGCTAATATTGACTCCGAGTCCTTTAGAGGGCTTGATTGAAATATTGAAGCACGACATAACCATTATCTTCAGAACTCGTCTGGTATATGGACGGATCCAAAATGGAAACAAGAACTGGTTCCGGAATTTTCACAGAGTCAGTCATATTCCAAGGCGAGGTCTTTGCTATTAATCAGTGTCTGAGATTTCATTAAGCCTCGCACACCTTGGGGAAAACTATCTTTGTCTTCTCAGACAGTCAAGCTGCCTTTCGTTAGATCTTAGCTTGTCTTAAGAAATCCAGAATGTGATCTCGGACCTAGCTAGAAACAACATGGACATCTTTCACTAGGTTCCTCTTTACTCGCAATGAAAAATCCGACTCACTGGCAAAAGACGGCCCATCAACAGCATTTATAAGACCCAAAGCCGAAGCAAAAAGGTTCTGCATGCATGAATCCAAAAAAGCCTGGCTTGACACACCAGGACAAGAATGCTCAAAGCTGCTATTCCCGAAACCGTCACAAGGAAAATCGTATTTCATTGTGAATCTCGATAGGGTCGACCTTAAGAGTCCTAATTGGAATTCTTAGCGGACACTCCGACCCCCTAAACCTTGCAACAGATCTCAACTATAGACTTTGTCTTAAGAACGAAAGATCTCTTCCCAGCTCAGCCCTCTTTCAATTCGGAAGGAGAATTCGTGGCGGCGATATTGTCCCAATTGAATAGCTTACTGCCATCGACGCAGAAGAACAACAATAGGATTCAGACGAGAAATTGCAGTGCTTAGGGCTGTAAACAACTCTCCCGAATACACATAATATCGTAAACGTGATAAGGAGTGAAGGGTGTTATCATTCGCGAAGGATGCTATCTTAGAATCTTGAGATGAGGTTTTCCCTTACTCCGTTCGTTGATGTTCTGTCTTTCACTTACTGCGTCCGGGGTGGGTGACTTCGAAGAACTTGGTAAACCTCGTTTTCTTGCACGAAGAACTTGTCCAAAATTCACCGCTTTTCAGAAGCATCTTCTTGAAGTATCGTGAAACATGACAAGAAGTTGTCGTTTTGGAAATGTCAGGCATCTACTCAGCGACTCGTTTGGCTTGTCGGCGGGCCTTAGTCAAAGATGCGAAAATGGATGCAGTGTTTCCACTAAGACACGAACTGAAAGGCTCACTCTTGAACTATTTAGCTTCCATTAGACACCAAGTTAGGTGTCTCGCTTGTTTTGAACGGATCTCATCAAAGACGTACTTAGACCCAAAGGGGGATATAGTGTGCTGCTCCTTAGATCAGGATTAGGAGGTTCACACTTGAACTCTTTAATCTTCATTGGGCACCAAATCAGGCTTCTACTCAGTGATTCGTTTGGTTTGAGAGGATCTCGTCCAAATCCGACTTAGACCAAAAGTAGTAGGAGGCTCACTCTTTCATTGTTCATTTAAGCGTTGAAATCCTGGTGCTACATGATACTTTCACCACATTCTCTTGCTAATCGTTCCCACTTCCGCAACTCGTATCAGTTGACATATATCTACCCAATTTCCGTCTTTTCAAAAACCTAGCTAGACTAAATCTACCCTTAACCTATGTTCCTCAATTGCCGCACAAGAAAAAATCCCAAAAATTACCGTCTTTGGCTAAACCAGTCCTCATAATTTATTATCACTGTTTCGGATTACCATCCACACTATGGATATGCCACGAGGCACATCAAAGGCCCAACATTGTACACCTTTCGTAGAACACTTCCGTAAGCACATTGAGTTAAGCCACTGCCACTGTATGTCGTCGCTGGTGTAGCCATTGATGAGCGACAAGAGCACTTAACACCCGGCTCCTGCTCGATGAATTTTGCAGTGCATCTGTTGGAATTTTCACGTCTCTTGGGGGTTTGTTTTTCCTGAAATTCTATTTGACATTCCTGTCTCCCTTGGCAACATTTTTCGTCCTTTTTTTTTTGTTTTCTTCCCCGTGTTCGTCGTATCCATAATGAAGTGTGTACGGATATTGAATGAAGGGTGGGTTGGTGTGTTGTTTCATCCCCCAAAAAACGGGCGGAAAAAAAAAATGTCCCACCCCACGGCGTTCTAAGTGTGCTTTAGTATTTCGTTGTCCTTGTCGGTAAGTGTGAAACAAATTGATACAAACAACTCGGTACGTGTGCCACGATTATCAAACATTTCACCAAATCGGATTGTTTACACACAAAAAGTACCTAGACCCAGCGTACATTTAGAGCTTGGATTGGTGTTATTTGCCTTTCGGTTGTGTTGTAATTAAATTATGTTTTCCCTGGTTGTAACCGGCTTTGGTGCTCTGTGTTAAATCTCCATAACGATGCCATATGACGGGAATAACTTGAGGAAAACTGATTAAAACCAAAAGTTTCCCTTAAAAAGTGAAGAGAAAGAAACTTTTAAGTTCAGCAGAAGAAAACGGAGGGAAAAAAACTTTGCATCCTGCCGGAAGGACGAAGCATGCAAATGCAACTGTTTTCTTCTGTATCTACTCCTCCTCCTCGCCTCTTGCCCGTAAACGAGGTAACAGTGTAATGCACTTACACCAAATCCAGTGATTAAGCTATGAAACTGCGTATCTATAGAGGATGGTGTACAATACGAACACAGCTATACCTTCACAGGTGGGTGCACAGCAAATTATGCAAGTGTGGTGCACGGATAGACTGCATTAACACGTCAACTGCATTAGTGAGCATAAAACTTCTAATGAAGAGAGCTTTCCAACTAATAATCCTTGATAAGCAAGCAAGGAGGTGTTTCCTTTCACGTTGAAAATCCCGAATTGAAATAGGAGGCGAGTTTAAACGTCAAAAATGTCAAAAAATTCACCAAAATAGCGATTTGAAGTTTGAAAGCAAGTTGCTGATCTATAGTACAATGTGGTTCCAACATCATTGTTGAGGGTAAGGCGGAATTCGATTTAGTCTCCTTGTAGCCTGTGCTACGAGTTATCCCGGGCTCCAGCATCTTAGTGCAGGTTCACGTGCTAAAAAAATACCCCCGACCTATTCCTCTGTCTTGCTGGTCCCTTGCAGGAGCAGGTTTGACATTCCGTCATTTTCAGACGTAGTTGCTACATCTAGCTTTCTCAAATTTCTCTCACATGAGATGACATTAGTCCTCTTGATGTCCCTTGCCGCCATATACTCTTTCTAGGATATTTCTGAGCGTTGTATATCATCTGGCATCTCCTCTAAGTTTTGGGTTCGATGTGTGTATCCATCTTCCTTTGGTTTGTTCCCCAGGCTGTCCCTTGAAGTGTACATAAACAAAAGCTCATGCGGGCTTGTTTTCGTTGTCGAACTATTGCTGTGTTAAGCTCCATTGAACTGTTCTTAGGAAGCCGGGCCTTTACCTTTCAGTCGAACGGAAAAACTTCAAGGCTGTTTGGATCGTAATCTGTCCGGTGTTCTAACAGCGGTTCTCGAGCGTCTTTACAGTGATCGCGGTTTCACTGTGCATTACCCTCCATCTCGGTATCCTGAAATTTTAATCAGCATGCTTAGTAGACCCTTCGTATTGGCAGTTTTCACGGCTCGTAAAACGACGTACTTCGTAAAGTTGTCGCCGATCGCCAGTATGTACCCTTGTTCCTTCCTTTCTCCGAGTAAATGGCCCTGTAGCTGGTCTAGATGCACCGTGTCGAACGGCATTGGCACTATTTAGCTCACTTTCTGGTCTTCCGCCCTTTACGAGTAAAGCCGTGCATCCTAAGAAACCAATACGTCCAACAAACTTTATAGAATAACTTCCGTTTTGTGGTCTGTCAGTTCCAGGCCTAATGCTAGTGTTTTTACTACAACGACCACTGCATCATACTTTTTGTCCCATAGGACTGGTCCCAAGACTGACCCCTCGTGTAATTTCATACATTTTAGACCCCTTTTCCGGGTCTTAGTCAAGGGTAGTTGGCCATTGTTCTTACAACTTAATTCGGTATCTGCAGGTTGCTTAAGCGGCACACAACTACCTCTTACCCATTTGACATTGGTTCTTTGTCTGAAATGTCATCACAACATAGGGTCACCTTAAACAAGTTGTTTGACAGGTTCTCTGCAATAAATAAAAAATACTTTTGTACACACCCACTCTTATCATAAATCGGGTCGAATGAACATTCCTACGGATGTAGAAACTATTTCCCTAAGACGCAACATTTTTGATCGCACCATAGTCCAAAACAAGTCGACATAAAGGATCATAAGTCGTTTTTAGAACTCATTGACGTACAATAATAGCGTCAACAACCGCAAAAATAATGTAATTTGTCAATGGTTGTCAACTTTTGACATTGAATTTGGCCCTGTAAAGGCTTAACATTGTTGCCACACCTCCTGACTTAACGTTTTCCGTATTTAAATCGATTTTATATTCAAATCAAAATTTGACAATTAAACAAAGAGGACAGTGACGGAGAGGCATACAGGAAGGTTGGAGTTTGTGCAGGAAGTGTCATGTGATGCCCTATCCCAATATCGGTAGTCCCCGATCAACAAGCCTCCTTAGCCAGCTGTCTTCAGTTCGTACATCGAGTTGTTTAAGGTCACCTTCATCTTGTATGGTTCTTTCGTACGCTCAGCACTGATTGCGGTTCCGGTATCATGCTCTTGCGTTCGCTCTTTGCAAGCTTCGGTCCAACTTTCATTTCTTGCCGGCATTCTGCGTCGAAGCATGATTTAAGTCGTGGTGGTCAGCATCTCTGAAGGCTTCTGGAGGGGGGTGCCTTGTGTCGATCTCAATGTGATCAATCTGGTTGACGGTTGATTGATCAGAAGACTTCCATGCCCCCTTTGTGAATATTAAGATGCGGCAACCGTGTGCTAGCTATGACAACGTCCCTCCGCGCCGCGTTGCAAAGTCGATTAATCTCAATCCATTGTCGAAGGTGGTTCTGTTTAGGCTATACTCTTCGAGAGTACTACCAAAGATGGCCTCTCGGCTTTCCATTAAAATCGCTAAAGATTTTGAATTTGAATGTCATGGCAAGGGCATTGCTCATAAGTCTTGTCCAGAAACTCGTAGAAGCTATCTTTGGTGCTTCTTCTTTCTTCTCTTTGGGTGCATCAATGCATTTCCGGCTTATGCTGTCGAACTTAGCCTCGATTCGAATTGCCTACGTTTACATGACTGAAATTTAAGACTTCTTGCCTAACACGACCTCTAATATCGCATCTAAATTGGCTTCTGTTGTCGGTAGTAATCGACGTAGTATATTGCACAGTTTGGGGTGAACCTGGGGCCTAACAAAAAGCCTCTCCAGCCCGGTCCCTAGCTAATCGCCTCCAGTTACGTACTCCAAGCTGGTTTAGATCCTCTCTTCCTTATGCGCACTATCTTAGGCGAGGTCTTCCTTTATTTTGAAGACTCTCCAGGTCAGGGCGTTGGTGTTCATTTTCTCTACTGACATCTAGCCATCACACTTCATGGATGGTGGTTATATCTGCTTTACAGCAGTCTTCAGCCTCAGAAAGTTTTTCAGTTGAACGCGGTCTGGAAAGGGACCCAACATTTCACGTGCAGATTCGAAGGTCGTTGTGCTTGTTTTGTTTACAGGAGCTTGTAGGGAGTTACTCTGACGGCATAACTCCCAACTTGGAAGGCCAGATCCTTATTCCTAGGAAGTTGCGCCGCATAAATCGGTCCTTATAAGCCTGAGTCCCCGAAAAAGTCTAAGTTGCCGTATATGGTGTTAATTTCGTCGTTGGGCCTAACTAGAACGCCACTGTTGATTCCGTCTAGAGAATTCCTCTGCTGCTGTCTGGATCTATTCAAGTGTGCCTAAGTGGAAACACTATCCCCTCTCTCTTTCGTTAGTTGGCCCCAAAAACCTTCCAAAGGATGTTGAATTCAATCTCCAGTTGAGATACTATAAACACCAAGGGTTCACGTGGGAGATTTAGTAGACAGTTTGAGAAAGTCTGTGTCCTCTCGAATGTGTCCCACGAAACTTCTAACACACACAAATAGTTTGACAGATTTCTTTTTGTTACAAACCACGTGTCAAAAGTGACATACCCTACGTTATGGGTTGTTCACATAAACAAACGACAGACAAATATGCCAACACATTTATTTGCTTCCCCCCATTATGTCTGTATAGTATGTGTCCCTAAACAATGACATAAAGTCATCCACAGCATAGTTCGAGAACTAACCCATTTGGAGTGAAGATGATACTCAAAAAGAATCAGCTTTTGGCACAATGAAACCCAAACAGAGTGATAGAGTGAGCCACAGTAGGGTGGGTACTACTACACTACCGGGAAAGCCAAACCAAGCGCTAACCAGTCAATATCGTCAATCATCCATTTATTTGGATTTCACAAGGGTTTACGGTCTACATGGCGGTGACAGCCGGAGCAACCCTTCGAAACGACAAAAGAGGCGATGTGATGATAATGGCCATTAATATGTCATGGCGATTTAACTTTTATTCCCTTTGAAGTGCTAAAACATTAGCCAAAGATACAAATAAAATCAATTTGCATTACTCTCAGCGTGTCGGCAGGAAGGGGGAAACTTAACATAACCCTTGTTCGTTTGAAAAAGAACATTTGAACGATAGAAACTTAGAATATTATGACGAGTGACATAAGAGTTGTCAGCTGATCCATTTGAAATCGTCTTGGAAGCTATTAAAAACCTAATTAACCTCAAAAGGTGACTTAGAAGGAACACATCAAATGAATTAATTTGTTTAAAATAAATGATTTAAATTTGTTTAACGTATTAATGCTTTGTGACGTAAGCTGCTCCACCTAAGTGTCAAAATACAAAATCGTTGACGCACATTGATGAATTTGCACACCTTAACAATGTGAAACATTTTAATTATTCCTTTTCTATTACTGTCGATTGTGTGACGGAAATGAAGGGTTCAGTGGTTCAAGCCATCTTCTAAATGGATGTGACATCCACTTAACTTGTATTTGGTATCACTTGACTTGACAGTAAAGTCTTTTTTTACGAGTTGCGTTGAATGATCTTTACAAAAACAAATATTTGGTGCGAACTGTCATCGCGAGCTAAGGCCTAGTTTCTCACAATGACGAATGGAAGGGACCTACAGTTTTACTGCCGGTTCTGGACGGAGGATTGAGAAGCTTTTTCATGAGAGGTTGTAGTCTTGTAGGCTTGCCATGTTTGGTGGTCTTGAAGATCCTATTGCTTAGCAGTCCAACTCACCAACCACTAAGCCACGGTGATCTCTTGCGTTGTTTTCTTTAAAATCTCTGCATCGGTTAGTATCCGTCTTGAACCGACTTGTACCTTAAAGGTCTATCGCTTTATCATTGCATCGCCACCAGACTATCCTTACTCAAAACTTTTATGAATCCGATTGATGCATAGATCGCTATAGAGAATAGTCTTTACGAGAAGTCTTCAAGGCGTCTCTCTCGTAAGTTGATCATGAAGCGCAGGGATTAATCTGTAAGAAGTTCCTACAAAGTAATCAAGACTACATTCTCGAAAGTCCATCTATTGGGTCGATAGTGATCTTGTACCTGATCTTGCAATAGAAGTCTCTTAACTTTCTTCCAAGCTGACCAAGTGTAAGGTTGTTCAACTGGCTGGTAGATGGTCCATGCACCGTTGAGGTTTCCCTCAGTGTGTTGGAGTCTTACCGACTAAACCGTCTCCATCTTCAGGCCAATCAGCCCCGAAACTGCTTCCTGCAGGATGGTGTCCAGGATGGTGCCACTTTTTCAAGGCTCTATGGGCTCCACTCTTCCATGATTTTGACGGATCTATGTGCTGTTCTCTTCTCTCTACTTGCAGTCGAAATATTGGGGCATCTTCAGTCGAATCCTAGGATTGGGCCTTGAGCGAGGTCCTTCCATTGTTTCATAAATTAGCTCTCTTCCTCTGAAACAGCCGTTAACCACTCGTTGTCGTTCAGTATATCGCTCCACCTGGCCTAAGGTTTCTCACGTCAAGCGTGCTAGAACGACGGTTTTTCTACAATCATAACTGCTTTGCTGGGCCTTCTGAAACGTCCTAACTATTTTTAATGATCCCTTCCTAAGTCCATATTGTATAAGGGATAAATCGCCTGCTCTCTGAGGATGAGATAGTCAAAGTTGAAGCTATAGAACCCTCCTCCTGTTTTTTTTTTACGCGACTGTTAGTGATCGTGTCAAGGCTTTCAATTTGATTTAGACATTCTTGGAGGTAGGGTGGAAAGCAGCTCTTGGAAGTCATCATGAACTGGCCAAGAGTAAATCGCAATCGCAAAAAACTATGTTTTGAGGAAGGCTCGAGGACAATTCAAATAGATAAGCTGATCAACTTAGTATTCCAGTTTGAGAACTGCTGTTACAGATCCTAACCACCTGACATTTCGTTTTATTTTTGTTGCCTTTTGACAGTTGTTTGTCAATTTCTTCTGTCACATTTTTTCACATACAAATCGGTGGTGACAACAGAACCTTTTCCTGTTACAACAGTCATAAAACTAAACGTCATCAATCACATCAGGTATCATGTCATAAATTGCCTGTTAGTTCTCATTACAAACCGACCGACCCAGTAGACCAAAACCCCAATTAGTCGTTTAGATTGATGTCCAAAAACCACAAGTATAATGCCATCTGGTTGACAAATAACAAAACAACTATCAAATTTAATTGAACCTCGTTCCGGCAATTAAAATCAATTTTTTGCCATTAGCGCGCAGAGAGTATCTAATCTAATTGTCATTGTATTTGCATCGTTTAAGTTTCATTAGTTGGACGTAGGTATATACTGGGTTGAAGCTCGTTTGTCGTTACAAGATTAGTTTGGATAAATCTGCCTTTTGGCCTATTTTTGATTGTCATGTCATGAATCTGGAAACAACAAGTAACAAGTTCACTTCTATGTGAAACCAACCAGCAACTTTCTTCTAGTTAAAGACCATTCGGTTTCTTGTACAGTTCTCCTGTAAGGATTATGAATTAATTAAAGCTTGACATGCATTTCCCCAGGGCTCTTCCACAAAATGCATTTTTCATTAGGATAAATCAATATTTATTAGCTAGAAATAAGTTTAGCATGCCAAAAAGCCCTCAAAACACAAAAGGAACCGCATAGCAGAGCTGAGCAGCAAAACACAAAATGTATCCCAAAAGTCCAGAGAACCTGCTTGACCGACCATAACAAAATCTGTGGCCAACCAAGTTGCCATGATGCCACTACTGTTGCTGGCTGCTGCTGTATATCACTTAATCATACTCTCTGTCGGTTATTGTTTACAGGGTTGTCGGTAGTGGTATTTTGTGTTTAGTGAAGCATTTTCTATTTTTTTTTTGTTCACCCCCTACTCTCATCCTTTTCCAGCCCACATGGGTGATTTGGACACAATAGCCATACATATACACAATGCAAGACCTATTGACCACAATGTGTAATGGACGAATGGATGGAGATGGTAGGAACATAAAAGAAAAAAAGAAATGAACACATGTAATGGATTTCGGAAAAAAAAAGAAGAAAGACTCAACACTGTTTGCGATAAATACGTTTACGGCTTCTTTAAGTGGGTCTCACATCAAGCTGCATGCCAGTTTTTTTCGGGCTTAGAGCCAATGGGTTTAATTTTCGAAAATTATCTTTAAATTATGTGGAACAGTTTTGACAGGTTAGGCTTCCGGGGTAGGGAAGGGTTGCGTGCTGAATGAGAACGAGAAGTCCTGTAGGTGAGAATAATCACACCGTGCCCAAACACGTGGTAGAAGTTCGAGAACTCGGAGGCCGATACTTTTGCACTGTTTGAGCACAATTCCTGCTGCAGGGTCAGTTGTGTCCCTTTTGACAAGCAACCAAACCGATCACATTGCGATCAATTGACGTTTCAAAAGTGACCTCTTGGACGTCCACAACAAACGTAGAGCCGGGTACAGAATGGCACGCGATAACCAGGCGACTACACATGTCAACAGCAACCGCTCCAACATGGTCATAGCACCTAAGTTTTGGGATTCCATGGTGCGCCAGCAATCTTACTCTAGAAGCCAATGCAGTCAGCAGCACTTTTGCAGACCACAATGTGGACGACCAGTGAAAAGCTGTGAAATGGCATGCCAGTTAAAGGTAGAAAACCAGCAGCATATGGCCATCGGCAGGCTCCTGGAGACGGATCGAAAGGCGGATTTCAGATTGCAGCAGCGAGAGCCGAACTGGAAGCCTAATACCTCGTGAAAAGAAAGGAAGTTCAGCTAAGTGTTCGTCTCACGTCGATGAAGCAGCAAAAATATGCGCTAGCTGGACCGTCTAGAATATCTTTAAAGAGCCAACAGGTGGCCAAAGCAACAAGGAACACTCGGTAAAAATTTTCGACTCGTCCCTTCTTATTTCGGACTAGAAGTCCACCTGCGGCTTCGCACGCGTTAAATACTTACCAAGGTTTACAAAAGGTACGTTGTTAGAAATGGTCTGTCCCTATCGAACTTTCAAATTCAACTCGGCAAAACAAAAACAAAACACGATCTCAAACTGATGTGCCGATGATTACGGTTGCGCATACTATAAATTTGCAAACTTTAACACCCTGTATGTTGGCCCGTAGTTACGATTTTAAAAAACACGTGTTTCTTTATTTCTGTTGTAGAATTTACCTGCCAGATGGATTACTGCAAAAATGTCTATTGCGCGTTCTAACAATGAACAGCGCCACCTGTAGATTTTTTATGTACTAAATAGTATACGCTCTATAGTTCTAATCAAAGTTTTCTGTTTTTTTTTCCTTGAAAACAATCGTTCGTGACGTCTAAAGGTCTTCATCCCTTAACTTCTAACTTTTCTAACAGACAAAAGTAAATTTCAAAAATCTTTAAATAACCATAACTTTTCCGACATCCGATTTTAATAAATCGAAACCTATATGCTGCTGCAACTTATGCTCTGTCCACCTGTGAAAACTACATGAAAATCCGTTTAGTAGTTTCGGAGATGTGCGCGAACAAACAAACGGACAGATAGACAGACAGACAGAAAAGAATTCTAAAAATCACTAATTTGTGTTTATTACTCTTCTTTAGTCACCCCCTTTCTCTTTTATTACTTTTCTTCTATGTACAGACACACCGGGTTCTACTGTTTTATTTTATGTATTGATGATGATATGATGATTGATGATGATGAGGATCAAATCAGGAGATGACAAGAGCATTTTCCATCGGTTCTTAACCCAATTAGACGGCAACATAATAGTCTCAAACCTCAATGAGCCTTCCGAAGCAACACAGAGATTGCAACCACGATCAAAGCCCTCAAGAAGTATCTATATATAGTAGTAGGCATATCACAATGGACCTATCACTGGTCTAAGTGTGGTGGCAATAGCTGGCAGCCACTTCAACTTAACCTAGTAGTAGGCATTACGTTTGCTTTGGACGACCTGCTCTTCTGCCTGACCGCAACGCAATCACAGATTCCCTGGCACTTCCTTTGTCATATAGAGAGGTCTAGTGGTTCTTGATCCGTTCCAATATGGAGTTCTTCGTTCCAGATACGATTTGGCCAGAAAGTTCTTAGCATGTCGTATTGAGAGGTCTAGTGGTTCCTGATCCGTTCTCGTATGGAGTTCTTCGTTCGAGATACGATTTAACCAGAAAATTCTCAGAATGATACGTGGATGAAACCGATTTACAAGGATTTGCATTGCATCTTATAAGTGATAGCAGAGGTGGCTTTCCAAGTGCTGCATCCTTAGACAACTCTACGTTACAGAGGAACTGTCGGAACTTGTTTTAGTGGTTTCCTCGAATGCAGCTTGTGCTTTTTCCTCCAGTTTCCACATTCCATCAGGTTACACCTCCTTAGAAGCTTGGTGATGATGCTCTTGTTCTACTCTTCTTGGGAAATGTTGATTTTCCCAAGTACTCTGAGTGGATAGAACATTTCGGCCTATTTGCTTGATGCGGTCATTGGGAACAAAATTTCATTCGCAGCCGTTGTTGGCGCCCCATGCACCACGAGTAGTAGTAGAAGTTATGTAAAATAAACGTTAACGTTTACCTTAAATGCTATCGAACAATGTATCAACGCATTGGTAAAGACGTCCATGACCTCTCTGTATCTTTGGACTTAATCGTACAACAGACTTGTATCAGTCAATTTACAAACATTCAAAACCAATGTGCCTCCAAACCTCCTGTCACTTTCCACCAAGAGTTTCCTTACATTTCAATCAAATTGACATAAGTATCTTCGTTCACTGACACCTGTTCAACGTTATATATGCAAAATATGTTAATATTAGTCCATTGACAGTACTGTTCTCTATGCAAGTCAAACGAAACGTGTCAAAAGCATTAATTTGAAATTCTTCAATATTCCATTTCCACTCTCATAGCTAGACTCTGTCTAAACGTGTGCACAGCGGTGTCGTGAACTTGTAGCCTATATTTACTTATTAATAGCCGCATTAATTGGATCAATTTTATCTTCAATAATACTTCGTTAAATGTACGTTATTGGCAAACTATACTACAACTGCTGTGAGGCATAAGTGACGCTAGTTGAATGTGCCAATCAATTTGTCCATCAGGAATGATTAAAACACATTCAATCGATTTTTTGTTTTTTCAATTTCTGTTTTCAATTATTTACAACTTCAATGTGGATAGTATCTAGATTCTAAATGTATTCCGTCGTAAACGTACTCGTATCTATGTACATATGTAATCATTTGTTGACAGAAGTCGATTCGTTTTGCGATGTGTAGTTTGTTCCGCAATTGATCATCAATTACGTGAAAGTAGTCTTTTGCGTTGCATTCTGAGGGGAGGGTGTCCACTGTCAATGTCCATAAAGTCTGTGAAGTCAGGTATGTAATGGGAATTTACTTTCGCAGTTTTATTACCACTTTTTACTACAATCGCCTCGTTAAGATGTCAGTTGGCTATATCACATCTCTGCAAGCCCTACAATAAAGAGATACAGAGACCTCGGTATCTCTATCTATGTTACGTAACGTATGCGTTAATTTAGTTTTTTTTTTGTTTTGTGTTCCTTTTGGCATTGACAAATGTCATGAAACTAAAACATACTTACTTGTGTAGATAGATACAACCTAATCGCGTGAATTGTGTATTTATGTATCTATCTGTCAAAGAAGAAGACAAAAAATACAATCTTGTTGCAAAATGTTTTACCGAGATACGAGGGATTTCTTTTTTTTTTGGCATAAGAGCTAAAAAAAGTTCAAATCTGTCATTGTATGAATGTAAAGCAAAATTATTCGCATTGACAGATACACACTTACACACACAATATGCGCAGTCGAATATTGGAGGTTACTAAATGTCAAAAAGGTGCGTTATGCATAGAGATTTATGTTGTCAATGTATTGAGTGCAGAAGATGCAGACAGTAGTCGATGAACTCATAAATGTAAATTTCTGGGTTTGTGTGGCTTGCATCTGACATTTCTATTTTGGTCGTCCGGATATTATTTTGTCAATGGCTTGTGGAAACACATTTGTCGAATGACATTTGTTGCAGCAGGCAACAGACAGTTTATCGCTGAACAGAGTTCAAGCACATTGGGTAGTCTTTGAACCAAATCAACTGAGGTTATTGTGATTTGTTTTTGGGAAAACCTTGAGTCAGCTGTCATTTGGTTCTAAAAATAGTAACCTTCCATCTAGTCTGCCGTTTCTGATTGGTCGAGCATCTGTCAAAAAATTGTGAAAGAAATCTCACAAACTGTTGATATGTCAAAAGTACTTCTGTACTCGAATGAATTTAGTTTTCCTCTGTAGTTTGGCTCTGAAATCATTAGAAATCACATTTGAAGCGACTACATGTGAAAACAAAAGGAAAGTGTCAACCACATCTACCATGATGACTCCCTCTTTTGCCTGATGAGTGGATTCCATTAGGTGGCAGCGGAATTGTTTCCGATCCACTGCCACTTCCTTTGTCATAGCGTGGTGCCAATTGGTTTTTAATGCGTTCTTGCATGAAGTTCTTCGTTAAAGATACGATTTGACCAGACATTTCTTAGTATGACACGCAGACACCTATTAACAAAAGTTTACAGCGTACGACTGACAGAAGAGGTGACATTTCTAGTACTTTATTTGCATAGAAGTACTGTACTCACTCCACAGTCGCAGCTTAGTGCTGTAAACATTACTTTTGCAGACTTAAGACAGCATCCCGAACGCACCTACTACTACTTCCTAGATTCAGAGGCTCACATCTTCGTGTCCATACTTCTAAATAAATGAATTTGTCGACTCTTGTCCTTTAAGTTGGTCATTCGATTTCCAAAAACTCAGGACTTCTGTATTGATCGCATTTATTTTCAGCTTCTCTCTACTTGCCTGTGTTTCCAGGTTGTAAGCCACTGGGCGTGGGTCCATAAGCCTGTGTGTCATCGTAGCCCAAATGTCATTGCTTCCCTCCAGCTCTGCATAGATAACATCATAGATGATCAAAATAAATAGTGGTGGTGAAACTAAATAGCCCTGTCGTATCCTGCGTTGGCATTTGAAGTCTTTCGACACCTTACCATTGTGTAGAATGCGACACATAGTACCTTGCTAAGTGTTTTCTCAACTTCCATTGACATTTGAAATGTGAAAGATGTTGAGCAGTCTTCCATTTCTCATTTTAAAATGTAAAATCGTAGTGCTGCCAAACAAAACTTTTAGGAGACTCAACTCTGCCCTCAGTAGTTCTCAACTTACATTGAACTAGGGCATCCAGCTTAACAAAGAGATTACCAAATTGTAGAAAAAAGGAACTACACTGTTCAAGAATTGAACTGACATATGACAAATGACAACTTTCCTACTGTTTACAATTTCAGTAAGTCATTGTCAATCCAAACAAAACAAAATCTGTCAATGAACCTCTTTTAGCATACATTAGTGTCCATTAGTGACATTTTCATTTATTATAACAAATTCACTTTAAAATTTCACACTTTCGCTGTGAACTTTAACCACATGAATGTTATTGTAGGTGCTGCCAACATAATTTGCCCATGTGTCAAACTGAAGTAAGTTTTACAAAACATTAAACATCACAAGCAGTCATTATATCTTTGTACGTCTGACATTTTTTTGTTCAGTTCTTGAAAATTAGCACGTTACGATATTTAACTGAAATATAAGTAGGTAAGGGCATGGTTACTGTAAATATTATTTGTTTGATTATGACATTTGAAGGAATGACAACTATATTACTTGTATGGCCGTGCACAGGTTATAAAATGTGTCGTGTTACGTTTTTATGTTTCATTTACAGAGGGTCAACTTGAGTTTACTCCCATAAATTTACAAATTACGAGCGATAATTACAAAATATATTGCTACTCAATTGAATGTTAAGCACCCAATTAGCGTCATGGTATTTGTAAATATTTTGTAAGTCAGGTACTTGAATGTACAACGTGTTGTATGAGTTCATGAGTTCATTTCCATTTTTTTTAAATCTACATACCAGAATGTAAGAAACGATTGTGATCATTTGTTGGATCAAGTTATAAGGTGATCTGTTTTGTTTGAAAGAAGGTTTTGTGACAGCTGTCAAAGTTACTGTCATTCATGTGTCAAAAGAAGGACTACCCGGCCCAATCAAGGTTTTGTGTGACCTTTGTGGTTCTGTCGGGCTACAATCGATTATGATTCATTGAATGTGAGGAATTCTATTTGCAGCTGAAAGAGTCCTCCCGGGACGGCGGTGTTTTGATCAATGGTCGCCTCTTCCCGGGAAACATGCGAATTTGTCCTTCAACCAGAAGTATACTTCGTTTGTTTTGCCAGTCTTTACGTTTTTTTTTTTCTTTTTTACTAAGAGTGACGCAACAGTCCGGGGTGGACTGGGCCTCAACCAACAAGCGCCTCCAAACCAAACAGCTTCTTCTTTAGATAGCCTCAAATTTCACACGATAAGTTGGTTGGGTTCTCCTTCCACTTACGTTCCGGCCACGGTCTTCCTCTACTGCGGTGTCCCTAAGGGGTGGATTCGAAGATTTTTCGGGCCGCAGCATTGTTGTCCATCCGCTGTACATGACCAAGTCACCTCGTTGGCGTTGGATCCATTATTTTTCACTTGCTTTGTGAAAAGATCAACGAAGGGTGCAGTCAGTGTTGTTCTAAGCAAACCAATTTTTGAATCTTCGTCAAGATGTTTAAACATGTGGTTTTCGATACGGCTGGCCACCAAATAAGGCATGTATATGGAAGTATGAGCCTTTTTATGACTGTGTTCTGCCAATGGATAGTAGCAGGTTTGGGCCCCCATCGTTTGCCTTAGATTCCGTGACACGCAACTGGAGGAGTTGTATTCCATTAAGGCTCGAGTGTTCTGGTCTCAGATCCATTTTACGTTAAGGCACCAGCGTTTCACCCAATTGTTCAAAGTGATGAGGACTGACTGTAGCCTGTTCTGTGATTGTGGGTATAAATTTGCCTGTGGCCAGTAAGATCACCTCATCGGCATTAGCAACGACCCTTATTCCATTGTTCCCCAGCTTAATTTACTACTAAGACCCACAGTAATGGTGATACTACTCTTAGGTTAGGTTAGGTTGAAGTGGCTGCCGGCTGTTGCCAGCACACTTAGACCAGTGATAGGTCCATTGCGATACCACATGGATTGGAAGGGATCTCCAAACCTACTCGTTAAACCAATTGGAGCTTGTGTTTATCAGATCGCCTAAGTCGTTAAAGTAGAACTTCCCTAAATGGAGTCTTCTTTTACGGAAGAGAGCTGGGCAGTTATAAAGAAGGTGGGGAATAGTTTCCTCCTCCTTTTCGTCCATGTAGCTTAAGCCTTAATGCATGCTTGCCTCTTAGACAGTGTCTCGTGATCACACCTCTTACGGATCGAATATGCGATCTGTTGAGAGAAATCAAATTCTTAGAGCGTTTCAGATCCAGCCGTGGCCAAATCCTTTGTCGCTAGACAAGTTATACTACTTGTTCACCTAGAATTTGTTTTCTCGATAGCATCCAGCTTGAGCTTAAGTTTACATGTAGCAACCGGTATACCGGTGTCCCCTTCTGTGAGTTCATATCTGACGAGTTCCATATCTGGCGAGTTCATCAGATAGGACTCTTACGTGCGAGGTTTCTAGGAAGGCCAGAGCGGTGTATTCGGCATTTCCTTAGCTCTGAGTTTATAAATTTCGTTTTGTGAATGCGTTCTTATCCAGTCTGACAGGATTGGGTTTATTTGTACCAGATCTAGTGATGTTCTTATAGCTTCTGACGTGACACTGTTGAAGGCCTTTTTAAAGTCCAGAAAGGCTGCTAATGTAAAGTCTTCGTCGCTAACACCTTAGGTAACGCTGTTTCTAACACCTCGACAGAGGAAAAAAGAACGCTATTTCTACCGATTTGCCCATCATGTAAGCGTGCTAGAGTATTGAAACTTTATTTGGATTTAGCTTGTAGCAAATATAAATGTCTGTCGTGTCTTTTTTATGTTTACAGGAGAAAATTTGCGTTGAAAACTCAAAATGTCCACATACCACACCTCTCCCTCGGCATTCCTACACATTTTAATCACGCGATCTTTTTTTAGAATTTTATTTATTTTTTTTTACAAATTTGAAAAAACATTTTAATTGCAATATATCTCATCTGTGATCACGAATATTTCAAAACCCCATATTTCATTCACTCAAGGTCTACAAATTAAAATACGGAATTTTGTAAAAATTATCTAACGGAAAAAATTAATAAATAGATTTACACAAATGTTTACATAATATTTGATTTATTTTTATAAAAATCATTTAAAAAAAATATTTCCGTGTTATGCTTTTGCAAAAATAGAAGAAATCTTTTATTTTTATTTTTAGCAGTAAACAGGGAAAAAGCAAATCAACAAACATTTAAGAGCAACAAACAAGTGCTTGTAGTTTTTTTTTTTCTCTTACAACAACTTGACCAGTGTTGTCGATGTAATTTTATTTTTAAAGCTTTTTATATATGTAAGTGAAAAACAATTTTGTTTTGTAAATGTAATAAACAAATGTATATAATCAATTGTACGAATATCTTTTTAGTTGTTATTCAGTTTTAAGGTTGAGAGTTCGTAGAAATTGTTTATTGTTTTAAATTTGTAATTATACCGAAGTGTCTATTAGCATCAAAATAAATACATAAGCGGTGTTGTGTGCTTTTACGTTGCAAAATTTTTATTTTTGACGATCTGTCTTAGTCACTTTGCAATTTGTTTATCATCTCTGAGCCAATAAATAATTTGCAATTCCAATTTAATTTTTTTGTTTTTTTTTTTTAATATCGCGCGATATTTTTTGCAAGAGTTAATTTTGATCAGATGCGTCAGTGGTTTACGGCCTGACTTGCCCACACATTTGTCGAATTTTCTATTCTTCGAGTGAATTCCGTCGGAATTTTAGTGACGTGAAGTCAAACTGTCAAGTAATTGACAGATGAGAGCACAACAATAGCCGTGTTTTTTTGAGAATTATACTCACTTCAGTCAAAAAAACGATCTATACTCACTTCATCCACAGTAGCAGCCGCACCAACCAATTGGTTTGCGGCTCGATTACTTTTTCTTCGTTTGACAGTTTGCAAATGTCAAAACCGAGGAAAAGCAACAAATACGATCGGCTAAAGGCTAATTTAGGAGATTTTTCGCGCTCTGGTGGTCAACTTATGTAGTTCTATCCTCACTTGCTGCTACTGGGAAATTTATCCCCACTTGGTGTGTTGTTATTGCTTTGTGTGTAAAATCTTACTGGGCTGGGTATACAGCTATCAAAAAAACACGGCTGATAATGGCTTCAGTCCAATGCTCTTCAGTTTGATGATCTGAGTTATGAATGGGCTTAACTCCCGGGTGGACCTGAGCTTCAGCACAGTTAACGAACTGCCTCCAATTTCACACGCTAAATTGGCCAAGGTCCCCTTCCGTACATATGCCACCTCAGTCGCGGTCTTCCTCTACTGCGCCGTTCCTCGGGGGTGGATACGAAGACTATCTGTCCGGAGCTTTGGTGTCCATCGGCTCCACATAACCCAAACTCAGTCGAGGGACCTTTACTCTTCTTGCTGAATCGAGTTCGTCATTGTATCTCCATCTCAACTATACAGTCTATACAGACGGGACCGGAAATCACCTGAAGGATTTTACTCTCAAAACAGCAAAGAGCAACCTCATCGACTTTTGGATGAAGTTCCTCTTTACTCGTGAAGGTACCAGATGGGACTGTAAAACATACACTGGCTGTACACTGTAGTCGTAAGACTGGTCCTTACTTATGGCATTATGGTTCGGTGGCCGGTTCTAGAAAAAAAAACTGTGACATAAAAGTTTCTGAGAAAGTCCAACGTGCGTTGAGAACAGCTGGGCTTCAAACCATTTAGGGTATGCAGCAAGACACTAACGCAGCTCTAAGGCTGAGAGAAACTCACCAATGGTGTGAGAAAAATGTGGGGTGTGCCAAAATCCTCCTAAATCACCGCCTCCTTCGTAAATCAACTTACACCCTACCCACTGAAAATTACTTAATCGTGGACCGGACTGCCTGTAGTCAGCGCGAAGTCCTCTTTAATGAGTCTATCTCGATGGAGTCGGCGCGTTTTCAAACCTTGACATTCTCCACTCCTTCAGTCACCCTTATCACTGTCTTTTAAGCCGAACTCACAACTATCAGACAAGCCGCCATCCCTTGGCTAAAGATAAATTCAATATTAAGGACAGTGAAGTTGCGATCAGATCCCTCATATTCAACACATCTAGGGCAGTAAAAGCTGAAAGACTGCTGCATGTCTCCAAACGAGATCACTATCCAGTATAATGTTGGGTCTCTGGTCACACCGAATTATCCAGACAAGGCTCTGAAGGTACAGATAATAGCAAACTCAACCATGTCAAAGCGCCTATGATTTATACTGATGCTCTGTCGAAAGCAGGTTAATCTTGCTTGCCCTCGATCCTCAGGGTGCGAAAGCATTAATTCTACTAAGAAGAGACCAGTTCTCGAAACTAATTAAGGTCCTCACAGGGCACTGCATCCTAGGCAGACATGTTCAGCCTTTGATTTGGGTATTGTGTGCAACCATTTCTGCAGAAGTTACAGAGATGTGTCCCTCCCTTGCTAAATGATCTGAACTCCGTCAGGCCAGCCGATCTAAACTGCTACGGCACAAAATCGAAATAGTTTCGCTCAGGAGTAGACAGGGGTATCATAATGGACCTTATTTTGGTCTAAGTGTCTCTGTTCTCGGAGGGTTACTTCTAGCTTACTAACTGCCCAAGACAAGATTTAGTACTCTCGGAAGTAGCTTCTTTGATCGGCTGGAGGACCTTCAAATTGCTGATGTTTTGGAAACTTGAGATTCAAATGCTCTTTTAGATGGTTCCCAAATGAACTATCTTTTTATGGGCTGCCATGGGCAATTTCTATGGATACAATGAACCCGCCAGAGGTCGAAGTTAGTCTCAGAATGCCCACCAACAGTCCGACCAAAGTCAATACCTTCATAACCAATGATTGATTGTAGGAGTAGGAGGTAACCCCAGTCTCTATCAATGGCATTTGCTAAAGGTAATGATGATACATATCCATTTTGTTGTCATTTTGCAGCCCAGCATCACAGAAAAGGGGGTACAGTTGTAAGATGACACAAAATGTTGTTTTTGTTCTTAATCTCTTCCAACTTAACGTGTGCATATCACTTGTGACAAGCTTTTCCACTGAAAAATGCGAATTACCTAACAATCGGATACACCGTCTTCGCCTTTAATCAGAACAAACAGACATCCTGACACATAAGAACAACATCTCCATTATCGTAGTCAGTTAGCACGGAAATACATAGATGCAGGTTCAATCCCATCATGGTCATAGCACTCATCATCAAATCATTTCCCTATTTCACTTGAATTTAAATACGATGGCATACTTCACAGGCCAGTTAACGTCAAATGAAATCGCCAATAAATTTGCCTAACTAATCAATTTATTCACGAAACGTCAAACACTGGTTATGACACCTACAATTTGCGAAATCTGACGTTTAGCAAGTAGGTTGTTGTTTGTTTTCTTTTTTGATACAAATTTGCGCAAACGAACCACAATTAGATACTCTTTTCGAAAAACTCGTTAAACTTCACTTGACACTTGTGCACTTAAAATGTATTCCTTTCCACTTTGACAGCAACAAATACGTTTGACATATTCTCGATCTTTAATCCTCTGATCGTCAAAGACAGCAAAATTTTAATGAATGAATGAGAGCTTCCACAACGCAGTTCCGAATTGAATTGAACGTGTAAACAATAATAATAATTTTTTTTTTTTGCTTAAATTGGTAAACAAATGTGACGTCATCAGACGGTGTGAACAAATTAGAGTGTAGATACACGTTATTCTGTTGGAAATATGAATGATTCACGTCTTTGAGTCGGTGGTTAGTGCAAATGTATTTGCAATACTCGTACGTTTATTGTTTATTCTCTCTCAAAGTTTCGTTTGGTGGGCCTGTCTTCTGCTGTTGCCTACTTAAACTTGCGCCTAAGATATGTTTTCTCTTAAGTATCTGTTGATAATTAAGAGAAATTCAATGGAAGAGCACTAGTAAGCGCAAGCAAAACAAAACAAAATGAAAAATAATAAGTGTGACCAGAGACCCTGAAAAAAAAAAAAAACTTTTATGACAACATAAAGATCTCAAATTTTATAAGGTGCAGCCACCTCTGGAACCTTATGATCTCAAACTTAAATGAGCCTTCTGAAGCAATGAATTTCTGAATACGTATTGGACTTCCTAAGCAACACAGAGATCGCAATCGTGGTTGGAGCCCTGGGGCATTGGATCTATTTGAAACTGCGTCAAACAAATCGGGCGAGGTGTTATACCCTCTCATAAGGAATGACATTTCCCGGTAGAGAGGATCAAGGGGATAATCATCAAGCTTCCATGCAAAGGCAATCTGATGAAATGTGGCAATTGGAGAGGCATAAGCGTTCTTCTAGAATCAAATCACGTTTAGATTCAACTCTTGAAGTCAAGCAGGCAGGCTTTCGGTTTGGATAAACACTCTTGTGGATGGTTGTAGAACAATGCGTCGGGTACCGGTCTGTGACTTCGATAAGGCCTTGGACAGCGTTTTGTTGGCCTAACATAGGACAGAAAAAAAAGAACAAAGCTGCCTGTCGCGTTCCTTAAAATGGTAAGGTGTCACAAGACTATGAGATCCAAAAGAGAGAATCGAGAGGGTTGTACACTTCTACCACAGCTGTTTGTTGAAGTCTGACAACTCTAAAAGTCGAGGTGTACAATGGGCAGTGACATCTCGTTAAAAACATCTAGACTACGCTGATGATATTTGTCTGCTTTCGTTGGGCCTACACCAAATGGCTCATCACTCCGGCTATCGGCAAGCAGATAAGGATTGAAGATAAATGCAATCAAAACAAAAGTCCTGAGTCTTTCGAACTCTAATGCTCTCCGTTGCCGTGGGCAGGTGGTCGCAAAAGTCGATAACTTCATTTAACTAGAGAGTATGGGCCTCGGCCGATTGAGGCACTGAATTGAGAGCAAAAGCTGCGTTCAGGCTGCTATTCAAAATTTGGAAAAGTAATGCTTACAGCTGACTTGAGTCAGTCCACTACTTCTCTTCAGATGATGTACTTGAAAAGTCACCTCTGCTGTCACTCGAAAGTTGCAAACTTTCTTAAATAGATGTCTAGGGACAAATCATATCTCGAACGTAAGAACTCCATGCACGAAGGAAGTGGAAGTTACGCGTTGACAATTCCATTGAAAAATATGCCATTCCCCCAGTCAGGCAGAAGAATGGGTCGTCCAAAAGAAACGTGGCGCAGAACAGTTAAAGATGAATCATGGTAATGGCGAGCAGGAATTGTTGACGCCCTAGAATAAAGATCTTCAGTTTATTTCCTGGAAGATCGCAGAAGTCCGCTCTGTCCAATCCGCAATGTTTTCAATTAGTCCTGCGGTTCATCTGTCTCTAGTTTCTCTGCTCCAGCGTTTTTGCCATCGACGCATTGTAATATTCTTGGCTGGTGGTATATATACGCGACTTCAAGACTGGCTGGTTCTGAGACTGCTCGATAGGAACTCGTTATCCGAACAGCTCCTCTTCGCTATACCGCTACCATTTGTCTTCTATACTTTTCGAGCAAAAGCGTATCAGGCTAGATCTAGCATACAATGACATGAGTAGTTTGCGTCTGCTTGCTGTGGATCCTCCTAGGTTTGCCATTAATCTACTCAACGCTGGGATGATATTTGCAGCACTTTCGGATGCATACTTGATCTGCTGCCAACAAGGGGAGCTTCCTATTCAGCCCTACTCCGAAGTATTTTACAACATCTTTGGTGGTGGTTTGGCTTAACCGCATCTGAAAGATAGGAGGAATAGGCCTCCTAGTCAGCAGCGCTATCTCTGCAAGTCCATGGTCTTGCATCGAGAGCTGAACGCCTTTCATGATCATCAGAGTCGAATAAATCTTTCTTTTCTGATCTTATGAAGACGATTAAATATGTTTTGCTCGGCTAAGTGGACTTAGAGCACTTCTCACGTTTCCCCTCACCATTAACGCCACGTCATGGTCATCAGCATAAACAATAGTGTGTTAGTCATTTTTGGGACTGGTCTGGTCACACTTCTGCTGCGTGACCTAATATCGTATGATCGGCCTACTAAGAGACTTTGTAATAAATTCTTGCACACTCATCAAAAATTTCGTATAAGAACTGCAAAAACCCCTTTTCATTTCATAACAAGAAATTGTATCTATTATGTACGACTACCGATACTACAGCACGTTAGTGTGTATTTACAGGTAGTGAATGTGGAAAAAATAAACAAACAAATTAATTTGATAATGAATCACAAGATTTCGGTTTATCGTTACGTTACGTTTTTTTGGTTTTTTTTTGTGGGAAGTCATGCAAAAAAATTAACTAACACAGACAAGTGTCTGTCATGTAAGCAAAGATACTTGAAAATGTAAAAAGAGACAAAAAACAAAGAAGAGAATGAAACAAAAAAAACCCAATTAGTAACGTTAGAAGGGACCAAACCAGTTAAGAACAAGAATTTCAATTTACAACGTGAATGTATTTTAAGCCGGAATCGTAATACCTTTGACAGAACACAAAACATACACGCGGTGTTTTATGATTGGCCAATACATCTTGAAGAAATGACACATGAATTCCTCAAAAATGACAAAAGGAGAAGTGTCAAAAATTTAGTGAAAGTGACATCATCGAGTTTTAATAAATTTCCAAATAATCAATCACCTTCTTGTCACTTTTTGTCGAAAGACTCTAGGCTTCACGGGGCTGGATTAACTCTTTTATCTGTCATTTGGACTCAAGTTCAAAGTTTCCTCGCCGTTATGGTGAGAGCACTGCAACCTAGAAGATGTCGTATGTCATTTATTTTTTTAGTCAAAACCACATGTACAAATGTAATAAATACAAAAAAACAACAGTAAATAATGTTTATACCAAGATCACTTATTAAACGTTCGTAAATAGTACAAAATGTTCGTTTGTTTGGCCCACAAAAAAGTGTTTTACAACTTGAACGTCAGATTTTTTGACAAGGGTATTTAAATGTTTACAATACCTTGTCCTTCAAATTTTTACAACCACTGACATACGTAATGTGATGTAACAAACGTATTGCTCTTGAAGAGATAAATTCGTTGATGACCAACTTTTGATTGCAAAGTTGGCATTTGCGAACTTGACGATAATGAATGGCATTGTGGAGCCCGCTTTAGATTTCAAAGTCATTCAACACGTTGTCATTGTCGCCTTGACAACGAAATAAGATATCTTACGGGAACAAGGTACCCACACCAGATAAAGGCCCGTGTTAGACTTTTGAAAAGCCCTCTCAATGAAGGTAGGAATAGATGACACATTGACGATAAGCATTTCGCTTGAATAATGCAGGCTGCTTCTACAGGAGCTCTACAAAGCGATAGCTGAACTCGGGTTCCCGGCAAAACATGCGATGAAGCGTGCAGTTTAGAAGCAGCTCTTCTGAATGTGCCGTCATAGTATTGAAGTAGAGTAGGGCCTGGAAGAAAAAGGTTCAAAAAGCTGAGATACGAGAATCGGAGGCTACCCTGTTACAGGTGATGGCTTTACACGGGTCGGGAGCTCGTTAAGTAAGCCATGTAAGTGTAATAGTTGATGTATGAGATCTGTCACGGTTTACTTCTTTAAAACTTACTTCGGACGTAGCCTTAGCTTTAAAGATCATCATCTGATCGACAAGTGAACGAAGTTTTGCTAGCTTTTGACCATTGATTTTTGAGATTCAGCTATCAGATCGGCCTGTCTAGTTTGAGTAACTGTGATGCTTCAAACTTCCATCAGTCTAATAGGACGTTGCAACTTTTGTGAATTTGATATTTCGTTAGAAACTTCGAGTCACGGACAGGCAAACATGATCATGCTGCAGATCTGAAAGACTATTTAGTATAGAAGATTACAAGAGACGTCTTTTATGTGTCATGCCAACGTGTGTTTTAGTTTCGAATCGAGGATAAAGGACAGTAAACGTTGATTGCTTTCTACTGCTTACGGGCTCATATGAAGCTGCTTCTTCATGACTCTTCTGTTCCCCATATGTAACCATCAACACTGTCATGTTAATTTGAATACATATTCACAAACTAAAACCGCACGTTGTTTCCTTTTTGAAAACTGCAACGTGCAATTGACATTTAGTTGTCTAAAGCAATTAATATTAATTGTAGAATGGTTATTCAACAGAATGAGTTGTAATATTAAAAACAATTGTTTACCGGTAAATGAATAAATTGAAAATCAATTTGACAGCCAATTGTCGATGCACAATGCATTTAGTGACAGTAAAACACGTGTGTATTGATGAACACGGTTTCCATAAAACGTCATTCATTTTAAATACATATTTCGTTGTTAAAACTCTTGTAAATCAAGTTCAATGTATGACAAATGACAGTTAAAAAACTAAATGTCATTTAAGAAGTTCAAAAGTGAAAACACAGGGATGGTTGTTAAAGTTAAAAACAAAAAGAGGATAGGTTTAGGTGGTTCTTAATTCGAGTATTTCTTGCACACATTGTCTTGTCAGTCGCATTAGTTTTCCATTAGTGTAGTCAATCTCATGTCAAGTGAAGCCCGTAAAAAGAAAGAAAAGGGTGACGTGCAAAATCTGTGAGAGCACACAACTTTTTACAAACAGGTAATCTATCTAAAAGAAGTCAATCAATAAAGAAAAAAGGTGGGCGGACGGTGGAATGATAGATAAAAGTATAAAATTTAACACTTTTGCTATACAGTTATCAGTATTTGGTCGTGTGCTAATTTCGTTTGGCCAAAAAATCATAGACAAGGCCACATAATTGACATATCAAAAAATTAGACCTTGATTGGCATAATAAACAACAACAGCAGTCTAATTGCGGTACAATGTACAATTAAAATTATTAGTAATCGATGGTAGCGTCCAATTTATTGCAATAGGTACCCAATTTCATTATCTTTTGAGTTTTACTTCTCATACATGCATGCCTCTACCGGGTGTTCCAAAAAAAAAAGAGACGATAAAAAGAACTATCTTTTGTCTATGACTTCGCTCGTAGAGAGTGGTGCTAAGACATTTAGAAACTTGGCTATGTTGGACAAAAGGCAAATTCAAGTTTTTATCCAACAGCCTTAAACTTTTTCCAACTTGACACCCAACTTTGTCCAGTGCTTTCTTTCTCACCACGGATTTCTATAGACCTTAACCGTTCTGAAGGAATAAGCTGTCGAATTGTGGAAACTGCATTGGAACGAGTTCCATAGTTTTCAAGATCATTCGGAACATGAAGACAGCTAGAGGGGGCAGGACTTATTTTAGAGGCAGCTGGCATGCGCCAATACACTTAGACCAAAGGATACCATAAGTTAAAAGATTCGCTAACTTCTCGGACTGAATAGGGAGACACATATTCTGCAAAACCAGAATGAGGCCCTTCGGAGTCTTATACTTACCTGGTAGGGATCGGAAAGTAGAAGTTTCTCTACAGAAATCATGTGAAAAGAGTCCGAGTGTTGTTGTGTGTTTGCCTTAAGGGCAATGTCTGGTGATGACACCTACTGTTTAAGTGTTTCAGATCGAGTTTGGGACAAATCTGCTTCGTAGTCTGACACTTGGTACGACTTGATCTGCTGATTGCATCAAGCTTAAGCAGAAGCTATGTATGTTGGGAGAGGGGCATATCTAGATTTCGCATTTCTGTGAAATAAGCATTTAAGTACCGAACTTGACGAGCCCAACAGCCTTACAGTTCCTTGGTATATCTCTGTGCGCCCTCATCTATCAAGAGATGAGCGGCAATCTAGAGTTACTTTCGAAGTGGAAGAGTCTGACTCCTAGGATTTGATCGCCGCTTTGCTGTCCATAAAAATGCCTCTTCAGCCAAGACAGGGCTTCTTCAATCGCTGTAGTGGTAAGGAAACCAGAAGGATATGCTTTGACTTATTTTGTGGGAGTATAAACATCCATCTTTGATTTTGGAGCTGTGAGTGCGGAAGGCAAAAGGCTCCTTCGTTGCTTCTTAGACATTGGAAATTAAGACGGAAGTCCCTGTCGGAGTGTACGAGGTCGTTGTATAATGACTGGGCAACCTGCAGACTTAGGCCTTCATGATCCTGGAATGCGTGAACATTTTAGAGACCATCAGTAGCTCAAATGACCACTTGAGAAGTTATGAAAAACTTATTTAGAACGGAAATTAGAAGCTCGATCGGTTTAGGGTAGAAACGCATGTCTCTTTGGAGGCGAATCAAAGAGCTTACTTTACTAAAAGCTCGAGTTGTAGTTTTCTTAGCCGTTATTGTTGGCAGTGTTCGAGAAACTAGTCGTAGCTCAGCCCATTGCTTACAATTACACCAACACCCTTATTGGACAAGCCAAGGATGCATCAGACAGGTTCGATAAGAAGCACTTGAGGCAACAATAAATCACAAACCATGGATTGCAAAAGCAAAATAAATAGGCTTTCAAAATGGAATCGGGTTTATCTAACGAGGGTTCTGAATCTTAGTGAAATTGTAGACCGGGAAGTGTTTGACGATCCGGCAAAAGAGGAGTTGGCAATGACTCCTGTAAGTCCGGAACAAATAATTGGCTTTAGTTCAGCAAAAGTTATGCACTAGATCGATTTTTACATGGTCTCGCTCCATAGGTCTAGCTTCCTGCAGTACCTTTCACTTAGGGACCATGGACTTTAGAAAAATTGTCGAGGGATAACCATAGGACACAGTGCATGTGAACGTTAGATAAGGGACTCAACATGTTTTAGTGGGACTTTATTCAAAAATATATTGGACCTTAAAGTCTTTTCAAATATTTTTCTTCGCTGAGGTCCTCTTTTGGTCAAATTAACACATCACTTCCACGAATACATGACAATTTTTGATTGATGCGTCCGAAGAATGTTCCATCGGGACATCATTTCGTTCACCATGATGGTTCTGCAAAAATTTCATTATTTCTAGGATTTTGTCCATCTCCCCTGTCAAAGAAGATCTTGCATTCATTAAATCATTTTTCGTTTAATTAATATGTAAGGGGTTTGCCCTTGTCCTTTGCGTTAACTAGTTGTGTCCTTGAAGTAAGTTTAACATTAAAGTACACCCTTCTGAATTGCATTTCTTTACGTTTGGAGAACTCTGATGGTTTTGAATGATTTGACAGGAGTCAGGGGATGATTAATGACAACGATTTGGTTTTGAATGCGTCCATTGTGTTCTGTGAGCGTTGTGTTCTCTTAGGACCGTTTTATTTATAGTTGCGGTGATGCACAGGCACGCCAGTCTTTTGCACTTTGTCGAGTGACTAGGCTGGTCCTTCTTACCCGTGTCCTATAGGTGATGGCAACATACACCCACCTAAGGCTGCTTCGGTTGCATCCCCAAGATTAACCCGCCAGGCTCCAACATATCATGAGAGCAGGTCCAGGTACAGTCACATATATTTGATTTCTTTGACTGGATTCAGTGTCGTGCCTTGGAGCCTGATTGGCTTCAGTCGTTCATGTTTTCTTTTCCTCGTGACTGGTTCTATTGCCGTTTGTCTATTGTATTCTGTCTCTGGAACAGATGTCTGCTTTCTCTTTAGGAAGTGCGGTACTTTGCAGAAAGAACCCATGAATAATGTTGCCGTGTCGGAAATGAATCCTCTTCTGCACCACGTCCAGTCCGAATTTCTCGTTGATTCAGGTCAGAGTTGCGCCTCATCCACTCTGCAGTAGAGTATTGATTGCACAAATAGGAGCCACCAAGATCTTAATTCGGAACCGCCTCCTGTATAGGGGCAATTTGCTTTGCATCGAAGAGCTTCAGCGCCTTGTTAGCCAGAACCACACTAAGCCTGACGCTGCCCGCTCTATATTGTTACAGGAAGCTGTGGCTCAATTCGTATGCTTTATCTCAGAACAGATTCGGCTGAAGCCAGAGCATGCTCCTTGTGTCAACCCGTTCAGCCGAAGAAAGTCGGATAAATCCACTAGACCGGAGGAGACATATTCCCAACAGCAGTCTCAAGGGGCGGGCATCCAAGTTTTACGAAAAGATCGTCCAAGAGCATACTGACTATGTCTTCACTCAGTACGTCCGAGTTCGAGTCGATTAGAGAGGGCAATTGCTCTTCTGCTCTACGCTTATCGGCAACAGTGGCTGTGAAGGCAGTCCTCATGAACAAATCTTCTTTAGTGCTGAAAGGGAGCATAGATGAGTCCCGTGGAGTTGATGCATTTGGAGGAGTTTGACGATATTTTGATCCCACGAGTAACTAAGAAAGTCGCAGTTCTCTTGCCAGTGGGCGAGAACTTGCCTTATTAGAAGAGACTGCCGAGAAAGACCGTGACCCCAGAGGAGCTTAATACTCTTCAAGAAAACGGACATAAAACTGGAGGTCGCCTGATATCTAGACCCCCTTAGACACAGATCTATCGGCGTATTCTGTTCCACTTTGCCCAAGGGATTTCAAAAGAGGTTTATTGTTCTCGTTGCTGACTTTGGCGGGATACGAATTCCTCTTTTCCAAGCGGTACACTCCGAGGTACTAGGAAGACGCAGATGTTAGTTAAATGCCTCCAGACAGTCACAGTAGTCGGCCGTTGTCTGATGACCGCACCGTGAAAGCAGTAACTTTTCTTGAAGCCTAGAGATCATCCAACGACTTTGCTCTAAGTATCCGCACCTCGCTACTTAAGCCTATAGTCTTGCCCGTCTGGTAAAACCTTAAAGTGTGTTTGGATTGTGAAAATAGCTCCGTCGTTGTGGGATAAGTACAGAGGAAGTGCCTATGACTCTTCTCGCCTCCTCTCTAGCCGAGTGAAATCCTGTCAGACTGATGCCTCTGTGACTGTGTCTTCTGGGCAAACGAATGCTTGAAATAACTTCTCACTCCGCATGACAGAATGACAAATCAATTAAAGCCCCGAAACCGAACTCCAAGTAACTTTACGACATGCCAATCCTCCTCCAATCAAGTCAGGAACCTCGAATTTCAAAAATACAAAAGCCGCAATCGATATACAATTTCCAATGCCTACCAACCCCTAACCTCACCACAAAATATGTCCCATTTCGATGGCTTCTTCTTTTTTTTTTTTATCGATTCCCATGGCAGGAGTTCCATGCCGGTTCCCATGTCAATGTGAGCTCTGAACTGACCCCACCAATGTATTCATTTGATTTGGTGTCGAGACATGATGTCGAATTCTTACCGCGCTATTTAGCACAAATTAATTGGGAAGAATCACTGAATGCGACTCTGGCTATGTGATGCCCTTGCACGTTCGTTCCACATCGTTCCATCTTTCCTCGGTATACTCTAATGAAATAATAAGATTATATAAAGTTCACTGAACATATTGTACGGGTAGCTGGAGCAGCAAGGGAGGCAGAAATGAAGCACAAGCACAGCATGGCAATAAATATCTTTCACCAGAATATATCTGGAATATGGTTCCCGGACTTGGTTATTGCTTTCATAATTTTTGAATTCGCATGCTGAGAGGAGAGAAAGAGGAAGAGAGAGAGAGAGAGAGAGAGAGAAGTTCGCCGAAAATATAATTGAGCTTCAGGCATCGGTAGTGGGTGTAGAAGTGGATAAATGTTGGTAATTTATTGGAACTTCAACGATTCTATCGGTTCAAGGATTCCCTTTAAATCCAATAAGTCATGTTCGATTTTTCACTAGAATTTTGTTCGTGGAAGCGTTTAAAAGTTGGTCAAACTGGTGGGGAATGATGGAGGCTTAAAGTTTTCTATAGTTCATCGGAAGACCGTCTTTATTGCGCTAGTTTGAGACCGGTATCCTCTGTAGAAATCGTAAAGATCTTCCTTGTTCATTTCGATTACAGCGAGTCGTAAGGACTCATATTTTATGCAAAAGTTTTTGTTCACATGTAATAATGAAAGCCTTGCTTCTTCTTCTTTTTCTTTTCAGCCCAAAGCCTGTTAAATAAATGTGAAGAGAAACAGTTTCAATGTTCAGATGGAACGTGCATCCCTATACGTTTCGTGTGCGATGGAGAGATCGATTGCACGGATCATAGTGATGAATTGTTACCAGAATGCAGGTTTAGAGGTAAGTTCAACTTGAATATGTCAACTTTATTACTTAACGAGCTATTGACCCTTGTATAGTGTCTGAGGCAGGGAAGGTTCCTATTCTCGTCGATTTCAGACCCGCTACTTTCAATTTTCTAAATCAAGCTCCATGGCATCAGCTATCGGATGAAGTTCGCTCATCCTTGTCGCCTCGAACCTGAGGGCTTAAATTTGTCGTATCTTGGCTCTTGGACTACATCCGCATCCAGTAGCTTCTCCGTTTCAATGAAAAATGTTTCTCTCGGAGGAGAGCATCCAGCAGTGTCTTGTAAAGCATGCCTTCCGAGTTAGGAGGTTTGAACCCATTTGTTTCCCTAAACCTGCGAGTCTTCGTCAAATCTCCACTAGGCGGTCATTCGTGGAATTGACGTTGACCTTGGGGCGGATGAACTCCGAATCAAAGTTGTAGGTAGCTGTGGCATTTTGTCCTAGGCGCTTGACAGATGCTTTTTTGTTTGTAGGAAGCATTTTGGTTGTCCACCAATTGCCATCAGAGCCTCTAAAACGGCACGTAGGGAACTACAGATGAAGTCAAATTCGTCTGCGTAGTTCGGCAGTGCATTCTTGCATAAGCCCGCTTCTTCCTTGGAATTTACTTCTCTTCTTTTGGATCGATACTCCTTAGTTTGCGTGAATCAAATCTTTTAAGGCCTATTCTCCCAGGGATACATCAGATCAGGGACTTCAATCATCTGCTGGGTGGTGACAATGACATTTAGAAAGCTGGATGCTTCATGAACCGCCAGGGGTGACGAAGTTCCCCCGGTGTGTGCAACCAGCAGTAAAATGTTTGGGAAAAAAGAACGCCAAAGACCCACGGCTATCATTAGGCCTAATACACTCACAAAAATCCAGCATGCATCAGCACAACCATCGCCATAAGAACGAGACTCTAACAGCAGTCGTCGAAACGAGGCCAAGGCTCCAAGAGAATCATCCTCATTGATACAAGGATCGATAGCCAAGTCGAGATTAAAGCCGTCTCATTCAAAGTACGAATCAAAACAAGAGGTGTCCCGATAAATTACAAGTCCTAAGCTCAAAGTTTGAAATCTTACTTGGGTCCCGCGACATAGAGGCATGGATGACAATGAAATGGTCGATAAACGGGCAAGAATAGGGTCAGATTACACAATTTTAATGATTGGCGGTCCAGTGACTGGCAGTGTAGACGCTTTAGAGAACACAACACGTTTCCTCTGTGACTTCTCTTCAGCGATACGGGCGAACTGTCAGCCTAGAGGGGATTAAGGGAACCTTTCTCACATTCCACACAAAATGAATCCACGAAGATCTGAGTTAGGCTAGAAGATTTTGCAATCTAACCTAACTTACCGAAGTACATCAATCTTGAAGTCTTTCAGAGTTTTGTTGAAGCAGACAATTTAAGAAGTTGCTGCCAGGCCTCGCGGTATCCATCTTTTCTACTCGACTTGGTCCCGAAAATGTTGTCTCACTTCTGTCAGGATATTGTCCCTCTTTATGTTCACAACCGGGATTTGGTCTTGCTATCTGCTTCTGAGTCGAATACTCGTCTTTTATTGATACGTCCATCAATCTTCAATTTCTTTTAGAACAGACTTTGTTTGACCTACTTCTAAGCATAAGATTGGATTTTATTGAAAGGAAAACCTCCAAGAAGTTTGGCTTCTCGATGTTGCTCGTAAGCATTCAGCAATTGCAGTGCTTCGACGTGAAAAAAGTTCGTTAAGCTCTCTAGCCATAGCAAGCAAAACTGATGCTTCCTCATCCTTTTTTCTGATCATTGACCGTCGCAAAGCATCTTTTGTGGGCCAACGAGGTTTTATGTCGCAATGAAGTGTCCCCACAACTTAGTTAAGAGCAGCACTGTTGCTGGTTCCTCCGTTCAAGACGAGCCGAAAGTGATGCTTTGTAGATATTCCAGTTATTCCAAGTGCTAAAGGTTGATGCAGTTTATAATGGCTTTGCCTTCCTTTACCATCTTCATTTGGACGTCCATACATCGGCGTCCATAAGAGGTTTCCTTTGCTCGTTTGTCACATTAAGGAAATGCCATCATCGAATCAAGAGATGAGGAAATAGCGAGTCATATCCACTTCAAGTACACTGTTCAGGGTGAACCTGTTCCATCACCAACAAGCTTCTTGATTTAGCCCAGTCCTCAACTAAATATGCCTTAGTTGGGCACTTCAATGTAGTTTAGGTTTCACTTAAAGCAAGGTTAGATTCGATGACTCTGTGTGCCCAAGAGATTGGTATTGGTGTCCATTCGCTCGAGGTACAGCCATCTCAAAAGTTCAATACACAGTTTTGGACGGTGTAAATCGTCATTGAATCTTCTGCTCTTATACAGAACTTTTCGCTCTACACGCCTTGGACAGAGTTCATGCCTCAGCGTCTAAGAGTAGGACTGTGATGATTAGGGTCAAATACGGAGTTTCTCTAGTTGTTCTAGATAGGTCCTTACTACTCAACTCCTTTCTGAGTAGTTCTTCTTCCCTTGTTGAGATATCGTTGTCAGAAGTGATAGCAGAGCCAGCAATGACTCTCCACTGTGACACTTTGTCCAATTCGTCAATGCTCAGTGTTCCTTCTTGCTTACAGCCACTACTTAACTTTACTCTCCTTTGTCCACTTTTCCCTCAAAACTCGCGAAAGCCATTGTGACAGCTCTCAAACAACAGCGCCATCTAAGTAGAATTACACCACAAACAACATTATATACTTGAACCTTGTGCTAAACTCTATCCAATGACCGAATGCATACACAAAACCCATAATGAATGGAGCCAATTTCTAGTTCGATTACTTACTTCCCCATCCATGGAACCACCCCCAATTCGTTTTACCACATTAAGCAGAAGCACCACCACTCTCCCATTGGGAATATAAAACAGAATACCGCATCAAATTCCAAACACAAACCGCATTAGTTTCGTCCACCGCACACTTTGCTCCCACTTCGATAGTTTTTTCCTTGATTTCCGTATACAAGGATACTTCTATCGCCGCAAACAACTTTTAAAGAATAAAATAAAGAAAATGAACACTGGAAATTTGTTAAGCAGCTTAGAAATCCAGAACAGGATCGAGGACGAAGAACACAACTACAATTACTTGAGAAACAAAGAAAACAAAACTTTTCAATTGACCCCAATCTAACGAGAGGAGAACCAATTTCTATCGAAAAGTCCTTGTTTTGTTATGTGTACGGTGCAATATATTTTGTCTGGCTATTAACTCCTAAGGACTAGGGCATAATGTTGTTGACCTGCCCCAATACCGGTCCGATGCAATGCAATTGGTCTCATGACCTCTATGTCGACAGAAGTGGAACTGTCGAGTTCCATTTACCAAATGTTTACAAGAAATTTCTAAATTACTCTTCACAAGAAGTGGGCACCCATTGAGGACCCACAGGAACAGGGATCAAGACAAGAAATATAACAAAAACACAAGAAAGGATCTTTTGTAACTAGTCATGTCCCGCATGGTATTACACTGTCACTTTGTTATGTGATGCATTGCAACACACGGTCATTTGTCGTCAAAGGACTTTTTGTTTTTGTGTTGCATCCATCAGTCATCCCAAAGAATGACAAGAATACAGATATGAAATGATTTGTCATCCTTTAAAGAATGAAATCCATCTCATAAACAATGTTTTCCTTTCAAACTGTACATCTATTATCTATTCATCAATTGTAAGGATGCGAACGCACGTCCTGGATGCTATTAGAAAGCTTTCAACAGAAAAAAAAATTATAAAAATAAGAAAAATTATGCAAATGCAATCTATTCGCACGTGTTCTGCATTAAGGACATGCAGCATGAATTTTTTCCCCCCATTTTTTTCTGAAGTGAATTGTCCTTGAAGGCGACTTCTTGACACCTTGTGGATCGTAATTTACCTAAAAATGTGTATCGGCATTGTGTGTGTGTGTGTGTGGATATGTAGGACGACAGTTGCATCTGGTTTTTATGGATTTTCATTTTCCTCTGTTGCGGGTACGAAGCACACCACTCAGTTCTGGTTGAAGAAATGAAAGGACATTCATTCGAAGATTGAATAAAGTGATAAGACGACGAAGAAGGAAAGCACATATTGAGGGCAAAATCGTTTGGTTAGACATGGACGATTGTATTTTTAGATATTTTATGATTAAAGGTTGGTAAGGGGGGGCCGGCTGTCAGGAAATGGGAAGAGAACTTTTTACAGTGACACTTGGAAGCTAGTTCTTCGAAGAATTGGTGCTTCTATTCTGCGTTGCGTTTGTATCAGGAAAAGGAGAGTTTTACCAAAGAACACAACAAAAGAAATTTCTTGGAAAGAGCACAGTTGCTGTCGAGTGGATTATGAAACAGCCAACACTCTGTGATAGGAAAAACCTTTCTGTTCACACGACTAAAGAGGATGATGGCACTGTGCCTGCTTGTCCTGACTTCATACGTGCATTTACGGAGCGAATGTTACTTTTACACACTCGTCTATAAGTGATTTTCACAGTTTTTTAGTCTTAAACTGTCGTGCTTGGTGTTCACGCAATGGATTGAGAGTAAATTACAGGGCAAGTCACACGAATCCTTCTTTAAATCCAGAGTTCTCGTCTCTATATCTGGATGAGAGTGTAAAAATTCGAAAAAAAAAATTAGTTTTGCAAGCACTGTATTTGTCATAGAACAGTGAATCACATATCTCAGGGGGCGTCATAAGATGATATGAAATTTTTCTTTGCATATTTTTTGGTGTTATTTAAATAATTGTTCAGCAGATGACCAAATGTTTTACATTCGCTGTTTCAACACGAACAATGATCGCGTTTGGTTGGGCTCCAGGAGATCTTCATCGTCAAGACAAAGTCCTCTGATGCCTGTAGGACTTTCTTTTTAACAATTTTGTATAAAATAAGTTCTAAGCTGTCATGTGGCTTAATCTGAGAAAGTGAAAATTTTTTGGCATGACGAAATTCTTCAATTGAAAGTGCAGCTCTAGATTGGGATGGTTAGTGGGTCATCCACACAAGGATTCAAGGCAATTAGGGATTCCAAATCCATGTTGCACTTCTCAGGAAGAAAGCGATTGAAGGAAATACAGCAAAATAGCTTGAGGGCATTCAAATCACCGCCAGACCCTCTCCATTCGCTCCCAGTAAGCACTTGGGAGACTGAAACTTTGCCTAACGAATTGAGGAAGGAAAAGAATGTTAAGACCTGGAGAAATGTGTCCGTAGTTTGAGGTATAAGTTGTAGGACCAATTAGAGATTCGTTGTGGTATAAGAAAATACTGTAAACTGAAAATATTAGTGCTTTATCCAATGGGCAGCGGCAGAATTCAATGAAACTTGACACTCCTTCACCTCATTCTGCCAAAAACGTAACATAAGCAGTCCAGAATTGAATGCCATAGTTCGGCATCAAGCTTCTCCTGTTTGCCCGGTAAAGGTTCTCTTCTATCTGTGCCCGTCGCCAAGGAACCCTTGACATGCTCTTAGGTGCACAAACATCGGGAATTTTCTGGTGATGAAGTGGTTGGGAATTCTTGCAACCTGATATAACCCTCTTCATGGACCGCGGTTGCAACCATGTAATGGACGTCTTTTAAGAGGTGTCGGGACTGACTTCAAGTTCTGTGGGTGGCACTACAGTTGCCTCCAGTTGCGCAATCCAAGTTGGTTGAGTTCCCCTTTCACTTGTGCGCACCACCTAAGGCGATGTCTTCCTCTACTGCCTTGTGTCACTGAGTTAGATTCAAATACTCTACGGCAACAGAGCTGTCATTGTATAGCTCGTATAGTTCGTCGTTGAATCTCCTCCTTCAAAGCCTCATGAATTGTGGCTGTCAGAAGTGATGGAAGAGTCACGGTTAACAAAGTCCTTTACCACCTTGAAGTTGTAGCTATCTACTGTGATATCCTGTCTGATTTATTGATTTTGGGTGTTCCAGCGAATAATTGGTTCACCGCAAACTCCTTTTGGCCACTTCGGCTATAATACTTGCGAACGCACCGGTGACAGGTCGCTGAGTTCTTTCAATGACGTCAATATCGTCCGCGTACGGACACCTCGCTGTTGGTGTCACCTTATCCAAATTCTTCTTTCTTGTCGAAAGCAAAAGGGTCTCTATGATGGAATCCACTATGCCAAGTGGTTCGTCCAAGAAAAACTTGTCGCAAAACACTCAAAAAGGTATCCCACCCATTTGGGGGAATCTAGAATGAGCTGCGAGAGAATTCAAAATGTCCTTACATCGGAAAATTTGATTCATGTCAACGTTAACATCCAAAAGCTCATCAAAATTCTTTAGGAACTTTGGAGAAACTCCCTTAAGACAGGAATCAACTACCTTGAGACTATCAAAGAGATCTCAAAAGGATTTGCAAACATCCGTTCCAAAACAAACTGAACCCAGGAGTGAACGAAAATTCCCTAATAAACACCAAAGACAGTGGAACACTTTTTGTTTTTTTTTTAACTTTCGAAACAGACCCAGCTCAGTGGAAATAACTTAATTTCAACGTCCTGCTGTGTGCTTTGTGTTGTCCCACTTTCCTCCTTACCCAATAATAGATTGCAACAAAGGAAATAGTTTGATCCCGGGCAATAAATAAACAAAACAACTACGAAAAGTGTGGCTGGCGCTCACTCTGGAATGAATATAAGTAGTACACTACTCTGGCAACTGACGTACAAAAAAAAAGGAAAGACTAAGGTGGCAGGGGGTTTGTCTCTTCCCAAAGCAATTCCTCTCTTGTGCCAGACAAAAGGAATGCCAAGGAGCCAAAGAACATTGTTTTCTTGGGAAATTTTCCCTTTTTCATTGCGCCACGCAAAGCTGTGCTTCCTCCACAACAGACACACTCCATCCGAGTTTTATGTATGAGCCCTTTGTCAATGTCAAAACATCATCCCCCGCTTACGTGTTCCTTTTATCAAATTATTTTAGAGAATGATAAATCCATTTGGTACCGTGCTTCCATTCTCTCTCTCTCTGTGTCTTTGTCTTTGTCCCTATCCTTGAACGACATTCTGGAAGACATGTGTAGCAGGATCTAGTTGTAATATGGAGGGGCCACGACTAAATCAAGTCATCACACTGAAGATTACAAACTCGAAAACTATTTGCGATGTGAACTTAACTTTGGTCAAACTTACACACACACAGAGACTTTATCCCTTTAACCGGGATAAAGTTTATCTAATGCGAAATATTTGTGAGTACCACAACCTAGAATCACATCCTTTTTGCATTATGGTTCTCCACTTTCATAGAATTTCCTTCCAAAGGATGATAACTAGCGAGCAGGGGAGCATTATGTCAACAGAATGGGAAAAGGACGCAGATCCAGGATTAGATTTACAGAAAACCGATTTTTAGAAAATTTTAAAACTAACACCAGATTGGAGATACTCGTATCTAAGGACACCGTTCACAGATGAGAGATAGTTTGGTTTCCCTTTAGTGTCCCATTAGGGATTAGGGGAGAAAATCTGTGTTAGAAGGAATGCTGTGTGAAGGTGGAAATGTATCTCCTGTCAGGACCGCATACGAATGATGCATTTCTCTAAATGGAACTCTTCTTTGAGAGGGAATGAGTTTAAGGAACTTTGGACATGGATCACAACCCACTATTACAATTTTTAAGATGCACGAGGAAGTTGGTGCGCTCTGATTTTTCAGCCAGATTTTCAGATGCAAGTTGAAGGAAGGGGTTACTTCTTCGAGTCGGTTCCTCATTCTTTGTTTTCTTTGACATCTAAAGTTGTATTGATCTCCTGAGATGTTGGTTCCCAAAGATCCAACACCAATAAATCTATCGTCGTTTCTTGTGAAAACACTGGAGAACCTGCTAGATATGCTGTTGGGTCGGCCTTCCAATATGCGTATAGCAAAGGGAAAGCGGCCGCAACCGCTCTACATTCGCTAGTAGATACGCATCATCGAAATATTTTTAGAATTTGAAGAATACACTATGGTGGCCTTCTTTGATGTCGAGGGAACTTTTATCAACGTGTGGGCACTCACGAGTCTCGGAATTGAAGCTCCAATTGCCATCCTGATAAGGCAGTTGCTGTGACAAACAAGGCTTTCAATTCAAAGCTGGGCGGCGTGCCAACAGTTTGAAGGTTTGTAAGTAGGAGCACGCTCCAAGGGGGTGTTGTTTCTTCTCTTCTCTGGAATCAAGTAATAAACGAAATACTCTTTGTCCTGGAAGGGCAAGACTGTAGAGTAATTGCCCACGCTGTCTCAGGGGAACACCTTAATACACTAAGAGATCTTCTACAGAATGCCTCCTCTAAATGGACTTGAGAATGTGGCCTTGGAGTCAAACCCCGAAAAATAAAAAAATAAAAAACCAAAATAGTGCTCTTCTCAAGGTACCAGCCTTGTCCTTATAGACATGGCAAAGTATTTGTGGTCTCAGCTTTGACAGGAAGTTCAGTTGGCAACCCAACATCCCAGAGCCACCATAGCTCTGTACTGCTGTAAAAAAAAAACCAATTGGAAGCAAGTAGAGACTACAATCACGAATGTTCTACTGGCTTTATGTATCCGTGATCAGGCGTGATTGTCTGTTGGAACGCCTTAGATAAAGCCATCCATTGAAACTATCTCGGTCAAGTACAACCATCGTCTTGTATGCATATCAGTGGAGCCCCCAGAACTACCCCAACGGCGGCTCTGCACATTACAGCAAACAAGTGGCAGCCATACGTATCAAAGAACTTCACCACTGGTCCCAGCCTGTATGCTGGACACTCCACTATTCTCAATGACTTAGACTTCGTTGACCTACAACGACTCCTTTTTGATGAAAACATAGTGACCACTATTTCCTCTAGACCTGAATGGAAGGATGAAGACGGGGGAAGGACTTCCTTTCCCTGTTAACTCTCTTACCTAACGTAAGGATGATTTTGAGCTAAAACGAAGGGGTTACATCTGCTTCTACACAAATGGTTTTAAAATAGAATCGGGGGCGGGTGGAGGTGTCTTCTATCTCCTTTCCTTTGACTGACAATTACAGCGTCTTCCAAGCCGAGATAATGACAATGAAGGAGGCCCTATCATGGCTGAGGTATAATGTGATATCTACACGGGATAAGAACATTTTCACTGAAAGTCAACCCGCAGATGGACGGTTCACCAACTACTCCTTTGTTCGATCCTCCAAGTGAAATAATCTCTAGTGCTATTGAGATAAGAAAGTGTTGAAGTTCTCCTATCAGTAGTGGGAAAATCCCAACGTATGCTAACGAAATTAGGTTTTAAAAGTTTTCCATAGTGGTGACGAAAAAATTAAGGCCACTGCCTTGAGATTGCTTAGATTTGGGACAGTGAATTGGACTGGTTCTGGTAGTCTAAGGTCGACACTAACAGCAGCACTGGAGATCTTTATACCTTTGGATCTCTACTACAGCAGTAAAGGTGCGAAGACAGCGCTGAGACTCAGGGAAGTGGGGTTATAGTCAATAGGGTTCCAATGGCACTCATGCATCCAACAACTGACTTTCTTGACAGGAACTTCCGGAAGAAATGACTGGACAAACCAGATTGTAGAGTTGAATTTTGTTTACTGACGGATCCAAAATGGATGTTGGTACTGGTGGTGGAGTCTTTTACGAACCACTAGGTCTAAACTGGAAGGCCGAACCTCCATTTTTAAGGAGAAAGCTATCGGTCATGCCAGTGAGGTTTGAAACCTGAAAACAGCGCGTGCCTTGGATAAAAGAGGATGAGAGGTTGCTGTGTAAGTAAGATTAGCCTTATGATAGATGTGCCTATGTTGATGGATCCCAGGTATGCTATTTCTAGGTTTTCGGACCAAGTGCTCTGGTAAATCCTCTTCGATCCCAGACATTCTGTTTCCAATTGCCCAGACCAAGCGCTCTGGCATCCGCGTTGGGAGGTTTGGTCTTCCATTGTAATCTCGAACCTGGTTTTTAGATTCAAAGACCCTCCTGGCTAGAGTAAGAAATCTCATGGTAGAGCGTCTCCTTTTCGAAATCCAGCACGTGTTTGGAAAAATGGTGGTCACAGTGGCTAAGTGGGTAGAGCATTCAAAAACTAGGCGACAAAAAGTTTTTTTTTTTTTTGCTAAACCACTTCTTGACAGGCAATGAAAAAGCTTCTTAATTCGTCTTTGGGAGTCGGCAATAGACACTGTAAGTCCCTTTCATTTCTGCGAAAAAAATATAACACGCACAACATGAGCTGGGCACTGGCTCTCTATAAGCTTGATCGCCAAATATTTATAAGGTTTGTCAGGATCCCAAGTTCAACCATCACCGTGAAGAACTCAAGCCAATGATTGCTATCTCATGCGGCTTTAAAGTCGACTTGAAATTTGTTGTTCTATCGTCCATCTGTCGGGCTGGAAGCCACATTAGTACGCTCCGATTAGTGTCCCACAGGAGAGCTTTAGACGTTGGCACAGTAGGTTGGATAGGATCATAGGTTTGCCTTTCGTGTAGATGAGGCCTATGGAGCTGATAGTTCAGTCATCGGGGATAGATTCTTCCGCCCATACTTGGTTGATGATTTGGTACCAAAACACCATTGACCATCAGAGCCGGTGGCTTTGTTCTTCTTCAGCTCGCAGCCAGTTGTTGTTCCTGTCGTACGATTCGTCGATTCCCTTGAGCTGGGAGACTACGTATACCCTATTCTTATGCAGGATTTTCTTCTTCTGGCTCGGTACTCTTCCCGCGGAGCTCTTGTTTTGCCATGTCATTGCATCTGCACACGGCTGTTTTTGGGCGTGTACCTGGCAACCTACCGTGATACTGGGTCTAATGTGAAAGACGAGTGCAGAACATAGTCTCCTAGTCTAGTTCTGTTGTTACGTAAAGTTTTTGCTTACGAATGCCAAATCAATTCACTTCGAGATGGCGCCACACATGGTGTTAAACTTTTCGCGTCACTACCACAGATACTAATCAACATATGTCGTCTTTTCCTTTATCTGGCTTGTAACTCATAAAAAGATTCCAAGTCCGAACTATAAACAGAGATAAAGTCAAGTTTCGTCGTACTGGGCTGTCCGAAATCGCTTGATTATTTCAAGGCATCTAAACGCCTTATCAGTTTGACGCCATTGTACTTGTACTTATGTATGTAGCTTCAATTTTTTTTTTTTGCAACGAAACGCAATTAATTAATAAATTGAGACGTACTTAACAAATGAAAACGTTCTCTCAGTCACAAAAGAAATCCGATATCAGTCAAGAAGACTGCTGGTTGGTTCCTAAAAAATCACACAAATTGGGTTATGAGGCTTCGCAATCGCACTTAGTTGTGACGATTTGCAAATTAATGCAAAATGCGTTACAATTTCAACAAAAAAAAAAAAGAGAAGGAGAACGAGAACGAGAACAAGAAAAATAAATGAAATATTCAATCTAACCCTTGATAAACAGGGGTTAGCGTTTTTTTTTTTTCTGGGGTTTTGCATCTAATCAAGGTTAAGTATTCGATTTTTGTTTGATCTTTCCGCTCGATTTGTATTCGAACGGATGTTTTTCAAAAATTTTAATTAGAAATAATCGATTTTAAATTGTTTTTTTTTTTTTTTTTTTATAGAAATTTTTAGAATTAAGGGCTTGGAGGAGGAAGCTTGTATAATTTCTAAGAAATTTATGATCAGGTTCCAATACGATGAGTATTTATAGGTATGACGTGTTTCGTTTAGAGTAGATGGCGTGAGCTGGGTATGGTGAGGTTGCAGTCTTGGATATGTATAGCCAACCTGGGTTTGAGAAAATAAAAGGCTTGTCCCGTATCGGATTAGGCTTCTCGACCACGAGTTTTGACGTGTCATTTAGGTCATCGAAGAAGTACTCATCTTCATAAGAAAGGTGGCTGGTTGGTTGACTTTTGTGTGTCCTTAGACTCACTTGAAGCTCTGAGCGGTCCATTGCATCCATAAATTACCCACAAGAGCCCATAAGGAGACCACCAAGAAAGGCATAGGAATCTCAGGAGTTTCGTAAAATCAACGATTTGATAATCCTTAAAGAAGGCAATACCGAGAGAAGATGCTCAACCTTCAAGTACAGGACAGTCGCAGACCAATTGTTGTACAAATTCTATTTAGTCTTCATTCCTTCGGATTCTTGAGTAGATGTCATGAGGTAACCCAAGACGTTCTACGTTAGCCCGTAAGAAGACCTGAAATGGTTCGTATTTCTGGTCGCACTGATTTGACTATTGTGTCTAGATGACACAATCGCATATTAGCCGTGATTATGATTTCTGCATTTATTTCTCTGTCTGGTGCTCCAATCCGAGTCCTTACAACGGGCATGTTACAAACGTTATCTAGTTCCAAGCATTTCCTAACAACTTAGTCCGCTTTTTAAACTCCACAGTTACACACTCCAAGTTGGTTGATGTTTAACTTCACATGCCGGCTAAATGGAGACCCTCCGAGTTAGATTCGAAGACATTGGTGTCCATTCGTGGTTTTTTTTGACTAGATCGGTGCCGCTGTACAACTTATATAGTTCGTCGTTGAATCTTCTCCTCGCTCGAAGCGACCAAAGGGATCTTAATCTGCCTTTGAAAGGCTACACGTCATAAAGGACTGGAAAGATTAGGGTCTTATACAGTGTTTCCTTAGTTCTTCGGGATGGGCCCTCAAAAGGACCTTCTCAGTCCAAAGAAACTGCGATTGGTAAGTGTTTGATTTCTGATGAGAAATCGTTTTCAGAAGTGATTACAGAGCCAAGCTACCTCGAAGTTAAAGCTGTCTACTGTGACATTCTGTCCGATTTGTCGATGTTGAGTGTTTGTAAACTCATTTTGCCCACTTCCATCTCAATACTCGCGAATACACTGGTGATCGGCCATCTGCTTTGCTGTGAACCAATTTGTGAAGAACATAGCGTTTCATCGTTGGTCTTAGACAAAAAAAACTGCAAGGCTGACATTTCAACGTGAAATTTCAAGTTTCTGATTCAAAAAGTTCCAATAGTTTGAGGCAGTCGAGACTTTTCTCTCTTACATGTGCATTGGTACACCTTTTTCATTGCGGCGCGGCTCCCTGACACAATCAAACATCGTCCTTCTTCAACTAAATTTATTTGAACCCTTTCGATCAAATAGTTTTCGAGTCAATTAGACACAAACCGACAAGTAGATGGTTTCAAACTTCTCAAAAAAACAAAAAGGATCTCTTAACTTCTAATCCACACACACACTAAAAAAAACAAACACAAGCACACTAAATAAAACGTTTCATTATCCTTCCAGCTGTTATTCCCAAAAGGAAAGACCATGGACTGGCTTATCTCACTTCAATTTCAACAATTGAAATTTCTGTTAAAAAAAAAAACGAAAGCTTCCCTAATCACTATCCCCATAACTCATATCCTTAATTTCTATCCGCCGTCGCTCTCTGTATCTGTATGTATGTAAGATAAAGTTCCACTAAATACAGGGCTTAACCCGATATGTCAATTTGCTGTTCCTTCCAAAAGCAGCAAAAAGGACTTTTTTCCCTTATAGCATTGGAATTGGAGGGTAGTGCGCAGTTCAAGCTTTTTTTATTCTCCCCCATCGTCATCGGTCGGCTCCAAAATAAAGCTTCTGTCACACTTACATCCTCCACACACTATGCGCAGAACAATGAGATAAGGCTACTACTGTTGGTCTTGGTCCATATCAAATGCTGGAACACAGAGAGCGGGAGAGTGAGAGTGAGGAAAAGAGAGCCGCGCCAAAAGAGCGAAAGTCGATGGTGGCTGCTCCTCAGGAGGGATACATTACGATGAAGCTGAGATGCCACAGCCTCAGTTATCTGCCAACTTTAAATTAATTCGGACGTAAACACTTCCCAGTGCCAGCCACCGACACATAGTCTCTAGTGTAGATAGTGTTTGTCTCACGATTAACACAAAAAAAAAAATAAAAACTCTGTTGTTGTATTAAGATTGTATCCTTATCAGTGGAAATTATGTGAAACTCCTTGAGATTTTTCGCCTTAAACTGAAAACATATTGCAAATTGCAAAAAGAACAGAGTTCGTCCTGTTTTTTTTTCGTCCTCTCAATTCGTATCGAGAATTTTTTTTAATCGGTCCTGTCAATTTCGTCCTTTTTTTTTTGGTATTTTTTCATTCGTTCTCCCTCTCTTTGAAAAGCTTTGTTTTTTTTTTTTTGGGTTCCTCTTGTTAACTTAGATCCTTTTCGCGAAGCTTTGCATTTATAGTACGTGTACATAGTTTGGAGATAAATTACAAAAAAAAAAAAACAAGAAACGAAAAGAAACCATTCGTCCTTTCTTTTGTTCGGTGAAAAAGAAGATCTTCGATTGGAAATATTTGTATGTTATCCTTTCTCATTGTCAAGTGAATTCTAATTGAATTTCAAGTGTGAAATCCTTATTAAATAACAAACACACACACACGCACACAAATACAATAACAAAGTAAAGTGCTTCAAAAAAAAAAAAACGTGTATATTTACACTCGGTGTTATAACGGTGTAGACGATAAAGAAGACCGTAAAAGAAGACGGTGTCCTGGTGTCCTAGTGTTGTTTTGTTTTTTGTTTTTTTTTCTATAATTTCAATGTCAAGTGGATTTGTGAAGAGGTCCTAGGTTCCATCACACAGAAAGGATACATATACTAGAAAAGAAAAGAAAAGAACAAACAAATTTTATCAAACGTCCTGAAACAAGAAAAGGATCCCTTGCGGGTGGTTGTTATTATTTTTTGTTTTTTTTTTTGTATCAAAAATGGAAGGATTCCAATGCTTTATCTGGTGGATGTTACTTTTGAATGGAATACTCATCGCGAGGACAACAACTAAATTAAAACCTGCTTTTCCTTCATCAGGTATATTTATATCCCTTATCCTGTTTCGTTGTTGTTGTTAATTTTGTTTGTTTGTTTATTGTTATTTTGATGTTGGATTTTCGTTTTACGTTATTATTCGGTGTGATTTGATGAATAATTTAGATGGTTAGGGTGTTGTTTTGTTTAGGTTATTGGTCCTGTGGCAAGTTTGATATTTAATTTCAATAAATGACGAGAATTAGAAAGAAAAGGAAAAAAGTTTGAAGGCCTATATTGTCTCACCATATGTTGCTGTCAAAATAATGTCATGTCATCCCCTATCGTAGAGCTAAAGAATGTGTATGCGAACACGTTGTACACCAAATTTTATAAGATAATTTGAGAAGGGCGAGTTCAGACTGTGGATGGATTTTTAAGTATGTGTACCGATGTCATATTTTTGACATCCTACCCACTGAGAGTAGGATTGCAATCTTGTCGTGTGATTTAGATGTTAAGGTAACGACCTGTTTAAGGTTTTGTTAAACAAATTGTCCATAAGCACGCACAAAATTAAGGACTTAAGCTTAAATTCAGAAGATCAAATGGATTTTCAGTCGAATTTATCTTATACGATTACCATCCGTCAAGAGTCTCGGGGTGAAACACTTCAGCCTTAGATTAACTCCAAGCTTGTGTACATTCTCTTGCTTCGTGATTTCTTGGACTATCGAACCAGAAGCCTCATTTATTTCTTCTTTTCGCACACACGGACTACGCACGAAGGATTGAAATTTGGTCTGCCTTCCTGTTTTTTGTTCAAAACTGGAAGGATCATTGGAATTTCCACGGATCAAAAGCCTCAGTAAAACATTTCGATTACAAATTACTTAAGGATGCGCTACAGTCCGGGGTGGACCTGGGCCTCAACAAATAAGCTTCTCCAGCATACAATTCCACACCCCAAGTTGGTTGAGATCCCCTTCCACTTACGTGCTCCACCTGAGTCCCGATCTTCCTCTACTGTGCCATCGCTCGGGGCTGGATTCAAAGATTTTCTGGGCCGGAGCATTGGTGTCCATCCGCTCTACATGACTCAGCCACCTTAATCTTTGGATCTTCTTCTTCGATACAGGAATACATACATATTTGGCGCGATAGGACGTAGAGGGCCAAGACTTAGCTCGTTATCGAATGGAAGGGACCTACAGTTTTTATTGCCGACTCCAAACGGCAGATTGGGAAGCTTTTTCATGACGAATTATACCCTCAGGTTCAACAAAATTCCCTTGTGCTTACTCCTATGAGGTAGCTTAGTGGGACGACTAACTTGAAGCCCGACGGACTCTGTGGAGGAATAAAAGAAGCCAGGTTACCTAGTTTTATGGAAGCACTTCCAACAGCTTTCTAAAGGCATGAGGCAGAGATATTGACGGGTCTAAAGAAATCTGAAATCGAAGCAGAGCTACAGAAGCTAAAGAGCAACAAAGCCGTCAAATCGAATGCCTTACGAGCGAAGCTATTCCAATGTTAAGGTACTAATCGCTGACAACTAGTAAGTGATAACTCAACACGCCCCACATGTCTCTAAAAGCAACGATCCTATATCTTCCAACGACTGTCAAGGCGTATGACAATTCAATGTAACTAACAAGATTCTAGCCAACACTCTGTATCAACGACTTAAGCCGTTTTGCATCACACTTATCGAGTCGGAAACTGGCTTCCGTAGCTCACTGGTTAGTGCGTTGGACTGCTAACCCAGATGCCGCCTGGATTATATTTTCTTGGCATATGACCTCCACGGTGGTCCCTTCCAGGTTCGATTAGAAAGCCACGTGTTTGACGTCTTCCAGGTGGGACCATGAATGCAATTTTCGATCGAAGGATGGTGGCACACTTGTTACTGTGGAATGCTAAATGAACGCCCGATAAGAATGTTAGAAAAAGTCCCACCCTAAATGAGCAATCAATGCCCAGAGTCCTGCATAAGATGCCGGACCTTGTAACTGTCAGTTTTCGTAGTTTGACAAGAGGTTTCTGTTGGCTTGCCTTGCTTCTCTTGAGCCCAAGTTAAGTCCAAGTTGCCATTGTTTTAGAGAAGCGGTCTGAAAGGGTTGTACTAAGCATTGTCTCCTGTGTTATTACAGGACCACTATCCTGATGCAGGGTATTCAGTGTAGACTTGAAAGAAAGTGCCCTTCACTTGGCCATCGATAACTCTTAAGATGAACCATCGTATATAGGCAGTGTACTGTACTCGGCTAAAGACTCCTAGCACTCTGGAAAGCTATTTTTTAAAGCTTCGAATCTAAGATCACACGCAGATATCCTTGTTATTGGTAAATTTAAGATCTTTTCGATCAATCCTTTGAGGATTCTTACATTTCAGCTGCATAATCCTAAATCGTGGTCTGTAGTCATTCCAAATCATGTTGTTTCGTAGGACGATCCATTTAATTCAAAGGCTTCAGGCGTATATATCTCTCTCTCTCAACCTTCAAGCCTTCATATTCCGAGGAAGAAGGATTACTTCTTTATGCCCCTTGCCATGACAGATGACAATCGATTGCTAATTGACAAAACCCAATCAATTGTGGATGGAATTGTTCTCCCACGCCGGAAGGGACCCAACCCGATACCAAGGGAAGAGTGTGCTTAAAATAGAGAAGAGGACCGACCTTTTGCCTTCCTAAGAAGCCCTTAAAAAGTTGATTTCTGGAAAATAAACTCTTTTTAAACGAAACAAAGACTATTTTCGAACAGTTATCGTGTATAATGATTGAAATGAAAGGGGTTTGGCATCACTTAACACTTGTCAAATGACAATCAATTAAAATAATGTCAAACTTTGACATTTTCTCAATTTCAAAAGATCTTTTATATATTCCTACTGAGGTTTCTATTCGATTTGAATCCCAAAAATAAAGAAAGGAATCGAAACAGGAACAGGATGTGGTAACTGCGTCATTATGATGAAACATATTCAAGAATTCTAATTCAATCCATTTGCTCTCTCGTAATCACTTCACACAATTTGACACATGAATATCTGGCACTATAATGACCATTGACAGTGGCACTGGACACACCAAACCATCATGATGCGATGGATACATTCATTCTAACAATATCCACCACGTTCTCTCTAAAGGAAGCAATCATCACTTGTATTCACATTCAATTGATGTTGGTACTCGTAGTGAGTCCTTTTGTTCACTGATGGTTACATTGGCTCCGATTGGTGTTTTGTTTTGTTTTTCCCTCCCAAAAATATATGTATACACATTCCAAAGTTCTCTCTTGCCCCTCGTTGGCCATTATTATGATGCGTTCTCCAGGTAGACAGAATCTACTCGAGAAATCATGTCCTGTGAGACCGATTGATGATTGCTAATTCAGAAGCAGGCGGCATCAGCATAAATTTTGCAACTACGATCCGTTTCGGATTGTGATTGCTGTTCCAAATGGTGGAACTGGACATGGATGTGTGAGCATTTCTTTTGTTTCGCACTTGTTTCAGTGAGGATTCACTTTGTGTAGATTATGGTGAAGGTAATGGATATTAAGTTACGGGAATGTGGATGACATGTCTCCTAATTGAAATGAACCGCAAAGGCAATTTGTATAGTTCTGGGTAACCTTAAGGGAATTACAGTCATTTCGATTGGACAGGACATGCAAGAAAGTCTGGATTATTGAACAAAATTCTGAGAATTTCCGAAGGATCATTATGAAAGAAGTGTATGCTGACACAAGGGATGTAGGGTCGTATGAATAAAAATGTCAGCAAAACTCATGAACCTTACTATCAGTGAACCCCCTCCTTGAGGTACAGTGATCCAATCGCAACAAAGTTGTCGTCATAGAAAATTCTACGGTCGTTTACTAGTGAATCTCCTTGACTTCCTGACCAACTCTTGTCCAGATTCTCCACCATCAACCAATCTAACTTAAGACTGGAAGTTGAAGCTTCCAGTGCCTTACTTTTATATTGCGACGTAAATCCTTTGGAACGACTTTTTTTTTTCCAAAACCAATGACTTATGTCTATTCCCTCATAGTCTCTCTATCTCTCTGTCAAGGGATTCAGAACTCATAAGCAAATTTCACTGCTTCTCCCAAGAGCTTTGTCTTCCCTCCACAACGCAATCTAAAATAAAAAAACAAAGAAAGGAATTACATTAGAGTGTGTCGATCGATTTTTTGCACAAATTCCTTTACAAAGGACCACCAAGGACTAGTACACATACATGCAAGTACCAATGTGTGTTTTAGTGAATTTCAACTTGCAATGTAATCTCATAAAGTATCGCGTACACCTAGTTTTTTCCCAGAGGTCTACTGCTGTTTTAACGCGCGAAAAGTACGTGAAATAAAGTGCACCACTGTGTCGCACGTACGAGCTCATAAGTGTACCTATGTTTGGAAGTTATTCTTCTGTCATTTGTCAAAGGAAAGCAGGTCATCCTATTCTTGTTGCAGAGCATTTGAAGGTACATATACAGTTTATGCAGTCTTCTACTCCATTTGTCAGTTTATATTTGACAGTGGCTGTCAGTTTTAGTTTACGAAAGTCATCTTGGGCGTTTATGATAGCTTTCGTAGAGAAGAGCCATGATTAGTTTTGGCATCCCAGCTAAACTTGTACTTTTTTTCACCATGAGACTGAAGAATACGTGCTTTTCCATCAAGGGATGTTAAGACCTTACTAAGGCCTTCAATGTCAAAAAATGATTCAGAAAAGGTGAAACGTTCTCAGACGATTTCTTCAAATGCCAACACCTAAGGCATAGGCTGTCAAAAGTACACGAAATTACTCGCATACGCTGTCGATATTGACATTATTTGCATAACGCAGCAGGGTGTTAATAACGCGTTCGTGAGTATTGAGATGGATGCAGCGAAGATAGATTTAAAGATCAACGAGGGCAAAGCAAAGTACATGTTGACTGACGGTTCTGACAGAACGTCAGCCTAGACAGATATGTATAACGTTGAGGGAGTTAGGAATTTTATCGACACCACCAACCGTAGGTAGACGGATGCAGTAGCAAAGCATTTTTTCCTCTCTCGGGCCTTCACATCCCGAACTTTGTCAAGAATGGATGAAGTTACTTAAACTATGTAATGTCACCTGTATGCAGCTGGTAAATTCACAAATCCTCTTTTGACGTCTTACTGTCATCATATCAGACTGTCATCTTCGAAAATCATTCACAGTAATGGCCGCCATTGTGAACAAATCAGATAGCATTTCTATTTGAATTCCGTCTAGTCATTTGCACTGCTTTAGTGTCAAAATTGTAGTCTCACAGATTAAAAACAGACAGTTGCGTTCATATAGCTGTCACTAGAAACAAAAATAGAAAATGTTCACAAATCCAATACTTACCCATAGGCAGTCCAAATTGACTTATTTTCAATTTTTCTTTTTCTATTGGTTGCCACTTACCACAATGACGATATTCGTTACATTCCCGATATATCCTCCTTTATTAGTCCCCAGAGGTATAAACTTAAATTGAAGTAAATAATATTTTCCAATATATGTATTTCTCTCTGACGTTTGATCAGATGTCGTTCTCTTTTGCAAAGTTTATCAGTATAGCTGACCGCAAACGACATAAGTCATTGTACACATAAAAAAAAAAACAGCAATCAAAGTAGAACAAGCAAACACAATACCATCGTATTTACACTAAATACAAATTTAAAATCATTTTCAATGACAGGAGAGGTTTTTTCTCTTTTTGTCTGAGATAGAGTCACAGTGACATGTGACTTACATGTCACATACTACGAGTTGACATTTGACAGATGGTCACAGTTTTTTTTTTCTGTTTAACATATTTGTAAGAAATCATTTTGACATATCAAGTGACAGGATTTGATAGTTGACAAGTGGAACGAATGTTTTTAGAAATTGTTTTTACAGAACGTTGACAGTTGAAAGGGTAATTAAGATGAAGGTTCCAATAGGGTGTGTTCGATTTATCTGTGAGTAAATGTTGAACCGACAGCAGTCCTCGAAGTGATACTTTCACTTATACTGTTTGACCTATATACTAAGGATTTGGTAGCACAGAGTGCCCTATGAATACAAGTATCCAACTTTAGCAAGAAGTGTCAGATAGGTCACACAAGTTTCGAAGCTGGAAAAAAAAACTGATCTTATAAATGATATACCCTGACTAAGACCTTAACTTTCAAACACTTCATCAAGAGAAAGTTGGGATGAATAAGGATGTCGGGATGAGCACAAGGCATTTCCCTTATGACTACCCAAGCCTGAGCGGAATCAAGAGAACAACTCTAAGGGCATACCTCGTTAGCGAACTGTCAACCATGCCACCAAAGACCATTCTAAAACTCATACTGGGCTCAGGGTGGTTTAGGTAGGTGAGATTCTCCCTTCGTTGAATGTTGAATTCCCTTTCTTCATAGAGGAAGATGCTGTGCTCCACTAATCGTGCTAATTACACAGAGTCATCAACGCTTAGATAGGTGACACCACAACTCAAAAATCTGTCAACATAGGTATATCTTAAAGAGGGATCCTCTCACCTTTCTTCTGGAACACTGCTTTAAACTGGTAGACCTGGTGACATACGCGGATGACATAGCGATTTCAACATCAAGAATGCACCCTCAAGTTCTCAATGAATTCTCTCTCTATTCTTACTAGATGGACCGACAAATTTGGGCTTGAAGTAAACCAACACAAAACAGAGCCAGTTCCATGCAGACGTCCCTCCAAAACTCGAAGACATAACACTTGCTCCCTCTAATGAGGCCAAATTCCTTGGTGTTATTTTTGATAAGAAGTTATGCTGGAAGCCCACCAATACGGATTGAGTCAAAAAGCTATGGTAGCCTATAACATCTGCAAGGGAAATATTGGTCGTAAATGAGGCTATACGCTCAAAATTACCCACCATAGTCAATAGGGAATAGAACTCACCTCCTCTCCCACTGTCGTCCAGCTCTTTCTCACAGCGTAGAAGAAGACTTCTAGATCAATATAACTTCAATGATCGTGTGAAAGACCGTATTGTTCTCTTATTTGTAAACCTTAAATGTGCCCTCAATATCTAAAAATGATAAAAATTTCGTCCACGACCTTATGTTCTTCCGTTTCTCTGGCTTTCCCCTTTATATAAGCATTCTGTACCATGGACATATCCCTTTGGTTAGGCTTGCTTCTTGTATGGATGTCGATAAGCGTCTTAAAGGTTTCTAAACAAAAAGATGTAAAACTTTTGGGTCTTGCTTTGCAAGCTTTTTCGATGAAGACAACCTTCTCTTCCTGTCAAGCTCTTTCGAATTCCGACATTTTAAACATCAATCCTCTTTAAAAATAGTCTTCTTAACAAAATCTAATAACGCCTTCTTTCTTTTTTTTCTCATTTCAGGTAAGGAATGCTAGACACTACCTATAGTCTGACGATAAGTTTAAACAAAACTAAACGGCTTATAACCGATTGTCGTCTTGTTTATTTTGTTTATTTCAGACAATTCTACTGGTAAGATCTATAGATCCTAATCATCATCCTTTGTTTTGAAACAGATAAGTAAGAAACAGATGGGTCCTGGACAAATCCTGATTCTATAAAAGCTTTGAGTGATGTTTTTATTTTTTTTGTAAAACTCGAGCTGAATTTGCAATTGCTTCTAACTCCTAAAAATTTGCATCTGAATTACAAAAATAAAAGCGTGTAACTAACTAATCTCCTTTACGAAAGTTTCACTGACCATGTTCCCATAAAAAAAAAAAATTTCACTAACATCCTTTATCCGACTTTTAGTCGGAAATGTAACGCCAAAAACCGGAATGTATACACTTCCGGATATCTCTGTGCATGCTGCATAGGAGTAGGTACCCTCTTTGAAAGGTAGAAGTTTGTGGAAGTGTTTTTTTTTCCCCTATTTTATCGATTTTCATTTGCTTTTAACCCATGACGTATGTCCTCGTATACATACATCCCATCAATCTTAACCAGAATTTCAAAATGGTTTCAATTTTTTCCCAACTAAATGTATCCCTTGTATCTTGTTTTTTGTTTCTTTTTTTGTCAACAGCACACAACACCCTCTGAGAATGGGTATAACCTCCAATTTGTGAGTTTTAATTTATTTTTAAGCTACCAAAGATGCTGCCGCCCATCACAAAAGACGAAGGAGTAGGGACCGGAATCTAAGAAAAAATTAAGTTAGAAACTCCAAGGGAAACTCATTTTTTTTGACAACAGATTGCTTTGATAACCATTTTTACGTAACGAATTGCTGTCATCCCTTAATTGTCGTCACATGAATCCCTGCTTTTTGGGAAATATATAAGCTAACGAGACAAAAACGCACGTGTTTGGTGTTTCCTCTCATATCCTTCCAACACAACCACCAGTCGATGGAGACGTGTTTTTTTTTTTCTAATTCCAAACCTCCTCTCGAATTCATGATATGACCTCGTTCCTCTTGTTCTAGTATAAATGACACTTTCCACTACGTTCCCAATGGGGGCAGCTGGTGTTCAAATTGATTGCCTATCATCCATTACCGTGACACAAAACACTATAGCAGCAGCCCCCCGTCCAGTTCGATATTTTAAACCACGTAACCAAAAATACCTTCGAAAGCGAGGTTTTTGGAAAACTAAATATACGCGCACATACATTGGCAGCTTTGATGTGATTGCGGTTTCGTGTTAATCAATGCTTCGAACCGAATATACTGCATTCTGTGACCCGTAACAATGCATCCTTTAGGTGCATGTGTACACGTTAAATAACAATTTTTACGGTTGCAAAATACTTAACTCGAATTGTACACACACAATCGAAATTGTGGTTGGAAAATGTTGCTCCTGAACTGGTTGTGGATGGTTAATTAATAGCACAGACAACTATCTCCCCAAAAGAGGGCGCTACATACAAAAAAAAAGAAGAAAATTGTACGTAAATTTAGTTTTTAAATTTAGAAAAAAAACCTTTTCGTTATATAGGACGGGACGGGACAGTATAGGAACACACATACAGTAATAGTTGTGACACAAAACTGTAAATTGGATGGAATTAGGGCAAAATACTCAAAGAAAAAGAAAAAAAAAAGGACAAAAGATATTTCCAATTAAAATTCTTCCAGTACACCCAACGGTAATCTGGAAAGCAGATTTGAAAGTCCTTATCTAACGAACAATGGCGCAACAAATACTCTTTTTACAATTGTATGCGGTTACAATAACAAATTGTAACCAAGAGAGAGAGAAAAGGATACTGTTACTGTTGCAAAATGAAAAAAAAAAAAGGATGAAGTCCTTAAATGAATCACACAAAATACTCAAAATGAAACACAAACTTTGTACTGTGCAGTACATTTTGCAATACACTTTGCAGTACATTTTGCGGGTATCTTACTAGTGTTGGTTAATTTTCTTGAAAAGGATACTTTTGTTGGGGATATACCTTCGTAAAAGTAAAGAAGTTTCTGAGTTTGCATACAGAAATAGGGAAGACGATTGCCTTATCGGTTACAAGAGATTTCTCTCTGTCTCTCTCTTTGGACGAGAAGTGTTAAGTGTTTATAGGAGTTGTTATCACTTGGCGGCGTAAGCGTAAGCGTAAAAGGATGTTAGCTTTTGAAGTTTTGAAAAGACGAGTTTGTTTGTTTGGAAATTTCACTAGCACTGTGTGTGTCATTAAATAACTGACTAGTTAGCAAGCTAATGGCATTTAAGTGGTTCGTTAGATCCTTTTGGTTGTTTGCTATTTTTTTTTTTTTGGAAAAGGAAAAACAATTTTATGAACATTTAAGAAAAAAGTTTTCATTTTTGGACTCATTAAGGCTTTTGCTGCAAGGATAATGTTTGTTAAATTAAATTTACATAATGTGTTTCGGAAACAGGTACATACAGAAGAGGGCAAGGACACTAAAGCATCTTGTGTGGATAGTGTCCTTTACTATTCGTGTGGCCATGGTCATCAACAAGCAACTCTCTGCTACTTTGTTCTATTTTCCACGTTTTCTCGTTGAGGTTTTTGGATAAAGATTTCGTAGGACCATGTGTAAGTTTATTTGCAAAGCTCATACATTAACAAACGACTTAAACTTACAAGTAGCAATGTGTTGTCATCTTCCAAGGTCTATGGCCACTTATGACAACTGACACCACATAAGAGCAAAACAGTTGCCTCTTGTGAAAACATATCTGTAAGAAATTTTCGACAGCACTCTGAACTTAACCTTGAACTTTTACTCTTTTAATTTCGGCGACGATATGGGATGAAGCAGTGGCTTGTGTGAATAAAATATGAAGTTTTGAAGGCTGCCAGCACACTTAAACCCGTGAAAAGTCCATTGTGATACCACATGGATCTGGAGAGATCTGCTTGTATACTCGTTGAACCAATTGAAACTTCCGGTGAAACCTCCTTCTCGTTTCTGATATCTGAATTCTTCTAAGCGGAGCCTTCTTTTGCGGGTATTGAAGCACTCGCATCAAACATTTGAATATCAGCAAGCATTAGGGAACAGCAGGACGTAACGCAGGTTCAATAGCGCGGCTTTTTAGTTCTAAACTCAACGCTATCATTATCCCTTTGAACGCAATAACACTTGAAGCAATGCATGACAACTCGGAATCAAATTTTCGCGACGTTGCCAGCTCCCGCAGATTCAACCGTTAAAAATGATTCATATAGATTTGGTTGCGGATCCCCCCCCCCCTTTTCATTCGCCAGTAGTTGAGAAAAAAGTGTGTTACATTTTTACGTGACGTTCATTTCTCAAATTCAAACGAAAAGAAAGACGACAAAAAGTGATGCCAAAATAACGTTCTATTATCTCAAATACTGATACTATTTCAAGCTTAAATGTTCACAGACACTTTATGACGAAGGGGTGATGCACAATGCGACTTTCAAAGGTCTTATGTTCTTAGAACAATACCTCATCCACATGAGCGAGTCGAGAGAGAATAAATTTATGTTGAAAGTCAGTGCGTGGCAGTTCCTTAGTATGTTATGCGTTGGACAACTAAAGGAGCTGACAAAACTTCGAGGCTCGACGAAAGAACCAACAAATTTTTTTAGGGATCAATTACTTGACAGGCAATGGCAAACTTTCTTCCTTTCTCTCCTCCTTTGAGAGTTGGCAATAAAATTGAAGCCATTACATGAATATTACTGTGAAAATCTAGGCCTTGATCCTGTGTGGGCCCTCGTCCTAAATATTCGTATTCAATCATTTGGTCTCAGGTTATCTCCACTTTTTTTTGCAGAAGCCGTTAAGGCGTTTCCTTTACCTTTCTAAACTTTCTTAACCTCAGGGGACGGAAGTCATAGGCGATTTTTTGTCGAAATGGACGAGAAAGATCTGTGTTCGTCACAATTTCGAAAGTGTCCCTCAGATCTTGTCTCTTTTGGTTTGTTGTGCCTTCTACTCCAATGTGATCTGGAACCCTGCGTAGGGTGATCTTGCTGATTTAGATGAGATACTTCCACGCTGTTGTAGAGCTGGTAAGTCCTGTTTTGACAACTTGCCTGACTGACATGATCGTATTGCTTGCAATATTCCCTCTCGATCGCATAAAAGATGCTAGAGAGCATCTGGTTCTTGAATCGAATACTGCACATGCAGTGGTTTGTGGATTCACTGATCCATTCCGACTACTGTGTCCTATAATTCTTCACGAACATAAGCTCGAGAGGGAATCTAGATCTTCAGTCATTAAAATATGTGAAAGAATTTCGAGTTAAAAATGGGGTACCACAAGGTTGCCTAACGTCACCTCTGTTTTATTTTACATGACAGTTGGCAGCATTTGGTCTGCAAGTGATGGCAAGTAGATTTATTCGTATGGATTTACTGCCGATGTCAGGCACACTGCAACCAAAGTCTATGAAACTTCTGTTAGATGAAGGGCAGAGTGTCTGATCTAGCCTACTGATTATAAAGCATTCAAAGTTAGTCGTAGTTTGCGACCTTTAAAGAAGTGATCACCAAGTTTGTTATTCCTGATGATTATGAGTGAAAATATACGTACAGAGGAGGTTGATTGTAGACTCTCGAGGTCATCTTCGTCGTATCCACAATTAAAAGGCTGATGCAATAAACTGTGAAAACTCAAGTTTCTTGCCTTAAGCAAACAGTCTAGACTTTGGAGATAGTGTGACTTCCCAAAAGACTTTCTGAATTCAAAAGGAAAAAAAAAACAAAAAAAAAACATCAAAGAGTTGTTGAGAGGTTCCAAATATGGTATCACATTCACATAGACTTCACCTAACACTGCAACTTTGTCGTATCTCTTCAAGTGGCATTGAACTTCTTCTTCTTCTTTGTGAGCTCAGTATTCTTTCCTTGAAATATTGTCTCATGACGAGCGATTTTTGGAGCGTGTTATTATTTTGGTTCCATTAAACCGCTCAGGTTAAGGATCAATTACTATTTTTTTTTTATACTGATAGCTTTCGTGTTTGGTGTTCTTTTACTATGTGTCTTTGTCTTTGTAGGCCATTAGCATCAAGTTGTGAAGTGTATTGGTTTTTTTTTTTTTATAGATAAGCAGCGTATAATAGTACAAAGTTTAACAATGCTTTCAATGTTTATGAAAGAAACATGATGCTTCAGTGTTTTGGGGGTTTTTTTTGGTGGACTTATGTTGACGGAAGTATTGTTTAAATATACAATCAGTGATGCAATGTTTTGAAAAGTACGTAATCTATGTAGAGGTTCATAGACCAACCTCAAACTGGAGATTGGGAGAACAATTGAAAAGACTGCAAATGATAGATGGAATGCACTAAGTTCCTGTGTTATAACTAGGAAACTATGACCATTCTAACATAAATAGAAAACCCACAAAAAAATCCCTATCTTCCCTAATAGGTATCATCACCGGGCATAGCATGCTAAACTACCATGCAAGAAGACTGTGACTGAACACAAATGACCTATGCAGGGGATGAAGTAGATGAGGACACTCCACACTTTCTTTGCCACTGTCCAGCAAATAAGATTCAAAACCTTAGGAAGACACTTCTTTCAGGACCTAAAAGGACTGTCCGACAAGTTTGTGGTCGACATACATAGACTTGTCCGCGCCTCGGACTGGCTCGAGAGAACATAAGCTTATGGTTCCTATCCCTATGTTGCATGGAAAGGATAGGAAAGATAAGTCCCTTTTTACCTCCATTTCCGTGATGGTATCGGGAAACAGTTTGGTGTCTCTAATACTCGAACCTTAGCCAACTTGCTCAGCAGTTTAATGACTTAACAACCGAGTCAAAAGCCCTTTGAACTTCAGCATCGTCAAACGTACTGAGGTAGTCAAATCACTAGTAATTCCCAGTCGATGTAGTTGACTGAAATCCAAAAATGGAATTGGTGTGGTCATCTACGGCTCGGACCTCAAGCTAGTAGTTTCTTTTGGCTGCTCCAGAGGTTTTATGCAATCCTTCTCTTCCGACAACCAGGCAGTGCTTCTATCTCTTCGACTTAAGACTTGCCTGAGCTGGTTGCGGTTCATAACAATCTATTGAGTTCGACGAGCTCGTCAGACAAGGAGCTCAAGCTGTATTTATAGGTCCATCCCCCTTCTGTGGATTATCCACCAACCTTTGAAAGGCGAAGCTCAGCTCAAAGCAGCATCAAGAGTAGTTCTCAAAGTGGAATTCAACTACTGGAGTTCATCAAGAAAGAAGTCAAGATATGGTCGCATTAAGCAAGCGTGATGCAAAGTTTCTCATCGACCATCAGAACAAACTGGGCATTGGAAGACCATGAAACTCCTAAGAACATCTTATGCGAATGTCCCGGCTTGCTAGATGCAGCTAAAACACTTCAGTAGTGGGTTGGTCATTTGCTGACCTTGCTCAGCAGAAAGACATTTCAGCTCGTAGTGCTTTTCTGGTCTTTGCCAGGCGTAGTTACAGTATAAGTGTTCCCGACTTAGCTTGGGGATTTTGTTATACAACCCACTGAGTCCCGGCGACAACAGTGGACACAAAACGGAACCCTGTGGCTTTCCACCTACAACTCTGAGTACCGTCGCGTCGTTAGTATCGTGTAACAATATTCTGTCACTATCATACTTAGGTTCGTTGGCATTCTTATACTTCGAAACGGATCTGGAACAGGGTCTTAGTTCATACTTCACTCCGCAGATTTTTTTTGAAACCCTTTCCTTTTTTAATGCTTTTTTAGTCATAAAGCTGATGTCGTGCTTTCCAGAAGCCTTATTGGTGTTCAATAGTCGCTTGCTGTCTATCGCATAAAATTAATTTACAAATGTTTCGTACTGTATCTCATTCCAAAAGTCGACCCTAAATGTTTCAATGTGCTCTTCTTTGTAACCACAATCATGATTCATGACTCTTTAATCAGTTTCAGTTTTTTTTTTGTAGTTGATCATCAAAAGACGATATTTGCTCTCTGAATGATTATCTATAAATACACCACTTGCCCTATCAAGTTGAAACCGATCGTCATTGGCCAGTTCAATTACCCTTAATTCATGTTTTCTATAGATTTCCTTTGTTTAGACTTGAATTTCTTGTTCTCTTCACTTCTGACACGTACCTCTAATGAGTTTTATTTTATTTTTCTTTGGACCGCAATCATGGAATTAGAATTGGTTGTTCGAGGGTTTTGAACTTTGTTTTCCGGTTACTCTTCGTGCTCTTTGTAGCTTGAGGAGCAAGTGTTTGCTCACCGATTACGTCAATTCAAAGCCTTTAAAGACACCTCCGTTGGAACTTTGCTTTATTTTTTCAGTTTCTCTTGCTCGTTGAAGTTTTGTGTTCCACCGTGGTTCAAGTCGAGTGTTATGCAAAGCGGTTTGCTCACCGAGGTCGTAGGCTACGACACAGAATACCTATTAGTTCACTCCGCTGCCTTCTATTCTCAACAGTTTTTAGAGTTCTTCTGTTTGTTTAGTTCCTCTGGCTCCTGGTGGAGCATAGGGTATCGACAAATCTTCTCCATCGATTGTAAGAGTTTTAATTTCACTCAAGGACCCACCAATCCTTCCCTAGAGTGATTTTCCATATATGCTTCGATTTACCATGTCTTTTTTTACCCTGCGTGTTCCAATCGAGACCCTGTCTATAGACCCCAATCGAAACCAGAGTGTTTCCAATTCACTTCAATTTGTTTGCAAGTGGCCCATAGGTCATGTTCCTGCTAAACATGCTGAGCTTGACGTTAAAATTAATCACGTTGCTCGTTGGTTTTCTCAAGGAGCTCATAGAAACAGTCTATGGTAGCATCGTCTTCGTCTTCTGTTTTGAGCATGATCACAATCGAGGTTAATGTAACGAATTTGAGATTTGATGCGGATTGTCATCAAGTAACACCTACGCAGGACATGATTTCCATCATCAACCTGTTCGTCGTGGTCGTGCTTGTTAACTTCCCAACTTCTTGAGAAGATGGTTTAGGTGACATAGTTTTCTAATCAGTTCGTCGTGGGCGCTCTTTATGTAATCCTTCTTCTTCTTGAGAAGATATGTAGCTCAGGTGACGCAGTTTACTAATCGGCTCCTCGTGGGAACTCTTTGCTAAGTCCCCTACTTCTGTAGAACAGAGTTCAGATGACATGACCACTCAACGTAAATTCACCATTTGGTTTATCCAGGGGTGACTGTGAGGAATTTGATGATGCATTTCAGAGCTCACACATAACTTCCTTAAAATGTTATGAGCACTCCCGAAAATCTCTGTTGACCTAATATTTAGATAATTTAGCAACATAAAAACCATATGGATTCACTTAACGATGGCCTCAACGATGATTACTTTGGAAATAGACTGTAAAATATGAGTGTCGTGACTTCGTTCTGGAATCCATTAGAGAGGGAAACAAACATTAAATCAAATAGCACGTACACATACATATTTTCTGTACATGTTAACACATTTGAATGAAACATAACCAATTTAGGAGATACCCTGTGTGGGATCTGACATTATTAACCATTTAATGTTCGCTCTCTAAACCGAAAAAAGCTCTCACAGGTAGTAGTCCCGGTCACAGGTAGTAAGTCTAGTTTTATGAATCTTATCATAAATTTTACTATCCTACCGTTATTATAATAAAACACCATGCTATGTGCTATGACATTTCCCATAAACAAATGAATAAAACTTTCTGTCACAAGAACTTTTTCAATTTGTTTCCAGCTTAAGCATTTCAATACAGTTTTAGTTTCATAAAAGTGTAATGGCAGTAGAAATAGTTAAATTTTTTATTTCATTTTTTGAAATGTCAAAGAACTGTCAATAACTTCGCTTCGATGATCGAAAATACATCAATGGAACCGTTATAAACATATTTATTGAGTCAACTTATAAATATTTAAGAAAATTATAGCTTTCATCTTTATTTTTGTTCATTTGTTTCATAAATAAACCATTACATTTTCGTTGCCTATACTTTAGGAGGATGCAGGCCATATTTCGATTGAACTTTTCCCGCCACACGTGCGTTGGTTCGAAGCTAATGTCATCGCAAAAAAAAAAAAAACGGAAAAAAGGCTCATAACTCAGTCAATAAATATTTAATAGTTTTATTTACTTCCTTTAGCAGGTTTATCGGTATCAACCTCCAGTAATTCTCTACGTTGCTCTCATTGTTGATTTTATTTTCTTTTTTTTTCTTTTTATTATTGACATGAGATATAACTTTAGGAGCTTATCCTTAGGCGTAGGTACGTAGGTGTATATACATTGTGCTGAGAATATGGTATCCTTCCATGGAGCCAATGATTTATTGTCAACAAAAATATTGGAGTTTGATTGATTGGCGCGCACTGAATTCACTCATAAAAATTGTGTTCTTACGACATGATGGCTGCAGTCAGTCCTGTGGGATTTTGAGTGAAACATTTTTTGAAGGTTTTTTTTTTTTTAATGTTGTTTCTAAGGAGAGGAGGATGATTTTACGTTTAAGCTACCTAACTCTAAAAATTGTCGAAGGGCAACGACGCGTCTGACTATGATCCGATTTAAAACTCAATTGTCAAACAAAAATTAAGTGCGACCCGTTTGGAAGAAAGGACTCGTAACGGATACGTAACCACATCTGGACGACGACGTCTCTACGACAGTTGTTCGAAGGGAATATGTGGAAAACGAGGTTCATTACTGCGTTAGGTTAGATTGCTGGGTTGATGACGTAAAGAAAAGACACATATGACGGTTTTAAGCGCCCGCTTTTAAAACGTGTGTTATAAGAACCCAAGAGTTCCGATAGGTGTACACATGCAAACGCGCACTTTTGCCCGAGTGCCCAGCAGGCATGCGTTTCGGGAATTTAACGTAGAGTAGACATGTTCCTGGTTAGAATGGAGCACGATCACCCTACTAACGATCGTTGAATGCGAAATGTACGCTAACGACGCTTGCTCAACGTAACGTTGAACGCCCAATGAGTATACTTGTCCTTAGGTCCTTGTTGATCCATTGCGATGCCCACTTAGAAGGCTAGCCTTGATTTTCTGTGGCGAGATGTCCTTCCTTCTTATTATTAGTAGTTTATCCGTTTTGGCATTGCGGTCTTTCGTTAAAATCTACGGTGCCAACCCATTGAGTTCCAGACTCAATTGTTTAGATACTTCACTAACTTCACAGGTTGCAACGCAGCTGACTGGGGTCTGATTTCCCACGTTAATGAGGGGCATTCTATAAAACTATGAAGGGAGGCTTCCTTAGTCTATAAGCATAGTCTGCGGATAGGGTCTGGTCATAAGTCAAGTCTGTGGGGATGCCTATCGCCACTAATGGATCAAATTTCTTAGTTGGTTCCGCCTCAGATTCATAAGAAACTTAAATTTCTTTTGAGATAGCTCAGGGAATACAGAGGTGTTTTCTCCAAAAATGTGCAACACAAGCATCTTCTTCCGTGGGAATCTTAATATACCTCTAGGGGCACTTGCAGGTTGCTATTCAAAAGAAACGTAATCGACATTACCAACCACCGTTTCCACGTGCCTCATCACCAAACATATCTGGCCTTAGCTCTCCTTGTCTTATCCGACGGAAAAAGTTGCTTATAAAGACCACAGCAGGGATTACAACAGGGCACTGTACCATCGGCAGGTTCCTTAATACGCTGAGCCTCCTCAATAAACTGTATGTTAGAGGAGGAGGAGGACACGATTTTTCACCTTCTCTGTATGTGTCCAGCTCTCTCAGCTCGAAAAAGAGCCTTCTTAGGAGCCAAGTCATTCCACAGTCTAGCTGACACAGACATAGGCAACCTCCAGCGCTTCATAACAAGCTCCGGCTGGAAGAAACTATAAATGCATGTGGTATTACAAAGGACCTTCTCTGGTCTAAGGGTGGTTGCATCAATGCAGTCTAGCTGAAGGAAAAGGTATTTGGTACATTTACGGCCTCGCAGTGTCTCTCCAGAATGCTTTGGATTTTTATAGAATCTGTGTCCTTTTATTGCTCCATTCCACACTGTCACACCGATTTTTGGCCAGTTAGGCGGCTGTATGATGACCTTTGTATGAAGGGATTTATTGGAGTACGAGTAGTTTTTTATTTTCTTTGTCCACCAGACCACTGCTGCGTATGCTAAGGTAGGTCTGACTACCAAGGATTCTGGATTGAGTATCCAGTTCCTGTCACAAATGTTCGCATGGTTTTTTCGATAGTTTGGTCAATACGGGGGTTCCAGGGCTATTTATGTACTGTTCCATATGATCCATAGTTTCCCCCTAAATGGAGCAGCAAATAAAAACGCTTTCCCTCCTTTTTCTGGTAAAAGGCACAATAGCTGTGTTTTGGAAAGCATTGCTATGGCCAGGAAGTCTGATTGAGCTTGTTTGACCCATCCGTACATATCTTCATTGATTTCCCACTGTTCTCTACTCCCGATGGTGGATGAGAGTGGTTTTTCAAAGTCAAGGTAAAGAGACATGTATTCGAAGGTAACATCTTAGTTCCAGCTGTTCAATTGTCTATTTCTGTGAACCCATACCCATCGGATGGATAAAGTGTCTCACAACCAAAACACTTGAATATTTTAAAACAACTTTAACAAAACCACCCTCATCGTCACATAAATACGTAAATCTCATCCACATCCTGAACCTTTACCCTTATGCCATGCAGAAGACTTAACAAATCCAAAAGTTCAAGGATCAAAACATTCACCTATCAGCAAAAGCAACGTTCTCAACAAAATCTCCGCACAAGTTCCGATCGCATGCTGGCATACATACATCAATTGTTGATGGATTATACGAATAGACCTGGGTCAATACAATTATTATCCCCACACCCTGTGTGGGTCGGAATTTCTTCCAATTCTTTCATTTCCCTCATGTAAATCCTCCTCTCTAAGAGGATCCTTCCATTGAATCCCCTTTTACAGATAACATACTCCATACACACAAAAATAAATCCATCTTTGGCTTTTGTGGTTTCATTTTGTTTACATTTCCGAATGCCTCCTGTTTGTTTTTTTTTTTTTGGTTTTAGATTCATTTATCGATTTGTACTTCCTGCCTGTCATCCATTTTCATTTATAAAAAAAGAAAACAAAGAACACCGCATGAGTTGATTATGTTAACCACAAAACGATACCAACTAAAGCTCCATTGCTATTGTCCTTTACTTACACCCTCAAGGGACATTTAAACAGTATCTTCGATATTTTTATACAGTTCTGTACCGATGTACGTGTGGTTTTTTTTATTTTGTGTTCTTATCGTTCTCATTTAAGTTAGTTTAAGTCCTTGTGGAGCTGTTTTGCTTTTCGATAAGTTGTCGTATGAGTTTATTTTAAACACGTTTTCAGTTATGGTTTAGCATTCGAGAGAATGTTGTAATATCCTTTTGATATTTCCATCTGCATGTCTGGTTTGAAATTGGTTTTTTTTTTTGGCTGAGTTTTGTCGTTACGATAGTCGTAGACAATTTCGTACGATGTTATCTGCTATCTTAAACGGTTTTGGTAATTTTTTGTTCAGCTTTCCTTAGCTTTTAAGGATGTTGAACTGTTTTTTTTTTTATAGTTTTCCCTCTCCGACTAGTCGATAACAGGAGTCTTTAAGAATACGATAGTCGTATGCGAACTTTTACGTGTTTGACAATTTTCAGCAAGTTCTCCTTAACTTACCGGATGCCAAAGTACTTTCTTCGAATACAGTCTCGTCTTTTTTGCACTCGCGTTAAAGGAGCCTATTTGGTTTCATCTGTCCAATGGAGGTACGCACTTTTCCACATTTCCGTTCTGCCCATGTAGTAACGTCAGTTGCTCCGTCAGTTTCGCCGTCCACCTTCCTCTAGTTTCAGAATTCTATCGCTCTTGCCATTGTTGCTTGATGAGCTCCTTCGCCTCTGCCGTCACTGTTTCCACTCCTATCTCAGCTTTATGTTCGTAGACGAATCTCCTCTTTGCTGCTTAGCTGGTTCCGAAACCTATGGGAGGAGCTTGCTACTAGGGAGACTCCACGTCCCTATACTGCTGCCATGTGATTTCTGTATTTCTCTTGCTTGAGTGAATCGGCCCAGAATGGCAGGCGTGGTTCACAAAAGAAGTCTTCGCATCCTTGCAGTTGAGCCACCTGCATTTGCCATGTGTCTGCTGGGTAATGTGGGGGCTTTACTCCGAAGAGGACTTTAGTTGCTGCCAAAATGTGAGCTTGGAGTCATTCCTGTCATTCCCAACTACTTTACAGCATTTTTTCCGGTTACTACCTCCGAGTCTACTTCGAACTCCGCAACAAGTGGGATCCGTCTCCTAATCAATAGGACTATTTTTATCTTCTCTGATGCCAAACTAAAGCCATGGTCTTCCATTCAGACATGCACGCGTTTTATAACTTGATTTAGCTCTCTTTGTGCATCTTCGGTGTAATTACCGCGCCGATGTACCCCACTAGAAAGATGTGAGAGATATTCCAAACGCCAGGTCCAAGGATGCCTTTCTTTCTCTAGGGACTTCTTACTTGCTTAATGGGTTCTTGATCCGTGAAGAGTCCTGTCTAAGACACAGTAGCCTCTCATGCTTTTTGATTCCGGGAACGCTGTTTCCAGTTCTTCAGACAAAGGCCTCTGGCTTCCATCCCGCTCCGGTTTCTTCTTAGTTCGTTCTGTATGCTCGTAATGAAGGAACAGATCTCCGAACAGGCGTTTTCTGACCTCATCAAGCGGGTAAATCAAAACTGCAGGCTTGACAGTTGCGAAGCGCCTGCAGTGGATCTCGTTGGCGAGATTGTTTATGGGGACGATTCTGGCTGTAACACAAGCTGCTTCGCTCGAAATTTTTCGGAATCCACTTTATAGTTCAGATTCCCAATACCCGGTGTGCTGAGGAGAGCTGCCTCCTTGTTTCCTTCGTTTAAAGTGCCCCCTCTCAGACTGGAGCAGTCTGGACTGCAGGATTATCCTGGCGTATCCGGGCCACCTGGGCAGAATCTAGGAAAAAGCTGTTTGCATTTGTTACGCCATTTTTTACTGGAGTACTCGGCATGCGTTTTGAAGTTCAGTCTTTTCTCGAACATGACTCCTAACTATTTGAATGCCTCCTTAGACCTAACGCTTTGGTTCCCGATCCGAACAGTTGCACATTCTACAGTCTTCCAACTGGTTAAGCCTCTCTCTTATGATCAGTTAGTTTTGAGCCAGCAAACTTCTGCCAATTTTTGATCCCGGCGATTGCTTCGTCCGTCCTTTGGCCTTAAAACTGTGGTTCCGTCTTCCTCGTTGTCCCAAATCTGGGGGCTCTGATTGTAGGGACACTTCTTCATCTATTCTCGGTTCTAAAATAATTCTAAGTTACGACAATCGCAATTGATTTTGCAACGATTGTAACGTATTCCGTCGAACTTCAACGAAAATCGTTAAATTCAACCGAACTACTTCAGCAGATTCCCTCAAATTTAAGCATAAAAAGTCCTCAGGACTCCATAGAAGCAATAGAAATCCATCAATTACAACGCAACTTCTCATTATTGACCTATTCTTCGCCAACATTTCGGATACATCAACCTTAGTTCGACCAACAATATCCGAACGATTATACCATTTCTGCGGTCACTTCCTGGAAACCAAAAACACACATATGAACATTGAACATATCCCTTTCTTGATACAAAAACCCTGATTGCATTGGAGCCTCCCAGCTGTACATTGTTTCACCGCTTCCCCTCTAGATCATCCCCAATTGGTTATGTTTAATTAACCACACCTACTTTCGACGCAATCTGTGTGGCTAAACATTGTTTGCTCGATGCCTCGATTATACCGAATCGTACATATGTACAGCTCTTGATTAGCTACTAATGGGTATCACTTATTAATCGATATCTAGAAACCGTTATAGCCACAACAAAGGACCATTCCCCTTTAGGTAAAGCCAGACGTTCGGAGAAGGGATAACCACCGACTGGGTTGTAATACTGTTGATTATGCAGAATATTGTCTCCCAGACATTTGCATATTGATGCTCAAGGATGAATCGTGTATCGTGTATCTTATAATTAAGTACCCCACCCGCCCTCCAAAATGGCTGAGACTAACTGAAAAAGAGAGAAATTAATTAACCCAGTGCAACAAATTGAACAAACAAGTAGATGTTGCTAACAAAGGTACGCAACGGACCAACGTAATCAAGAGCGTACTTTGAGTTCGTCCTTTGAAAATGAAATGTAGGACGAAACTTGTTTTTTTTTGTCCCTAGTTTCCCCCAACAAAGTAAAAGTTCCACCAAATGCAAACTATTTTCCAAGGGTGAACTATGAACTTCAGGCTATGCTGTGCAGTTGCATACAAAATGACGTCCCTGACTTTTGTGTTTGAATAGGTGTGGTGGAGAATTTGATAACTTTACTTCCACTCACACACACAGAGAGAGATACAGGAATTCATGTGTTAAACTTTTAGGAGGAAGGTGTCATTGATTTTTTAGTCAAGTCTGTATCCATATTCATGTCCTTTTTAAGTCCTGCATCTCATCCCTAACGATACTGTTTGCTTTTTCTTTTTTGGAAAGAATAACGTTGATCTTGTGTTAATTTTAGCACTGACCAAGGATTCAACAAAAATATTTATTCCTTTTCCCGAAGTTAATAAATGAAATATGCTTTCGGCTGAAATTGATAACCCAACCTAACTCTTCACGCAGAGAGAGAGAGAAGCCTTTGAACTTGACACCCTTTAAAATAAACACAAAAAAAGAACACAAGAGTACTTCAAACAGATGGAGGGGAGGGTGAAGGAAATTTCTGATTTTTCATACTTTGATGAGGGGTGGATGAAAGTATCTTTTACACTCTAGCCTTGGGAGTTATTATTTTTTTTTTTACGCATCAAAACGAGGCTGCAGTATGAAACTCTACCTCGGTATTGTTTAATCGCTTTTAACTTGAGAACCACTGAACTGATTTTTGGTGTGATTACAGGTTTTGTTATTCCCCCGTGCTATGGATACGAAGCAAGAGCACAGAAGTTCCTAATAGTGGGGGTTACAGCTCTCAAAACACACAAATTGTTGGCTTGAACTTCAAACGAAAAGTCCATCTTGATACCTCAAGATCGGTCTTTGGGGCACATTAAGACCTTGAAGTTTCTTTAAACTTCCGCACGCCACCTGAATCGCGGCCTTTTTTTATTGATCCGTCCGAGGTGGATTCGAAGACTCTTCGGGCCAAAGCCTTCCAGCCTTTATAGGTTTTGTGTTGCAACTCTTCTGACTAGGTAGTGTCGCTGAACAGCTCCTCCTGTACTCTTCAACTATGCGGATCGGACCATGGATCACCCGAAAGATATTCCTCCAAAAACAACTAGGGACAACCTCGTCCAAAGAGCTTGTAAAGAGTCGTTTTGATTATTCGACCGAAGGCTTTCTTAGCCCAAAGAAGCTTGTGTCTATCTAGAGCGGCGTTCTGTCCGAGATGTCGTTGTTAGATGTTTTGTTTTTCCTGACAGCATGCATTTTTTTTTTTTGACCCTCATTGACCGTCAAACTCATTGTCACACGGACAGCCTACTGACTTTCCGTTGTTTTCTCTCGATGAGGTAAATCTTGTCAATGTATGCCTGACAAGCCTAAAGAAAGCTACAAACCACAGGACTACTTAGGTACAATGTCTTGTGAGAGGACTTCGAAAGCCGAGCGCCACAAGGATTGATTCTATCACTGCTTCCATTTTTCGTGGTGAATAGTGATGCTGTTCATGCAGCCTTGTCAGATGGACGTTGACATGTGGTGTACCTAGTGTATCTCAAACGACTTGCTGTACATAAGAATAAACATCACCGTTATACGACGGATGGACGGTTACAGCCTTTAATGTAAGGAATTCCGTTCCAAGACTTATCATGAAATAGAATCCACTTAGCCAAAAACGGCAGAAGAGTCAGTCGATTTGGACAAACATTTGCTTTATGGTTGTCTTATGTCCTTAAAGGGATAACTTCTTCATCAGTCACAGCCTCCATAGTCTAAAAAAATCGACAAAATCCCCTCAGACACATGCTGACATTTGTTGCGACAACAACACAATTTCTAATTACATCAGAACCCCACTGTTCGGCAACTTCTCAAATTTTAAGCCAAGGACAACACAAGACAGTCTAAGTAGGTCCTGTGCAAAACACGTTTCTGAAAATTTCTCTCACGTTCCACCCAGTGGAACTACAAAATTCATGTCATCTGTCTACGAACTTTGCACAATAAAGGCATTACAAACCCCTTGAGTGAGATAGTTCTTTTCAAAAGCATAGCCTAGGTTGGCTGCTCTGATTAAAACCCTTTTCTAGGTCTCATTGGACCACTTTATCTGCGCCCTTAGTTGCTTCAATATTCAAAACTTGTATGTTATTCATGAAAGTGTTTCTTATCAGGAAAATTTATCCCGTGACTACACTCTCACTTGCGCACACAATTACTCATTTGCCTCGTTTTACACTTAGGTCTTACGGACTTCATAACTAATCTTAGAAGGGAAATATATATTCTTCGAGCCCCTCAACTGTTGGGCGGAACCGCTACTGGAAGTATAGAAGAAACCCTTTGATGTGGTGCCACTATAGCCGCCTGATTTATTGCCAACATTAAAATTCTCCACAGAGTATCCTTTCTTCTCGTTTTATTCCCTCCCCACCAGTTTATCATTGGCAGGATGATAGGTATAGGGAGACTACTGTACCTGCTGAACCAGGAAAGAGGCGAATTCATCTTTCTTTTTTCTTTTTTTTTTCTTGCTACCATGTCGCGTGAATGGAATATATATGTAAGGTTCCACTCTCTGGGAGTATAAATGATCGAGGAGCGAAGGCGAACATGCAATCTGGAAGGTATATCTACTTGTACTAGAACCTATTACATCGTGTTTCAAGTCTTCTTTTGTATGGTGCTTATGTTTGTGTGTTGGAGTCCTTGTCAAAATCCCTTGGAATTCCACAGCGCTAACATGATTTACGTGTGGAACGAGGAACATCTCTGCGAAAAGAACTTAAAATCGGATTCCATGTCCTTGAAGTCGTCTTATATGTATGCACATTTTGTTTTTTGGTATTCATAATCTATGCTTATAAATTTCTGTGAAAACACTCCCGGCTCACTGTTGCTTCCCCCACTTAGAGCCTTATTATGGTGGATTTCCTGTCAACATATAAACTTTGTGGATGGAATTTGTTTGACAGCAAACGTGCAGAAAAGTGAATTTTGATGGCGCGCAAAGATTCCGCTCTTTTGTTGTCAAAAAATTGAAAGAAAATTCACTTCCGTGGTATTGATTCAACACGACAACTAAACAGATGAAGTTTTTGTTTTTTTTTTTTAAGTCACGCATAGAAAAGTTTAAGCGTGGGCGTTGAGAGTACAAGTCATGGCTTCCATTGTTCACATGTGGTATAAGAATAAAACACCCACAAGCTGGAAGTTGGCTGAAAACCGTGAAATGAAATCGAAATGATTTCTGTGAACAGGACTTTCACGCACACTTTTGTGGTTAATAATTGGAAATCGAAATCGAAATGGAAAAACAAGCTTTATGGAGATTCCCAGAAAGGTTCTCGTATATTTAGACTTAGATTCGCAACCTAAGTTTTCCACAATGACAGGATGTCGTCAAGGACTGTTATTGGTGATGTCTTTGATAATCCTCCACTGTCATTTTGAGAAAAAAGATTTCTTTCTTAGAAAACTGTGAACAACCGATTTGACTCACAATCGTCAGCAATTCTTTGCAGTGGCCTTAGCAACAACTGATGAGAATGGCAATGTTAGGACTTGATATCTTCTACCCCATAAACATCTGCTGCAGCAATGAACTGGAATCTTCTTAAGAGCTGTTGCAATTCAACAAGCTTCAAGTTGTTGGTCATAAAGGTTAACAAACTTACTTAAGTGGCACTACGGTTCGGGGCCATCAACCTGGAGCTCAACCAACAAGCGTTCAGTTAGACCGGTTGTTAGCTTACTGCCTCTAGTTAGTTGGGGTGACCTTCTACTTTTGCGTGCCAAATAAGGTTAGGTCTTCCTCTCCTACAATGTGCCTCCGAGTAAAATTCGAAGATTCTGAGTACCAAAGTGTGGGGGTCCATTCACCCTACATATCGGGCAAACGATGCTGAAATTTCACTCCAGTCGTGCACTCTTCTGACAAAATCTGAGAAATAAAGTGGTGTGTGCTCTCAACCAGGTCGTCTCCAGCTGGTTTCAACTTGTTGGGTGAATGGGTAGCTGAAAAGTTCACAATAGAAAGATGTGCTAGCCAGAGATCGAAAACTTCTGAATTTCCAACAAGTTCTTTGGAAGATTCCAGGAAAGATCCCACGATTTTCATAAAAATAAGAAACCCCACAGGCCCTGTATACTACTGAAGTTTCTTTTTGTTAAAGAAAATTATAAAAATTGTACATATATCCTGGTTTCTAACCTAAAGCACTATACATACATATGACCTCCATTAAGGACAATTGGATTAAATTTTGTAAACATTTCCTAGATTCCTATGGCATTGCTAAGATTCTTTTAATTTCATCCCGTTCGGTAAGGGGAGGGACATCATTTAATAACAATTTCCATTGAAACGTATTCGGTTTTTTTTTCTTATGCACTGCACAAGTAAGCACATAAGCACTTGGACTTACTTGAATAATTAAAAACTATGTGTGTATTTTTTCCTTTAAGCGACTATAAAATATAAACAAAATATTCATACGATAATTTTTCTCTAAAAGGATACGAGCATGAACACCTACACCAAACTTTTCTGTTCAGTAAAATAGGAAACAAAATTATAACAAAGTTTTGGGTTATATAGAAGATAATATCCACAGTTATTACCTTTTTAAAACTGTAGTTGAGCTTTTGTAATAAGGAAAATGAAGTTGGATATCCACACCGCGGTGTTATGGGGTGACTTTTATTTTATGTCGACATTTTTGGAATTTTCTGTGGGAAAAAATAAGTTTCAGGTTGATTACAACCACCAAAGAAAGTTTTTTTTTTTTGATTTTTAGGGTTTACGGTCTAGTTGAGCGGGGTTGAGTTAAAAGTTTTATTGGAATTCTCGGAATTTTTTGTGATTTTTTTTTTATATATCATCCCTCCTTTCTGACAAAGTTTCTCGTTACAAAAATAAATTAATTAAATTTTTTGTGACGTGAAACTGAGTTTTAAATGACAAAACTTTAAAATAATTTAAATTTGTCGACATGGTAGTGCCTGTACATCAGTTATCTTATTTCCGAACCGTTTTACATATAAAAATGGCGGCCATGTCAGAATAGCCGTGTTTTTTTGATAGCTGTATACCCAGCCCAGTAAGATTTTACACACAAAGCAATAACAACAACCCAAGTGGAGATAAGTTTCCCAGTAGCAGCAAGTGAGGATAGAACTACATAAGTTGACCACCAGAGCGCGAAAAATCTCATACATAAGCCTTTAGCCGATTGTATTTGTAGCTTTTCCTCGGTTTTGACATTTGTAAACTGTCAAACGAAGAAAAAGAAATCGAGCCGCAAACCAATTGGTTGGTGCGGCTGCTACTGTGGATGAAGTGAGTATAGATCGTTTTTTTGACTGAAGTGAGTATGATTATCAAAAAAACACGACTAATATTGTGGTTTACTTAAGCGAAGACTCAATCCTTTGTTGAACGCCATTTTCACTGTGAATTGCCAGTATTGCCAGCTGTGTGTTGGCATGATCTGTTTAAAAACAAGTGAATTTCCTAAAAAATATTTGTTTGAGGGTTGGAGACGCTTGTTGGTTGAGGACGGACTGTAGCTCCATCATAAGTAGGATAAAGGTTGACGGGTTTGTAGGATATCTGACAAAAAAAAAAAAGACTTAGCGTGCGATAATGGAGAAGCTTTTTCAAACTGCAGGTTGTATAGACGCTTGGAATCGTTGAAAATGCAAGCGAAGCTTCGTAAACCTTAGCCGGACATATGTATTTTTGCTACTGCTACTGAAAGAGAAGATGAAAAATATTTCAGAAACATAAGCTAAGCACTACTAGTGCATTCGTCAGTAAATTTCGTGTCTTTCCTACAGATTCTTACGTCAGACTAAGCCGGAAGATACCCGTGTTGGAAAACCAGAATAAGGATCTTGCCGACCTGGCAGAGACCAGAAAAACACTCTTTTTTGCCGAGCTAGGTTTTTGTGATCCTAAGCAAGATCGGGGTCATGAAGTAGCCTCAGGACTGTGCTCGCGGATGAACAGTTGACTATTTCTGGGGAGATAAATCGCCTATCGAAGTGAGGAATTCAACAAGCTGTGGGAGCCGCGGGGACGGCCCCAGGCACATATCCGAAGGAATTATGGTGAGGAAGTCCATTAGAAGCTTAGCATCACTCTTGCTTAATGCGGACATTTCTTGAGTTCTCTGAACTGAAGTTCTATGAACTTTTTTTGCATGACGAAGGCCAGTGGTTGTGTTCCACTTTGAGAGCTTCTCGTAGGGCTCCCATGAGTTGAGCTTAGCCTTTATATGGGTGGTGGTCAATGCACGGAATTGGAGTGGACCTTTAAATGTTGAACTAGCTTTTTGTCTGGCTAGCTCATCACTTATCTCGTAGTCTTCAATGAACTTCTTACCGGGAACTCAATGGATGGACATTTTGTTGTGAACAACCAGCAGCTTGAGGGTAGCGCTCCAAGTAAGCCTGTTAGTCGAACTAATGGAAGCTTAGGGTGTTTGTCGTTGCTTGGGTGTTGTAGAAAGTGGCGATATTCTTTTTGTTTCCAAAAGTTACATTAATTGCATAACGCTTGCCTGAAAAACAGAAGTAGAATTGACAAGAGAGACTTCTAGCTTGAAGTTTGAGCCGTAGATCCCAGCTTCATTTATGGTCTTGGATCCGCGAGTGAACCACACTGCCTGATGTTTATAGGCATCAGTACGTTCGAGGACGATAGAATTAAAGGGATTTGTGAAGTTTATTTCTAGATACATAAAGTTCGTAAGGCGGATAGCCGGATTTGAGAGAATCAGTGTTCCGCTTACGATATTTAGATGTCCAATCAAGTGGTATAAAATAGAATGAAATGCCAGGAATGGCAGGAAACTATTAAGCTGGATTTATGTATCTCATCAAGGTTAAAGAGAGTCCTGTGAAATAGATGGAGCAGATGTCTGCGAAGATATAAATGTGATGTACCAACAAGTTGTTTCAATTAAAATGTTACAATTGAGTCTGATTTTTTCCAATAACCAAGTGTCCTTTTTCCCAAAACCACATACATTCAACACTCCAATCTACGAGTACCTTAGGTTACTATCAAAGTTTGGTCTATAATGGAACATGGTGGATATACTCGTATTCTAACCAAAAAATCCAACGACTATTTACTATTACTTAACTTAAAGTCATAAATTGTAATTCACCAGAGTGTAGAACGATAGAATCCAACCGCTATGGAGAGCACATTACGTTCAGATTTTCATGGACAGAATAGCCTTTCACCACCGAAATGTACATGCACATTGGACAATGCGTTGCTAGGATGGCACACGAAATGAAGTTAAATATTCATGAAAAGTTTTGGTCACATCGCGGTTAGTATCTGTATATGTCTGTGCATAACCGGGAACATTGGTGAAAAGAACTATTTTATTACTTCAGATCTGATGGATGAAAATTGCAAAAATAGAAAATTTTTTAATCAAATTACATGAAGTAGTGGAAATACAGTGAGCGACCAAATTGAGAGGACACTTCGAGAATAATAGAGGGTGACATTTGTTTACAAATGGTGGCTTGTGTCAGTGGAAATTTGACATTTTTGTAACAGAAAGACAGATACGTACCGACAGGCTTATATGGAACGTGAATTTCAGGAAAGATTCAACAACCGTCTGTTATCTTCTGTCCTAACATACAGACTAGACAAAAGGAGTCATATATAGGGGCCTCTTCGACTTCGAACAAACTATGCGCTCAAAAATACCAAACTTTTGCAGTAAAATGACGAAGCTTTCAAAAGGTGGCACTACAATCTAAGGTGGGCAAGGGCCTCGAGCAATGAGCGTCTCCAACCAGTTCGATCTTTAGCTAGCTGCCCCCAGTTTCGCACGCCACTTTGGTTTAGGTCCCCTTTCGCTTGCGTGCGCCTCCTGAGTCGCGATCTCCCTCTACCATCCGTCTCTCTGAGATGGATTCGAAGATTTTCCGTGCCGGACCATTAGTGTCCAACCAATCTACATGACCTTCATTCTTCGATGTAAATGACAAAGCCAGGAGAAGACCAGAAGGCGAGCTAGATACACATTTGGGCACTTCAAGACGGTTTTTGAAACGAATTTTTGGTGAAAGACCTTTTGTTTATTAAAAAGACGCACCAAGGCAACAAAACTTGTAGAGATAAAGAAGAAAACCATGTAGAAGAGTCACAGTTGGTGCTGAGAAACAACTTCTGCAGACTGTAGAAAGGCGACGAAGATGAAGACCAAGACCACATTGTCAGGCAGAACGAACCATTCAAACTAGACTTACTTCCATTTGATCAAAAGGAAGTAATGTTAGCAATATCCCGACTACAATCTAACAAGACTGCAGAACCTGGCAGCTTACCAATGGAGTTATTGAAAGATGACTTAGTAGATAGCGTTTGGTCAGAATGGAACTAGAAACTCAGTATCCACAGGAAAGGAGACGCCGTCCATTGCGTCTACTACAGAGGCGTCAGTCTCCTCAGCATCGCTTAAAAAATCTGCTGTTCATTCTAAACGACTTAAATCTTATCCCTTAGCCCCTATCAGTGTGGTTTTAGACCAGGGAAGCCCACAATCGACAGTTTGACACAGCCTATGACAGCATTTATAGAGCCATGTCTAGATGGAGTATTCTCGCTACACTATCAAGATCGGTAACGACTTCACCGAGACCTTCGCTGTCAAAATAAGATTTAATCATGGTGACGCGCTGTCATGCATGACTTCTTTAACATCACACATAGATTGCGCGAACCTTACAAGCCAACACTTCACTTCTGGTATTTTTCTGACCTCCTTTGCAGACTCCGAAATATGTTTACGTCCCCCCTTCGCCAGTTCAACAAGTGAAGGACTAATAATTAATCCCCCGGTTGGACGAACTGTTGCTCACCCGGATTATTTCTGTGAACAACTACATGGTCTTACCAGTCATCGTCTGGGGATTTTCGCGGTTTTCCTTGGTTCTCCTGTTGCCGAAATAACCACCGACAACAGGGGACCACAAGACAGAGTTTCGTATTGCGAGTGTTTTGTTTCATACTTTTCTTTGTTAAGTAAGTGGTCCTTCAATAACGTCCCTAACTGTATAGTTCACCTCTTCCAAAGTTTCCTGAAACACTGCATTTACTGTGATCAATAACATCCTTCCCTGTCTCGTAATCGGCGTGTGCCGCAAACAAGAAAACAAAATCATTACACAATTGACGCGTATTGTCTCGCACCTAATGTTCCGTAAAATGGGATACATGGGTTCCGTGTTTCTGGTTGAAAAATCCATTTTGTTCGTGAACTTTTGAATCCTCGATTTCGATTTCCTTCGCTCCTAACTCAACTGAACTTCAAATCGTGTGCCGGGCCGAGCGCGAGCGTACAACATTTCCTTCAAAAATGAAGCGAAACGTTTAAATTGAAAAGTTGAATGAAATATTTTCCATCCCTCGATTATATCCACCCTCTCTAACACTGCTCAACACACACACACACATAGAAAGTAATTATAATTGCAAATTCTCGGGGAATAAAGTGTCTGGCTTATTTCTTTAATTGAATTCTAATTGAAAACGTACGTTCCAGGAGCAAGTTTTTTCTTTGGGTTTGTTTTCTTTTCCTTTTTTTTCTTCTGTTGAATTTAAAATGTATTCGTCCTTGGAAGGATACGCAAAAATGAACTGAAGTTTCTACTTGTGCTGGTTGCTATACACATTTTTTTTTTTTTTTTCTAATTACATCTACAAATCTTTGTTATGAACGTAATCGATATAAATTGTGGAGTGTAATTTAATTTGGCCAAGTGAAAATAATGGAAATTGGAAACTCATCTGGAGATGAGTGCCAGATCTGGGGGCAGGTGTGAGTTGATTTATGATAAAGTTTACCCGTCGACTAGGATTAAATGAGATTGATGAAAAAAATGAGAGAATAACAGACAGACAACAGGAGATGGGGGAATATCTGTTTCTGTACATAAGTCAATTGATATTAACGTGATGTCCTTCTCAAACTCTGTTTACATTGTGGTTACAAGTTTGAGTGGTCGTAAATCAAAGGATACACATGTGAGATGTAAACGACACTGTTGTCTGTCTGCATGGCATTCAAATGAGGACTACACAATGTTTGTTTTATTACCTACTTATATCCCAGCCAATGAGGACGAGTAGTCATAAAGTTGCAATCTTGAAAGAGCAGGTTTGGAGAGAGGTATTGGGATATGAATTTAACTTTGGAAATGGGATCTTTAGAGACGGTGGCAATTGGGGGACTTTTGCTACTAACTTTTACTACAATCTCTACCTCCCTTACAGGAGAAGGCTCCAGCGACATTATAAGCCAACACCAGACACATTATCTTTCAAAAGTCTGTACGACAAGCAGAAGCGAGGAAAATGGCTTTAGCGGTGAACAAGGGCAAAAACAAGTACTCCCTTACAGGAGAAAGCTCCAGCACCTTGCAGAGACTATGCGGTACCTCATCATAATACAAATTCTTAGTCTATCTTCAGATAGTACAAAGTGCAATGGGACTACGCTGTCTTGCAGTTCTTTGGTCTTTCCTTCAAAGATTCAAGGCTGCTGTCATAGAGCTACATCAATATTGTCATCCACATAAATGTAGACATTATTCCGGCCCGACTTGTATTTACCCTAAATCCTTAGACTTACCAGTATCGAACACTCATACAATCTATGTGCAGCTCTCTTCTTGTCGACACAACTTGCAGGTATCATCTTCTATTGGTAGAAGGCGCATTTTCATCAAATAGTACCTAAAGTTTCCGTGTTTTGTTGACAACTAGACAAGAGTTCATCGCATCATGCTTAGAACCTCCCTCTTCGTGCAGCTAGACTTTACCATCTTATTAGATGTTGAATCGCCGCACACTTAACTATAATGTCCTTCACCATTCCTCTACCTCAAAACCTGACCCCTGCTCCACCAGATTATCCATCTTTCCGCTTAGTTCGATACCTGTGTGTCTTGTAACCCTTTTCGATGTCAAAAGATGATTTATGCAAGGTGACGAGCTGTCATGTGACTTTTTTTGACATCATACACGGACTGTGCGAACTTTTCAAGCCAACACCAGAAGCATTATCCTTCAAAAGTATTTGCAACAACTTGCCTACGCTGGCGATATTGACATCATTTTTGCAGAACTCGGCGAGCTGTCACCGGGTGTTAAAGAAAAAACGGCCAGAAAGGGTTTAGCGGAAAACCAAGAACTTGCTATCAACAAGAAGGGACACACAACCCCGAAAAATTACACATAATGTCACAGTGAATAGCTCTGACTTTGACAAAACTTGACTACGAGGTAGTAAAACACTTCGTCCACCTTGACACTTCTATCACATCTGACAACGACATCGCATCAGAAATCAAACGAAGAATTTCCAATCGCTGTTTGCTTGGACTGAGAAGGCGCTATTTCGAACAACTAGGAAAACTCTGTATAAGATCCCAATCATCAAAGTCCTACTTTATGGTGCTGAAGAATGGATTCTATCGAGAGCTGTCAAGCATATCCGTGGTTGCTTTTGAGAAAAAGTCTTCGCAAAATATTGCACATTGGACGTTTAAGATGTTTAAGACGCTCAAGCATGAAGAGTCTCCAAATCGAAATCGATGCGACAACGCAGGAAAGGAAGATCTCACTGTAGGTAGTGCGCACAAGTAGAAGGACTAACTGAAAAATTGTGGTGAATCTCATCCTTGTGGTATGCCATAGCAAGCTCATCAAACGATTTTTAATTTCCAGTTAAGAAGTCCATAAGACTTATTCTGTTTTGTAAGGGTTGGGGACTTGGATCGAGATATACAATCACCTACTAAACAGTACTTGGAATCAATGTAACGTTATTGAGTGTGTACACAACATGTATTGTGTTGAAAATCCAATTATAAATCCTTTTCATCGTTGTCCCAAGTGCAAAACATTTTAAAACGACAAAACCTGACATGAATGTAGAACAAAAAAAAAAAAACACACACCCCATCCCTAGAATACCATTCCTCTTAGAGAACTGCATAATTTAAAGGACCCTCGAGTAAAATAAAAACCGTCCAACAGAGAAGTAGTAGTGAATTTCTTATTTTTCTATAAGAACTGCCATTACCATCTTAAACCCCACCTGAGGCATTCAAGAACTCAACAATGATGATGATGATGACTCACACCACTATACGTTTAACCTAAGTAAAACAAAAACTCAAATCAAGAAATCAACACGTTTTTCCTGTCTCCTGTCGTCTGCAATTTGTTAAGCATTTCCTTCATATAATCTCCAGGTCCTTGCGTTGAGAAATATTACCAGGACATGACATAAATAACCAGAAAAATATAATCAACTTGGAAACAAAAAAAAAACCACAAAAACTGTGTCACCCTTCTCTATTTTGTCTCAATTAAGGAAAACGCTACCACAATACATATATCGTGTCGTGGTGTCCAGGCTTTTATCCATCAAGAGTGGAGATATGTCTTAAGGAAAACGAAAATGCTGTCACTATACCGGATATGGCCCTACAGCACCACAAAACAATTGCAGGACCACTTACAAGAATTTTGAAAGGACCTTACACATCATCTCTTTCTTTCGGTACGGTTTTTGGGGGTGGACTGGTGGATTGTAGGTGCTCCTCCATCATCATCATCATCATCATCATCATCTTCGTTGTCGTTGTCGTTGTCGTTGTCGTTGTCGTCGTCCTATAGTCGTCTTCATTGTGAAGGAAAGCAAATTATAATTTATTGTTGTTTCCATTGGTACGCGTTAAATGTTCGCTCCGACATATTTCTTTCTTTCTTTTCGTTTTATTATGGCGCGCGTGGTGCGTGATTGCACAAAACATTTTGCTCTTACTTCACGTAATCTCATTACGGAACGGGCATTCCTTCAAAACAGGAGCTGGCACACACACAACAGATCTTTCTAATGATTACATCACGCAAAAAATATAATGAAACATACATACAGGGGTTGTGGATTCACTTCAAAACAGAAGGACATGGACTAGTCGTAAAAAAATTTCAAAAAAGAAACACACCAACGATCCTGACACACACACACACACACACACATACAAACATATGAAATAAACAGAGAATCGAAGAGTCATTAAAGGAAATTTAATTCCAGTCTCATATCTGAACGCTAAGATCCTTCAACTATGTGTAGAATCGTTTATGGACAGAACAGATACTCGTAGGTACACCGTAGCCAAGTTATGGCTCCCTATCGCCCCTCACATTCGTGTACAAAATGAAGCATCTTTGGCTAACTAGGATTCCCATCACGTCGGTAGATGGGTATTTACCTAGCTCATACATGTTTTCCCATTTATTCTCTCCAGATACACACGACATGGAGCGCTGCACAATCCTCGATATGTATAGCCATAGAGAGTCACACAGAGACCCAGAGGCGGGAGGATGTAGTACTCCTCTCCTGGTGTGTGGTGTGAATATTATGCATGAATTGTTCGAAGCTACTAGCTGCTGGCTGCTGCACCAGCAAAAGCTTTTTTCATCAAAAAAACTTAAATTTCCCCACTTAACTTTAAGACATGAGATGTTGGCTGACTCCTTGGAAATCGAACGAACAGGACGAACACAAATGAATGAAAATGTGTTCAAAAAGTGTTACACTCGGTTGGCTTCCTATTGCTATATTTTGTTGTTATTGTTGTTGAAAAGGGACACACAACAAACACTTTGACACATATACATGAAGAAGTTTACGTGTCCTGATAAACCACAATCCTCATCGTGGCTTTTGGGGTAAGGAAAATCGATGATGATTGAGGAATTTGTCTGAAGATCCTTCAGTTTTCTCCAGAATTTGCTGACGGTGACCATTTGCCTTTGGAATCAATTTTTACTGCATGCGACGCTACAAGAGTTCGGTTTTATTGCATCGAAGCATGTTGCTGTTCTCGTCTGGCCGCTAGAAAGGACGTCCGTTTTGTTTTTTTGTACTCAGACGATGCCTTGGAAGAGATTTACATTTACAAGTAGTCCTGGAGAGAAGTTTCTTTACTGAAAGTTGGCAAAGGAAGACATGAGTCCGCCAAGGGTTTAAGGCTTACCTCTTAGGCATGTATACCTCAAGGGAAGATCCACAGAATCCGCTTTCCCACGAGGTGGTGAGGACAGTCAAAAAGTCGATCCACTGAACAAGCTTCCTTCTTAGGCATAGAAGGAGCTTGAAAACAAAAAAATTGACTTTGAGGGTCCTCTCTTACCCAACTGGCCAAGACCAGAAAAGCGTTTTGACGTAAAATAATTGTTCGTGTCGCGCAAGGTTGTGATCCCTATCAGGGCCATGGAGGTATTTTGGAATCATGCTTGTGGGTGAATGGCGCGGGATTGAATGTTTGCGGCATTACCTCTCGTCAGGTAATGGCGACAAACCTTCGAGAGTATAATTTGCAATGAAAAGGCTTTTTAACTCGAGGTGTTGATACTAAGGTGGCGCTACAGTTCGTTCCTTAGCTAACCGCCCCCAGCTACGGACTCTAAGTTGGTTAAGATCCCTTTCGACTTGTGCACGCCACCTTAGTCTCTCTATATTGCGTTGTCCCTCCGAGTTGAATTCGAAGAGGGAGGATTTAAGCTTTAGGTGGACGGAAGTCTTGAAAGCGGTATCTTGGATTTTGTGGCCGTTATACAGTCTGTAAGAGGTATGCATGCTCTCAGCACCGATTGTGGCTCTACTACTAGAGGTTTCCGTGTGGGTTTTGTTGCGTGGAGTTATAATCATCAAGTTCCTTTAATCCCGGACGGGACATAGGGTGGCATCTTCCATATTTCCCAGTCTGCAGCTAGGTATTTCAGCTGTGGTCACGTTACGTGGTGTAGCATCTCTCAATATCTCCTATTGAGCGCTTCTCGTGCTCTTCCTTCTTTTTTTGAAAAAGCTAATGTTCTTCCCGTCACTTTTTATCGAAAAGCTTCCAAGGAGCCTTTATCTCTTAATTTGCTGCATGCGCTTGCCCAGCATTCTGGGGTTTCGTAGTGGTAGTCGGGTCAAGCCCATCGGTTGTGCGGCATTTCTTATGACATGTTGGCTCGATGTTATCGACTTAGGACTAAGAAATGTTGAGAGATTTTGGCACAAGTGTTCGGGAAAGTTAATCGTCCGCTGCCACGCTGTTGAACCCACAACAAAGGCAACATTCTCTTTCTAACTCTAAAGCAATTCCTCGCCACAGTGGTGGCCTCCTCTTAAGTAAGAGCACACTAAGATCAGGATGTGGGCCCATTGTGATATCACGTAGAGTACCGGATAACCGCAAGGTTTTCCTTGCATAATGGATTTCCTTGTCAAGGAAGAAGCTATGGGTAACCTTACGCTGCAGACCCGTTCTTGTACCACACTTTATGTGGAACCATTTAGTCTCACAGACAAAGGTATTTATTTTATAAATATCGAATTGGGCTAGATCAGTTAGGTCTTCGTAGAAATATTCTCCTAGAATTTGCCTTCTTAGGCTTAAAAGTGCAAGGCAGGTGCAAAGAAGAAAAGTGACTGTTTCTTCTTCTTCCTCGTCTTCACAGCTTCTGCAGAAATCGTTGGAAGGGACGTCTAATCTAGTGACATGTCTGCCAATAAAGCAATGCCCTGTGAGGGCTCCTACTATAATACTTATATATTTCCTATCTATTGTCCTTCTTTTCCCTTCAGATTCAGGTTAGGCCAGATCTGGCTCGAGAAAGGACAAGTATTGATATTAGTCCACCTACTGTTAGCCATTCTTCTACCTCGAGGTATTCTCGAGTATTCTTCGGTATCGAGGCGATATTTTAGCAATTTTAGAGAAGCAGGCGGTCCCCCTCTATTTTCAGAAAAGTTCTGACTGATTTGCTCCCTTCTTTGCCAGCACGTCCACTCTGCAGTTGCCTGGAATGCCCCTGTGTCTTGGAACCAAGAGCAGGGAAATGTCGCATCTGTCAGTGATCTTATTTAGAGACCTGCGGTATAAGGTTAGGTTAGGTTTAGGTAGGATTGCAAGGCCTCTATATATATATACAAGGCTTCTGCATGAAATATACTACAGTGATCCGGCAGTCGTCTGGTGATCCTTAATTCTCGATATCGACATCTTTAAAGATGTTGGTATTGCAACTTATAGGCCGAAGGCTTAACCTTTGACAAGTGTTTAGATTCATTTTTTGACACTTCTTCAAACGTCAACTGAATTGTCTGTTGTTCAATTCACAAGTTGACGTTTGACATTTGCTTTATGAAAGGAGTACTTTGGCATCACTTCTAAAAGTCATGCCAACACTTTATAAGTTTTAAAATATTAATTTGTTTATTTTTTTTCTTTTTAGAACAAACCTGTGGAATAGAACAATTCAGATGTAAGAATGGTAATTGTATACCAAGAAAATGGAGATGCGATCAAGAGAATGATTGCAGTGATGGTTCCGATGAAGATGTTGCCTTCTGCAGTAAGTTTTCCATTCCAATTATTTTTCTTTTATTCACTAAATATATTTTAAAAATGATTTAAATAAAAAAAAAAAAAAAAAATTTAATTTAAAGTTAAAAGATGCGATGATTCAGAGTTTATTTGTAAAAATACTGAACAGTGTATACCCAAAGATTGGGTATGTGATCATGAATTCGATTGCCGTGACAATAGTGATGAAACTAATTGTGGTAAGAAGATGTTATAAAGTTTTAAAAGACATAAAGGGAATGTCTATTACATTTTGGGTGCATTTTGTCATATATTAAAACATGGAATGCGTTACTAATGTTTTTTTTATCTATTTAACTCGTCGTCCTTATGTTTATGATGAAATATAATTTTAACCAATTAACCAAGGCTATTAGGATCATAATCCATTTAAGGCAACTGAAAGCTAAGTTGATTATCTTTGTTATTGTCAACTAAAATTTAGTCCTTCAATACATAACTAACCTATAGACACTCCTACACGCTATGTGGGAGCTCAGAAAACAACGACCGAAGATTTGCCAGAAGCATACATATTGACAAATCTACAAAGATTGCTTAAAGCAATACAAAAAGTCTTTCAGGACAGCCAAGCAACAAAGTCTTGAGTGAATTCTACGAATCTATAGAAAACATCAAAAATTCCTCAAGACTGAAGAAGTCCTTGTCTCTTTACTAACAAAAGAACGATATCAGCTTTAAAGCTACCGACCATTGAGGGTCGGTCTGTCCGATAGCGCGAAATACTTAGATCTTATACTCGACAGAAAGCCTTCTATACTTGTAGTACAGATTCTTCGGGAAGAAATTGGGGATCTAAAATCAGAATTTCCTTATGAACGAGCTCCGCGATCATACGACCCATACTCATCCAGTAACCTCAGTAATATAACCAAAATACAGAGAGTTGTATGCACTGGAACAACCAGGGCGATGAGAGCAACACCAACAGTGGGGATAAAAGCGACTCTTAACCTTTTGCTTCTAGATCTCTACCTCTAGCCACGAGTTCTCTCAGAATCAACCAGTCAAAGCACTGGAAACTGAATCTGTTTGGACATGTTGGCAATTATCTTGGCGTTTATGTCAACTTGGACTACCCTGTCTGATACTTCGACTTTGAGAAGCCCTTCTCACGGGTCTTTCCAAGAAGAGAACAGACGAAGAACAACGAAGTGTCTAAGGAGTCGAAATCAATCAAAAATGGACAAAGCTAGTGTTAAGGAGCTTCATAAAACTCCCAGAAGGTTCTAGCAGTAACAAGGTTCACAAGTGTCAATGCCAATAATATCAAGGGAGTATATAACGATTTACATTGACAGCCAGGTGGCTCCATCTCATGATCTGAACTACCAACGAGCACGCCTTCTTCCAATCTTCCTGAACCTAATACGCCGTTCAATTGTATGATTTTCAAAGACCGAAACACTGTTAATGTCCCATTATCCCCACGTGTCACATAAATCGACACCCAAATTAAAAATTTAAGATCCAATCGACTTATTTGATAAATTTGACAAAAATATCTTCCAATTGAACATCATCAAACTTGGAAGCAGAAATTCATTTCACAATGATTACACTCGATCCCGGAAGACTCTTAAAATAATCTTCTTCTTTTTTTTTTTGCTGAAAATTGATAGGAGTTCCCCTCTGACCCGTATTATATCATCCATTATGCAGGTATACCGATACCCGTCAGCCAGCTCCCCTCGTTGTTATTACGCGCGATTAATTGGTTCCAAGAAATCGTTTTGCGTAATTGACTGTCATGTCTGAGATACAATAAATATTCTTGATGGTTTCTCTTTCCATTTTTGATGTGTCATATAAAAATCCTCAAGAAGTAGGATGCGGGGGGAATGCCTAATTAGGTTATGTAGCCATTTTGATACAACGACTCTTGATTCACATGGATTTGAGGAAGAATTTGTCTAGTGTTTTGGCTACAGCCTGACATTTGCAGAGAAGTTATCAAGAGCTGATGTCTCGTTCATATCTTTGCCAACTGCGGCAGTAAGCCTTGATGGGAACGCCTCGTCTTCCGGCATGGTTTCTGATGGCAGCCCGAGAAATGTCCCTTCTGCTTTTGCTAAAGAGGCCTCTGGTTCTAGTTTAATTTTATGTGGGTCTTATCGTCTTAGAAGCGATGGACCTATTTTGATTACCTTACTTACTTACTTTTAAGGTCAGCGAATTTTGGAGGGTCTAAGCACGAACTTATCCTTCTTTCAATCCGTCCGCGTCCGCGATTGCTTGATCTTTAAACCGGAGCTTCTGTCTCCCTTGCCTTCCTGAACCAGCTAAAGCGTTCTCGTCCATTTGGTCGATTTGACCAAGCCAGTACAGTCGATGGTCTTTTGCTTTCTGGACTTCATCCACATCTTTATACCACTCGTTGAATTCGCTGTTATATCTTCTCCATTAGGCTTCTTCAAAGAACTTTCAAAGGATCCCAACATCTGCTCCACTGTCTGACTTATTGTCCAGCATTCAGCAACTTCATAAAGCAAGGCTGGAAAGATCAGAGTTTTTTTAGAGCATGACTTTGGGGCTTTGAGTTAGGAACACCAAGGGTGTCATTCCTTTAGAATCTCAAAATTATATCCGTCGATTGTCAAGTTCTGTCCTAGACGATGTATGACGGATCGATTTTTGGTCGACAGCATGTCATTCATCAGAAGACCAACTCGTTTGCCTTATCCTTCGACTTAAAAGTTTCAATAATGTCACGCTGGGATCGACCTGTTATGTCGATATCGTCTGCGTACCACAGCAGCTGAAAGTTTAAGCCGGTCTTTCGCACAATCCGCTCCAGCACGGGATTGAACACATCACACGACAGCATGTCTCCTTGCAGAAATCCAGTGTTTGTTCTGTTTCCAAGCCGCCAATTGTCCAACGTGGCACGACACGGATCAGTTCCAGATATAGCTCGGTACGATGAATACTGTCGTATGTGGCTTCGAGGTCGATAAGGAGATGGTGAGTATCGACCTGGGACTCGATCCTAAATTCAGCCATCGCGTAGCTCGATACGATGAACACTGTCGTATGCGGCTTTGAAGAGAAGAAGATGGTGAGATCCTACTTGGAACTTGTTGGTTTTTTCCAGGATTTGCCGCGGTGTGAAGATTTGATCTTCTGGGTCGGAAGCTATACTGGTAGATGCCGATGAAAAAGGTACAATCCCTAATCCAAGTCGGTTTGCATTTAAATCTTAAAGACTCCCGACTACCATCCCGGACTCACTTTATTTTCTTCTTCCCCCATCGTTTTGTTCTGCACTTAAGTGTTACATTTGTTTCATGTCCTCCTGCAGCCATGTCCGTCATCCTGTTAAGGCAAACTACCGTCTCTTAAATTCATTAGAAATAACTTTTCCCCATTGCTCATGGTTTTACATTAAATCTTGGTCATGTCCAGCATTTTATGTCCCAACGTCACTCATTTTTTTTTTCTTTTCTACACACAACGACGATACAAACAATTCCACATCCTCAATTACCATTGTCCTCTGAACTGTATACACATCCTCCAATTTTGTTACTATCAACTTTCCGGGCACTTTGTCTCCCAAACTACTTCCGATAAAGCCACCCATAAACAAGAAAAAAAAAAAAACTTATTCACCAGCTATTTTGCCGACGTAAATTAAATTTAAATTAAAAGCACCACCACACTAGGACCAGTATATATGTCCTTCCCACCCACAACCAGGGTATAGGGTCACTCACTCGGGCGTACAACAATGGCATTCGGTATTAAATTCCTTTGTTGTCCCCGTTCCCCCCGAAGGCGACCAACAATTCAAACAGCAAATAGCTTCACTCTCCCGGTTTTAATCCTGATGTTTGCCGTGATTTTTGTCCCCTTCCGGGTGTAAATTAAATTTCAAGGACCCACCTCCTCTCCTTCCACTCAGAAAACAATTTCATCGGTTAATTTTGTAATAAACAAGATCCTAGTTGTGTCCTGTCTCTTCTATGGAAAAGAGTTGCCTTACAATTTGTATTCCCCTCACCCCCCCCCCAACCATACACGACGCATAGGCATAAGGGAAAATTTATGTAAAACGAGTCCTTTAACAAGGATGCGTGTGATAAATGAATACATTTTGTGTCACACACGATATAAGATGACAACTAACAGGTTTATTACACGCGACATTCCACCAAAAATATTTAAACAAACACACACACACACCGTAACATACATAAGTGTAAATATAATAAACTTTCAAGGATGCGTCTCTCGTTATGGTGTTGTCCTGTCAAGACTAACTAACTAAACGTTTAATCGTTCAAAAAAGGTTATTATTCACGCGTTGAAAACGAACATAAAATTTCAATATTACCCTTTGGTTTAAGAAATTCTGGAACACCAAGGACCAAAGGATCTGGTTATGAATCGGAATCGCCAGGAGCATGGCATGAGGCTCTCTGCAAAATACAATGTCAATTAACTAAGCACATATTTTCATAAATATTTAATTACTTTTCAAAGAATTTTCATTTCGCTCCGACACTACCGATGCCACTGATGATGTAAAGCTCTCCAGTGGCAACGCGACGACGACGACGACGACTGATGAGTCAGTGGTGGTGATGTGGTGGTGGATTTGTTTTCTCGACCAAATAAAATGGAGTTTTCGGCTCGGCAATAACGGTTTATTTATATCCTTAATGAAGGTTTTTTTTCGTCTTCTTTTTTGCCTTTTTTTTCATGCGCGCCTTGGTTACACGTTCAGAGAAGGCATTTAATTTTTAATGTCCTTTACCTAACCAACAAGAAGCTGCTTTGAGAGTGAGAAACAGAGTCAGAGCTATCAGCCTAAGTAGCAAATTAAAAGAGAGAGAGAGAGAGAGAGTGTTGCCGTCCCGCCACCAGGAGGTTTTGTTATTTTCAAAACAATCTCGAGTGTTTATTATTAGAGCAATAAACCCTTGGCGGCAATTCGGAAGTTTAGAGACTGTGCCAGGGCGACGACTTCCGGCGGCAATGGGGAGATTAACTAAAGGTTCTCCTTCCCTCCGTATGTGTGTGTGTGTGTGCGTGTGATAACCGCATATTGCGTGTTCATGTCTCCAGGACCTCGTCGCATACACACATGTGTGTAATTAAGAAATTATCATATTCTCCAAAAACGGAATTTTGAGTTGAAAATTATTATTTTTATGGTGATGTTGTGATTAAGTCGTCCTTTTTTAGTTTCTGAATTTACGAAGGGGCGACGCGGACGTACATATCGAGATAAGAATGAAGGAATAATGACATTTAGGTAGGTAAATAGCTTTTGAGATAAGTTTCGAAAATGGTTCGACTCGACTGGTGTGCGGAGTTAATTGGGAAAATATTTGTTGAGACGAGACATTAGCATGTACACACACATGAACTTTGAGGTGAAAATTGGTTAACACAACCGAAATGGTGGAAACGGATGTGTGTGAAGTTTGTTTTTTTTATTTTTTTAATTGAGTTCGACAGACGTATGGTTTTGTGTTTTTGAGGAGCAAATTAAATCTTATGGATACTCAATGGTAATTGCGGGGGTTGGATGAGATATTTGTTGGAAACAGGTGGAAGGTAACAGGCCTGGGATGTTGGTGTTTCACTACTAAGGCAATTGAAGGGAAAGAATGCTCTTCAGAGTCGTCGCTACTCTTTAACTTATTTTTAGCACAATGGGGTGCGTAGAGAGTAAGTGGTATGAAAAATCTCATCGTATTCGTTAGGTTTGTCTTCATTCCAGAGGGTCACTGTTTTCATGAGAAGTCCAACTTTCGGTGGAAGTCCTGACTGATGGTAGAGGTGTCTGTTAAACATTTTAAGACCTCACAACTTTTTTTTTTTAGACTGACGGTCACTTGTCACATAATATTGACGAAAAACACTTGAATTCATGGAGGAGCTCTGCCGATGACATGTTTGATCTCTATCTACGACAGGGAAAGACATCCCTCTTTTCAGTCTATCTGCGCCCTCACAACGTTTGCCTTTCTTTATGCCGTCTCATCTAGATTTAAGGGTTGACTGCATCTTAAACGATGCAGCCTCCACTGGGACCTCTATTGTGTTTCGCTGACTTGGCATGCTCGTGGAAAGGGGCCTAATTGACTGGTGTGCCTTCCAGAACCTTCTTGAATTCGTTATGAATTTAAGAAAAGCTTTTGGTGGCTTCTTAGACCCTATTGTACTCGAGGAGGGCCGTCTTTCTGGTTGGAGAACTGTGCTTTATATCGGCGCAGCCTATACAAATGTCATCTGTGTGTAGGTTGTGCCTAGTGATAATCCTTACGAAGGGCGTTAAGGGTGATGTTTTAAGAATGTGGCTTGTTTTTATGGGTTTGTTTTTTGTCAAGGCATCATCACCTTGTCGTTGGAAGTCTAATGCTGTAGAGACAGAATTGAATAATCGACCGTTAAAAGCTCCTATTCTCATCCCTTCCTTGCTAGTTCACCGGCCTTTTCGTTCCCGTAGATATGGTAACGAGTAACGAGGTAGTCTCTAACTAAGCGAATATCGTCAGCCAGCGGAGTGAATAGTTGAACGGACTTTTGAAAGATCGTGCCTCTGTTGGTGTTCGCGCGTAAATTTTGCTCTATTCTTTTAAGAACGATAATAAAGAAGCCTCAAGGCAGTGCGTCGCCCTGCCTAAATCTTTTTTCACATCGAAGGTCTTAGTGAGATCTTCACCGAGCCTGCAGAAAACGGACGAGTTTGACAGAGATGCCAAAACTAAACACTGCTCTGAGTAGCTCATCTCTGTAAATGCTGTCATATGCTACCTTAAATTTCACAAAAAGGTGGTGGGTATCGATTTGAAATTTCTGGGTTTCCTCCTAGATCTGCCGTAGTGTGAATATTTGGTCCGTGGTTGAGTTCTCTCGCCTAAAGCTGCATTGACGTAGACCAATCAGGTTGTTGACAGAAGGGTTTAGGCGCCCACACAACACAGCATATAAGATCTTTTGCCTCTATAGTTCATACAGTTAAGAGACAGCCCCTTCTTGAGAATGGGGCATGCTTGTGTTCGTCAATATTTTGAAGATGCATTGGTGTATGTTCCTTACCAAGTCATCTCGCGCTGTTCTCAATAGCTCGGCAGCTAAGCCATCAACACGTCCAGCTTTATTGGACTTTTGCTTAGATATAAGCTTATCTTTACTTCGTCTAGATCGCGGGGACGGATTTGTTGGCTTCCATCATCCATAGTGTTCGATCTTTTCATATTCTCAACACTAAGGCTAGGGCAAGTAAGTCCTTCCTTCGTAAACTTACTATACGTTCGCTTGGTGGTCTTTGCAGACCTCGACAGACAGTCTAGATTTGTTCTTTTGAACCTCATTTTAGCTCCTTAACCGCACGCTTCTCATGCTCTTTCTGAGAAGTCGGTGTTCGTCCATTATCCCTTCTGCTCGTAGAGCTCCTGGAGAGTTCTGGTGCTTCTATGCAGCGCCGCTTTGAATGTCTCCTGTTTTGTTGCATGTGCTTGCCGGCAGTCTTCATCGAATCATGGGTTTCGTCAAAGGTGAAATCTTTAATGTCTTTTTGGCAGTGCTGTCACTTCAGATCTTCGAAGCTTGATGCTGGCAGCATATGACTGGTCTGCATATTCCCCGATAATATCTATCTCCGACATCAAACTTTCTCACAGTATTTCCTTATCTTTGGGGTGTTCGGCATATCCACAGCCGTACCTTTTCTACATGGTCTAAGGTGGTCCAAGTCAAAGTTTGCCCCTTGGAACGTTCAGACATCGATTATGCTAAAGGAGAGCTTCGCATCGATCGCAATGTGAATGATCTGGCTGAAGGACTTCCATGTCTCTTTTCAAATGTTGAAATGCAGGAACTGCTGCAAAGTCCTCCAAGAATTCCTTCACTTGACACCTGTGTCAGTGTTAAAAAGAAATCATTTTCTGAATCCGACCCAACTGATTGTCATATGCTTTACCAGAACCTATACAAACTATTTATACACATCCTTTCTGAAAATATCTTTCAAAATTTGCCATAATCCTTTTCATCATAATATTCACATCCTTTTTGTATTGAACTGTGCTCAAACATTCTAAATTAAATCCCACTTACACCATCTAACCAACAAGTGATGCATGTATTATTTTAAGGGTTCTCCTTTAAATTGGTATTCGTTTCGTATATACACCACCCTCAAGGACTAAAGGGTTTTTACTTTTAACAAAAACTGACAGGAAACGTTCTTGAGAAATCATTCACACAACAGAAAAAGAAAAAAAAAATCACTTGTATACCACCTTAAAGCCATTAAGACGATTTCCGGTCATGTAAAGCCTAAAGTATAACCAAGTAGACCTAAAATGGACTTTACCTCTTATGAATATCAGAAAATCATCTTTCGAAAGACATTTCACTTTTCATTTTTGGTCTCATAAATTCATCTTCACAAGGATTACCATGAATTCTTGATTTTTCCCATACAAAGACAAGAGAGGTTGACAGAGAGAGAGAGAGAGAGAGAGAGGAAAAACGGAAGCAAAAGTCCTCTTGACACAGGACACAGCAACGAAAGAAGTTATTAAATTTCGATCTCGCATTAAGTTGAAACCCCACCTCGCCCCGCTTTGCCCATCCCAACACGTTCGTCCTTCTTGTGTGTTTTGCAGAGAATTCTAAAATACACCGACCTGTCTCTCTCTCTCTTTCTGTCTCTTTTTGCAATCCTTGAGGTTTGGGATTTTCTGTTTGCATTTTTCTAAATATAATTAGCTAACGGTTATTAGGTACACAGATGGGTTGGCAGGGGGGGGGGGGATATAAGGAGTAAGGTGTTGTGGGAAGCTACTGAAATTTCATTATCTCAGTTGACATAGGACGTAATGATGTGGAAAGATAATAGAACAAGAGCGCGTTCACAGCGCACAGATACAGCTTAAAGGAGAAAGTGAAAGTTTCATCAGGATAACGGTGTGTATACTTAAATAGAAATTGTACATATATATATACGTAATTTTTCGTAAAATAAAATTCAAATACCAAAAAGGAGGTGTAAGCATCGGATATCATCTGGTTTTTTGTTTCAAAATTTTTTTTTTTTTTTTTATTGCAAAAGAGGTTTCTACATGGATGATTGGGTGAAGCATGGTTATGGGTACCAAATGTCAGTTTATGCGGTGCCTACTGGTGGTTGAAGCAGATGTTGAGTTGAAAGGCTTAGAGTATTTTTTTTTTTTACGAGATAATGAACTCCATTAACTAATTCCTATCAAGTAGTAGAGGTGGTGTTTTAGCGTGTCAATCTCGGCCAACTTTATTGACTGCCTTTGTAATTTATTAACCGACATAAGTTGAGGGTGAACTGGAACGTTTTGAACCTTAAAGTGGTACTCAAATGAAATCAGAAGGATGTGCACTGTTTGACTTCCATGAATCACAGCGAAGTCACTGATCTCTTGTGCCGCTTGTATAAACAAGTTTGAACCCGGAATTATTCAATTTTTCTAATGAAGGTGAGAGTAACTCCTGTGGAAGGACTTCCTTATCGAAAATCGGTTAATGGTTTGGTTGCCGGTTCTCTCATTCACCTCTATGTAGCCCAGGGAAGAGTGATATTAAACCCTGATCTACTAATTTAGAAGACGTAATCTGAGAATGGACAGCCTGGCAGTCCCATCAAGATTCCTATGTTGCCTTTGGCCTCTCTAATCGCTAGTACCTTCGCCTGAATTATACTTGAAATGCCTGAAAGGCGGTGTGATTTGGACATGATCAGTTCTGCTGAGAAAATACCCGCTCCAATGCCGGTTTCCATCTTGAAGCCGTTGGTGAAGATCGGTACTCGATATTTCGATAGGATTGAGTTATTGTTCCATTTCGTCCTGTAGTCGGTTATGGTCCTGAGCACTCCTATGACCATATCATTTCGTGGACCAGAAATGATGTATTTGATGTTCAGGTCCAGGCCCAGCAGAAGCACGTTAAGACCTTCTGTCGGACTCCATTGTAATGCTCCTGTGGTTTTCTTTGAACTTTGCTTAGTTTTACTTTGCTTCACTGTGCAGTTCAAGTTGACATAAAACCTCCACGTGGCGCCCCTGGATAGCTATCTCAGCATCCGCTGAATAGTGAACTAATATATGCAGCCGTGTTCTAGACAGGAGGACACGTTCTTCTATCCCGACCGGTTGTGACGGTTGTGCGTGGGGTTAACGGCCCAACCATGTAAAAAAAACCATTGTTACGAGAAAACGATTGCCCAGGACCGTGAAGGATGGAAAAAGGCATTAGTTCAGGCTCAAACCGTCCAAGGGTCGCTGGTTTGATAAGTAAGTAAGTAAGTAGGCTTTGCTTAAAGCGGGCTACCAAAGGAGCGATAGAATGGAACAAACTAGAAAGCGACGGATGTTTTCTTTGGCTTGTGTTCTATATTTAGTTTTCAGTTGACCTTGGAGTCAAGAATGAAGCCTTGCACTGGAGGATGGAGTAAGTGTTTGGTTGTTAAGACGTTGAAGCTTGGAAGCTGTTATTTTGTCGACAACTTGTGAGTTTTGATACTAAAATAACCAAGTCGTCCGCATTCCAATGTAATCAAACTCCGTCAAGATATTGTTGATGACCAGAAGCCATAGAAGAGGTGAAAAAACTCTTCTGTCTACGGATTTCGGTATGAGGCTGTTCCCTAGTTATGACTAAATGATTAACTTGGATATGATCCAGTTGTTAGCCAAATCTTCTGTGTCAAGCTTGTGGAGAGAGATTCTTGAATGGATTCAGTGTGCACAGGCTCCTTCTCTCTCCCATTTGTCCTGCTACTGAATGACATTCCTTCTAAACCCTAATCCGGTCTCCCCTTGGAACTACCTCTTTTCATTCGAAACTTTTGTCATGAACAAGCTATACGTGACTAGCTCTAACCAAATGACCCTCCAAGCGGGACAAGCTAGTGGAACTTGTATAAGAACTTTGCTCATCTGTTTTCACTACCACCGCAACGTTCCTAGAGATCTTATCGGCATTAGCCAGTGAACATGCACTTAGCGAGGGGCTTAAGAGATCTTAGCATCATTGGAATCCCCACTTTGAATTCGGAAAAATTGATGATCCAACCGATCAATGTCACCACAGACACACTCATTACATCTTTCGCAGGAATTCCCACAGTCCAGTGGTGACATTTTTAAAGGAGTACACCAAAATCCTTGACTACCCCTACATGCCGGGTTAAAATAACACATTCCAATGGTAAACGCTCATCTAATGGCATCAAGTGTACCTGACTGATGGCCACTTCAAATCCACTCAACCGTTCTTCTTTGGAAGACACTTATTAGTTATCCTTACAAGTTGTTTTCCACGAAGGACTCAAAATATATATGTACCTATCTCATTAAAACGTTACGGTATTTCTTACGCTCTATTTGTGTAACACTTGTTCATTGGTTACACCATAAACGAGTATAGCGCCCACAAATGTATGCAACACTTTAGGTATAAGATCAATAAACATGTCACTAGATGGAGCACTCTCTTCTCGAACAACATTTTATCGTTTATACGAGTAGTGTCACTTGAATTTCAAATGACAGTCATACATTCAAATGTGTCAATATTTCTTTCATTTTCAGAATCCAAGTCCTGTACACCGGAAGAATTTGCTTGTAAATCAGGTGAAGGTGAATGTATCCCCCTGGCATGGATGTGTGACCAAAGTAAAGATTGTACCGATGGATCTGATGAGGCAACTTGCAGTAAGGATGTTTTTTTTTGTTCTCTTTTGTGGCTTCTCTATCTTCTTTTCTCTTTGAGTTGTAGTTCTTTCGCTTTGTAATTAGAAAAGCTTGTTGCTGTTGCACCGTTTTTTCTATCGCCTTAGCACAAAATACTTTTTAATTTTATTTGTAATTAATTGCTTTATTTGTTTAGAGATAAATGTTGCTGTTGTTGATTAAAAAAAAAATGTATTTCAGTTTATTATCTACGGTAGGTACGAGTAAAAAAAAGAAAAGTCTCTGTTCGTACGGTGGTTGGGTTTTATGTAAATTTGTTTGGTAAAGCTGTACACTGACGTTTGAAAGTTTTAAACTAAATTTTTTTAATTTTTTATTTTTTTTAAATGGAAGGGCAACATTAATTATAAGTTTAGCGAACTGTACTTGTTTATATTTCACCAGTCAGTGACGGAGAAATATTTTATTTTTTTTATGTTAATTAGAACTTATTTTGAAACTTATTTTCAATGGAAGCTGACAAGCTTTACAAACTGACAAATAGCGGGTTTGTATATAAAGAAGTTTCGATGTGCTTTATTTGTTTTAAAATACTTTGGACAGGAAATAATTGTTAATGAATTATAGAAGTGTTACTGTACAGCCTTCGGGGACCCCATTTGAGAACTCAAAGTTTTCAGCCAATTTATCATTTTGTTTGGGGTGTTTCATTAAACGCTCCTATCTTTAATTTGAAATAAAACAAAGTGTGTGTGAGATATCATCGAAATTTTTTATTCGTTTGAAAGGCCTATCGATGCCATTATGTATGGAATATAACATCGATCAAATGTCCACTGCGGCTTCTCTGGGTGGCGCGCATCCGAAATGTCAAATTTTTCACGACTCTGGCGCATATATCAGGCTTATTCGTATAGACCTGCGACTTAAGAAAACCCCACAAGAAAAAGTCTAACGCACGATCTCCGTGGCCAGTTCACATCAACTCCACGTGAGATGACCATGCTCTCGAATCACTCGTGCAGAACTTCCAATGTGGCGTGAGCTGTGTGACACGTAGCGCCGTCCTGTTGAAACCACATATCGTTGGTGTCCATATCATCCAAATCAGGCCAAAAAAAAGTTGGTAATCATCGACCTATAGCGCTCGCCAACGTCGTTCTCCAAGAAATATGGACCGATGACGTCGCCAGCCCAAAATCCACACCAAACAGTGACTTTTTCGGGATGCATTGGACGCTCTTGAATCTCATGTGGATTGGTATCATCCCAAATTCGACAATTTTATTTTGCAAAACAGACTGAATAAATGATAGCCAATTTGACAGATGTAGCTTCAACAATATGGCCGCTATCAACTGTCAAAGTTCGGAAGTCCGTATTGGAAGATCCTTTACATCGCTGTCCTTGCTTCGTATTGATAGCAATATTCAAGCTTAATTCCAACAAGCCTGCTCTGAACCTTACGGTTTGTTATGGTTTGTATGTTGGAGAGGGTTGTTCACAGCCCTTGGCACTTCGGTCCTATTATGCCTTCCTTTCAATTTCGCTTCAGAAGTTGTTACTTCTCTGGATGAAGAGCACCAAGCTGTTGAAATGGGATAACTTCGCCGTCAAGAATTCCTCTTTCTGAGTTGAGAGAGGGGCAGGTCATTCCAGAGAGGTCTCTTCACTCTCAAGACAAGACATGCGATGTATAGATGTTTGTTTAGTTGGCAGTGTCCTCTAAGAATTACAATTTGGACTCTGAGGTTGTTCCTTCCAAAATCCACAATAAAACAAGATCATGCTCGTGATGGTTCGGCTTTAAGCATGCTTATCCTGGTGTGTTAACTCAGGTTTCTCTCGGCTTTTTGAATGGCTTACGAAAAGTGATTTTCTTACTTACTCCACAGAAGGGTTGGAGTCCAATGAATTTAGTTGATACGCCATCTTTAACCAGGGAGTCGGCTTTTTCGTTGCCTAAAAATCCGCTATGTGCGACAATTCAGTTAAAGATGACCATGTTGCTCCTAGCTAGGTCCAAGATCACATTGTGGGTTTCTAAAACTAGCTTGGATTTGATGGCAGGTGCCTGTTAATCACCACATAATGAATAGGGTTTAACATTTCTTGTGACTTAGCGCCGTGGCTTTGTGGTTAGTCCGTTGGACTGCTAAGCAAGAGGAAACAGATTCGAGCTTCAAAACAACCAAACGATTCTCGCGGCACCACCTCTTTGCAGGGGTGACAAACTTTCTCAATCCACCGTTTGGAATTGGCAATAAAATTGTCTTACATGAATGGTTCCGAGAAGCTTAAGTTCCTGGATCTCTATGAACTGTCGCGCCTAATATTTGTCTTTGCACTCACCTCCGAAGAACAGCGTGGTAGAAGAAGATCTCAGGTGACGCTCGCAAGTGGAAGCTGGTTTCAATCAACTTAACGTGCTCAAAATCGAGCTGCCTGGATGTGCTTCTTGGTTGAGGACCAGATCCACCTCGCAAATCCACCTTAAGTAAGCACATTGTTAGCCTACGACCAATCTAACCCTGTCTTCTTTTGGAACAGAACTCTCCTTTTACTTTTCTGTTTTCTACGATTCTACGATCTACGGTTCCATGAGAAGCCGCTGGAAGTTGTAAAAGCTCGTTCCCGCTGTTTATTACGAAGTAGGTATATCAGGGATTTATCGTTATCTCTTTTGTTGATCTCAAACCCTTGACTAAGTCTTGCAGTCATAAAGAAGTTCACCGTGACTTTAAGTGTAGACACCATCCTTGATTCCATCTTCTACAGAATTCTTTCGCTTGAATTGAATTTATATGCTCGTCCTTGTTTGTTTGAAACCGTTCAATATGTCATAAGACTCTGAAAAAGTCAATTCCAAACATTGAATGCGTCCTCTAATGACAACCTTGTCACATATCTTCGACAGGCTCAATGAAAACCGTCATTCAATTTCATTTTGGTTTTAATCCTAGCCAGATTAAAACTTAAGCACACACACACACACTCCCAGAGAAAAGTCCACCATCTATTCGTCGTCTATTCAAGGAAAGGTCTAATAAATAAATTTACGTAACATGAACCCTAATTTAAAATTTGTGAGCTTATTCCATTGAAAAGAGAAATTGGCAGGTGTGGTATGATTAAATCGGTCGAAAATAACCCTCCTCTCATCTCACACATATAACACACTTGTATCTCTGGGTTTGTTGCATGCACATACATATATAGATACCATATTCCATATGGTTCCTCTGTATAGACTTATAGAGGATTGAAGAAGAAATGCGAAGAAAAAAAAAAAAAAGATAATCAACTTCTAGTGGATAGATTTCATCATTTGGCACGTGTACGGAAGCATATTTCAGAGCAATTTGTTCCCGCATGATTGCGAAAGGATATTAGAGAGTTAAATCTGAAGTAAGAGTAGCTGCCATCCTTGGAACTATAAAGAGATGGTGTCGAGAAGAAATGACTGACAGGGTGAATTCATCAAAAGATATAGAGCGTAGCAGTTTGAAAGGTTGGTGATTTCCGGGCCAAAAATATCAAAGGACACTATATACATACATGTGTACACGGCACGTATGTACACACACAACAGCTATTAACATGATTAAGTGTGTGGGCTTTTGTGAGAATCTATTCACATATTTATTTATTTTCTTTACCTTTTGTTTGAATTTTTAAGAAAATCTATTTCACCTCACCATCATTGTCTTTGCACAAGGATACAAGGATACAATATAAGTTTTCTTCTTTTTGTATTCTGTCGTGTGCTGTTTGAAATGTCACATGTATCCTTGTTGAACATCCTTTGCATGTCCCCAAACGCCTTTTCCATTCTACAATGCTGCTACTGTCATTCCCAGGATGATGATGATGGTTTCATTCGGAATCGATGTCTGTACGTAACGTGACTGTACTCGATGTGGATGATGAAAAGCCAATATCTCTACCGTCTCCACTAGGTGGGAGTGAAGGTATTATTTCGGAAGGAATATCGACTTGTCACACTACTGCATCCATCACTACAATTGTCAGGCAAATTTGAAAGGAAAAAAAAATAAAAAATTGAATAAGGCCGAGGCTATAACTGTCAAATTTTGGAGCATACGGTAGAATGTGACAGTGGCAGCCTGATGTCCTTGGAATTGCAATTACTGCTTCACTGTATAAAATGAGAATAGCATTAGTACAGTGTACACATACACGTACTTTGTGGCATAGGTAACCTCATCAGAACCGACTTGAAAGGATTAAGCACTTTATTCTTGCAAATCTGGGTTTTAAAGTTCCTATCGAAGTTTCTCTCATCTAGATTAAGTTCACACAAATTTTTCAATTCGAAAATCATTGGCTCTAGTCACCTTAGTTTCCTTTACCGATTGGTGGAAGGACAACGAACGAGATGAGATAAGATGACAGTTGATAGCGGCCATATTGTTGAAGCTACATCTGTCAAATTGGCTGTCATTTTCTCAGTTTGTTTTGCCAAATCACCATGGACGGATATAGCGTTCAACAACACGTTCAAATAATTAAATTGTTTTATCAAAATGGGTGTTCTGTTCGGGCAACGTTCCGCGCGCTTCGCCCATTTTACGGTCGCCATAATCGTCCTTCCGAGAGGACTATTCGCAGTGTGGTGTATAAATTTGAGTCCACTGGTTCAGTAAACGATCAACCAACACCCGTACGTCGACAAAACGCCAAATCTGCCGAAAATATCGCCGCTGTCCGTGAGAATCCGTACAGGAAAATCCGAGGCAGTCGATTTCGCGTCGCTCACAGGACTCGGTCTTTCGCAGACCAAAACTCGGCGAATTTTGCTTCGTGACTTAGGCCTGCATCCGTACAAAATTCAACTGACCCAGGAGCTGAAGGTAAACGACCATAGACAACGACGTGTGTTCGCTGAATGAGCTCTGGAGCTGACCCTAATTTTCATCGAAAAATCATCTTCAGCGATGAGGCCCATTTCTGGATGAATGGGTACGTCAACAAACAAAATTGTCGAATTTGGGACGATACCAATCGACATGAGATCCAAGAGCGTCAAATGTATCCCGAAAAAGTCACTGTTTGGTGTGGATTTTGGGCTCGCGACGTCATCGGTCCATATTTCTTTGAGAACGATGAGGTCCATGATTACCAACTTCTTTTGGCCTGAATTGGATGATATGGACATCGACGACATGTGGTTTCAACAGGTCGGCGCTACGTGCCACACAACTCACGCCACATTGGAAATTCAACACGAGTGATTCGAGGGCATGGTCATCTCACGTGGAGGTGATGTGAACTGGCCACCGAGATCGTGCAATTTGACCCCGTTTGACTTTTTCTTGTGGGGTTTTCTGAAGTCGCAGGTCTATGCAAATAAGCCACAAACCACAGCGGCCCTCAAACCCAACATAACCCATATGCCATCGATAAAATTCAGCCTGATTTATGCGCCAGAGTCATGGAAAATTGGACATTTCGGATGCGCGCCACCCAGAGAAGCCGCGGAGGACATTTAAACGATGTTATATTCCATACATAATGGCATCAATAGGCCTTTCAATCGAAAAAAAAATGTCGATGATATCTCACACACACTTTGTTTTATTTAAATTTAAAGATAGGAAGCGCTTAATGAAAGACCCTTTAGTAACCCAGTTCTAAGCCAAAGATTGGATTTTGGTCTAGAATTCTCTGAATGACAGCTAACCACATGACAGTTGACTATTTGACAGCTAATTCAACTCTTATTGAACGTGTTCAGTGCTTCAGATTTTTTATTTTTTTTTTGTTTAAACCACTTAATATCGTGTGTAGAATAATTTAGTCATACCCATCCGAAAAGATTCCATTTTATTCCCAACAAAATGTCAAAAGCTATAGATACTCGTATACATATCCATTCAAGGAAAACCTATTTCCATCTATTAATATAAAAACAAAAAAAAAATCATTTCCTAGGTGACATTACTTATTCCAAAGGAAAAAAAAATCTTCACAGGTTTGTTAGGGATTCACAAATGGCATTGGCATTGGCATGGTATACCTTTTCCCTAAGCCTACACATTTCTTTTCCACTTTTCACAGATTAACGATCGAAAATGAGTGTAGCTGTCGCCTTAGATTTTTTTTTTCTCCCTAGTCTTTCTTATACCCAAAACGATAACATGGGTTCAAAGAGTATGCCTTAAAGTTTACGACAAAAACAGGAGAGAGGGGACAAAAATAGCAAAAAAAACCAAAAAAAAAACCCAAAAAGATGCGAGAGAGCTAATTTAAATTTCAAAAAAGGATATTCTAAGGTTTTTGACACACATAATAACATAATCTGTAAAAGAAAATTGGAAAATGAGGTGACAACACACTACGACGAGATGTAGGTTCCTGTAAGATGTTCCCTGAATAATTTATACCTTTGATTCTTTATGCATGGCTTTTTGAAACAGGCGAGGTGTTGGGGGGGTAAAGCGAACATGTTTTGTTTGTTTGTTGTCATTTTGTTGGTTGGTAAGATCCTTTCTTATAGCCCCCTAGTTACATATTATTGTTATAAAGAAAATATGAGAAGGAAATCCTTGGAATTTATTCTAATAGTTATGAGTTCTTTTTTTTGGACATAGGTATACTTATTGTGGTAGGCAGGGGGGTTATTGCGCTAATGACAATTTAAAGCACAAAAAAGGAATTCTAAAAGATGTGTCCTTTGGGTATACATCTTAAAATGTAACGAAATAGCACTAAAGGGGGGTTATTTAATTTGGATTAGTTGAGAATGTGTTTCTACCTTTTGAAAAATCTGACAATCTCTGCAGCCGACACAGTTTATGTCATTGTGACATGTGATATTTCTCATCTGAATTGAGCTGAAACAGGGATGACAACTAAAACTTGTTTGTCATGAGTGTAGTTAACAAGGAAACTGGCACAAGCCTTTTAATAACGATAGACAATGATGACTACAAAATAGTCAAAGGTTGCGTTGTAGCACATCATAATCTACAGCCTCATTCGGATCTCAAAGGATCCATTGTATTCCCCGGAGTAGGATGCCTGAAATTACAAAACACAGGGAATTATGAATCGTAATTGACTTCCCTGAACTATTCCGAGTTCAGAGGGAATTTTAGGATGGTTTGCGGAAGCTTGTTTGACAATTCGACCAGGTCATTAAAGAAGTGTTCTCCGACGGCTGTCCTTCTATTTCTGCTGAAGCTCATAGAAGGTGGAACGTCTCAACGTTTATGTCGACATCATCTGCATAGGTCCAGTGTACTCAAAAAAAAAAAAACTGTTCAGTAGGTTGTCACCTTCTGTTGGGTGCAATGATTTTCTTTGTTTTTGTTTTGTTTTGTTCCATCCAGAGCACCCTTGAACAATGGTGCAGCGCTGGCATCATCGCTTGTCACGCTGAAGGTTTCAGGTTCTACTCCCGATGTCAAAAAAAAAAAAAAACAAAAAAGTCAATCAACTGCGAAAAAGTTGACGTCAACTCTACTGTGGTCGTATGGCTTGAAAGTTTTGATCATACTGAGTAGTAGTAGCTACATCGGGATGTTTGAAAGAAATACTGTGAATTATGAGCAATGGCAACAATACCAATAATTCTCCCCAGTCATTCTGGACACCACCCTCGGAGCAAAAAACAAAAACCTAATACCACTTAAGTTTCAAAAGTCTCTACACCAACACTAGCGCTGTGTGAATAGCATCATTAGGATATTTATAACCCCTTTAGCGCTATTGAATTATAAAAATAAACTCCATCTCTCATTCAAATGAATAGAAGGGCACTACGGTTTTTATGGTCGACCATGAAGTCCGGTTTGAGAAGCTTTTACATTGCTTGGTGAGGGATGGTGCCTCGAAACAGTTTTTTTTTGTCTTTGTTGACTCGAATCTGTGTCAGTTCGTTTAGTAGTCGAACACCCTAAACACTGGACCATGACAACCGCTTTCGTCTTGACAGCATTTATATTGCTTGGTGCTTGTTGACCCTTCTTTCGTCTTAATACTCACGAACATACTGCGTTCTCCCGGTCAAGCTAGCCATTCCACGAACTTTGGAAAGATTTTGCTTCTGGTGTTAGCGTTTGATTTTGATTTTAAAGAACTCCCATGACACCAAGTCCGTCAGCCGCATGTTCCACTGGTTGACATTTTTGAACACGATTCGACACAAGTCTATAGTGGTCTCACCAAATTAATAAGCAAATTTGTAGTTTTTACCAACTTTACTCATTGAACACACCCCCAAATGTCACCGTCATAGATCACAGTACATTTAAATGGATGCATCCAGCATCATAAGTTCTGTTCTCAATTTTTTTTCAAATCCCATGTCAAACTTCTAAATTTATATTGCGTTGTTCGTCAAAACATTTTTATCAAAATTAACTTTCTAACTTTTAACACGGTTTTTTTTTTTACTATTTTCTTTGTTGTAAATACTCATACAAATTTATATACACACTTTTTTCATTATTTGAAAATAATTTCTCTTCAATATTCGTTTACATTTGACGTTTCTAGAACGTGGAGAACATAATTCAATCCCTTTCCCATCCCATTCCATAACATATACAAGTTTTATTTATGATTTCACCATAAGGCCCACAGAATATGGGGTTACAAGGGACCAACCAACATCAAACTCTTCAGAGGAAACTTTCCCATTTCAATTCTGGTGACAATGTCCCATAATTGACGTCAACTTTTCGTTATGACTCTTGGCACTTGGAAAACTTTTCCCAAAGAACTATCCGAAACATCGAAGCCACCGAAGCCACCCTGGGTTTGTGATAACCTACTCGTTTGCACACTGCAACGCTGAATACAACCACTCAATGCCAAGAGTAGCTAGCTAAAGTATCTACATATATTAGTTTTGGTTTCGATTTTTGAATACCTATAGTCAGTCATGATGCATATAACACAACACACAGGGATGGTTTTTGTAAAGTTTTTACGCAGAAAAAAAATAACAAAAAAAAACTTTTAAATTCGATAGAATACATGGCATCGGGCGAGTCTATCACTAATGCAAATGAGTTATAGGGAAGAAACTTTTAAATATTTTAAGGAAACCTGTCATTGGTGAAATTTCTTCTTACTTTCACAACGTGACATGGACTAAATAGATGATTTTTATTTTTTATTTTTTTTTAACATTTAAGCTTCTTTTCATCGAAGACGGGTAAAATAAAAATAAAAAAAAGACGAAGAAGAAGTTGACGTTGAGGAAAAGAAAAAGACGAAGAAAAAAAAGATTTATTTCTTTGGACGACTTTGGCAGTGTGGAGAAAAAGTTTTTCAGTTAAAAGTTGTGTTGGCTTTATTTTTTCGAACAGCTGTTGGTATACTATACGAGAGAGTATGTGTGTTGTCAAACGACACGTAATTATGTTGAGAAAAATTATTTCTTTTCATGGTGAATGTTATTTATTTGTTTTGCGCTGAATGCTGTCATTGTCAGTAGTGTAATTAAGAATAAGGGAGTGTGTAACAAAAAGTGAAACATTCAATTTTTGTCACATATCTTTAGGCGCGAAGGGAAAGTATAGTGATTGATCTAAAGTACTTTCTTCACACTTCAAAAATTCTCTCCGCGGGACTCGGTTATACTTTGCAGGGCTGATTAGCAATAACTCCTGTGTTTCCTGCTTTTGCTTGTCTTATTTGCTCAGCTATCCCTAACTAGTTTGGGCATTCGGTGATAAGGAAAGTTCAGGGGAGTGCGTGGTATCTTTTCAATAGAAATATAGAAAAAAAAAACGAGCGCGGATAGACCACGTCCAATGAGGGGACATTGAGGCCATTTCTCTTGGGAACTTTCTATGCACCTGCCCAGCCTTATCAAGGCTCTAACCCTTTGCGCGCACAATGGACCTTCATTTTGGTCTAAGCGTGTACCTAACCTAACGTCTGAGAGTAAAAATTTTCATCTAATTGTCCTCAGTCTATAAGGAATGGTGGACTCAGCAGATTAGTACTTTAATCTCCATGTACTCGGTAGATGGGTCTAAGGTCGCTACTCACATAGGCCAACTTGGATTCATTGTGCCCATTACAAGGGCTATACTAAGAGCTACAAAAGAAACACTTCTGGGTTACAATGGAGCCCAGGCCCTCCCTGGACTATTTATAGCGTCACTTTAAATTAAGTACTAGTCTACAATCAACTGGATAAAGATAAAAAGCTCGCAAAGCAGTCTAAGCATCGATTCTATTTCTTCTTCGACAAAAGTCGTTATAGGATTTCAGAGCGGCTTTGCTTGAAGACGAATGGCAGAGTAAGGACGGCAGAAACGAATCGTACACCTCTCCGACTAAATCTTTTCCTCATCAAGGATTTGTCTAAGTGTTCTCGCTACTCGGCACGTCTATCTATTATTTCACCCTACTACCACAGTTACAGGAACGCAAATGAGAAGGAAACTCTCTCCCATTTCCTCTGCAATTGTCCGGCACTAGCAAGAGCCACAGTTTGGCCCTAAACCAACCATTCTTCAACAACCTTAATGACATCTCGAGTAAAGGGATACGAGATCTTATCCGTTTTCTTAACTCCACAGGCTGGATCTAGGCACTAACTGTCTCACATCCTCAACAACGCACATCATAAACCAGGTCACACGAGTCGTGGTAACAAAAAGGCACATTCTAGTGCTGATTGGGTTCATGTTGAATCGCCACCTCTACCTACCTACCTATCTAGAGTTTCATCGTCAAATTCTGTAGTTAGTACAAAGAGAGGGACGTATCTAGTTGCAGCCCTTTCCTCCCAACTTCATCAGCTCTTTTATTGCCCATCATATCCATATGCATATGGGGGATGGCAACAGTAAAATTTGAATTTAAATCCAGACTTGCAAAGTACGAGCTTTCTTCTTGAAATAAAGTGGCTTTCATTTACATTTCAGTAGAACTGTCATAATTTGACAAACTGACGAGATGGAACAAAAACGGTGTCAAAATGTTTTTCCTCTTTACATATTATCATGTCCAGCAGTGTATAAAAAATGTTAAGCACCTTGAGTCTTATAAGGACCCAGTCCCTGTTTGACTTTTCCATAATCACAAAGAAAAACAGAATGACAGAAATTAAGTCAGTTATATGTCAACATTTTCAATTGTACTTCTGACAGTTGTTGAGACATCTCAACAGTTTGCAAAGCTTTAACACTTTGACTGTCAACAACAAAACATCTGCTTACAAGAGTGTCACTCTTGTCAAAAAATAAATAAAAAAAAACCAAATTCTCTTCCAATTGTGGTTAAACATTGTTTTTCGCAATCAGCACTCTATTTTGATTTAATATTTTATTATTTATGGTTAAGGTTTCATCAGACTTATAAATATACATTTAATTAATGTGTAATAAATTATTTAAGCAAATTGTCATTGTGGCCAACGATTTATTGTTGTTCCACGAAAGTACTTACAATCGAAAGAGAATTATATTTTTTTTTGTGCGAATTAATTCACTTTGATTTTTTTTTCCATTTAATTTATTAAAAAATCGTAGAATTTTATGTTTCAATTATTTATTTATTGTTGTCAGAAGGTAGACTATATAGAGTTCAAACAGTGAAAAGAAGGGATGAACACGAAATGCAGTGTCAAATGGAAAGGTCAGAGGAGGTTTCACAAATGTTTTTCAACGGACAAGTCATCATATAACTAGCAAACCTTGACCTATCTTTTGAGTCCAAAAGCGGTCTTAACGTGTGTACACAATTATTTTAAAATTAGTTGTCTTGTTTCTAAGCCAAGGACAGAGACTGCATTAGATAAAAGCTCTAATTTCCTATCTCTTCGACTCATGGCTTGCCTGGAGCTGTTATAACACCTTCAAGCAATAATATTTTCATAAAATTGTTTCCATCTATTGGATACCCTCACAAAAGGGCATTAAAAGCAAAGAGATTACCAACTTAGGTTCTATGTAGGTCTGTTTCTCTTCTGTGACTTTTCCACCAGCCACATAAGGTTGGAGCTCAACTCATAGCAGGGTACCAACTACTGGACTTCGTCAATCAAGAAAAGTTAATTAACCCCTCAAAACAGTAAGAGAAGTCAAGAAATTCTCAAGCGTGATGCTACACCAACCCTATCTTCCCCCACAGGCGAACTACAACGGGTCTAACCGAGGGCTAAGTTAAGAGCTACCTATCTCACCCTTCACCACCAGCCAACCAACTAAGCATAGTTCTAAGCTACTAATGGACTTTCTCAACGAAGATTGCTTACTGAGCTATCATTTCAACAAGCTGGACCTCAGTAACACGGTCATATGCTGACTCTGCTTGGTAGAGCTAGAATCAGTAGAGCACATCTTGCGCGAATATCCCGCCATAGCTCGAAGCAGTCTTTAACTCTTCAGGAGTGGATTCATCCCCCCAGCAATAGCCAACCATTCATCCACAAGCACAATCCCGAGGCTTTTTCATGACCTCGAACTTGCTAAGTATCAAAGTTTACAGAAAAATCTTCTTCGGCACAAAAGATCTTCTAGGTCTAGAGCTACTATTAAGTTTAGAGAAAATGATTCCAGGGGCTTTGATTGCTTCTTGATTGTCCAAAGTGATGTGGATATCAAGTTTTTCTTTAGCCAAGATAAGACTTCTTTAATCTTCAAGATCTCCGCCTGTAACATGCTGCAATGATTTGGAAGACGGCAAGAGAGGCTGAGGCTTAGCATTTCTGTGAAAACACTTCCATCTACTCCGTCAAAGGTATAAAGGTAGGTAGGTAGGTGAAACTGGCTGTCTGGTAAGTCCTACCAGAAACACAAGTAGCGCTTATGCGCCTTCTTGATACCACGACACACGTGGAAGTTTGCAAATCCATCCTGTGGAGTTGAGAAAGTTAATGATGTTGAAACAATTTATATCAGAGGTCTGTGGTCCTTGAAAAAGGCTTTGCCAAGTGTGAGATGTCTGGTTCTGGCTAGTACCGGGCAGTCGCAGAGACTTTCACTGTCTCCGTTTTCTTTTCCTATGTATTTTCGCGGCTACGGCAATGAATGGTAAAGGAAATGCTAGTGACCTGGGCTTACTGCTAACATTTTTACTGTCTCGGTGCGAGTTCTGTTGATTAGGTCGTTCGTCCTATTTTTATTGTAGGTAGGCCATATCTGCCTTGTTTTCTAAGCTGTTCCACATAAATTTGGCAATTGAGAGAAAATGCTAAAGAATTCTTCCCTTTATGAGTCCAATCAGAGAGCAAAATATCTCCGCAACCTTCAAAGGTTGGTTCTCACATTCAACTTTACGGTTTTTTTTACCGGGAACCCTGAGGAGAGTGATATTCAACCGAGCACTTAACTGGGTAATAGTTTCCTTACACTGTTCTACTCATTTGGAGGACAAAGTGTGTGAATGGAGTCCTTTGATGGCAGCCTTGCTGTCAATAAAGATTCTTGTGTTGTTATTTGTTTGTTGAGCTGAGACTTAGTACCTTGGAGGCCGCTCTAATCGCTAATACTTTCACCTAGAATACAGTGGAAGACTGAAAGGTGGTACGTTTTAGATACTTTCAGTTCCGCTAAGGAAACACTTGCTCCAATGCGGCATTCCATCTTGAAGCCGTCGTCGGTAAAGATCGATACTTGGTATTTCGAAAAGGAGTGAGTTATTTTTCTAGGTTAGGTCTAGGAGAGCTTTAAATTTCGACTTCTAAATCAGCCTCTGAAGGGAAGAAGACAACCCTGAACTCATTCTGAAGTTGTCTAAACGTTTATGTCACCAATTTTGACATATGGTTATCGGTGTTCCACACAAAGACTTTTTGTTTAAGGTCTGGAGCTCGTTAAAATAAATTAAATACCTACTTAACTAACTTTTTTTTATTTTACATGACAACTTTACAACTGACAGAATGTACTGAAACCGAAACATATAAAACGTCAAAGTGCTACCAACAAATGTCATTTAACTTCTTTTTAATGTTTCTTTTCTTAAATTTTCTAATCGCTCGTTACGAACTCCTTACACAATCTCTGTATGCAGATCCCTTCAACCAGACACAACCACACATCTGTCATTATGTCAAATGAAACGTCATGTCTCAACTTAATGAGGTTTGGTTTTTGTGACTCCTTTAAGTGTCATTCACTTGTGGGTGTCAAAATTTATAATTATTTCTCATGTTGTTGAATTAATTAAAAAAAAATAAATAATAACACCACCTGTCACGGTTTACTAGAAAAAATTTAAGATCCTAGCCATAAGGCTGCACTCAAGCTTGCAGCATTTTATTTTTAAGAATTTAATTTCAATCCTACGTGCTCCAATTACGTTAACAAATTATACAAATAAAAAAAAAAATTATTTTATTATTTTCATTACCTGCTGGTGATGTAAGAAAATAAAAAAATAAAAAAAAAATACAAAAATGTCGAGGACACACACAAATTTTATGCAAATATATACAAGTTGACTTTTCTCCAGGATAAGAGGGAAAATCTAACGAAAAAAACAAAAGCTCCTTTCCGCGAATGGGTGGCATTTTCTATTTTTTATTTTTTTTTAATTTTGAGAATGGATGCACAAATGTTTTATTCTAAGTGGAAATGAATATAACATCTCGCGCGGCAAGACGTAATCTCGTAACCATATGTCGGATTGGTGTACATATGTCTTTATGTTCGTCCTCCCACCTCGGTACACATATGCATCGTTGGTATACAAAAAGTTTTCATTTGTTTTACTGTATTTTTGTTTAAGGTTTTATGTTGTAACACGGAGCAAGGAACAAGGAGCTTCTGTAGTATTGGTTGCTTTGTTTTTCCCTTTTTTGAGAGCGGGGGGGGATGAAGATTTGTTCTGTTTGTTTTAAGTGCCTAAAGGATGAGTATATGTGTACTCGTACTTAGTTGTATGTTTGTAGAGGGTTTTTTTAATTTTTCATAGCTGATGTTGCACGTTGCTTTGGGCCACACTAACACTGCATATTTTTTTACTATTTGCTTGTAGTCGCTTAAATATTTCATATGGGGAATGTATGTACATAGTAGTCCTGTGTCATCAGTAAAATGTCAATTTTAAAACTTTTTTTAATTTTTTCCCCTCGTTTAGATGAAACATGTCGAACGGATGAATTCACATGTGGAAATGGACGTTGCATTCAAAAACGTTGGATGTGCGATCGGGATGATGATTGTGGAGATGGTAGCGATGAGAAAAATTGTCCATCGATTGAATGCAATCCAAAAACTGATTATGAATGTGCGGATGGTTCATGCATACCAAAGAGATGGCATTGTGATGGGGATATCGATTGTCCGGACGATTCGGATGAAATGGTAAGTGTCAATGGGGTGGGGTTATTATTTTGACATGTGTTGAATAACGTACGATTATTGGATGGAAATATACATTTAAAATGTATCAGACTCGATTTAACGTCAAGTGGAATCAGAACGAGTTTAATTGGGTCAGCAGAGGGGCAATGGGGTAGACTTTGGACGTCATGCAGATGGATTTTTATACGTTTTTTCTTGTCAAGTTGGTGGTAGTTTTTTTTGTTTTTTATAATGTTGCGACTTCCAGGAAGTGATTATTGTATTTCAGTGTGCATTTCGATTCGGTTAAATGCGGACTCCATAGGGGGGTGAAAGGATGGTAAAGATTTAATTCACATTTAATGGTGTTGGAACACCACGCTGAAGCACTCACGCACAAAAATAGGTCAATTGTACCATCAGCAATCCTTTCACTGTGTTTTCATCGTCTTTCTACGAAAGTCGAGTAAGAGCTTCAGTGATAAGGAGCTTAGGTTACCAGCACTCATTGCATCAGCCATGCAGGCCAATCACACAGAAAGAGTTTCGCAGTGTAGTTGTCTTCTCCACAAGCGTTGCAGATAGTGGTGTCACTTAAACCGCAAAATGGGTGTGTCCCAAAAGTTGTCTGTAGTCCTTTCTATTGAGAGACGATAAGAATGCCAGACATCGGGAAGTATCCGTTAAGTCTGCCTGCATCCTGGAGAGTCAAACTACCTACAGTTGTGTTTGCTAGAAAACCCAATCATCGATGCAAGCCTTAACCGAAGATACGGTCAAACCTAACGTGGATTTAGGGCAGCTTTCCCAGCAAGCTCGGAGAACTCATTTTCGGTAATTTCTCTGTGTCCATGAACCCAGACAAAGCTTAACAGTTTCAGTCTTCCCACCGAATTCAATCCAGTTCTACGTTTTCAAACTATGAAAGAGGATAGAGCAAAGCCTTAAGTGCTGGGAATAGCTCCCGTGCAGCAGTGACAGTATCATTTTTGAGTGAAAGCTTATCCCAACAGACAACTGAGGTTTGTGCCGAGAACGGTCCTATAATCGCCTTATAGAACCGCAAAACTCTTTTCTGTGATAAGTCCCATGTCTTGCCGAAAAGCTGAAAGTGCATGAGCCTCTTTAGACTCGATGTGGTTCGACAAAAAAAAAGTTTTGTTCGCTTTGTTGGCAAATGGGGAATCAGTCTAGCCAACTGTAGTCTTAAGAGGGAAAGTCCATTCAGTGTACACCATCTGTCAATTGTCTTAGAGCAGACAGTTCGAAGAAAATGACAAACAAACATTAAGGCAACGTCATCCGCATATGAATGTACGTAGATTCTAGAACTATTGAAACGTTCAAGCAGAGAGTCCATCAGCATGTACCACAGTGAGAGGATACAAAACGCCACCTTGTTGGCAGCCCCTATTGCTCTAATCCACAGCACTAATGATTCATTCAAGGCGTGTTCTCTGGCAGAGTCATTGTCAAAAGCTCCCTCTTTCTCGATGAAAACGTCCATCGCGTATTGTTGCATAAGGGAGATTGGATGCAATTGCTCAACCTGCTCAACCAGCCCTTCCATGTTTTTCAGGATAAAGGTAGACAGACTGATGGGTCTGAAGCTCTTGGCCAGCCTTGAGTAGTCTTCTCTACCAATTTTTGGTATAAAAGCCACTCTAACTGTTCCCCAGGGTGTTGGCATATAAACCAGTGCCAAGCCCGCAGTGAAGATGTTCTTCAAAGTTGTCACGACTGGGTATATTCCATCCATCCCAGGCGACTTGAAACCTTCACAAGATTCAACTTCATCCGTTACCACACTCAGTATACCAGTTATCCCGAGTGGCTCGATTGAACTGACAGTCTTGCTGGCCGGGACTACTGATAACCTGGGAAATTAGTCTCCAACAGAACACTAAAGGCTTCCGTGATTGTCTCAGAAAAAGGTGCCGTCTTCTTTATTCACTTTTCAATGTATATTAGCTTTTAAACACTTTCAAAGTTAAAGACCGCTACCCCATTCAATACCAATCAATGCCTTATCAGTTAAATACATTTAAAGAGAGTTTAATTAGACCTTAATTAAGTTCAATGTAAACCATCATTAGCTTCAAACTTTAATTGGATTTCATTATTAAGAAGTGTAACCCTTTTCAAAATCCTTTCTTGACCTTTTTTTTTTGTTGAACATAGCCCGTGTTGTTTACTTTTTTACTTTTATTTAGCTTTCAAAACTCTCTTTAGGATTCATTGTAAAACAATTGCAACTAAAGGTTGTTACCTCATTTGTTGTTAAGGTGTCGACAACTTGAAAGTTTCATCATTATGAGAGCAGCAGCACATCGATAAATTGTTTTATTGTACACTTTCCTTTATCCTTTTTTTGTTTCTGTGGGTTTAGGTGTTTAGTTTAATCTCCCTCCCGCCCCCTCCTTCTCATAACATTCTCGTAAAGACAAAAAGGTATTTTGAACACATTGTCCGTCTGCCGTTTTATACCTAAGGACTTGATGAGATGAAATTGTATATTTATGTGTCTTTTAGTTTAGAAAGTTACTTTTGTAATAGATACGACAATTGAAAGGGGTTACCTGTGTGAAGGGATAATGTGTCCTACTATTACATTTGTCTTTTGTGGGCATTTTACGGTAAACAGATCTGATGGGACTCATAACTGGTGGCAGTTTTGTGAAGCTAGTAAATAGGTGTCATGAGTATGGACCCAAGTTCATTTGTAAGTCCACGTCTTGGGACCTAGGAACATAAAAAGTGACCACAAAGTGCTCTTAAAAATTCAACGTTTAGGACAGTTTTAGTCGATGCATAATGTCCTTTTTTTGTTCCTTTTCGACGTACCCTGGGTTGGATTTGATAAAAACATGTCTTTTAACTTTTCATTAATCAAATTTCATTCCTTTTGGGGTAAACATACCTCGCTAAGGTCCAGGAAATTCGGTTTGGTCTTGCTTACATCTCATCCTGACACTTAAGTTTGTTTTGAATCCATTTCGGTTAAGTCTTTGAGATCAACCACCAGAAGTGTGTTTTGTTGGAAAATTACAAGTACCCTAGGTGCTTGTTTGTGCACAAACCTGGTGATACCATCACAAAGTCAAATATGTCCCATATACCTTTCAATTCAACTTGTGATTCCTAATCCGCTTTTGCCTCTCGAAAGAGATAATTCCCAAAAAAAAAAATAATTCATTCTCTCTGTCCTCCTCTCCAGGGCTGCAAGAATGTCACACAAATCTCGACACAATGTATACATAGCGAGTTCCAGTGTAAGGATCGTATTACCTGCTTACACCGTAGCTGGGTATGTGACGGTGAACGAGATTGTCCAGATGGTGACGATGAAATTCAATCGAATTGCTTAAATGTCACATGTCGTGAGGACCAATTTCAGTGTGCGGATCGTAGTTGCATTCCAGGACATTTGATGTGCAATGGTGATGCAGACTGTAAGGATAAAAGTGATGAATTGAATTGTGGTAAGTGTTTGTGTTTGTATGTGTGTGTGTGTAGAGTATCTATAGCTTTCAATTTAAAGGTGCCGGAGATCTTAATCAAACCCAATGCAATATAACAACTCAGTTCGATTGTGGAGGTGGGATATGCATTTCATTATCACAAGTGTGTGACCAAAAGAAGGATTGCCCCGATGGTGAGGATGAACCGGCTGGAAAATGTGGCATCAATGAGTGCCAAAAGGACAATGGTGGATGTGAACATCAGTGTCTTGATACACCGATTGGTTACAGATGCGAATGTCGACAAGGGTAAGTGGTTTTATTTTTTGCAAATTTTGGAACGAATTTGATTTGACATTTGTCATCGGTTTGTGGGGGGAATTGTGTCATAAGGTTTTGTTTTAGTTTGACATCGGGTATTCAAAGTCATTTTGACAACTGATTGTCTGAGTTCTGTTATGCCTTCTCCTTTGGGGGAAAACCATTACTTCTGATGAAATTCCTGATGCAACAGCCGAGAAACAAAGAAAATAAGGTTTGATGCATTGAACTTGTGTCCAATTAGTCAGAAAACGGCCTTCCATGACTGAATCCTTCTGTTGATACACCTTGTGCATCTGATTTGGCATATGTCATGTCATTTTCTGTCGTGTAGAACTCAAGACAAGCAATCATCGTATGAATTTCGTTGGTCTTTTCCAGGATTTACCTTAGTGTGTGGATCTTTGTTTATCATGGATCTGCCGAGCTGGATTAATGGACTTCAGTCGTTTATACTTTACGTTTCACAGGATCTATTGTTCAAGTGCCGGCAGTCTTGTTGTTTTTCAGCTTTTCGATAGCTGAGCCAACCTCTTCAATACTGGGACAGGGAATTACTCCTTCGTTAGCTGGAGGTGGCTGTTCTTCTGGCTCTATCCCTCTTTCAACACTATACCCGTTTGGCAACAGCTGGAAGAGCTGCCAAAACACATCTATGATACAATACCCTGTGCGTCGACAACTTAGTTCCTTGCGTTCCCGCCTTAAAGCCAGCGAGTAGTTCCTTGACCTTCCTACAAAACTGTCGGATGTTGTTCCTGCCGTTGACTCTTTGGTTTTCTTGAGCTCGGAGCCGCCGTATGCTCTCTTCCTCCTACGCAGGATTTTCTTCTTCTCTCTTCTGTCTCGATACTCTTCCAGCGTCTTAAGATTTGCATCTTCTATCACCTCTTTCAGGTCCTTTTTGTAAACATTCCCATACCACGAGCATCTTTTTAGAGGGTAGCTGGGACCACTGCATGTTGGCGTTAGTGCATAGCGGAGATTCTCTCACTCAGTTGCTCTTTGTCATCTCTGGCTACTCCAGTCATGCTAAGGTTTCCAACGTTGAATATTTTTTTTGGGCCATTCATAGTTCCTCCTCGTTGGACAGACGAACTCTGAATTCGGTTGCAACAAAAAAGTGGTCAAAGTCGACGTTTTCCCCTTCAGAATATTGGACCCCATCTGGTTAGTTGTTCGATCATCTGGAGAGCATCAGGTTGCTCTACCTACTAGTTGCTGCAAAATCGCTCGGTCAGAAGCCATTTTACCAGTACCAGTGGTATACAGTGTTCACACCTTCCGGGTTCATACACCCAATTCATAGTCCAAGTACGTCCCGGGTCGTGATGCTAAATGAAGTGACCCATGAGTATCCGAGGAAAGTTCTTCTCTGAGAACTGTAATTGTTTTACGTCGTAAGGTAGTTAATTTGACCTGAAAGACCAGTTCCATTGTTAAAAAGAAAATATCTTGTAAGGGCACATCCGCCACCATCTTTTTTCTTAGACTCTAACTTATTCTTTGAAATTTTTATCGGCCTGAGCTCTGAATATGTCGAAGTAGCACAGATGGATAGCAACCAGTATCACAGTTGACGTCTAGTCAGAGTTTAAATTCTAAGCCAAGTGTATGCCAGTCAGTGCCAACCCTATTTCTACAACATCCAACCATCGGCCTTCAGAAGACAGTTTGCAGTCTCATCGCCACTTTTTGCGACAAGAAACCATTTAAAATCCAACGCCTTACCTAAGTTATATACCGTCTTTGTTTCAACTTGTTAAAAGCCGACTCTGTAAGCCGTAAGGACCTTACAACTTCCATTCCCTATCAAGGAATGACCACCCTTAAACCAGATTTAGAAAAATTGGGAGGAGAAACGAATGAGATACGGATGCATGTTGGTTTTAAATGCTTGCGGGTTGTAGTGCAGACGACACACATAGAGTGGAGTCCGATTACTACGACTTCGCTTATAACGACTAACGACGACGATGTGACACAACAACATGTTAAGTTGGCATACATTAGAAAAGTTAAGATTTTAGTTTTGTGCGTCATCCTGTTAGTCCTCTACCGTCGCTATATCCGGATTCTACTGTAGCTATCTAGACCATTCCACATTAGTATTTCTATATTTGACAGCAAGTCGAAAAGTAGGTTATTGTCGTCGCCTTCCTACGATACCAATGAAGCTCGGAGTTTCTATGTATGTGGTCAGGTTATAAGCTTTTTTTTTCTAAACTCCCTTTGTATGAAAACTTTTCTCATCCACTGTTAACCAATCTCCCATCTAAATAGGTATAAACTTGTCCATAACAAATCATGTGTAGACATCAATGAGTGTGACGATCCGGGAGCATGTTCACACATCTGTATCAATGATATTGGTGGTTTTAAATGCGAATGCGAACCAGGCTATATACGTGATCCTAGAAATCATACTCGATGTAAAGCCACCGAAGGACATGCATCGTTACTCTTCGCCAGACGTCATGATATCCGTAAAATTGCCCTAGATCATATGGAAATGACATCAATAGTGAACGACACCAAATCAGCGACAGCATTGGACTTTGTCTTCCGTACCGGAATGATTTTCTGGAGTGATGTAACCACTCAAAGGATATACAAGTAGGTTCTCCCACACAAAATTCACTCATGCTAATGATTGTATTTTAGAGCACCAATCGATGAAGGTAACGACAAGACTGTGGTTTTAAAGGATCATTCAGTGACAGCCGATGGTTTGGCCGTTGATTGGATTTATAATCATATATATTTCACGGATACGCAGAAGTGCACAATTGAGTTGACAAATTTCGATGGTAATATGGGTATGGTGCTCATCAAGGATGAACTCGAGATACCACGTTCGATTGCATTAGATCCTATTGATGGGTTAGTATATTCAATTTGTGTACAAGGACACTCTTGTAATTTAATTTTTTTCAAATTCACATTCACAGTTGGATGTATTGGACTGATTGGGGTAAAAATCCACGTATCGAACGTTCCGGTATGGATGGTACTCATCGTAAGACCATCGTTAGTTACGATGTCAAATGGCCAAATGGTTTAACATTGGATTTAGTACGAAAACGTATCTATTGGGTTGATGCTAAATTAAATGTAATTTCATCGTCAAACTATGATGGAACACAACGACGTCAGATTTTGTACTCTGGCGAGTACTTAAGGCATCCCTTTTCGATAACAACATTTGAAGACTATGTCTATTGGACCGATTGGGATAAACAAACTGTTTTCAAAGCAAACAAATTCAATGGACATGGTGTTGAAGCTATTACAGCACTTCATATGGTATGTACTATTATTTTATAAAAAAAAATGTTTGCATACATCCTGTATTGCATGTTGTGTAAAAATAATTTAAAAAAATATATTGTATCTATTTATTTACAGTTACAACATCCAATGACTGTACATGTTTACCACCCATACCGGCAGCCTGATGGCATCAATCACTGTCAGTCTGTAAATGGACATTGTTCGCATTTATGCCTACCAGCGCCACGAATAAATGAACGCAGTCCGCGTATATCCTGTGCCTGTCCGACGGGTCTTAAATTAATGGACGATAGACTGATGTGTGTCGAAGACCGTAAGTATTTTTTTTTTTTTAATTGTTTTTTAATTTAACTTTGATGTCGAATTGAAAAGTATCTACGTTTTCAATAATATTATTCGAGGAGTTTTCTGTTTTATTGATTTGGTTGTGTTTTTTTTTTTTTTAATCAAAAAAAGTTTTTATGTGAACAAATATGTTTATATCTTTTGACATCAAAGGTTTTTTTTTTAAACTTTTTTATCACGTTTTTTTTTTTTTTTTATGCGAATGTATGTTGGTTTGTTTAAATTTTTTAAATAAAAAAATAAAAAAGTCCAAACTACAACTTTATCACCAAAGATGACTTCGACAACGAACCTACCTCATGTTACTATACCTTCGACGAATCAAACAGATCTCACCCCTAAAGAGGGTGATGAATCAACCAACGGTATGGAATCTAAAAATAATTTACTTTTAAAAATATTTCCTTTTAATTGTAAATAACAAAAGGTGATACAGTGTATATGTAGTTGGTGATGGGTTAAAGGTTTTGTACAACAAACCACTTTCTACACTAGTCCTAAACACTTTCTATACTTTATCTTACTACTTTCAGGATTTAAGTGTGCTAAATGTTCGATTTTTGTTTGCTAGTTTGTTTGTTCACTTATAACTCTCAAACTAGGTTAGGTTATGTACAGCCTCACTCGGATTTCAAAGGTCCTATTGTCCCATAGAAAACGGATTATTATAATCATTTAACCTCCTTGAACCAACCCGAGTTCCGAAGGATTTGTAGAATGGTTTTCGGTGGTTTGTTTGACAATTCGCCCAGATCATTAAAGAAATGTTCTCCGAGGGCTGTCTTTCTGTTCCTGCTAAGGCTTGTGAAAGGTGGAATGCGTCTTCCTCGGCGTCTACGCATTCTCTTTAAAAGGCCTGCTAAGGTGACCTGTCATAATGCCTATGAGAAGTGATAGATGACTTCTGTTGAGTGCGATCATTTCTTTTGTTTTTCTCTCATTTAGTTCTGTCCAGAGCGTTCTTGAGGTGCGGCATGTCCATATCTCGTTTGCGAGTTTTAGGAATTCTGCGGTGATGTTGGATTTTTTTAAATTCTAATCTCAGAACCCATTCTTACGAGCTCATCCGGCTTTTCATTCCCATGGTCTTATGCCCCGGAACCAAAATGAGTTTGACGTTATGATTAGCGCTGAGTGCCTTGAGCTCATCGTGGCAGCGTTTCACGATTTTGAATCTGATTGTTGTGGATGTGATAGCTTTGATGGCTGCTTGACTTTCTATGTAGATGTCTATGTAACTTCTTAAAAGTATCTGTTGTGATAGTTCTCGCAAGGCTTCAGGGTTTGCTAGAACTTCTACCTTGATCACGCTGCTTTTGTTGGGAAGTCTCTAGAACTACTGAACCGATTTTTTATACAAATTTGTTTACTAGTTAGACAATCTCTTTGAGGGGATTTATGTCAAACAATCGTGGGATTTCCAACAATAAACACCCAATCGATAAGGTTGGCCAATCGGTGGTGTTATTTTGTCAGCTTCAGCAAAATCCATGTCGTACAGGTCGCGCTTTCCGACTGCGAATTCAAAGATATTTTCCTTACAGAGTGTGATTTAAGCATCTTACTGCATACAGGCTTCGTAGACTACGTTCAAATACAGAAGCCTAGGGCTTGAGGACTTATAAGTTTTAATGCGAATCAAAGTCAGCCCATACGGCTTTACAAACATTGATTTTCTGCGATGAATCCACATTCCAACATGTGCTACCTCACAACCTGTCCACCGAATCTTCTAGGTTATAGCAACAGATTGTTGGGCCAGAACCTATAGTTTTACAAATTAGACGAAAGAATCCAAACCATCTGCCAATGTCGTTTGATAGAGCAAGCAAATGCTTCCGTCTCCACTTCAGGAGATTCTTTTTGGACTTGAGCTCGTAATATGTCAAAAATTCTTCAATTCTTTTTCTGAATGCGCCAGGCCCTCGAAGCTCCTTACTCAGCAGTAGGTGGCAGATGAAGTCGAAAATCGTGTACTAGCTGTACAGTGTACACTGTAGGCTTAAGACCGGTCCTTACTTATGCCATAATGGTTTGTTGACTGGCTCTAGAAAAACAAATTGTCATAAAAGTTCTCAAGAAAGTCCAACTACGGGTGCGCTTAGAACTTCTTCTCTCTGGGAAGACGGCAAAGAATACCGCAAAATTGAATAAAGGGGCCCCTGACATGTCCTTCAGAACATTTGTGTAACAGGAACCGATCATATATCTCGGCCGAGTGGATTTGAGGCAAAAAGGTGGAGTAGATCTCGATATAAGGGACTTTGAATACGAGGCTATCAGTCTCGTTGAAATGCTTTAGATTTCTTATATTTTCATTTTCAGCATGCACACTGAATTTCAACTTTCCATACCGGAAGTCCATAATAATTTTAATGACACATCGTGCCCACTTCTGTTTGACGCATTTCTAGTGTACTCAGGAACTTGAGATATGACTAGTTCTATCCGTACTGAAACCACTTGAAAATTATGTCACATTTTTCGTTTGACTACCTCCGTATCCGTATAAGAGGTTTTCACATCAAACGAAGGCTGTCATTGAAAAATCAAGAACTCGCTGCAAACTGAAAAGCAAATGTAATTTGAATGAAGTTTTCAATAGTCCTGTTCATCTTCAAATACGTGCTACAGTTTCCTATCAAAAGTTTGAAGATTCTTGTAAAATTTTCGAAAAAAAATCGTTAAAAATCTTCGATTGTTCCATTAGACTTTTGCAATTGTTCGTGTAGATTACAATTTGATGCTTATATCTGACCACACCGATTGACACAATAATCGCATATCTTTTTCAAGGATCCTCTTAAGCTTTGAACAGGAGTGTTCGACTTCTTAGTTTAATCGTTTGACAATTTGTCCACGATGTAGGTATAGAAAGTTAAGACGAAATGAAACTTATATCTTAACACGTATCTTTGTCGACAAAAATTTACGACTTCGAATCTAAAACGTCCTAAGTAAAATAAAAAACTAAATCGAACATGTTAGCACACGAAATTCTTTTAATTTCCAATTTATAACGCCAAATAAGCTTAACGTGCTTCTTCTATCCACAAGCTACCTACCTACCTTTAGTAGTTTCGTTCGTTTCCGTTTTTATGTTTCTGTCTGTTCTCCTTCAATCACCACACCCCCTCTATCTTCTTTCAATATGTATCTATTTCTGTGTATCGACATTCTATTTGTTTGTATCTAAAAGAAAAAAGAAACTCATTTCAAAACTTTTATACTTTCATATCTCATCGCTGAATGTACACACGTATGTATCTTTATTTTTCGCACAAAAACACACACACACATACGCACAACATTCATTTCCGCAAACAAACAAACACACACACACATGTCTATATATTTATCTAGCACTATCTGTGACAGCATCCACTCCAGAAGGGGCAACAATACACGAATACGACACATATCCGGGAATATTTTTGTTTTCGATTTGCGAAAAAATCTATAAAAACGAATGGAGGTCGCCGCCGACAAAGCAAGGAACAACCAATTCCCGATCAGACTTCCTCCTTCATGGGTCGCCGCCATCATTGTCATCATCATCATCATCATCATCGTCGTCGAAAGGATTTAGAAAAAAAATGCAATCACGAACCGATTATGAAAATGCAAGTGCAGAAGGAGGCAATAACGCTGGTGGCATGGTCAATGGCCATCATTCGTTAGCGCCATGGACTACAGAGTCAATTGTCAATGCCGATGAGGTATTATCGACCGAAATAGAAATGCTGGCCGCTGGGAAAAATCTGCTCCATGTCAAAGGCCATGACATCGACATTCGAACAGAGAGAAAGGGAGGCAAAACTCACGCTCAGTTCGATGTGACACAATTGAATGTGAATTTGCCACCAGCAACAACATTGGCATCACCAACAGACGAAAAGGAATCTAATGAGCTAACCAGGACAAAGGAATATCATTGGATACGTACGCAAAGTTCTAAATGGAAGGATATAAGAAAAATGGCGCGTGTTTATGACTCGAACATTGGACCACCACTCTATTTGAAGTGGTTGTGTAAAAGACTGCATCGTGGTCGTGGTATGCACAGAACATGCTGTTATCTCTGTCTAATGTCAAGTGTGGTTGTCAAGTTTCTGTCGGTCAAGTTGTCTATTGATTAGAGAAAATTCGGTCAATTGAACTTTCATATTTTAGATTTGTACGATTGTCAAAACAGGGATGGTTAAGAGGAATTAATCTGACATTTTGATGTAAGTGTTAACTGACAGTTAATGTCAGTGGATGCGGAGTGTTTTGAGTAGTTTGTATAATGATGTGTGTAAATTGGTTATAGATACTTGAAAAGGTAGTTAAATTTTTGGGAAATTGTAAATTATATTTGACACTTGTGTATATTTTAAGTTTTTCTTCCATTTTGTCAAATTCTTTCAATTTGACAGCTACATAGATACACCTTTCTTAAAATGTCAATCGAGGATTGTGTTTGACATTTGGTAAGGTTAAGGTAGAATTCCATTGGCGTACCTTTATATCTCTCTGCGAATTGGACGTTTGACAGGTTATAGCACAAAGAGAGCGTGATTAGACCTTAAACTGAGGCATACAAATCTTGAAAGGTTAAAGAGTAGAAACCGCTTGAGTAGCAATTGAGGAAAGGACTAATCGTACCTGGACCGACAACCTCAATCAACAAGCGTCTGCAGTCAGATGAATGTGCAAGTAGCTGTCGCCAAGTTGGTTGATATCCCCTTCCACTTGCGAGAGACACCTGAGTCGCGGTCTTCCTCTACTGCGCCATCCCTCGGGGATCGATTCGAAAACGTTGTGGGCTGAATCATTGGTATCCTACCGCTCTATATGTCCCAGCTATCTACGTCGCTATGTTTGGACTCCTCTGTCTAGATATATGTCGCTGTACAGCCCACATAGTCCATCGTTATATCTTCTCCTTCACTTTTCATTTATGCAGACAGGACCGTAGACCACTTAAAGGAGTTTTTTCTCAGAAGAACCAAGGGTAACTTCATGCAGGTTTTTACAAAGTCCATGCCTTCGTGCAATAAAGCAGAAGTGGGATAATCTGAATCTTACAAAGAGTCAGTTAGGTTGTTCAAGAGTGGGCTCTGCTACTCAGTTGCCTTCTTAGCCTAAGCAAACAGCGATTGGCAAGACTAAGTATTCTGATTTCATTGTCTGAGTTTATAGCGGAGGCTAGGTTGGAATTTTTGTCTTGCACTTGACATTGAAGTCAATGTGAGGGAGGATATAGTCTATTTTACCCTAGAGTGGCCCGTATCAATAGGAAGTAAGTGGAGCATTTTCTCCAGCACAGAAGGCACCCCTTATACAGATGCAGGACAGTCTTTCGATTCTTGTCCAGTGGTGTCCACCAGACTAGTACTCCGTACATCAAAATAGGCCTCACTTTTGCTATTTTGTACTATTTTAATCTGAAGACTCCATTTCTGGCTTAAAGCTCAACGACAGGAAGCTCAACAGCCACAGAAGACTTCTTGACACGGTCCAGTATATTGATCCTCCAACAGAGATTTTTTTTTTATCAAGAATGGCTCCCAAGTATCTGACATGTAATGCGAACTGTAGTTCCATGCCATTTAGCGATATATGGTTTCTTCTTGTGAACAAAACATCTCAGCCCTAACTGACAGACCGACCTAACCGAAACTTTGTTGCTCCCAATTAAATCGTATAGCAACTTTGTCTGTTTCGTCGAAAATGACATTTCAGCGGCCATTATACCTGATTTTCAAATCAGTGCTGCCAAATTGTATTACAAACTTTTCAGATTATTGAAACAATTTTATTTTTTAACGATTAAACTTAAACACAACTAAATATTTTAAAATTATATTTACACAAGCGTTTTACGTCTTAAATCAAGATTTTTCTTATTTTATCACAAAATGAAACGACGTGCTAGTATAAGCTGTCATAAAAGACTGAATCCAACATAAAATTGTGATGGCCACGTCGTCGTCGTCGCTGGCTATAAACTACTATAAAAATAAAAAAGAACTTCTAAATTTTGATGGAATACTAGCGGCTATTTGGAAAATTAAATGTCCCTAATCACACTTAACCACGAGCCAGTGCAAATTCCATAACAAAATGTCCACATTCCTCTTGGCGTGGTTCCACATTTTTCATTCCAAAAAAAAAAAAAAACAAAACAAAACAAAGACGAAACGCCAATGAAGGCTCATAAAAAAAAAGAGAAAACAAAAAACCCATTTAAATGCTTTAAATTTGAATGATAACTTAACCATGGAAAGAAACAAATATCGATCGTCCTGTTGTTGTTGTGTACAACAACCCTTTTACGGTTGTGGAAAGAATATTGAGTTGCTGGTTGTAGAGGCAAACGAACGAACATCGGCAACAATCCTCGAGACGTTTTATTTATTTATTTTTTCTCAAATACACATTATTTCCTGGAAAAGGCTTTGCATCTACCAAGGATAAGCCCACTTCTCGTTATCTGCTGCCTTCTGCGGATGTAATTTCCTATAGATAACCAAATAAACACTAGCTTGAGAGGGAAAAATCTGTTTGCAAAAGAAGTAGGCACCACCCATCCGAAGCGGGGAATTCAAAAGGGTTGTGTGTCGGTTAGTAAGTCTCATTACCATTTTACAATCGAATGAAAGCGTTTTCTTTGATTTTACCGTTTTGCTCTTAAGTGGCTTCCAGGAGCACCGATAAATTGTTCTTTGATCTCTCATCCCATCAGTGGCACATGCCGCCATCCACACCACCACCACCACCCATTGTCGTCGTCGTCATCTCGAAATGATTGTACTTACGAGTATCTCTGCTGTTTTGTAATGCAATATAGAAATCGTTAAGTCGAAAGGATTTGTTGGCATTTTCGTCGCGTACAAAAACAATCGCTCTACCCCGGACCGGATTGTTTTGTGCCACTCTGAATTTATGACTCTCAACGATTTTATGATTTTCGAACTTTGCAAATCAACAGTTTTTTAAGCCACCCCCTTTCGCAGGGTGAAAGTGAAACTTTTGAGTCCTTTTGATGAATTTTTAAAAAGCAAAATAAAATATTTGTTTCGATTTTCCCCTCGATAAATTCAAAGTGGCACTCACATCGGGACATCGGAAGGGGGGAGGGGGGGTGGCTATGCCTGCCACCCAGTTGCCACACGGATGTGCGCGCTGTTATCCTTCTGCGAGAGGCAGTTGGCATGGCCGTATAATCTTTTTACGTTTCTCCATGTTGAATATGTATGTGGAGAGGACGGTGGTGGGTAGGGTATGGGTATCCATGTTTGCTTTTTGCCTCTGTCGCTCTCGAGTTAGGTTTAAATGTTTTATTGTCGTATTAAGGATAAGACGAAAAACGTCCTATTTTTTCGGTCTCTCCTTTCTGTTTTTACGTGTCAGTGCTTGAGAGGATGTTTGTTCGCTTTTCCCTTTTTCTTTTTTGGAGGCTTTTGTGTTGGTGCACGTATAACTCACGAGCTGAATATAATTTATGGAAGGATATGTTTCCGGGAACTAAAGGTTTGACGTCGTCTTGTGTTCTGTGAGTCAAACGTTTTGTCTTGTTTGGCAATTGATGACAAGATTGCGTGAAAGTGGAATTATTAATCATATTTATGCAAAGAACGAATGAGGACAAAAGGATTGTTGTCGGATTGTCATTTAAATCCTTTTTGGTTTTTTGCGGAGATGATACTTTAGCTTGTGATGGGATATATAGAATATTTCATTTGAAAATGGGGTTTTGAATTGATGCCATTTTAATTGGTTTTTGATTGACAGCTATTGTTGACGTGAATCAGAAATGACAGTTGTTAGTATGATTTACGAGGTTTGTGTACTAGATAAGTTCCATTTTATGAAGATGTTTATTTTTGTAGCTACAAAGCTGTCACTTCACAATGTCTTTCGATTTTCAAGACTATCGCTCTAAACGTTTGTGTAGTAACAATCATGGAATGGAGTCCACTAAAAAATCAGCCTCTAGCAAACCTTGAATAAATAAAGACTGCACAGTCTAGATAGAACACAAAAACCCGCTCAAACATCGATTAAAAGTTTCCTGCCTTTCACTGTTTTATCGATCTTTCCACAAACAGTGCTCTACCAAAGAAGTGCTCCTCCAAAACTCACACCCAATACGCATCATGCTTCGAATGCTCATCAGTTTATCCTTGAGCTGAAACCTACTTTACGCCGTACTGTCAAACAGGGATTCCTTCCTAGGGCGTACCTCATGATTAAAACTCGCAAGCATTTAAAACCAACGTGCATCGGTACCTCTTTCCTCTCTCCTCTTATTCTTTTGTTGGCGCTACAGTCCAGGATAGACCTGATCCCCAACCAACAAACGTCTCTAGTCAGCTCGATCGTTAGCTAGCTGTTTCTCGCACGCCAAGTTGTTGGATGTCCCTTTCCACGTGCGTGCCCCACCTTAACGGAACCTACAATTTTTATTGCCGACTCTAAACAGCAGATTGAAAAGATTTTTCATGACAAACCAAATGAGAGGTACTACCGCAATGAAACATTGGACTGTTTGGCTAAGATTCGAACTTGTGTCAGTCCACCTTACAACTAAGCCTTGGTTTAAAGGGAACTGTGAGCAGAAATCCAATCTAACGGCGCAAACAAATCTAGCTTTGTCAGTCTCCGAACCATAGCCACAACACTTAAAGAAAAAGTTGTTCTTTTGACAAATGTGCTGTCAGGTAATTAGACACTGAAAGTGACATAAGCGGAGCCACGAACCATACCAAAAGTACAGTCTTCGACGTCGTTTGAAAGTGCTATGACAAGTGCCGTAAACCCAATGAAATGTGTCTGAGAACTTAGGCCCTAGGGAAGCCTAGAGGTAAGTGAGAGAGTCCATTTATAAAAAAAAATGAAACGAAAAGAATTAAAGACAAAACAGAACCCTGAGGCACAACATTTATTTTGTGAATTATAGATCTACTAGGGGATATTCTGTATAAAGTATAAACAGACCCATAGTAATAGGGTGTCTCCATTGCCCTCTAGTAAATTTACATTCCAATTCAATTCTAATCCTCCAACACTTAATTTCCAATGACTCACACTTCTTCTTAATTCTTAAGAATTTTCATACAGTCCCGTTGTAGTCAGAACAAATTAACAAAATCCCTCCCTAAAACCATTTTGAAAACAAAACAGCACTTTATTTAGTACTAAGCATACTTTTTAGTCAATTAAATGTGAAAAATAAAAATAAAACGAAACAAAACAATGAGAAAGAAATGTTAAGAAAAAGAAAAAGAACAAAAAAAAAAAGGAAAGACTGTAACACAATGTGGTGCCGCTGGTCCCGTCTGTATGAGACCTAAATAATTTTAACTTAACTATGATGTACTGTGAAGGTCATAAATCGTTTTTAATTTAAGACATAAAAATGAAAGCAATATAAACGAAACAAGGCAAACAAACATACACACACAATAAGGAACAAAACAAATACACATTCTAAAAAAAAAAAACAAAAGTAAAAGGAGAATTGTTAAAGCAAATGGAAGTCCATGTACTTAGTAGACCAACACAACATACCAACACTAACCTACAAAAGGATTTCATAGTACAAACCATAATGGCAAAAATAAAAAATAAAAACTTTTTTTCTTCTGCAATTTAACTTTGAGCGATAGAACAAGAAAAAAAAAAACGAAGAAGAAGAAGACGAAAGAAAAAGAATCAAAATCTTAAAGGAACACCGACGAAGGATGTTGTAAATTATAACTTTGAGAGTGTTTTTCCCCCCACCCCACTGTAAATCTCTGTGGAATTTTACAAAAAAAAAAAGATAAAATTTTTGAAGACTGAAAGAAACTTCACCAACATACGGTGCTATTTTCTTAATTTGATTTTTAAATGCAAGATATATGTGATGCTACTACAGATGTAACGACCCGGTGAAAGGATCAAAAGTCTGGCATCACTGTTAGGGCAGGGGTGGCATTTTAAATTCAAAGAAATTTCCATTGAGAAAATTATGATGAGAATGATATGTTTTGGACGTCGGAGATTATGTCTGCCGCACATGTACAGGAACTTTATCAAGCGTCCATAATCAAATTTCCTTCGGAGAAACTACTAGTGATTAGTTTAACACTAACATATTCATGGTACACCTTGTTGGTATTGGTTGTTATTCTGTTTTGTTTATAGACACTGCAACTGAACGTCTAAGTTAAGCGAAGGGAATCCTTTTCTTCTGATAATTTAAACTTATAGGCAGACAAATTATTGCAATAGATTCGATTGAATAAGGTGGTGATGGTGTTGTGAATAGTGTGCAGGTTTGAGGCCGGTCGAAGGACAGCAAGATCCACCGAAAATAACAAGACAAACGAACCACTAAACCAAAAAAAGGGTTTCTGGAGAACCTTCAATGGACCAAAATCGAGACTGAGTGCTCTAGGATTTGAAAATTTAAAAATAAAAAAATGTCCTGGATACACTCATAGCACCCAATTTCAAATCTCTGTTTAGAGACATTGATTCCCATCACTGCGCCCGTAGCTAAGCTCATTCCGATTTCCTTATTTATTGGCTCATTCTTTTGCAGTCCACTCTAAGGATGTGCTTTACTCTTTTATGAATTTCAAGCTTCTCTTCGACTGAAATATTTGGACCACCACTTTCATGACGGCATCCAACACTATGGTAGCCAACTCTATCTGTTAGTTTGATGAGAAATTTTAAGCAGTCTCAGACCAGCCTTAAGTTATTTTTGTAGACAGTGTGTTTTTTGTCATTAGAAAGTTTAGTTCACTAGATAAGGATTTTTGATAAACATACGCGAAGTTGGCGCAGGCGTCTTCTCAGACACACTGAAAATATCGAAATCCTTCCGCCTACCGGACTTTGACAATATCTTCCAAGCAGATCTCTTTGCTATCCCCGTAGCCTGCTGCATCTTTATTCATAGGCAAGCCGCCATCAAATCTGTTGAATCTGTCAATACATCCCCAAAACTGGTAGAGCAACTGAAAGAACTGAACCAATTGGGTGCTCGCACCAGAGTCACTCTTACCTGGCTGAGTGGACAGGGCCAAGCGGAGATCAGCCCTTAACGACTCACTAGCAGAAAGAGTCAGTAGCTACTAAGCAGATCAAGTCCAGGTATTGCAAGAATCGTAGCCGCTAGTAAAAGCCACTGGCCGATAGGAGTCCACGCAGCCAAGTTGGGCATCCCTTATAGCACGTACCTGCAAAGATAACAGCAAAAATGAATCTCTGTTCTACTTTCTGTACAAATGTCGAGCCTTAGTGGGGGTCAGACAACAAACTCTTGGCAAACCCTTCTTCGACGACTTTCAAGAGATATCCTAGGAAAGGATAGAAGAACTAGTTTTTTTGTTCCCAACTTCACAGGTTGGGTCTTATTAACTCCATCTATCAACTTGTCTGCAAACAACTATATAGGTTACATGAGTTGTGGTTTCAAAATGGCGCTTTTCAGTCATAATTGGGTTCTACTTTGAACCACCACCTCTACCGACCTACTTAGTCCACTAGAGCTTGTCCTCCTACTTCATATGCCTTCGTTTGCGCTAGCTAATTGGAGACACTTGTCGGTTGAAACTCAGGTCTATCCTGGAATGTAACGCCATCATAAGTAAGCAAGAAGGTGTATTCTATGGAGTATCACTCTACCTGACCGAATTTAAAACGTTTCTTATGTCTAGACCTCGTTGAAGGCTCCTATTATTGAAGGCTTAGCAGATGTATAAGCTTTCAGAATCACTACTGAAATTCGTGAATTGAGGTTCCTTTCTTAAAGTTTTCCTGTTATGCCTAGCATAAATAGGGACATGTATGGAGTATCAGAGTCCCCTTTGTCGTTGGTTTTTCCAATCCTTGTGACAAAACTCCATATACATGTTTAGCGGAAGTCGAGGTGAGGTTTAAGCAATCACTTTCAACACCTCTGCTGGTAGATCATCTTCTCCAGAGGTGTTGTCAGTTGCGAATGTCAACTCTTGAATACTGGGATTTCCTCTTGTTAATTATATTCGAAACGTCAAACACACTCATCGAGGTTGACTTGTTAAATGAGCTGTGCATTGTAACAATGCATTTGCAGAACGATAACTTAAAGCATCTGTAATGTGGTTCACCGGCGCAAAATGTCTGTCCGAAAATCTATCGAAATTTGCTAATTAAAGCGATCAATATGTGGTGCCCCACCTACCACCAGCCTTTGACACTCAAATTTGTCTGCAAATCACCGAAAGATGGCGCCAGAAACTTTTCTGAATTCCGCGCGTTCCGGACAACCAAAAAGCACTTTTTTCCCCTTCGAATCAGTTTAGTGTCATCTCTACAAATTTGTTGTCCGGAACGTGCAGATTCCCATTGTATGTGCTGACAGTACTACGAATTGGCTTTTCTTCAATCACCCTGTATGTCAAATGTTTTTTTTTTAGATGATACGCTGTGTGTCAATTTGACAATTCGAATTCTTCGAAAATCTTAACTGTCACCAGCTTCAATGACATTTGTTTTGCAATAGAGAATTCAAACGTCAATGAACTGTAAAAAAAACCCTTCTTTCACTGAAATGGATATACAATTTTGTATATTTCTCATCCCTTCAATTAAATTAAGTTCTCAATCGACACAAATTAAACACACATCCTTTGTTATGTTAATTAAAACAAACAAATCAAAACCGATTAAACTCAAACAAAGATTCGATTTTAGATGTTTTGACAAAGCAACTTTAACGAACCGTAATTAATCATGATTTCATAGAAATAAAACAACAAAATTATGTCAACTATGTACATTTCTATTTAATTTTGTTTTAAACAAATAAGCGGGTAAAAGGGTTCGTCGAAAAAAAAAAAATATAGCTATGTACCTGTCAATAATCAAAGGCATTATTTTCTAATTTTCATAATTGTTTTCATGCTTTATAGTTTAATTTATTTTTAATTTTATTTATTTATCATTTGTGGTGGCGGTAGCCAATTTGCTTGTAAAACAGTAGAGACGATACTTTTTAATCCATTCAATACTAATCCTTTGGAAATTTTTTTTAATTTTTTTTTCAAAACAGTTGGATCAGGAGCCACCAGTAATACAACAAAACCGGATGGATCCAGTTCTTCCTCGCAGTCAACAGATTCAGGATATGTTGCACTTATTGTGATCGCTAGTTTACTTGCCGCTGGTAGTTGCATCGGAATGGTAAGTTTATTTTGATTGAAATGTCAGTGTCAGAAATGACAGTTGGAAATTTGATTGATGTCGTAAATTGTTAGGGGAAATTAATTTTTTTAAAGTTTCTATACTTGAGGCATCAGTTGATTCTTTAGACGGGTGCAGTGTTTTTTAAGCCATTTGTTTGGTTATTACAATGGACCTACTTATGGTCTAAGTGTACCTCTTCTCGTAGGACCACTTCCAAGAAACTACAGCCCACAAGTGCATATAATTAAAACTGACAATATGCAGTACAAAACCATAATCAAATGTGTTGACAGTCAGGCAGCCATCAAGACTTTGAGATCAGCTTCGATAGAATTCAAACTTTAGCTTATAAAACTGTTCAGACAAACCCTGAACGCACAGAAATCCCTGTGTCAAAAAATCGAAATCAAAATATCGAATCGAATAGAAAAAGCACTCCTTTTCAGAAATATAGGTGCGAAGGGGAACAATAAATAGGGCACATATATGAAGTTGTCATCTAGACACATATACAAAAGCCAGGCTTCATGAAGAATTCATAAAACTTAGTCGGAATTAGAATCTTTTCAGGCGTCCTTAAGAAGAATAGGACTTCACCCAGAATGAATTGGATTACACTATAAGCACTATTGTAGAAGCTGCAGCTTTCTAGAGAAAATAGAAGCTGTACGACACCTGCTCTACGACTGTCCTAATGCCAAATTGTCTCCTCCGTGGTCGTATAACTCGTCACGTTAAAAAGAGCATTATTACAGAATTATCGTTTCTATCTACAACCACGGAAGAAACGATTTGGCCCCTACCCTGTTCACCAGAAAATTTTGGTAGTAGCATATTTGAAGAACTGAAATACCTCCAAATCCCTCATTTCCTAAGATTCCAATCCCTTTACCGGTGGTTCCAAAACTAGCCGTTTTCGGATGGTAGCATTGGAACAACTTCGCCGCCGAGAATTCTCTTTCTGAGTTGAAAGGGGGCTTCCATTGGGTTGTGTAGAGGGTTCTCTTCACTCTCAAGATAGACTCGACACCTTGAATCTGTTGCAAGGTTCATGCGGATAAGCTTGCTTATCTTGGTGTGCTAAGCCAGGTTTCTCTGCATTTTTACATGTGTCTTGTAGAAGAGTTCGGGTCCAATGAATGTTGCTGATGTGCCATCTTCTGCCAGTGGGTCGGAGTTTTTATTGCCTTATGGGCATAGCTTACTAAGCTAGCTTACTACAGGTGACACTACAGTCTGGTGTGGACCTGGGCCTCAACCAACAAGCGTCTTCAGCCAGCTCGATCTTTAGCTAGCTGCCTCCAGTCTAGCACGCTAAGTTGGTTGAGGTCCCCTTGCTAGGTTTGAGATAAGAGGCGAGTCAAACGCTTTTCTGACAGCTGGACTGTTTAAGAAGATAAAGATAGTTTTCCCTATGGTGTGGGAGGCTTGATTTAGCGTCACACACTTATTGATGGTAACGTCTCGGTTCGAAATATGAACGTGTATTTACCAGAGTGGACTGAGAAGTTTCCTCGTGGTAATTTTCAAAAAATTCCGGATCCTGTTGCTGTTTCCATTGTGGATCGATCCGAATACAAGAAGAGGTCGGAAGGTAATGGTTGTGATTCTCCCATTTCTCCCTTGTATTCGGGTATCGTGCTGAAAACTATGTCGAGCTCCAGTGTCTCAAGCAAGTATCTATAAGTGACCTTCTCTATACGACTTTGAGTCTAAATTACTTAAATGAAAAACACCGAATACCTTACCGTACACTTAAATATCATTCTGGGTCTCACCCTTATACATGAATGTAACAGCGACGGGTTAACGTAGAGATAAATGAAGCAATTCTTTAGAGCCTCGCACCTTTCGTGAATTACAAGCTAAGAGTCTAGAATTTTAGTTTGAGTTCTACTTTTCATACATGTAGGCAAAGTGCCTCGCGATGATTTTTGCCTCAGGACCTTGCGAGCCGTAACTCAACTCCTAGATCCTTATTTTGTAGACTATGTCTGGAGAGTGATGATATCGATGTTCACTTTTTATGACACCTTATCTCCACAATCCCCTTACCTATTCTAAAACATCCCTTTAAAGTTTATTTTACTAATTTTTTTGTTTTTTACAACTTTCTTTCCAGCTCCTCTATGTTGTATACCGTCATTGTAGTAGAAGAGCGGTAAGCTCAATGAACTTTGAAAATCCTGTGTATAGAAAAACCACAGAAGATCAGTTCAGCTTAGAAAAAAATATGCCGGCTCGAATGTTCCCCAGCACAGTGGACGAAGAGGTAAGCCCATATATCGCTAGTGATTTTAATTATGTAAAATTCTAGAGAATGTCTATATATAAAATCGTAGTTATAACATGATTTAATAAAATAATTTAAAAAAAAAAAACCGAAATCCTCTAGTCTAAGGTTGTAGTTTAGTTCAAAAATAGAAATAAAAAAACTATCGTTTTGCCAATCCATGATGTAAAAATAAATTTAAAACCGAAAAATAAAAATAAAAAAACGTAAAAATCTAGTAAAAAAAATCCCCTAGACAAAGTATTGAAAATTTTATTTTTTTAAAACTTTTTCTAGCTGCACTGTTCACAGAGAAGACTGTTCGCGCAGTATTAACATAAAAAAATGAAAAAATAAAAAACATACAAAACCAAAAAATAAATAAGAAACATTTTGTTTCTTAAATATAAAAATATATATGAATTTTTACAAAGAATACCAATTACATAATCTTAAGATAAGGGTTTTTTGCCTAACTTTTAAGACAAAAAAAAAAAAAAACAAATGCCAAGATTACACACACCCTGTGTGTATCATAAGTTTAGGAAAAAATATTTTAATGTAAAAAAAAAAACTTTAAACTCATGACCAGCATTGTTAGGATTAAAAAGAAAAATTTCCCATCTTTGCTTGGTTATAATTTTTGCCATAAAAAAAGAAAAGAAAAATACCTAAAACAACTTTTTAAAATGAATTAATTTTTATTTGCTAAACATTTCCTCTCTTTTAATTAATTTGCTATAAAAAAAAAAAAACCAAAAAGTCATTGAGAAAGATTATAGTTAGCTTTATTTTTTAAATTCTTTTTTATTTTCACGCTGCGAGAATTTTATATTAACATATTAAAATGCAGACGATAAGAAATTAAATTAAAAAAACAAATTAAATGGTGAGTATGTCGATGTTGTGGTAGTTTTGATGCATCTCAACGTTTTGTTTTGTTTAGTTATACAACACTCTGGTTATGCGCACACAAATTATTGAACAGTTGTTATACAAAAGTGTAAGACCTTACTAACTTTGATCGCGTTGTTTTTTCATCGGAAAACAAACTATACGTATAAATTCAACATCGCATTAACTTTCCATGACACTATAGTCCAGTGTGGACTTGGGTCTCAACAAACAAGTCTCTCCAGCCAGCTCGATCTTTAGCTAGCTGCCTCCAGTTTCGCGGGTTAAGTTAGTTGAGGTCCCCTTCAAATTGCGGTCTTCCTCTACTGCACTGTCCCTCGGAGCCGGATTTGAAGATTTTTCAGACCGGAGCACTGGTGCCCATCCGCTCTACATGACCCAGCCACCTCAGTCGTTGGATCTTCACTCTTCTGGCTAAGTCCATGTCGGTGTACAGCCCGTACAGTTCGTCGTTGTATCTCCTCCTTTATGTCTACGTCTATGCAGACGGGACCGAAAACAAGCCTCGAATTTTCTTGACACGACCAAAGTATATTTATCCATTTTTGATAATGTCAAGACTTCTGGTCAAAATTGTGTACAATTTTTTCTCTTTGTTGTTCTTGAGGGCCCTGCCAAAGAAGGCCCTCTAGAGAAAAGAGGTCAGGCAGTCACAACGTAGGTTTTTCTTCTGTAAGAAGATTCTTAATAAGGCGGAATCTTCTAAACTACACAACGGTCTTAAATACCACAAATGCCAAATGTCCTAACGCACCTAGATGGTATTTGGGTAGACTCTGACAAAAAAATCCCCAGATCTGCTAATTGATACACACTTCCCCGACTGCACCCCCGTCACTCTCAATTTACCTGCTCTGGAGAGCTATGCACGAAAACAGACCTCAACTGATTTGATCAGTGAGAATAAGCTAGAATGGGCAGTTTGCAGTTTCGAACCATAGAAAGCAGGACCACGACCCGATGGTATCTTCCCTGCACAACCTCAAGGGCTTTCATGTCAATCACATTCTAGCGAATATCCCTAGAGGCTGTCTAGCTCTTGGTTTAACACCTGATGCCTGGATTGAGGTGAAAGTAGTTTTTAGACCCAAAGTAGGTAGGGCCTCACACACACTCTCGAAGCATTTCAGGCCGATAGGGGTTAACTCCTTTTTATTGTATTCTTTGAAGACAATTCTCGACTTTTGTGTGAAGGACACTGTGGATTTCGGCCGTCCCTCTAAATCACACCACGTCTATCAGCAGAGCAAATCCGTCGTAATGGCCCTTCACTCGATTGGAATTCACTATAGTTGCTCTCCTAGATATCGAAGGAGCATTTAATAACGTTGAGACACTTTCGAACATTGATTATTGCTATGAAAAAAAACCTTTAAATTATCCACATCCTTAATTAGCAGAGTCTTCAACTCCTCTTTTGACAGCAGCTCAAGTAGAATAAAGCCACATCGAGGAATACACTGCAGAGAAATGTACGATCCCCTCTTCAATGGAATTTTACGGAACTGTGCGGCTGACGAATTAGTTGGACAAGGCTCTCAAGGTACAGACAGTGGGAAGTTCGACCACCTACTTTACACCAATCCTCTGTCAAAAGCAAATCATAAATGGCATCATCTTGACTATTGTAACAATGCTAGGCTAATCTGGTCAGGCCTCGATCTTAAGAGATCGAAAGCATTGATTCGGCTAAAAAGATATTAGCTCTCGAAACTAATTAACGTCCTCACAGGACACTGCATCCTAGGCAGACATGTTCATCGTTTTGGCATTCTATAAAACGATCTCTGCAGGAGTTGCAGAGATGTGTCAGGAAAACCACCTTAAACGAATATTTCTTTAACGATCCCAAGCTAGCACCGTCTTATGCACTTAATTCGGATGCTAAGTATAGAACTTCTCGACATATCGAGGAATATTCAGTCGGGCAAAAACTCCAGCGATTGTAACCGTCCGACGTTTGATTTCCCATATTACTTCCTTGCCTTTGTGTGGTCCAGGAAATCCGCATGCGTACTTTGGCTACAACGAGGTATCTTTTCTGGATCTTGTCTTGGTCTTCACCAAGAGTTTAGATGGCAGACGGCACCCCAAATGTCATTGAACCGAACAAAGAATACTTCACACCACTTTTGTTTAGGGAAAAACCACTGTGTGGTCATTTAGGAAAAGGTGTCCCACAAGAATCCATACTACGGCCCTTGCTTTTTTTGCTCTTGTAAACGATCTTTCATTATGGCTTTCAAAATCTTGTTTCGTTTTTATTTTTCATACTTAATTTACTTCAATGAATTGTTTGCAATTTATGTGCTTTTCATTGAAAGTTCGAACCTTTAAATCTCTCTAACGAAGGACTCTACACGACTCTTTAATTTTGTGACTTTTCTATAGCTCCTCCTGAAGTTTTTCATATAATTCCAAACTTTACTACAAAAATTTTACAAATAAACTTGTGAAGAATAATTGATAAACCACTGAAAAAAAAAAGTTGCATCCATGCAAAAGCTCCTTTTTTTGTTTTTGTAAACCCTCAACCAACTAAATTTCCAATTATGACTGCGAGTAGTTATTCATGTACTCCTACACAATATATACATACTCGTAACATTAAAACTTAGTTTATTTGGAAATTTCATGGATGCATCCACTTAAAGGCAGCACCGGTATAATAATGACAATTTTAGGGTTATGGAAATTTCTAAATGTCGTTGTTTAAGCCAATTAAATGGACCAGGCTACCGCTTGCGGCCTTAATATAATTTCGTGTCTAATTACTATTTGCAATAATTGAATAATACATGAACCAGGCAATCAGGACGAATTTATTTTGTGTTATATCCTGATTTCGGTTGGATAGCGGATGTATTTAATATTTTACTAGTTTTTTCTTATTAATGCTGATACACTGATACTAAATAAAAGGTTTAATGTTAAATATGCTTAATCCCAGTGAACCTTCTGATAAGTGTGCACAGCATAAGGTTTCGATTCTGTAAACATTCCACATAGACACACTTAAATTTTTTGAGGAAAACTACATCCTCCTCCCATTTCGAGTGAAGCGACATAAAGGAGTTCTTGACTTTTAAGGTTTCGTATACCACAAGGTTTTATTCTTTTTTTTGACGTAAAAACGTCTTCTAACTCGAAATGTATGGGAGCTGTTTCAGGATTTAAGTGAAACGCAAATTGGAGAATTTTGAAGTCCTTATGTCTTAAAAGCTATAACTAATATCGGAAAGCTTATAAAAACTATAGATAGAGCACAAATTAAATTTCACTTTGAGTGTGGCAGGCAGTATGGGCGACCCTTGTGCGCGGAGAAGCGGGACAGATGACATCACCGCTCGATTCGAATGATTTTGCAACTTCGAAAGACAACAACTTCTGACTCAGTCATCCTACGGTCGTGATCAAAAGGTCCCGACGAGTTCTTTTGAAATGGAAACCATTTCTCCTTAATTAGTAAGATTGGAATAGTATTTTGAATGTATACTGGAAGAAAGGGCACTTCAAGACGAACACAGCAAGCACAAAAAGTCATCTCTAGAGTGAGTGCAAGAGCTGCAAGTCCGAGTCCAAAATCGGTAGGTCGAGGCAAATCAGCGTCCAAGTCATCGTCCGCCATCTTGTGAGGCCACCTCACTAGCGCCACTTGTGCGAACTTCGAGCAACTTCAGCAAATCAAACTATACTCATTATCTTTCCATTGTTTTACCAACACGGTTTGACTCTTAAGTTCAAGGCACGATCCCTGAATGTGCCACGACCTTTTTTTGTGTTCCCCCGAAGTGTCGGACTCTGATCGACTAAACTCTCTCAATTTTCAGCCAATCTAACCGGGGAACTGCCTCTTGAATTCCTTCGGGGTTCTGTCACTTTTCTAAACCCTTGACGAATTTATGTCCTGCTGTCGCTTCTTCATCTTCAATAGCTTCCTCGATGTTGTTCGGTGCAAGTCTCCGTCTACCTCCTTTTTTAAATCTTTGTCTCTCTGCAAGCCATCTCGTGCACTCGAAGAAGGTGTCTTAAGCGCTATCTTGAGTCGAGTCACCATAATGTCATGCTGAGCTGTCCATTTTCCCCATGCCATTTCCCCCTTGCCCGGTAAGGAACTGTGTGAAGTAAAAAATCACTTTTCCATATCTCTGCTCCATCCAATCTACTTTCCCGTAGTTTCTCTACTTCAGCTCCTGGCTTACTTGAAGTTCCTGCTTTTTTCAAATGTACTTTCGGCCACAAGAAGATCGAAGGGGAGTACTTCCCCGATTACGGACACTTCTGGTTCTGACACTGTTCGATAGGAACTCGCCACCCAAAGAGTTCCTTTTCGCTGTACCGCTGTCATTAGTTTTCTACATGTTTCTTTGTCTCAGAAGGGTAGAGTATGTGCCTTGGGTCCTCGCAGATTCGCAATTAGGCTGCTCAACGCTGGATTGACCTTTGTAGTCCTTACGGCCGGGAACTGGATCTGCTGCCAATATGTGAGCATCGTGTCCATTCTTCCTCTCAAGTACTTCACAGGCCTACCTGCACCTTAAAGATGATGGGAATTTGCATCCTAGTCAGCGGAACTATTTCCGTCTTCTCTGTTGGTAGGCTTAGTTATTATTATTGGTTAGGCTCTGCGACATAACGCATATGGCACTTCGACCTGTAAGATCTATTGTGCTTGAAGCCAGTTAGGCAAGAAGGTTCTTTATCTTTCTAATGAAGTTATTCCTAATGAAGAATGTCCTCCGGTGTTAAGTATTCTTTGTGGAGAAAGACTTAGTTCATGGTCTGCATCCACAATCGGACTTGGGAGTCTTTGGTGTCTCGTGTGTAAATCACTGTCGCAATATCATCTGTGTATCCAACCAGATTCGTATTTTTGGGGATCTTCATTCGAAGGATTCCATCGTATGGAAATATTTCACAAGTCAGATCCTTCCTACGAGGTTCATTTGTGGTGTAATAAATTAGCTCTCGGTATTTGAGGCTTATAGCTTTTTAAATAAGCCTGCTATCCTGAGACTTAATTTTGAAAAGATCTTTGGAGGCTGGATACTAGGATTGACATACTTACTTGGATGGCGCTATAGTTTGGAGTGAACCTAGGTCTTTACCAACAAAGGCTTGCGAAGTAAATTTTGGGAGGCATAAAAGAATCGGTATTGCTTGTAGGATCTTCAGAACTCTAACTTGATCACCCGACCTAAAACTACACGACATGTACTGTTTTATGGCGCAAGCTGCAACTGGACCTCTTAACTCTTGTTTGTAAGGAGGAAAGTTGGGGAGGTACGCATAGCAGCTGTGATACCTGTGTAGGCATGTCGTTAGATTTTTTTAAGGAACCATTTTTCGAGGTCTTTTGGATGGAGCTCGTGAGTTTCGGTGGATCTGAAGAAGCCATCATTGATCCAATTAATAGGAATCTTGTTAAAAGATTATTTTCCAGTTGAGATCTAAAGCTTAGGGATGATGCTTGTCGTTTCACACTTTAAGTACGTCCAGACTTTGAAAACATTGGAGCTGTAATGACAGCTGTCATTGCATGAAATTACTTTTATAAGACTTAAAATACTTAAAAATCTAAGCATACATAAACTTTTACACCAATTTTGTGATTTAATTTTCAACTTAAAGATAAAACGATATTTTTAATTTAAAATTTACTAAACACATTATATGAAATAAGTTTATTTTCTACATAGTAACTGTTTTATTAATTTTTTTTTTTTAATTTTTTCTTTTTCATTTCTATTTTTAGTCAAAGCAGCCGCTCACCAAATTAGGGACTGAATGTGTATAAATGATGCCAAAATTTACTATAAAAAAAAAACAAATAAGAAACCATTTAATACTTAGTAAAACATAACAACAACAACAACAAAACACTTATGCCAACAACACAACAACAATAAAAACAATTAATTTAGTATCTTAAACTATTTAATGTCACACAACATTGGATTGGAACAACGTAAATTCATAAAAACTTTTTATTTAGTAAAAAAATTTATTTTTTGGAAATTCATATTTCAGTTGACCTGAAACAAAATTATTTGTAAAAAAAAAAGAAAACAAAATAAGGAAATATTTATTTTTTTAGTTAAAATTTAGAATTAATTCTATTGGCATGTATTTTTTTTCCTGTAATTATTATTTAATATTTTTTCTTCACTATTAAGTGTAAATGAACAAATTATTTAGAAACGTTAATATTAAAATTTACAAAAAAGAAAAAAATTAAGTTAAATGCTTTTTTTAGTTTTTTTTCAATTAACATCTTGGGGTGCTTTGCAAAATGTTTTAACACTTTTGAAGTGAAAGAGTGATTAATCATAAGAAGGTTTTTGAAGGATATAAATGCTGAGTTACAGTATCTTGTGGGGGTTTTTATAAAGAATAGGGTCGGCACTCTTTTTTGTAGGCAGGTTCCGTTTATTAAGATGACTAGTAACTTCACAAATCTTGTCTAGGTTGCTCGGCTCATGGAAAAGAGACAAAACTTTACCTCGCCTTCATCACAACGGGCTCTGAGCCTAAATGAATTCCACAAGACGCCTATCCACCTAACCTTACCTCACCAAACATTATAATGTTTAGCCATTCCGACTTCAGAATTAATTTTAGGATGGTGGCTTGTTTGACAATTCGTTAACGAAGTCTTCTTCGAAGGCTCTCTTTCTATTTCTGCTGAGGCATCCATATAGAAGATAGAATGAGTCCTACTCAGCGTCTATGTCGCCACATCCCCTGCATAGATCCAATTTATACAAAAGCATTCTATTTAGGTGGGCCGCCAGCAAGTTATGGCCTCTTGTGACTTCTGTTGAGTGCGATCATTTAATTTTCCTGTTATCAGATTCTGTCTAGAGCGGCATTGAGTGAGTGTACTCCATCTATCATTTATGAGTTTTTTTGATTTTCATGGTGATACAGGTGACCGGCCGTCACCTCGTCCATCTCAGATCCCAATCTGGCAAATAAGGCCGGCGAGACAACTTTCCTGTTTAAAGTCTGGTTCCTGACGTCGGCGTGAGTGAATGAGTGCGGAACATTTTGTAAAAATGTGAAGAAAAGTTTCCTCATTCTCTAAGCAAAGATGGGGTCTGGTGAAAAGTCTTAATGCCAATAATGGTGCCTGCTCAGATTCACAAGGAGCTTAAAATACATGGTACATTACTGGATTTCAGATTTCAGAGAATTTGAACAGGGTTCCTTCCCTCGCATTGTTTTTGTAAAAGCTCTTGCTTACTCAAAAATATTGTTCGAGACCATTGAATGAGATTGATGATGAGTCGGTCATTTCGTTTCCCATGTGACCTTTGTGTGGATGAATCCAAGTATTTCTTTTCTAGTTCTAGAAGCATTTTTGCTACCTCTAGAACTAACCTAGATTTCATCTATGTGGCTAAGTGTAGCACCTTTAGAACGGTCTGGCTTTTAGAGAAGATGAAGATGATTTTGCCAGAAGTGAAAGGTTGCAAGTTTAAGCTGATGGTTGAGCTATGTACCTAGACTAACCGAATATTCCAGACCCAGATTCAAGGCACATTTTAGACCTTTCCGTTCACCTTACTAGGTTCCAATGGACAGGGTTGAAACTTTTTCCTAGTCGTCCCTTGACAGGATGACTACTGAGTAATTCCGCTTGAAGCAATAATTAGGCAGCGAGTTGTCCAATGGCATGCTTAATACGCTGCATGCCAAAGTTTTTCAGATGAAAGAGCCTGAACCGAACTTGCATTGCAACTTAACCCAGAATAGTGGTGAGGGATCCAGTGGGCGTGGAGCGCAAATGGCCCGTCGTACAGATAAAGTCAGGCGTCTTCGTTGATTTTTTTCCAACACACGACTGCTGATATAGTAGGCCTGTCTAACAAGGGGTACATTCTAAGGACTTAGTCCCTAGTTCCTAGATCTTTCAACGGAGATTCCAGGGGAATTTACTGTTCACGATGACCCAGAGGTATTTTGCTTTCCGCGACAATTGAACAGTTTAGCCAAAGATGGAGGGGTGAATAGGAAGGTTCAAATTCCTTCTTCTTGCACAATAGTTGTCTCTTTTTGGGCTTACAGAGAGGACTTACTTTCTGCATCATCTCTGGACAATGAAATGGAGCTTTAATATGTACCACTGACGATGATTGCCACGTATGGCCAATGGTATCTTTTCTTTGTGCTCGCTGGTTCAAATTAAAGTTTATAGGCATCACGATGTCCTTAGAAGTCTAAAAACTGGTGCGAGTTTTCCAGCCATCTCATAGCCAGTTGTGTTTTTTTGAATAGGGACTCAGCATTACATTGTGCAAAACGTTAAGCTTTTCTCGCCAACGTCGAATAAAATTGGATTTGATCTCAATTGCTTTTAGAGGTTGTTAAGTCGCTACAATCTAGGTTTTCGAACGTGTTGATGCACCAAATAAAGCTGCTCTGCACTTTGTATTCAAGCTGAGTCAATAAAACTAAAAGAATCATCGCTATATTTCGTATAAAACATGCCGACCCTAGCATTGATGGTACCAATTATTGAAAAATCCAACTCCAACCATGTTAAAATAAATTGAAAATGAATTTTTAAGACACCTTGGTTTGCATCGTCCTTTATTTTATTTTATTTTTCAAAATTTTGAATACGTGTTTTCTAACCTTTGAAAAAAGACCGCTTGACATATTGATGTACTAACTCTTCCTTTTTCTTTATACATAATTATATTGCATGCAATTGTTTATATTTAAATTTTCTTTATTTGATGCTGTGATGTCTATAATATACATTTCTTTGTAGAAGCAAACATTTTAAAAAAAAAACCTAAAAAATATTGTTAATTTACATTATAATACATTTTAAAAGAAAAAAATAAAAAAACTTAAAAATAAAAACACCAATAAAAAATTTTTGAATAAAACTCCAAAGTATTTTGTTTTGTTTTGTTTTTTAATTTATTCTTTTCTCTTGTTTTCTTTTACTTACTACTTTTAGCACTTTGCAAATGAAACGAAATTAAGAGAAGTTAACAATGACGATGATTTAGTTCCTATCAACATATAATAAGAAAAACAAAAAAAGAACAAGGTTATACAAACTAATTTTCATTAAATATTTATTTATTTATCTCACAAAATAAATAAATAAAATAAACAAGCGTTTTACATTTACTGCCGTTCCACAATATCTATTTTTATTAAATTATGAAACAACTTTTTTTATAAATGTTCTTTTTTCTAAATGCGCACAAGGATAAAATTGATTGTTAAAAAAAAAAAAAACAGAAATCTTGCTATAATTTAAATGTATGTATAATAAAAAAAAAAAACGAAGAAAACAATGTTGAATATTTTGTATGATTTTGTAAAATAAAGTAAATAAATAAATAAAAAAACAAAAAAAAATATATAGTATGCGATATTTATTTATTAAAGTAAAATAAAATATATAAATTGTTGTACATTAGTAACAACTAAATAGTAAAAATTATATAATGAATGGATAAAAAAAAATAAAAATAAATTGATTTGATAAGAGTCACTTAATTTAGTAGGTATACATATATATATATATACATTTATTGTCTTTTTCGATTTAGGAATAGAAATATAAATAAAAAAAGAAAACAGAAAATATTAAATTTAACTTCTAGATTGCAGTTAAAATTAAGAAATTGTAAATAATTTAAATAAAATCAGTGAAATATTGTACTAACGTGATTAAGATTTAATTAAAACATTGAAAAGAAAAAAAAAATATTTACATATAAGACAAAAAAATAAGGGTAGTGTTTCATTTATTGGATACGGGAACAGGCTTCGGAGTTGTCTGTAAGTCATGCAAGATCAATGACGCATAGAAACTACTGGATGACTGCAGTACATTTCAAGCCGGAATCTTGGCAATCGAGAGGGCAACTCAAACTTTTTACATTGAAGATCTAAGTCCGTCTAGGATTATAATCTTCGAAGATAGTCAAGTGGCAGTAGACAATGAAGCAGATAAAAAGCATTCTTCAGCTTCCGCCAATTCCCAATGTCATCCACATGAGGTCAATCTATGCTGGGTTCCTGGACATAGCAATATAGAAGGAAGCGAGATTGCAGATAAACGGGACCGGAAAGGATCAGCACTAAGCACGGAAGATATTCATACCTAATGGAGTATCTACTGAAAAGAAAGATAGCCAACTATCAAGAGAACAAATTCTAGGTGGACAAGTGGTACAATTTGGCCACAGCTGGATCTGAAACGCTCTAAGAACTTAATTTCTCTCAACAGATCGCATATCTGATCCGTAATAGGTGTCATCACGGGACACTAATCTAATACACAAGCATGCAACATGGCTTGGCGTTCCTTCAAATGATTTCTGTAGAAGCTGCATGGACGAAGAGAAGGAGGAAACTAATCCCCATCTTCTTTGTAGCTGCCCAGCTCTCTCTGCAAAAGAAGGCTCCATTTAGGAGAATTGTACTTTAACGACTTAGATGCAGGTATCAGAATCTTCCTTCGCTTTATAAGAAGCTCCAATTGGTTCAACGAGTAGGTTAGGAGATCTCTCCAGATCCATGTGGTATCAGAATGGACCTATCACTGGTCTTAGTATGCTGGCAATAGCTGGCAGCCTAACCTAACCTAACCTAACCAAAACCACCTGTTCTTCACGAGGTGACTGTGTTATATCTCGCAGTCTATGGCCAACACTGAATGAGAATAGAACCAAGAGTCTACTGGCTTTGGATAAAAAAAAAAAAGAATCTAGTATCCTCACAGATGGTCCTCACTAGACGCTTGTGTTATCACAACGAAGTTATGGGCTGTATTTTATAAAGCTAGGACCGCCAGACTTTCACAAAAAGATAGAAAATCCCTCTCCATCCTTATAGTTGTGATGACGGGCCATAACACTCTGCGGTACCACATGAAAAAAATCTGTGTTACGGAAGAAGAACTGTGTAGAGGTTGCGGCGACGAGGAAGCTCAAGAGGATACAACCCACTTCCTCTGCCACTGCCCCGGCCTTTATCATCTAAGACCCGAATTCCTCGGGTGACACTTCTTCCGGGATCTCAAGGAACTATCTGGCAAACCGGTGAACGACTTGAACAACTTTATCACATCCACGTCTGGCTTGTATCACAGACGCAGTAAGTAAGCTTTGTATGAGGGTAACGTTTGAGGGTAAGATTTTCCCCCTATGGGTATAACAATGAATTTTAGAGACCTGAGTGTGGCATAGAGGAATTCCTCTTCGCTGGCCCACGTACCTTATCTAACCTATCCTCACAGGTGTATTGACAGGACATTGCATTAACCCCTACCTGATTACTGCTGGAGCTGCTAAGATACAGAAGAAACAAAAACTTACTTTGTGAATGCCCAAATCCTTGTCCTGACTTCCAGATTGGTAGCGACTGCATACCTATATCTTGTTAACTGTAATTAGAGAGTAAAAAAAAACCGTTACAGTGGTCTTCTCAAGGATACAGGATCTTGGTTTACATTTCGCCCCTGGAGTCAGGAGTCCTTAGTTCATGAATCCAATGACACATAATTCCTGAATCAGGAATTTTATCTTCTCCAACTTTAAAAAGTCGAAGGAGAAGGACGGTAGAACCCGTTTTCGAATGGGATTTGCTGAAACCTCGGTAGTGTTGGCTTCCTCCAAATCCAACAACAAAAGGCCATAATGCAGGGAGATGTTATAGAGATCGCTGTCCAACTCCGTGTTCGACAACAAGCAGAAGCTGGAGCTAGATCGAGGAGACTCAAGTTCGAGAATGCAAAATTCGGTCGGAAGACTTAATTTACTGAATCTTGTTTGAGTCCTACTACAAAACGGCATAATACGAAATGAAGTCTTAATGAGCTTACTAGACAAAGTTCAGAAGGGTGTTTCCCAGGACCACAGCTCACGTTGAGTTTGTCAGCTTAATGCTTCCATTGACTGTGTGGGGTCTCTAATAAACACAATCGAAGGTGAAAAAAGGAATATTAACCACCTCATCTCTATTGATTTCCTTCATTTCGATTCAAGGACTATTTCATTCTTTTTTTTTTCCTTCCTTTTATTTCTTTTTCTTTTTTCAATTTTTCATTAAATTCGACGCTTCACTTAAACGCCTCTTTTAATGCCACCAGTCAGCCCATTCTTGTTCCTTTACAAAGTACTTTCCATAGGACTTTCTTCTTTACTTACCCCAATATCCTCCGTGCCATGCCAGCACTCCTGTATGCTGCAAGGAAACTTCAGGCAATTTTAGGGATGATGTTATGCAAATGCGTTTTCCAGCACAGAAAATTCTTTACGAAGTTTCATTTTCGGGCTTTTGTTTCCTTCTTCACACACAGGAGCTGAAGCAGGAGCCACAGAGAAGTCTTTTGATGTTTCGTGATGGCAAAGCGTAGGCAATAACAAAACACACACGTACACAAGCATGTACACAACAATAAGAAAGGAAAACCAAGGCGGATGCTGTGCTACTTGTAAAATTCACATTGACTTTAAATTACTTAAAAAAAAAAAAATCTTTTACGAAGATTTCAAGTCGTTTTCGGATTGAACACACAAATGGTTCCGATGCTTTGTATATGATCTTCCCACAAAGTATGCATACATTTGCATAAAACACTGTGTGTGTGTGTGTCTGCGTACTGGAAAGGACAATTCCGGCACGAAATGACGTGGATTATTTAATGTTTTATTTTGGAAATGTAAATAAAATTACACACTCCTTCCGGGGTTATTTGTTTATATTAATGCATCAAGGGAGTAATGGCTTTTGTTGAGGTTTTTCGCTTACAGTTGGAGTATTTCTTAGACAAATTTGGTGGGCTTTTGAAGTCGTTAGTTTTTTATAAAGTGGGAGATTGTCTCCCACTCCCCTCCCCTAGCTAGGCCAGTTAAAGAGTGAAATGCTGACATCTCTCACTCTTTTTCGAATTCAAAAGCAGATTAAAGACTAGTTCATTAGTTGCAATTCTAGATGTCAACAAAATGATAGTTGCATTCGAAGGGGTAGAAGAAGTTCCTGATCCGAGGAAAATCCTCAACATTTTTTGATGAAAATAACCCAGCAAGGACCAGCTTTATTAGGGTCTGTGATTTACTAGTTCCATCGAAGATCTGAACTTAGTTTTTGACATCATCATCTCGTTGTCAGAATTGTAAATGTCAATGTCAGATTGGAGTTTGATTGACATGACATTCGTTGTCGCTCGGACTGATGGTGCGACTGTCCGGGGTTGACCTGGGTCCCAACCAACAAGCGTCTCCAGCCAGCTCAATTGTGAGTTAGTTGTCTCCAGTTTTGCACACCAAATTGGTTGAGGTCCCTTTCCACTTGCATCGGCCACCTGAATCATGGTCTTCCTCTAGTACGTCACCTCCAGAGTAGATTAAAAGATTCTCCAGGTCCGAGTATTTGGACTCTTCTGACTAGGTCAGTGTCGCTGTGCAGCCCATATAGTTCGTTTTGCATCTCTTCCTCCACTCACCATCAATGACCGAAAGTCAGCCGAAGAATTTTCCTCTCGAAACAGCTAAGTACAACTTCATCAATTTTTGACAAAGTTTATGCCTCTGCGCCATAGAGCAGGACTATGATGATTAAGGTTGTTTGAGAAAGGGCTTTGCAACTCAATTGCCTTCTCAGCGATTGGCAAGAGTTAATCTTCATCTTCTAACACTGGTGTGATTGTTTGAATTAATAGAATTAATAGAGGAGCCTAGGTAGACAAAGCCGCCAACTTCCTTAAAGCTATATCTATCGAAGGTGACGACTGTCGTACGCGGTCTTAAAATCGACAAATTCCTCGGATTTCTTCAAGATCTGCCATAGTGTGAATATTTTGTCGATGGTGGACTTTCTTCGCCTAAAGCCACACTGATATGGATCAATCGGGTTGTTGCTGAACGGTTTCAGATGTTCAACTAACATGGTAGACAAGATCTTGGAGGCGATTATAAGAAGACTGATGCTTCTGTAGTTGGCACTATCCAAAAGGTCTCCTTTCTTAAGGATCAAGCATTCCATTCATTCACCGTACCGACCATATTTTACAGATGGGTTGGTGCAGGCTCCTTACCAACTTATCACGTGCCGCCAGCTGTTGCTCTGCATCTGGATTGTCAGTTTCAGCAGCTTTGTTAAACTTGGTTGCGGTATTCGGTTCATTGCCACCGTTATAAAGACGGTAGACTGTTCTTCCGTATTCCCAGCATTGACTGCATTTCTACTATGATGTTCCCTTAGCTGTTCTAGAAGGCTTCGGTTTTGACTCTGAAGCCTTGATAAGTTCTTTTCACACTTTAGTAAAACTTTCGAACTTTTTATTCCTCGATTGCGTTCTTCTCTTTCGTTTTCCTCCTGAGAAGCCGGTATTCGTCTCTCCTCTTCTGGTTTCAGAGCTTGCAAGCAACTGTAGTTGTTTTATGCAACCCCGCTTTAAAAGCCTCTTTCTTAGCTGCATGTGTTTTCAAGAGGCATATCTGATGGCTTTTTGACAGTGGTGTGGTCTTCAATACTTGATGCTGGCGGCATAGGACCTCTTGAAACATCAAGAAAAATTAGATTGGAGAAGGTCTTGGCGATCACTTGCAATTGTAGCCGTCCGACATCAAACTACCTTGTCTTGGCGGTGTTTGGGATGTCTGCAACCGTACCGATGTTGGCCCCTCGGAATTTTCGGACGGGAGGAGTGACTTGCGTCGATCCCAATGTCGAAATGCGGGAGTCGCGTACTTACTTGAATCCAGAATGTGCAAAAACACCTCTACCCTCGGTCCCAACTCAATAGAAAGCTTTCCACACACCCCATTAAAAGCTCACACAAGTTTTGCTCTTCACACACATACAAAACCAAAGCTTATAATAATTTTTAATTTTTGCACTACTATCTGTATCTGTGCGCGCTACAAAAGATGCTAAACGATCGCGGTGCTTTGATGCTTTTTCCAATCTCAACACCAAACCGCTCTGTATACTCGCAGCTATATAGCTCTCACATCGCATACATAAATCCCAGTTAACCTTAACAAATAGAGATTTAAAACGACCACATTACCAATAACAACAACAACAACAACAACAAGAAATCTCATCTTTCTACCAACAGAAAACTTTGTATCTACCTCACTCGGTGTGGTACTGGTAATTCGTCAGAGCGCGCTTCTGTAAGTTTCAGTTGTTTTCTGTACTCCGAGTAAATAGCTCGGGAAAAATTAAACGCGCACGCGATTTATTCCCAACGTTCACCGTATAGAGTCGTCAACGTCTCGTCACCATTTCGCCGCTGTGTAAGCTTAGACATACGAATTTGTCTAAATTCAGTTTCAAGTTCATTCCCAAGGGAAAACAAATTCAGATACATTTCAACCGAAAATAAAAAGTAATCAAACACAATTGGTTAAGTAATCTTATAAGAGTGATGTATCTATAAATTGTTCAGTGTAACTTGTATCTAATACAAATTAGGTCATCAATACAATAAGATCTATACTCTCTCATCACCTTCTAAACAACGATATTTATCTTATTTTATTTTTCGTAAGTAAGAACGTCAATCTCTCATCAAAACCTCAGATAAATATATAAATTAGAGAAAGACCTTGACTTCGTTGTGCCGAAATGAACAGGCGTCTTCGTCTCGTTTTATTTGGTGTAGTAGTGACGTTCGGCGTTCCCCCTCAAGAACACACTTTCGTTGATCTTGATATTTACGTTGGTTTTTTGCCGAAAAAGTGGTTTATTTTTAGCCAAAAAGTATCTTTTTTTTAGTGAATTTCGCTCATTCGGTAACAATTTTCCGGTGATCGGCATAAATCAGATACAATTTTATGATTTTAAGTGTTCTCCTACAAGTTTAAGATCAAAGGAAGGTCTTGACGATGTGATGTAGAATTGGAAAAAACCGGTTAAAATGTTCTGACCATAGAAAACGAGAGCTACACTCGCACATCAACTTTATACTAATGCCCGACCATATGGAATGAGTTAAAGTCAACTCTTTTGGGATGAAAACAACTCGGTCAGTGCTTCTATGGACATATCCATATGGCTGCTCCTCTCTCAGTGTTTGTTTTCATTTAAGGTGGGACTATTCATTAGTATGCTGTCTGGCTATAGAGTAAGAACAAGAGGAGTCGGGCTAAAATGTCGTCAAGTCGTTGTCCGTGTCGTCGTTGTGCGTACAAATGCTTGCTGAATTGGAGCGTTGTGTTGTGGCGTTCGTGATTTAATTTGAATGTGAATAGAAGTGACATGGGTCAACGTGGTACTCTGTCAATCATTTCAAATAATAAGCCAGGCAACTGGGGTTCTTCTATTGTTCAATGTTCCATTGTATCGTGGTGTGGTAGCTAAAGGATTAGCAATGATGATTCTGATGAATGAGCAAAAAATTTGAAAGAAAGTTTGCGGTAAACCTTGTGGAATTTAAAATAGGTTCTCAGCATGTCTTTGTCTATTTCAAATCGTTCCAAACCGCTAACAACAATGGGAAAGTTGCCAATAAAATAGAATTTCTGTCTTCTTGGACTGAGCCAGAACGCACCTACTCTGGGAAATCAGAATTCGACTACAGAGACCTACAAAATGTCCAAAGTTAAAATCTCCAACTTTTGAAAAATGTACAAATACAAAATCCCCAAACGCGAGCATTGTCCTGCGATTACCGCTCCGCTTTTCTACTCTATTCCTTGCTTGACGAAAGCGATGTAAGGCCATAACTCGAAATATAACAAAAACCTGTTGCTCCTAACCGATTTTGGGCATAAAAGGACCAGAGTAGCAGAGCGGCACCGGTGCAATACAGATTCCCAATATGGGGATCTGTTTAAAGATTTTGTGTTTGGGAATTTTGTGATTGGGAATTTTAGCATCAACCCCTCTTATCCATCAAGTAAAGGACTGCAACTTAAAATCTGACACAGTCGATCGTATTTCTGAGTAAACTCTCTCTAAGATGGACAGATAGAAATAAGGGATTCAAGTGCACAACGACACGTCTATTCCACTGATTTCGAGTAAAGTCGATGAGATTTTTCGAAGCTGCAGCACAATGTGGACAAACGATGGTGGTCTTTTTATTTATAAATCAGCGGTTTGACATTTACACTTTACTTCTTTAAATTCCTTTTCTCTTAGCCATCACAATCCTTGCCAAGACTTCTCCAGTCTCCACTCTGTGCTAAATTTCGAGCGATGAAAATAGTGCATTTTCTGCATCTTCTGATGTTCCCCCATGATTTGGCGAAATGGGGAAGCCACCATGTTAGCCGGAACTCAACTTCTGCGTGACGCTAATTTCTACATTTGACTCTGATATTGGTCGATTGGTCCATCTTCCCTTTTAAGGACTGCATTCATCTCTGGAGAGATTCCCTCATGCTTGGGCTTCTTCTAGACTGAATCTAGAGACAAGATAAGATTAGACTAATTCGTCTGTATTTTGGGAACAGTCTAGACACCGTATAGAAAGAACCACATACCCCAATGCTTTTTCTCATTCTAGACAACGCTGCGTTCACTGGGACAAGTTTGTCAAAGTATCTTTGACGTTAATTCCGTCTTTTGTTCAACGAACATTTGTTGTAAATGGCTTCAAATTTTTTATTTAACTAGGAAATGCCTCACTTAAACAGTCAGATGCAACTAGCCCAGGAAAGCAACCACAATATTGCCCCTTTGATTGTCTTGAAGGCGTCCATAAAGATGTCTGCAAGCGCTTCTGTTCTGTCATTTTCAGTGGACAACGTATCCGTTGATTTAAGAAGGCTGCGAGGCATATCCCACTTTTTTTTTACACCATTGATTGGTGAGTTTCTCTCACGCGTTGGCGAAGCATAAATGTGTATTGGCAGCAAGTGAAGCATGGTTTGAAGTGCAGCTGTTGAAGAAGTTCTCAGAGCACTCGTAGTGTTGAGGCAAGCTACACGTTGGACTTTTTCTATAACTTTTATGCCGGTTTGGTGTTCTAGAACTGGCCACCAAACCATTATGTCATAAGTAAGGTTAGGTCCTTTTTTAGGTCACCTTTTTTGCACATGCCCTGCTCTATCAAGGTTGAGGAGGATAACATTAGGAGAGTACTTCCTCAATGACCTCAGCGACCTGGTCAGGCTTGATATCTTTAGAATTAAAAGTTTCGTATGTGGGTCTAACTGGTTCTGCACTTAGTGCGGCACAAGATAGGGTTTATACCGATACGGTTGCCCAGAGCTCCATTCTATAGGGAATTCCCGGATGTAAGCTTTCTGAGGCTGGTCTCCGGTTCTCTACACGCGGTATCACAATGGGCCTTCATTCTGGCCTAAGTGGGTCCCTGCTTATTGGGGACCGCCGCCTAACCCAACCTAAGGTTAGGTCTTTGACTATAGTAATCTTCGGTTATAGGCCCCATCTGGTAGCTCTCCTGGCCCTTGCAGCTATATTTTCTCAGCGTTTAAGATTGTATACAATTTCATCAAAGCCTTGCTCTGCTTGAGTGCTGTTGCGTCAAGGAAGCACTTTGAATCTAGAATCTTTGTACAAGAACTTATAACTCTTTCAAGAGCCACAACTGATTAGGTACGAAAAACTGCTTGACAGAACGTTTTCATATTTTCAGTGATGCCAGATTCGGTTTCAAATTTGATGCTTATCTGCTCCAAAAAGAGAAAACGGGTTTATATCTAGACTCTTTCGACCACAAAACCTTATAAAATTGAAAAAAGAGAAACCGCTTGTAAACTCGTATTATGTAAATGTGTTCATTTAATGACAGTTCGTTTAATAAAAGCACATGAGCAATCATTTCAGCGAAGCACTAAGGTCACTACCTCTTGGTTACCTCACATCATGAGTAAGAATCTGAAAGTGAGTAAACAAGTGGCTTGCGCCCACAATTTCACAGACTTGAGTTGTAACAAAACTGTCATTTACAGATTTGAGCATACAGTACAGTATTTTCCTTGTAAAAATGTCAGTTGTCACCAAGTGATGATGATCTAGCACGATGTGCATACATTTTATGCAATTTATTGTCATTTCCTGAGGTCAACATTGTATAATCTTTTGTTTATGGTTTTTTTTATGGCAGTTGCTATAAGGTAGTCTACTATAATTATTTACAAAGTATTTTTACAACTTTTTTACTTGTTTGTTTGTTCACCATTGAAGTTAACAACCTCACGGCATGCACTGATATCGTGAAATAGATCAAACTCATTGGATTTATTTTTGAAAAAAATTCTTAGGTAATGGGAGTGGGAAAGCAGCCTAAGTAAACATTCAGTGTTCAAGCCTGATGAAAAAGTCCACTCCTGTATTTGCTGGCTTCATATAACGAGGAGTGGTAACAATCGTTTGAGGGTTATAAGACCACGACACATGGCGTCTACTCAAAATGAAAAAAGTCCGTTCACATAAGCTAAAGTGAACATAAACGAATACTTTGTTATTTAGAAAACATGTGTCACGCTACAGTTCGGAGTGAACTCAACCTCAACCAACAAACCTCTTCAGCTACCTCCGGTTGCCTATCGCCGAGTTGAGATGAGGTCGTATTCTTCCGCTTAAGCTTCCTCAGAGGTGGAGTCGAAGATAAGATTAGATTAGATATTTATTTCTCGATAATTCAAAAACAGTACAAAAGATTCTTCGGGCTGAAGCATTGGTGTTCATCTGCTCTACATGACCTAGCGATGTACATGGATCTTGTTGACCAAGTCAGAGTCGCTTCAACGCTCATATAGTTCAATCTTCTCCATGAACCGTCAACGCAGAGGTGGGACCATAAACTAAACGTAGAACTTTTATCTCGAGAATTCCAAGTGCGGTTTTTTCCGACTTTGACAAAGTCCATGCTTCTGCACCGTACAGCAGGACGGGGATGATAAGATTCTTGTAAAGCATCTTCTTGGTTTTTCTCGATAGGTCCTTGTTAAATAGCCATAGTAACAGCGATTGACGAGAGTTCCCAAGTAGGCTCTTCTTCGAGCTAAGAGTGTTTGAACACGTACAGGGAAGATGGAGAATTGTCATTGTTTTTCGAAAAACAATTGTGGAGGAGGTCCAGCATATTGGCGTGCCTGTCAACACCCGTTATAACGCCCAATATTATGCCAATAAGCAGCCTTTTCTATCTAATACAGTGAGAGTGTTTGTGTCCCAGCTCAGGCAAAATCTGTTTGTTGATGAGGCAGATGGAACCGACCGGTTAGTGATGTCGATCGCATTCCTTTTAAGTAGTAACCTCCGGTAGACTCGAAAGATTCATCAAGTTCCTGCACCCTAATAAGGTACATTTTGAATTGTTCAGGTATCTCGTCAAAAGTGACAGTTCAGACTTGTTTTTGAGTTAAAATTGACAGATTCCAGGGATCTGATCGCAGCCTGGTTATCAGTAAAAATAGCGATCTTCCATGTATTATAACTCAGCCAAGAAAGGGCCTCTTTGATTATCTCGGCTTGGAAGACACTGTTCGGTCAGGCAAATGGAAGTCTTTGTAGAAGACCATTGCACCCACTCTCGATTCTGTTTAAGAGCCATCTGTATACAATCCTCCCGTCCATTGTAACTCAAAATCATCTATTCAGTCAAGTCTGGAGGGGATGGTAGGTAGGTAGAAGTGGTTGAAACTGGTGAACCTGCCAGAAACACAAATAGCGCGGATGCGCTGTGTGTGGAATAACGTTTCCTTTTCGTATGAATTGTCGCAACAACGACAGTGGGGGTCGGTCAGTGGCCCGTGCTAATTGCTGTAATTCTTGCTGTCTCGATGCGGTTCCTATTGATCGGGTCATTTGTTTTGTCAAAAAAAAAAAAAAAATGCTGGAGGGGATAATGGTTACAAAGTTTTTTTTATCGAATAGAAGTCGTTTTAGGACATAATCGGTGTTTTGTGGCAGGAATTCTACGTGGCTGCATGTTGTATGATTCAACCTTCACTCAGATCTCTACGGATCCGTTGTGTTCCCCTGGCATGGAATATCCCGTCTAAAAGAGAAGAACAAAGAAGAAGGGTCTGTGTAAGTTTGGCCTCACTGAAACATCCCCTAATTCGTAAGGAATCTTAGAATGGTTTTTGGTTGCTTCTTAGATAGGTCGTTGAAGTTGTATTCACCAAAGGTTACCTTTCTACATAGACTGGGGCATTCACCTAGGAAGTGAGCCGTCTGTATTGCCGCAGACTCTGTAAAAGTCGTCTTGACTTTAACGCAATCTTCTATTGAGAATGTGGTCGCCGTGGCTTAGAGGACATACATAGGTTCGATCCTCAAAACCCACTAAACGCTATTTCGCCGCAGCACCTCTTCGCAGGCATGACAAATCTGTCATGAAAAAGCTTCTCAATTCGCCGTTCGGCAATAAAACTGTAGGTCCCTTCCATTCGTATTCGTGAGAGCTCTCTATGAGCTGTCGCGCCAAATATTTGTTTGTTGTTCTATTGAGAACAGCGGAGTGTGTCCATCACCATATTGATGAAGTTCTTTTGTGCGTATGACTGTGTTGGTTGCCACTTGTTGGTGCCTTCTTGCCCAAGTTTTCCCCTGAGTTGTTTACAAATCGATATTCAATTAAGCGCATTCCACGTCCAAATCCGAAGGTCTTTGTCCTTATTTTGTTTACAAAGGTCATACAGCACCAACTTTGTTTATTTTCATCGACCTACTGCCTCAATCATGTATAGTAAATAGCTCCGACTGGAATTTTCATTGTATTGCATTCGAAGAGTCTCAATTATAGAGGAAGTCTACGAATTCCATAGTTTGCATTCCAGCCACTGAATCGAATGGCATCCGCTACAAATCCACAAGTAGTTTACGTAAGTAATTTTCCCAATAGAAACGCATCAGACATTGTACATCGGATACTTTTTTCAATTGCGCAGCGTTTTAATATTTCTAATTGTTGAAAAATCCTCTAGTGTTTTCTTACTCCATAATATTTTTCTTTCCTTAAATTTCACCACACACATACACACACGTGGCCTCAATTGTTTTGTGGAATCAAACATTTAATGGAACGAAAATAAATCGATTGCTTCACGTAAATATTAAGTAGTAAATATACCCCCGGTCTACATACGTACGACTAGGTTAGGTACGTCTATATATCTATTTGTGTATCTCTCGAGTTTCCTTGAATATTTTGGCTTGCAATTGAAATGTGTTGCTCAATCACTACCGAATTGGGCAGAAATATGGTAATTGATTGTTAGCGGTGTTTTATGGCTCGTAACCATAACCATCGCCGCAGGCGGCATTTCTCAGAACCACTCAGCATATCTAACACAACTTCCTTTCGTCATCTTTGAAGTTTTTTTTTAATTGCCAGTCGATCATTCATTGAATTTCCGAATGAAAGGGCCGACTCACACACCCCACTGACTGCAACTCTGGAGGGTTATACAAAACGTTCCGCTTTTTTTTCCTTTTTGAGATCAAAAAAACCACTGGCAACGACACAACACAGCAGCGAAAGATACAATTCGCGCTCTCGAATGTGAACGTGAAGCCATCTATCAATCGGATTGGTTTGATTGCGTAATCTCGATTCGAGAGCATACATGACTGACGTATGTACCTACTGTAGCTATAGCTATAAATTCTTGGAGAATTTTTGCATGTGGGTATTACACGCATAAAGGCTGTAGATACATATGTATGCTTTAACTGTAACATGTTTCTATGAATTTAATTTCCATTTTTTTTTTTCTAAACATAAACTCCACGCAAATCACATTCCACATGTGGTGCTTGATTCTGTGGTTTGAAGTAGAAAAATCATAGATACTTTATAAATGCTGGTTACAAACCGCTTGATTTTGCTACTTTTGAGGTTAAAGATTGTTTTTTTTTTTCATCCCTCCCACTTGTGCGGTGTGGGTGTTATGAGTTTTGTTAACCAACAGAAGTAGTTGCTTGAATTAGTTGAAATATTGCGTCTTAATTCTGTCAAAAATGACTTTAGAATGACTCCCCAGGTCGGAAGTGATTTATAGAAAATGTACTCATTTACGGGTGCGCAAAGTTGAGAGGTGAAAAAAGGCCAACAGCAAAACTTGTAATTACACGACAAAATTTGATAAATTTGACAGATTTGAGGAATGACATTTGGAGGGTAGTAAATTTTGTTTGTTTTTATTTTTTTGTTTTGTTCCGAAATAAGTATTATTTGTTTCGAATTTATTAACGCTTTATGAACTACGGTAGCTAAGGTCAATTATTATGACAGTTCATGAATGTCAGACTAAAATCAAACAAATTGTCAAAACAAACACGAAAAAGAAAGCCTGTAAAAAGACATTAGAAACGTCTCGACTGGATACACCCTCAACTTTATTAGAAAGATCGCCAACCTCCTAGTCTAACAGGCTCCTGGCATAATAGATCTTATAGGTTGCAGTGCCTCTTGCGTATGGTGCAAAGGTCTTTTGTGATACCAAAGTTGGACGCCTGTCTGCTCCTGAAAAGATTTAGATTTTCCAGCGTAGCAGTTTCGATCGGCCGCGCTGGCGGAGTTCAGTCTTTTGGATTGTTAAAGAAATATTCACCTAAATTGGTTATCCTGATTTTAGCAAGAGCCCGCTCTTTCTACAACACTTGCAGAAACCCGTTGCACACAATACCCAACCGCTGAGCATGTCTGCCTGGGATTCAGTGTCCTGTGAGGACGTCGGTCTCTTTTAAGTCAAATTTATCTTTTCGATCTCTTAGGATCCAGGGCAGGCAAAATTAGCCTAGCATTGTTCCAATAGCCAAGATGCTGCCATCTATGATCTGCTTTCTACAGAGCAACGATGTAAATCCGGTAAACATGGGCAAGCCTCCTATCGTCTGTACCTTGAGAGCCTTGTCTGGCTAATTCGTCACCGGAATGTCACCAGGGACCCGATCTAGTTTAGAGACACGCGGAAGTCATCAGGAAAAACGACACAAAAGAGGTTAACTGGTAGAGCTTAGATTTTATTGTGTTGGATACAAGGGATCCGATCGCAGCTGGACTGCCACAATATTTGTGCGTGAAATTGGGTTTATATTCAGTCAAGCGGCAGGAGCCTTATTTGGACAGCAATGTCTCATTGCTCTTCGTGTAGCGTTCCATGACGAATAATCGGAATAATAGCAGATGGCCAATGACATATGTATGTATGTAGTTTCAGGGTCACCAACCTTTTACAAAAAAATAAACCTTGGCGCGCAATTTAAATTATTCGCTCTTAATGGAACCTCCTCTATGGCACTGTACTCATCAAAAATGAATTATCTTTCGTCTCCGTATTCGTTTCTTTATTTTCAAATGCAAAATTTATGGCTGCAAAGCTTTGAATAACAGTCCAGAGTCCGGATGCCATCAAAATTCGTCGCAATTTGTATCTTATCAGTTCTGCGGTGCAGTTCGTCGTGATGTGTTGATGTTGAGACGGAACAATTTGGCCTTGACTTTTTAATCGCGCTGTTTTTGTTTTGAGAAGCGTATTTAGATGAAAAAAAAAAAACATGATTCATCATTGTGTGTGTGCCAGTAAATTTTGTTAACACATTTTTATATTATTTTTCCATTTTTTGGTTTTTATTTTGCGTACCCAACGGATGTGAGCCATCGTTGAATACCTCGAACATGCATGATGATGAGATAAATACAGCAAAATACAGAAAATTCTGAATTTAAAAATGACGCAATGTTTTGGAAAATAAGAAAGTTCTTCTCTGTGGGAGTGTGACTGACGACGACTTGCCAAAAGCCATCTGATGATGGTCATTGAGGAGGCGACGGAAATCCAAAGTAAACATAAGTTGGCATACGATTGCAGATATGGTAACAAAACACGTTCAGGTTTTTGGGGTGAACGTCACTTTACACTTGAGCGGATAACTACCTATATATAGGATTCCAAGTCTATAAGGGAGGGGAGGTCTCATGGCCAACACGTTTGTTGTCCATCAGGACTGTTCTCGCTTGAATATAGGTATATGTATGTAAACAAACAATAACAACGTGTGACGTAAGTTTGTGTTTTTTTTTTATATTTTGCGGAGGTTAACTGGTAGAGCTGGTAGAAGTCTTTCTAAATGTTAATCATGTGATGGAATTAAATTAAATTCTAACATTCTCCGGGGCTAGGAATTGAAAATGTACACAACCTAAGTTGGACGAGATATGAGACTTTCAAGCTCGAGAAGTGGAAAATCGCTGTTCTAGTTGAAGAAAGAATGCAAGTGAAACAAAAGTATAAAGCTTAAGTGGTTTTGGTTGAATACCAAAACATCTCCCACAGGTAAAACGTTTTCGCGATATAAGACGTGGTACGGTGTCGCGCGATCACTTCCACTTAAAGTTTGCAAGTAGAACGCGGTGATACCTCCTGTATGCGTATTAAGGCTTTTACCACCGCCGAGGCAGCCCAATAACTATCAACGAAGCTTGTCTTTAAGAAATTTATTGTCAGTTAAAGCCATTTTGTTCACAGTAGCAAAGTCAAAACTTATAAAACGTTGTCGTGACGAGCTCAAAACTCTCACCGCAAATCACAACGTAACTCTCTGGTGAGTCCTGAAGCACAATCGTATCCACGGGAACGAAATGACGGATGAGTTAGCTAGAAAGGGATCAAAACAGGACGTTTCATAGTTCGATCACTTAGTACTGCCCACTCGTTAGATCCAACATAGCACTTCACTTTCAAAGACAAGCTGACAAAAGATGGAGCACACTAACAATGCCACATCGGGATAAGGGGAATTTAAGTAGGTATGCCTCTCGCCACCTGCAAATTGATACTCAATAGAAACGCGATCAATATCGCCAATCATAGGTTGACAGCAGGTAGCACCTGTCTCATCACCAGGCAGATTTGGCCAAAGCTGGATCTCAAATGTTCCCATTGTCTCATCAGTGTCATTACGAGGCACTGCACCATCGGCAAGCATGCCTATAGGCTGGGCCTCCTTTACAGCGACTTCTGCAGAAGCTGCATGGATGAGGAAGAGGTGGAGACGATTCTCCAACTTCTCTGTTCATGCCCAGCTCTTTTAGCTCGAAGAAGAGCATACTTAGGAGCCAGCTTCTTCAACAACCTATGTGAACTGGCTGGCATCAACATAGGCAGTCTCCAGAGCTTCATAGTATTTCTGGTGAAATACAGATCCTGGTGGTAAAACAAAGTATCTTATCTGGTCTAAGTGAGGTTACACCTGCAGACTGCCACTCCTACTTAACCTAACCTAACGTTCTTCACTGTCCACAACATACTGGCGACCCACCTAGAAGAATGCGTTAAAATACAGAAAATGTATGTAGAGACTGCGGCGATCTAGACGTAGAAGGGAGCACAGCTCATCTTCCTTTGTATTCCTCCTTCAGACTGGACATTCCACGTAGAGATCCGATCGAAGGCTGCATCATAAGAGATGTAATCATCTCTTTAAGCTCACTACCTTGTCACTACCATACCTTCCTACTTGACACATCGTCTTACCAAAAATCTTTGAAGAAACTTAGTACTTTTCTCAAATCAAGATCAAGAGAGCAATCCTCTAGATCTAAATCCTTTAGAGCACCTCCACTAACCCCTTTCATTCATTCATTTCAGACCGAACACATTAAATTTTGTCTTACAACATGGCTGGACCACTTCTTAACTCATGCTGCCGATGCACATCACTGCGAACGGGCTCGATCATATCCGGCCTCTTGGCGATAATACTTTCCATTCTAACGATCGTGGTGATCTTCATAACCCGTGTGGAATTCAAAACCATCCTCTTCGACTGGCTACCATCGAATGTTGTGAAAATCATCCTAGCAATCAATTTGTGCATGACGATTCTGATATCGACACTTATGATTGTCGGTGTGATGAAGGTATGTGGTTACATTGAGTGGTTTGGGGGCGAAGCACCACCCTCCATCCCCCTTGATGTAGGCAAATCAAATTAATATTGTTTGTTCGTTTTAGAGAAATCATTACCTAATGATGCCATGGGTTGTGCTTGGAATAATGATTGCCATCGGCCTGCTCGTATCGGTTATCTATACGGCGGTTGTGTTCTTCATCGATGGATTCGTTGTCACCGGAGTACTATGGCTCGTATTTGGATTACTATGTGTCGGTAAGTTGGGTCTTGATAGTCGCCCCACCGAGGGTGTCAAATAGCACAGCAGCTACACAAAGCGTGCGAACAATTTTTAATTAATTGAAAAACGAGTGTTTCGGAGTAAGTGTGTTGTGTGAGGAGGCTTTGAATGCGAGACTTAACATAACAAGCTGGTGTGTCAAGTTTTATTTTTACTTGAGATAGGAAGTTGAGTGTCTAAAGGTCATTGCGATTACGATGGGGAATTCGTCGAGTAAGTGATTGGGAGTAATGAGTGTGGAAATTTAATTTGGGAGTAACCTTAAACTTCTGAGAAGGTTACCTGAGCTGTGGATAATTTTTAGAAGCTTTAGAACGTCGAGAAGATTCACTGGTTAAATGGAAACTGGACAAAGAGACTTAACACAGTATTTTCATTCTGGACATTCTAGGCAAAGTTGACAATCTGCTGAGAGAATTTTGCAATCCTGACTGCAGGATCAGGAGTCTTAGATTGTTCCTTTTGAGCTTCACTAGAAATATGGATTTGCTGCAGACATAGACTTGGCTGAAAAACTACGTTCTATTGGCTCAGATTCATCATATACGTTTCACCCACCGTACTTCATAATAAGATTGTTGGAGACACATCTTCTGTGCTAGGCATACCGTATACCAAACTGTATTAAACGTCTTCTCGACATCCGTTTAGAGCAGGAGATGAGGAGATTTATACTCAACACTTAATATGACTTGCGAGGTGTTTCAGGAGGCTCCAATCCATTTCTTTTTTGAACATTATTTGGACAACGCAAATGTGTATTTATCTAGTTTCAAATTACCCTGAGAGCCTGAATATGACTTCCTTCCACTTTGGATCCACTCAACAATAACCAAGGGTTAAAATCTGATCTTACTTACAGTGGAACAATCACCTACCACGTGATACACGGATTCAACTTCTTCACTGTTTCTGCAGCTTCTGTGTATTAAATTCGAAGACAGTGATTCAGAGTATTGGTATCCATTTGCTCTATATGTCCTAGTCGTCTCCAATGTCGGGTACGTCTAGACCGGATCGATGTCGTTTAGTTCGACGTTGAATCTTCTCCCATAAAGCTCGTCCGAAGGACACACACAGTAGATACTTGGGATTCTTCTGAGTCATTTTCTTGACTAACTAAAACTAAAAAACCTCCTGATCTGAGTCTGTCCTCTCTATCTGGGTATTGATGGTCTAAAAGAGTGAAAGACGTTACAGAGCATGTATCAGTCTAAACTAAAAATAAGGGCACAAGCTGAAACCTATCGCTGAGGTGGCTTTAATTCGAGTTATTATTGATATACACTGACTATAGACGTGGCAAAGTTTGCAAGTTGTACGCAGACATATCAGAGCATTCCGATCTAGGTTCCTTGCTTTTCCTTCAATTCTAAGAAGCAACTTTTGAATCCCTAGCTATCCGTAAGTGGTAAATCTAGGCTGAATATCGCTTGATAGAAGGCTGATATACTGGCAAATTGTGTGATTAGACAGCGTGCGTCCCGGCATTGTGTTCACCATTGTCCTATCGCTAATCCTGATCGAGGCTTTCCATCGTCTTTACCTATTTTAGCATTGAAACCCACAATCGTCGCCAAGAATGTCTTTTAAGTGTTTGTTTCGGGCGGTACATACCTCTTTCTAGACGCTGTTAGTCGTTCCAAGACAGTACCATAGCAATATTAAATGCAAACCTTTGTCTCAAATCTGTAAATTGCCATTTCAACTCGCGAATCCACACTCTTCATAAGAAAACGTTGACTCCAATCGAATTGTCAAATTACCCCCACAAACTACGATTCAAATAGAAATTAAGCACAACTACGTGAATCACTGCATGCAAAACAAACAAAGTCATTCACCTCGTCGTCAGCGTCTCCACAAAAACCGGTATCCGTGTCAAACAAACAACTCGCCCATGATTTAACGCAACCGAACAAATAACTATTTATCTAACAATAAAATCTCATTATCTCTTTTCAGTAATTCTAACTTTCTGCTGGTGTGTCGTCTACAGCGAATACTTCATTCTTTCCGAGGAAAGCTCAAGAGGACGTTACAACAAACAGCCATATCGTCGCTAATACAGCAGTGTACTCTAGTTTTTCTTATTTTTTTCTAAATAAATTCAAATGAAATCTATTTATGTACCGTTAAACTAATTAAATAATATTTATTTGACAAAACAAATACGTATTTTGTTAATATGCATTTCCTTTGCTCACCGAATTTAAGTTACGAATTAGAACAAATGATTTTGTAAACATGCCTCCATATGGAGAGAAATAAAGATTTTTTCTAACAAACTGAGTGCGTTTTGAGGGGGATTTTGGAAGCACTTTCAGGTGGAAATACTCGTAGATAAATGAAAATACAAGCGATACTTAGTGGAAATATTCTAATCTAACGAGAAGCGATTTTATTATAACTCATTGCGTACATATTTGGGTTTGAGCTCTTCTATTCTTTTGATGAAATCGGTTTTCTCTATACAACCGTCACAGCTCTCATCCCAGTCGCTGAGAATTTTCTTCAAGTCACGCACTTTTAGTTTCTTCAAGTCGACAGCGTTGAGGTCGATTTGTTTTTCTAGAAGAAGCAAAGGAAATCCATTAAATTGTCATAATTTCGGAACAATGAGAGGATTCGCTTACCATAACGAAGATCACAGATCTGTGCATCCATCTTTTTCAGTTTCTCACAAACCTTTTCAGCTGGCATTGACCAACTTAGTGGTTTGGACAATTCATTTAAGATTCCAGTTGCGGATTCTTCTAAGCCTCCAAGGTAGTAGCACTATAAATACGTGTACAAATCAAAACAGATGTCATATGGAGTGTGAAAATCACTTACAAATCTCTGTTCCTTGTTCTTTTGAGTTTTACAGAATTTTTTAAATTCATTTTCAATTAATTTATGATCCTTCTTTGTGGCTTCATTTAGAGATTCAGCAAAACGCCGGACAGTCTTAATACAAACTGAAAGTAGACCAAGAACACTTTTACTTTTGCACAACTCATCGAAGTGTTTCATATAATTTTACCTTCACAATCCTCCTCTTTAAGGGCAGATGTGTATGTAATGAATACAAATAACAATGCAATAAATACTTGTGTTTTCATTTTGAGTTAATTTTAATGAAAATTTGATTTTAATTCTTTTTTTCCAGACGAGTGGGTGTGCAAACTAGATACGATTTAATGTTGTAAGGCAATTTTTCGTGTATAATTAGGTGTTCGTAATGAATTTCTAATTCTTTTATATGTGTTACGATGTTTTTACTTGAGTTTTATTTATAAATATTTTATGTGGTTAAAGTTAATGGACTTAAACAATTGAAAAAAGAAATGAAATGCTTTTTCTATGTGATAGCAGACGACCGGCGAAAAAAGAACACAATTGACACATCACATAAAGTTAACGAACTTGTCGATTTCCTATTGGTCCAATGTGATACGTCATATAATTAGAATTTATAGTTCAGTGGATTGCAAATGGATGTGTTCACAGAGTGAGGTGTTTCTTTTTTAAAAAAAATTTAAGAAAATGTTTCCAGAAGAGCAGTTCAACTTAAAACGAAAGGCAAATTCGGACGATTTAAAAATTTTCTGTAACTCGTTTGAAGTAAGCGAGTAGCTGAAATCTCTATAGTTAGTCATTATCGTCGTAAGACATCTTTAATACATTTTGGCATTCGTTCGAAGTACTTTGGAACCCTGATGCACATACCACGAAACAAGTCGTGACCTTTAAGACTCTGATTCGCCTGCTCCTGACTGATTTCGGGAAAGTATACGATAACGTTGATTGTTCCGACGTAAAATAGCCACCAGATGACTTTTGATTTCGAAACAGAGTCCTTCAAGTTTCCATAGTATCCCCCAACCAGCTAGACGTTCACAATCAAATTTCCCGGTCCCAAGAGCATTGAAGGCATCGAGATTGCCTATTAACTCGCCAGACATGTAGCTCAATCAACATTTACCAGCCACATAAAGTTGCATCTCAACAAGCTTGGCATAAGTTCCACGGAAATCTACCGTCTCTGCTTGGAAGATTAGAAAACTGTTGATCATATCTTGTGCGAATGCTCTGTCATTGCTCGATGCAAGCAAAATACTTCGAATCAAGTGTTCTTAAAGACGTCAACTATTCTCTGTAAATTGGTGTGTTTGTCTTTCACAGCTTTGAAAAGCTTATGTATCGTGCTGGAAACCAGCTGGCAATTACTTGCCTTTCCTTTAAAATTGGATCTGGTTCAGAATGTTAGACTCTTCTAAAATGCGTAGAGAGGTTTTCTTTTCCTTCTGTCTTCTTCTTTACCGCTGTTGATAGGTAAAAGAAGACGATAGAGCCTCTTTAGGTGTTCTAAAGAATTCAAATTGCATGCCCATTATCGCCAACACAATATCCCAATTGAACATTTTCATGATTCACCTTACCGACAGCAACATTCTTCACACTTCCACTATAAGAAAATTGTTGAAGCACTGAAGAATTTCCCTTGCCCACTGTAATTTTGGGATTAACTTCTGCTCCCCAAAATATAATCTTCACCAACAACTTCCACAGACTTTGTGGGCTTCAGTTCTTCTTAGCCTAGGTCAAGACGTGGTAGCACACACGCCGCCGTCACGACGTTAATTCTATTTCAAACGAACCGGCTACGACTGGTGCACGCCACCGTGGTGACTAAACCCGGACCAAACAAATCAAACAAAAATCGAGCGTCGCGTTCTATTCCCTCTGCCACTGGCCACTGCTACATGACGTAATTTAATTGATTCGAAAGACGGATTTTGATTGAAAAGGAAAATTTTTCCAGTCTATCTACCGGTTGCGGCGGGTTCGCAAGTTATATCTCTCTCAGGGGAAACAGTTCCTGGAAGCAGGAAAGGGAAATGACGTTCGGGAAAGTACACTACTGTACACGGTATTTACAGACATTTCCGCAATAGCGTAGCAACGGTTTTCAAGCGGGCGCGCCAAACAAATATTACGACGGTCTTATCGGATCCGATAGACAGATATCCAAGAACATAAAAGTGCTTCCAGCCGAATTCCTGGTTTCAGTTAGCTCCAGTACGTTCCATCGATCACACCAAGTGTAGTGTCTTGTGTTAAAAAAAAATTAAAAAAAAATTGTGTGTGTTTGAAAATGTCTCGACCATTTATTGCTGTCATTCCACAGACCATCTCCGATGGAGACAAGGTCATGCTGAAGGGACTTGTCATGGACGATGCCTATGAGTAAGTAGACCACCTAGCCGTTGCTAAAAATAAGTTACAGTGAATGATTTTGTGTGTACAAATACCTAAGGCAATTCATAACAAGTGAGAAACAGAAAATCAATAAAAATCAAGAATGTCCATCGGTGTTGGCTGGTTTTGGGTGCGCAAAGGGCATGAGATTGCCTTCTAATGACATCATCTTCCCACTGAAGACCAGAAAAGTGATTTGTTTGACGATTAGATTGCCAAGAGAATCCGGCATTGGGTCGCCACTATTTTGTATTTCATAATTCGTTACGACTTCTCGACAGTGATGACAAAAAGTTGTGCTTCTAAAGAAAATTAAAGGGGAAACTCAAGTGCGTGGTTTGGAGAATTTTTCCTCCGTCTAGAGAGGGTTGATTGGTTTAGTGAAAAACTCTAGAAATTCTTGTGTAGGTTTCGTGTCGAAGAAGGTGACGTTAAACGATGTTTTTTCTTCGTAAAATTAACAGTCTTGTGAGCATCTACTAAAGCAATTGGTTTCTTTTGACCAGTTTCCGAAGTAAAGTGAAAAGAATATTTAAGTGCGTGCTTATTGGACATTCTAAACAGATCCGACGGATGCCTTTTATCAAGACTTCACTCCGCAGCAGTTGGAGCCTTAAAAATCAAAAGTGGTCAGGGGACAGTGAATTATTTTAGTAAACGATTTTCAAAATATGCACTACAAAATACTCTAAAGACAGGCTTTGGCTTGACAAGTGTTCGGAATTGGATATACATATTATGTTCTTCTATTGTACTACATAAGAATGAAGAAAACTCTTATCCGTTAAAGAAATTTAATATGCAACCACTACTAGCAAGTTCAACGTTGTGTATCACGGAGCTCTCTTGTCCCTAGTTTAGACATTATCATCTTCTTACACAACCAATCAGTATTTATGAATCTAATTGCCTTATGCGTCTGCCCACTACAGGATTACTCTTCTCTCTTAATACTTTTCATGCCTTCATGTCTTTATGGTCAATTACTCTCCCTTGCCACCAGCACGAGTTATTTAGGAATTATTCTCGACCCAAAGCTAAGCTGGAGACTAAACATCTGTTGTTGATTTTGCCGATAACAAATCTAACTGTTGATCCTTCAGCAACGTGCTGAAGGTAGAGTCGATTTTGGCGAGCTCATCAGCCTTGTCATTACCTGCAATGTCTCTGTGACAAAACACCCAACATACATATGTAGGTACATTTTGAATTTCTCAGCCATCTCCGTGAGAGATAAACGGCAATCTTGAGCGGCCTTAGAAGTAGTTGAGCCCGACACTAAGGACTTCATTGCCCCTTTGGTGTCTGTGAAGATGCAAATAATCTTTGAAATAATAGCAATGATTTGGAAGGCGCAGGAAGATGCTCAAATTGAGCTTTTTGGAGAAAACACTATCTCCCACTCCAGTTCCGGTTGTGTAATCGTCTGTGTAGAAATGAGCTGAACTACGGTCCAAGAGTTGAAATGATCAAGAATTGAGGAGTAGACATTTCAGTGCCTATACCATTGCGCTGAGGCCTTGGGGTGAAGGGCTGGCATCTGCTTACCGTACAAGAGTAGAACTTTATATTTTCCAGTGAAAAAGATCAATTAGCTTCAAACTACAACTTGTCGCCCATTTCGAGAGATTCCGACCTGTTCCAGTTGCCTGGAATGTCCTTATGACCTGGAACCCAGCATTGAGATAAAATTGTTCGTCTCTGCGATTTCGTTAGAGATTCCAAGTGATTCTTAGTCGTAGACACATCGACAGCTGTTTGACTGTCCATATGCACGTAGGATAATACTGCTGCTTTTTACCATTTACGACGAAAGCCAGGTTGCTTCTCCCGGATTGCCGTAATTTCTGCCTGAAAGATACTGCAGTCAGCAATCTAGTGACAGGAAGAGAAGACCACCGCACATGTGTTAAAAGCTTTATTAGACCCATTAGTACAGATCTCCACCGCAGATTCATTAAGAAACGCACCAGATTCCTAATTGTTTCTAGAGGAGATTTCGGCTTCATATTTGACTTCGAAGTCAATATGCGGATAAGGTATGAGGGTCCCAAACTTTCATAAGTCGACGTAGCAGCCATTTGCTTTCCAAATATGTCAACGGGAACACTCTACGTCACTGATATACAATCTTGATCCTCTTACTGGTAGACTGCTTGCAAAGGTATCATTGCTGAAAAAAAATACTACTACTATCCACAACCGATTTAGACATGCATCAGGAACTTTTGTACCTCCCTCGAGCTGTAGTAGAGTACAAGCGGTGTAAATATTCTCTTCTTGTGACCAACGATTCATGCTATGATAAGAGCGGGTGTGACAACTGTGTACATATGTTGGTTTTGATTGGAATTTGCAAACCCATGTTGACTATGAACAAATGATTATTGCCAATCATAAGACATTGATTGAGACAGAGCTCATTCAAATGTAAGATACTTGAACTGGTTGCTTTGCTACAAGCGAGAACATTGACTGTTGGTGTATCGCAATTTACAGCCAATTGACATTATTAAGTAAAACTGTTACAACATTGGTATGGCACAAGTATCAAAAGGGGGTGCTGATATGTATGTCGGTTGTTGTCTCCATTCCCAAGGTTCTGATAGTCATGTACACAGAAAGCATCAATAAAGTAAAGTTATTGATGATTGTTATCGATAAGTGAATTGCTTAACAACTTTGATAGCATAGATGTCAACAGTGATTTTTTGTTTGTTCCAAATTTAGTACAGATACGACTTTGTTTGTTGACAACACTGGGTTACGTTGTAACACAAACCTTGTTAGCCGTCTGTTAAAGCATCTACAACGGAAAAGAATTACCACTGGTATGCTTTCTGTCCATCTAAACTTAATTCATGTTTGGCTGCATGCTCCCTACCAAGATATCACTCTGTAACCCGTCAGATTTGACAGTTTTATTATTATTCTTCATCTTGATAGCTGTGCTAATGCCTTTCAAGTTGGAAGGGGGTTTGCTGGACTAATTTCAACCACAAATTCGATTACAGGCTGGATATAGGCACCGACACATCATCAACCAGGTCACACGAGTCGTGGTAAGAAAAAGGCACACTCTAGTGCTATATGGGTTCCGTTGAACCCGCCGCCTCTACCTACGTACCTACACATATTATGCCTCTCTGGGTTGGAGACTCTCTAAGCCTGATAGTCGATGCATTTTTTTCACTAACTCAATGTCACTATGAAGATCGTACAGTTCTTCGTTAAATCTTCGTCCCCACACTCCATCAAATTCATCTCGAAACGGTCGAGTATTTCTTCATCCGCTTATGGTACAGTCCATGCTTCTTCCATGTTGAAGAAATCGCATGACAGCGCAGCCTTTTCTGACATCAAAGATGTCAGCGAGGACATTTACGATCTATAAGGGGCAGCAAGCGTTTTTCATAGTCATCTAGACGCACGAGCTTTGCAAATATGCCAAAACTAGTAATGATTGATAACGAAAGGTTTTAGACGCTCCCACAAGGAGACTGATGCTGTCTGATGGGTCTCCTTTCTTCAGGATCAGACAATTGATACTAGGATTCAATTAATCTGGTAATTTTTGGTCGAAACATACCTTAGGGATGAGTTAGTGAATAAACCCTACCAAATCTACTCTAGCAGTCCATCGGAACCAGCGACCTTATTGGACTTGAAGCTATATCATGCAGGGCTTTCAAGTACAACCGTACTTACCCTTGGAAAATGCCTACTTCAGTTTATAAATACGTCGCTGGTTGGATTAGGTGGTCAGTCTTGCCACTGCTCTTCTGCACTTGGTGCTTTCAATGTAAATATTTGACGCTAGAGCTCGTATACAGGTCTAAGGCCTAGCTTCCTGCAACCATTCGTGTTATACATATGGAAGGGACCCACGCGGGGATTGAAATGTTTATTTCATGAAAATTTATGCTCACGGAGCTTTGCCATTACCTGCCGGCTGGTATAGGTCGACCCACCAAAGAGAGCACACCCTAAAAAGTGGAAGAACCTATAAATTCTGTAACAAAATGTAGAAAACTTGGGACACTTCTAGCACACTGGAGCAGTCTGTTATACAAACTAAGCTGGTTCCAGAATATAATATTGGTCACATTTACGGTAGCCAAAAGTTCCATCCGTAGTGCCAGAAAGATTTCTTAAATCTGTCGACGATTCATTTATTGTGGCGTCTCGGTTGACGCTGGTGCACCCCAAAATCCGATGAGCCGAGGTAGTAGAAGGATTCTCTTGTGGACCGGTTCCATTTGCTGTATTATTTCATCCATTTCTCGTTCCACCGTTGGTGTTTTCCAAGATTTGATTAATAACCCCATAAGTTCAGATTCGACAGGCACACCAGCCCTTTGGATGATCGATAACACACTCAATTGAGGCCGTCCACTGTGGGAAAATAGACGCCTTTTGTATCCGCCCAATATGGGAAATAGACGCTGCTAGTTGTTGCCGTCCGCCACAATGCTATGATTCCTGTCGTTGACCACTGCGTGCAGTTCATCCACCTTTAAGGTTGGTTTCCCAAGACTAGAAATTGCCCTTATGGCCAGCACAGCTGATTTGGTTGCTTATTCCCACTCAGTCCCTATCTTGCTTTGACGTCAAGGACTTTGCCCGTCCTCTACCACGGGGAAGTGCGAAATAGGGATTGTCACCTTCATCAAGTTCTATAACCAATTGACATTGGCATTTCATAGAACTCTCCAGTTACATTAGATTGCACTTCGTCCTCAATTTATGACGTTTGGTTAAACTTTTCTTTCTTCATACATCATACACGAAGCAAAAACCTCATAAACCGAGGTTTCTACGAACTTCAATGAGTTATTATTGATAAACTACTCACGGGTATGATCTCTAATTGAATTCGACGCCTGACTAGATGTCAGCCAGTCTAGTTTACTTCATTTCGATTTAAATTGCAAATCGCATGGCAATTATTCTGTTTCGTAGAAAATTTCTTAAAAACATCTAACAATTGTTTCCGAAACACGTGTCACGCACTTTTTTTTTATTTATTTTCTTGTTAAATAGTTTTTTTTTTGTTTTATTGTGAGGTTAATACACTTCAATTGTTATTTGATTCAGTACGGTGGTGGCTTAACGAGTTTTATTTATAAATGATTTCACAATCTAAAGGTGATTAGTGAATGAATTTGTTCGTTCTTGCTTGAGAGCGCGAATGTCTAGTAAAAAGTGACATTGAATTCAGCTGATGTAACTGTAAGAAATAAAGGCTTAGTAAGAAGAACGACATGATTTCCCATTAGCTTTGGCATTAGACGTCTTAACAAAATGCCTCTGTCATCTCTTTTCTGACCTAGACATTAATTTCACTCAGACTTAATTGAAAAACTTGATAAATATCTAGTCAGTTTTTTATCATTCAAGACCTTTTTACTGATATATTTCAAGGACCTATTAAATAAGAACATACTTGAAATTCTTTCGCTTCAAACAGAACAAATGATGAGAGCAAAGGACTAGCGAATAGATCCAAACTGTCAAATAGACTGACGATAAAGTCTGATGGCTTCCTCATAAGCATAGTGCTTTGACGGATGACAGATGATGGATTTGAAACTCGTAAGGAGGGATTTCACTGTGACTCAAGGGCCCGACTTATATAATTCGTTCTTTTTATCGCATCGAGGTCCACAACTGATAGGTCCATTGAATGCTTATCGCAAAAGTTAGCCTTTTCAAATTTTCTTTTAGACGGGTACGTTGACAGTAACAGCACTGTCAACAAGGAGATTCGACTTTAAGTGCTGCAAAAACGGATTCATTGGATCAACTCTCTCCGTCGTATAAGTCACTGCGACTCAGGTGGCGCACGCAAGTTGAAGGGGACCTCAACAAACTCAGCGTGCGAAACTGGAGGCAGCTGGTTGGAGATCGAGCTGGTTGGAGACGTATAAGTCAAAATCGACGTGACGGGGAGAACGGATTCAATGAGTGCGTTGGACTGCTAAGAAAACTGGCTGGAGTTGGAAAATACAACCACAAAAGTTGTTTGGCGGCACCATCTCTCGGCAGGCAATGAAAAACCTCTGAAAGAATATTTGTGATGAAAAAGCTTCCCAATCAGCCGCTTGGAGTCGGCAAAAAAAAAACTGCACGAGCAGGACTGGTGTCCAATTTGTTGAGATGGGACTTGAGTTAGCAATGTTCAGTGAACAGCTTAGCATCATGCTCGCCAAGTGCGAATATTTCTCGACTTCTCTTATTGTTTTAGGAGTTAATATACTTTTGTCTGAGTTCTGTAGTTGAGTTCTATTTTGAGAGCTGATCTTGATGCTGCTATGCGGAGCTCCAACCACAGAAGAGAAGTGTTAATTGAGCTCCTTGTCTGACGAGCTCATCGGCAATCTTGTTGCTCTCAATGCCCTTGTGTCCGGGAGCTCAATTAATAGTGATTATGTTTACGAACGTGTTTAGGCAATTCCAGTGGCCAAATCGTCACGAGCATTATTACGTCGGAATGATCGTTTATACGTAATAATGCTCATTTTTACGTGACGAGTTATACAATCACGGAAGAGACGATTTGGCCCCAGGCAAGCTTTAAGGCGAAACAGTATGAGCTCAGAGTATTTATTGTTAGAGATTTCATCTATAGCATTCTCTGGCGCACACATCAGCTTGAAGTTCAGGCCATAAATACCCCCGTCAGCTCCAATTTCATACCCTAAAGGATGACTACAATATGTTCGTATTAATATGTAGTATCCTATCGGATCCAAGGGTGAATTTGAGTTCCAGAAGGGAGTCATCTAGGTTACAGGTGGTAGTCGAGAAGACATTCTTGATTGTTTCCTCGTCGTAGTCTTGTAAAATTAATTAATCTCTCGCAGGGAGTCTTCCTCCAATTGTAGAAGGACTCTGGCATTCTAACTGTGCATGCAAAGAGTTATATAAGCAAAGTATCCAGCTACGAGCCTATTAGCAAACGTGCATGCATACCGAAGCTTTACAATCCATAAAACAAAATGTATTTCTTGAGGATCGATCAAGAACTTCAAGGCCAATTATAGCGACACAAGTCTTCTAAGTTTCGCGTATACGATTATTTTTGCTGTTTTTTGTGAGCTTATAAAACTTTTCCACGCCTAGAGAGTCTTCAAATCTAACCCAGAGGGACAACACAGTTAAAAAAAAAAAAATACGTCACCTTCGATGGCGGCCGCAAGTAGAAATGGGCCTCAACCAACTTTATGTGCGTAATGTGGCTGAAGACACTTGTTGGTTGACTCTCAGGTTCGCACCGGCTAGGCATTAGCTAAAGAAAAGGAAGTTAACGAGCTTACAACAACATATCTCACTCAGTACAAGGTTCTGTTTAGATTTCAATGCCAAAATCCATTAAAACAAACACGAAGGTTCCTCAAGGAAGCCATTTTGGATCCATAATCATACCAGTCTAACCAACCTTATGTCTGTAAACTATTTGATTGTAATAAAAGTCATAACAATTGCTCATCAAAAAGTTTACAAAAGTCACAAGAGTGAGGGCTTGAGCAACTGTCAAACCCAACTGTCAAAACAAAATATTCCCGATAGCAGCGGGATTCCCTAAGTCTCTATTGTCACATCCTATTTCATAATGAAGTACTTCCGCCGGCATCACCTGTTCTGCCAATTAATTCGTGTCGATCGTTATTCTAAAGTGTGTGTGGATTTTTTTTTTTTATTTTCTAAATATAAACGTGACTTATGTCAAAATAAGCAAATAAAAATCCACAACAGCAATCTGTTTTAAGACTTATCTCACTTGATTTGTCTGGTTTGTATTATATTTACGAGGGCAAATTTTGAGAACCGGCCTATTTATAGAATAGAATTGGAATTGATGGTCCTCTTTATGGGAGATACGAGACACTTATCCGGAATGTTTAAGAAAAAAACAAAACAATTTGCATTCACTTGTCGCAGACATGGTTTTAAGTTGTCTAATTAAAGTTTTTGACACTCTTGTTCAATCAAAAAATGTTCTCTGATTGATTTAGTTTATGAGGGTCATGCGAAGGTTTTACGTACCTACAAGAAAGTAAAAACAAAAAAATGATTATAAGGTCTTATCGGATAGATAACAATATTGTTTATCAAAAAAAGTGTTACAATCCACACAATAACAATTGATTGCTGAATTATTTCCATTTTCATGGCGACTTTTTGTGTCAAATTGTTAGTCAAATGCAGGGTGACACATGAACGATGTGACTGGTGAATTTTTACACTCTTTACAAGCATAACTTACGATCTTTTAATCTGACTTGGTCATGATCAAAAACGCAACTTTAGGCTGGTAATGCTTACATCTCTTCACGGAACATTGTCCTATAGGTTCACAGACCTCTAACGATTTTTCTAAAAGCTGCGAAGACGAGAAAGAGAAAGAAACAATCATGCACTTTCTTTGCACCTGGACAGCCCTATCTAAAAGAAAACTGCTATATCTGGAAGGTCCTTTCTTGGACGATTTAGTGATTTGACGGACAACGATGTAAGTAGCATCCTTCGTTTTATTCGAAGCTCCGACCGGTTTTATTAGCCCACAAGCAGAATAGAATAGCGACAGATCTAGTGGTATCATAATTGACCTCTTCTGGTCTAAGATTGTTTGTACTTTGATGTAGACACTATACAGTCATCCTTACATAACGTAATTTACTTATCGTGTTTCCAATCCATGAAGAGTTTTTGACTGATTCGTGGCTGCCGTTCATCCTCATCAATTGCCGCTATAAAGCTTCCTTGCAACCGCGATTGCTTGATGTGTAAAATGTCCAGATGCTTTGCTTTCCTGCATCTTGCCCAGAACCCGATACAATTGGGAAGATCACTGATATTTAGAGCATTAGCTGTCAGAATACGTTGATTAGAATTTTGCTGTTTCGTCAAAGCGGGTTTTCCCGGGTTAGTCTTTGTCGGATCTTTATAAGGGTGCCATTTATAGAATTAACGCGCTCCACGCTTTGCATTTTAATAAAATATCTACAGAAGACCACAAATAGTGTCGTTACTTCGTTCGTTGATAAGATGTTAGAGACGATTCATAAAACTAAATCATCTTCAGCGATGAGGCTTACTTTCAACAGAACGGCTACGTAAACAAACGAAATTGTCATAGTTAGGTTCTTGAAAATGCACGGACCATTCACGTACAACCAATGCATTTATAGAAAGTCACTTTTTAGTGCGGATTTTGGGCTGTGGTCTGTTTCGAAAATGTTACTGGCGAACGTTGTCAGAACATGGTAATTAATTATTTTAGGCATCAGTTGGACCATATTGATGTAGTTTTAGCAAGGTCTGTGCTTTCAATCAGTATGTGGAACTTAATCAAGCCCCTCCCCCACATCTTGGGAAAATTGTATTTATCTTCTCAGACAATGAAGCTATCTTGCATTAAAAGCGCTATTCGCTTGTCATCTAATTCAAGTTAGTCCTAGAAACTTCCAGTTTAGAAACAACACGATCACTGAGTACCTGCTTATAGCGGACTTACTGGCAAAAGATGGCGTATCAGCAACATTTATTGGACCTGAATCATCAACCCAGTGAAATTCTTTAATTTTCTGACATCCTCTAGAGTGAAAAAAAATACTCATCTAGAATTCATAAGAGAAGGCACAATAGGATTCTGGATTGAAACCGCAGTGTCAAGTGTTGTAAAGAACGTTCCCGAACATAACACATCCAGTGCATGGTTTTAATCCGATTCAACTCTCCGGATCCGAAATTATCCTTATCCAAGACCATGAATCAAATAATACAGATTATGATATGCGCATGTCCCCCATTTTGTATGACGTCAAACGCGCGGAGAATTAAATTATTATAGTAGTGATGTGAGAACTCAACATAAAAAAAACGAAAATATATAAAAATGACAACCTAAAATGATGTCTGCTTTGATTAATTTAATTTATTTTTATAAACTGCAAAGGTATTCTGATGCACAATATATATTATTGTGAGTATTTCAGCAAAAAAAATACTTATCAGAAAGGAAAACACAAAGGAAACAGGACAACTTTAATAAAACCTAACATTTTCTATACAATCCTCCTCTCGCTCCGCGCGTGTGACGTCATGCGCAGAACAGAACAAAAATTTAACTCGTGATGGCCTCAGTAACACAGAATATCCAGATCTTTATCGAGAGTTTGTTCGATCAAATTCGTATTTTAGGTCTGAGCAGTAAATGACTAGGTCGGCTACAAAAGTGAGTTTACTGGATACAGTTTTCGGCATATCATTGGATGCATAAGGCACCTCAGGAACTTATAACAATCGCTGAGAGGTTTGAATTGATTTTGGATAAATTTCGTCTGTCCCAGCAGTTTTCAACATTGGCGACAGCTGCTTCTAGCTTTGGTATTGAAAAGGCTCGGCAGTATGTAGGAGGAACATCCGTCGTTTGAAGATTTTTTAATAGTGCTTGTAGGGTCTTTGTTGGACTTTTCCTTGGAGGTTTCCACAATGGTGTTTGCAAAAAGTTCTGGATCTCGCCTTGAACAGTTTGCATAGTAGTAGTGTTTAAGAATTTTTCTCGGATGTTGGCTGATACAGACGATGAAATTTCCAAATGTGCCTTCCAAAGTACGTGCAATTGGTGCACTAGAATCATTTTGACAAGTAACGTCATTTTTAGGTCAAGGTTCAAAACTTTTTGAAAGTCTCTCATAAAACAAAAAACGTTTCTCTCAACTTGCGTTTGCTACCGCCAATGACCTTTCAAAGATTCCTTCTCCAGTCGAAGTACTCAGGTTTCGCCACGTGAAAGTTCGAGTAGAATTTGAAAACATAGCCTTAAGGGTTGTTGCTTGTGCTTTTATATCTAACGTTTACTCACATTTTTGAATCCTCACGAGAACTGATCCAAAATTATAGTGCAATGCCGCATCGCACTTTTTTGGCTTTGACTCTAATCTGCTGGTAGACCAGCAAATCATAGATCACATACCAATGATCTAAGACCTTTTTTTTTTCCTTCGTTCAATTGTGCCTTGTTTGACACCAATTAAATCTTATCAATCAAATAAGGACAATGGCAATTCATCAACGAATCCGATAATGACATCATCTACTTTTTTTGTGTCCAGATTCAATGTTTTTAAAGACAAAGTTGCCGCTCCAATAAACTTGAGCTGACCACGTGAATGATCATTCTTATACAACATGTTTGTATCTATATATTTTCATGTTCTTACCTGAATTTGACCACAAAGATACATTAATCACAAGTCATTCTTAAGGTGACACCACAAAGACCCATAAAACAAAATTGTGGGTATTTATTTTATCGAGTTTAGAATTTTTACAAATGTGACGAAATTTAAACTTCTAAGCTTTCAAATTTTTGGAAGTTACATGAGTCACACAGGCATATGGTTCCTCTATTGGAGGCCATATATTTTATTTTTAGGGGAATTCTTCCCGGAATCTCCTACCACATTTTGTTTATCGGTTTATTAAACCATCATTAGCACTTGAGCTTAATTGATTTATTAACTCATTTCACAGCATGATAACTTACTAATAGTATCATTTATATTAATCTGATAATATAGACCTCATGTTGATTTCATAATTATCGCCAATAAACTAGAAACCACACCAGCTTAGAAGTTCCATGGCATAGGGTTGCCAAGAAAGTTAATTTTTGCGACAAAAAACTTTGTCATTTTCGTTTGTTTTTATTTTTTTCTCAAGAAATAAGACTGTGAGGTTATTGAAAGCACAAAGAACAGTCCACTGGACATGCCAGAAGTCTATCGATGTTCCACCGACTCTGAAATAGACCCTGTAGCTAGAGAAGAAGGGTAGAAAGACTGAAATGTAATTTTCAATGAATTATTGTCAATTTTCCAAAAAATTGGCCGAAATAAAGAACGGAGTCAGTTTCTTGTCGGAGACTTGGAAACTCACCAGATATCCAGTCCTTCCTTCAAGTCGAAGTCGCGATGCCACCTACCTGTTGGACATGGCCACATTAGACACTTATTTGCTTATCAACAGTGAGTCTCCTATCAAATTGGTCACTGATATGCTGCCTCTTATCTCTCAACGAGGTGGTTTTCCAACACAACTTCACACGCTGCTGGGTATCTGGTCATAGTCACATTTTGAGACTGATGAGCTGTCTGGACAAAGTTAAAGCTGATTGCTTGACAATTCTGACTTATGACTCTTAATGTAGGTGGAGATGTGTTACGGTGTGGACGTTTTCTGTGCTTTAAGAGCCCGACCCAAGGAATCCGACACGTTAAAGTATACGTTGTCGTAGATCGTTGCCTCAATGAATACGTCTTTGAATTGACATTTAAACTTCCCTTGTTGACAGTCCTGTCAATCTACAAAGTGGACGCAACGAAAAGTTAAAAGTTCGGCTACTTTAAGCACTGTGTACGATGCATACCTTGCGTTCTTATAAGAAAGCATGTATCCTAACAAACGCATTTAGTTCGCTTGAGCGATAAGAAGCTTTCCCGAAAAAGATTTGTCAGACACGACAACAGGGTAGACCGTGCCTACGCTGGAAAGATGACGTTGATCAGGACGCCCAGAGCTTGGAAATGCCAAACTGGATGACACCGACTCAAAACCGCAACCGTTGAAGAGATTTGCTAAGGGAGGCCCGAACCCCATCCCGGTAGTAGTGTCGATGCTGATTATGATGGGTAGGGCCTTCAATAACGATCGTTTTCTGTATCACTAAGTCTGGGAACCGAGCAGATATTGACTACGTGAACAGCGTATGCACGTGTATTTTCTTCAGGGGCCAAATCATCTCTTCCGTGATCGTATAACTCGTCACGTAAAAATGAGCATTAAAACGTATAAACGATCATTCCGACGTAATAATGCTCGTTTTTACGTGACGAGTTATACGATCACGGAAGAGACGATTTGGCCCCAGGTTTAGCGAAAGATTATGACTGTCTTTGATCTAGTGGTCCTGCTGTCTAGTGCCTTAACACAGAGCACTTTTCGTATATGAGTCCTGGAAAATGCTACTCCTTTGACATTTGTAGCGAAACCTGGAAAGAATCCGTCCATATGAAAACAGTGTGCTTAAAACTTCTTAGTGGCCTTGCTTACTACTTACAGATTAAATTTTGTTAAAGCTTTAAGTTTGAACAGTTGGACATAGGAGTAGGTAAGCTGCCTGAAAAGATAATAGGATGAACCTTCCAGTTGTCAGTCGGTACATGTTATAATGCTACCAATCAACCAATACCATTAGTTCTCATGTTTAACAACGTTATTCATGTAATTTTAAACGAAACATGCTAATTAATGGTGTTGCTGTGTCAATCTGTTTGGCCTTATTGAAGCCTGTTTCTTTTTCCTTAAATTAGCTTTTTATGTTTTAATTGTGACAAATGATGTCATGTTGGCAACCGTGATCACAAAGTTAACTCAGGCGCCAGTTAATTCCAAAAATAACCTCAAACCAGTTATTAGTGTTGGACGACGAAGATGTTCGTTTAGTCGGTGGTTTGGAATTTGATTTTATAGCTTTTTCTTTTGTAGATCATTCTAAATAAACGATAAATATAAATTAATATAAATTTCCGTCAGAGCTAGATTAATAGCAACAGCGTGGCTTGAGTGGAATGACTTGAGAATGACGACGAATGATTTAGCGGAGTATGGTGTAGCATTTTTTTTTTTTTTAGTTAAAATGATGCTAATGGATACACAGTTGATTTCGAAGCGCTCGATTAAAGGGGGTTAATTATTATACTACGTTAGTGCATCCGTACCTAGCCGTTTTCTGGCACATTGTTGACGCCACAGTGATAAGGGACTAAGGAACACCTCAAATTCTAATATATTCTAGCCTACACCGCCGCATAAATCTTGAAGACGCTTATGAACGCACACTTTTCAAATTGTCTTACGGAGAGGGCACCACCATTTACTGTAAAGCCGGATAACCTAATCGATATAGACATACTGACTTGGGTCATTTACTCTTTCGCACCCTTTAAAGCGCCAGGCAATTCTGCAGATTGAGTTAGACATCATAAACAAAACTTTGGTTAACACCTTTAAAACTTCTGCCATTGTGCCTATTTCTAGGATACATGCCAACACAATGGCAGAAGTTTAGACTAGTATTCCTACCTAAGGCGAGATTAGGTAGGTTAGGAGCAAACCCAATTACGACAGTACGCAAGAAGGATATATAATTTAGCCAGAAGCACGATGGATCCTCTACAATCTTAGCAAAGGTACGGTAAATAACAGAACTCTGTATGCAAAAAGAGCTGCGTGGAAACATCTCTGCAATTGAACCTTCTTAAAACATTTCGAGACTAAGAAAGTCCTTGTCAAAAACACATTTAAACCCAAGACTCTCCAGAAAACAGAATGATTCGTGGATCAAATCAGTCATGGCATGGCCACGCAGGAGAGGTTCCTCACCACAATCAACGATAACACAAACGACCTTTGCTATCACAAGAAAGTATCTCTTGGACCATTAGATCCTTCTTTCAATCTAAAGCAACAGAGCTTGGTGGCAGAATACCTACCAAGAAGAAGTTCATTGGTTAGTACAAATCTTCAGAGGATACCTTAACTGCGTCCATGTTCCCCAAACCTGGAGGGAGGCTAGGATCATTTTCATACCCAAAGCAGAAAAACCAAGTCACACAACTCCCAAAGACTTGAGACCAATAAGCTTCACGTCTCTTTCCCTGAAAACATTAGAAATATCCAAATTCGTTTCAAGCTTAATCCAAGGAGCGTTTCACTGGCCAGGCATACTTATATTAATAGAAAAGCGGAAGATACAGCGCTGCACGATTCGTTAACGACGATCGAAAAGATCTGAGCCAGTGGTGACTGTCAAGATCTTTCGAAATGATAAAGACCCCTACTCCTCTTAAACCTTTCCCTAAACATCGGGGTAGAAAATGTTGATGGGTCTGAGATATGTATTCCGCGAGTTAACCCGTGCGAGCTTCTAAGTTGTAACCCTTATTTCAAGCAAATACCTCGGCCATCACAGAAAAACTATCTTAACTATCGGTCTTCTTGCACAAGATTTGAGCTTAAAAAGGACACATATGAAGTTATCTGATAAACCTGCTCGCTAAAACTGATTCAACCAATTTCATAAGCTTCCCTAAGTAGTTGCCGAACAAAAATCAAATTTATTCCGATCACGGCTAGCGAAGTGGTTAATTTTTTTAAAGTTCCATAAAAGAAATGTCCCACTATTGGCAAAAGTGGTACAAGACGTTCCTCACCTCTCTTTTGACGATTTCGTCATCACTGAATAAAGCCACAATTTTCCAAAACAAACTCAATCCATCTGGACAATAACTGGAAAGAGTCAGTTCAGTTTAGTTCATTTGTTGTGTCCCAGCCCAAAAATATTAAAATTACGGTATACGTATGGCATACATATAAGGAAAACATTAAAATTTCGTAGAAATCAAACACCATGACTCCATGATCTCTAGCAAAGGCTTGACGTCGTTTACCATTCAATCAATTAAGCATTCATTACATGTAATAAAGCACGCGTTAACACATCAATTATTGACAGATCTATTCGGAATGTATTCCCAGTCATAAGCGGTTTTACCGCTGAGAACCAGAAGCGTAGGAGGTTCCATTCCATCATTTTATTGACAAGTCTTCAATCAACACTCTTGGTGAAACGTCAAACTTTTGTTTGCACATGTTTTTCAATCAACACCCTGATGACAACAAATTTGTTTGTTGTAGTGTTTAAATATTGATCATTGTGGTTGGGACTTAATGATTGGAATGCGGGTGTAGTCTTCCATTAATTTTCTCAAAATCAAATTAAATTTTGAAAAAAAAAAATATTCGGAATAATCTGAGTTTGTTTACAACTTAAGATGTAGAACGTGTCAAGCGGGTATTTATTTGGTGAACCACCGGTATATTGGTAGTGGGAACCTCATTTACGAGTATATGGTACATGTACAGTGGAGGACAGAAAAATGGATACATAGTGGACAGATTGAAAATGTCAGACATAATTGTGGTAATTCTTTGACAGCTGTCAAATAGAAACTATAAAACATGAGAAAACTTATTAATTTTCAATTAAACAACAAATATGACGAACTTTTCGAAAAGACGGTTCGCGAGGTTTAAGACCTAGCTGGTGTTTCAAGCTGAAGTGAGAGTTATCGGTCAGGCCGCCATTTGGCAGCATCACGCACAGACATTGTGACTTATATCGATAGGAAAGCTGCGTCTAATTGCGGCATCAGTGATCGAGTAACTCGTCACATAAAAATGAGCATTATTACGTATAAACGATCATTTTGACGTAAAAATGCTCGTTTTTACGTGACTTGTTACTCCATCACTGATCCCGTTCTGCACAATCAAAATAAGAGCAGTGAGCGACTGCCGTATGCCTCTGAACAAGATCGCATAATGTCACACTCTTCTGCGTGCCAGGTCACAGCGATTTTCCAGGTCCAGGCTGACTAACTAAGAAGACAAGGCTCTCTAGATACAAACTAACTAACGTCCTACTAGCGCTGCATTCTAGGAAAGCCTACTCAGAGTTTGGGTATTGTATGCAACTATTTTTGCATGAGCTGTAGGGACGAGTAAGAGGAAGAATCTATCGTACACTTCCTCTGCACATATCTAGTCCTTGCAAATATCAGGGAAGCCACCTTAGGCAAATACTTCTTTAACGCTCTAAGCTGTTACGTTAGGTTTCAGGAGTAGATTGAAGTTTCCAACACTACACGCACGATAGTATGGCGTTTTCTGTAAAGGAACAAACTTCCGCCGAAAGTAGTACTCGCCGTCGTATTTGTGTTGTTGACACTAGGTGGTCGCCGTTGCTTAGTGGTTAGTGCGATGGACTACGAAGCGAGAGGGCACAGATTTGAGCCTCAAAACATCCAAATGCTTTTTTCGCGGTACCACCTCTTCGCAGGCAGTACAATCTGTCATGCAAATACCGACAATAAAATTGTAGGTAGGTTCCTTCCATTCGTGACAACATGAATAGTTGCGAGAAGCTAGACCCTGGCTTTCTATGAACTGTCAAACATTAGCATTTTTTCTAACACTTGTCGAGTCAGCCTCCAAGGAGATGGCTCTGGTTTCAGTGAGCTAGCAAGTATCGGTTGGAGTAACCTTTGCTGTTGCTGACCAACTTCTCTTCACTAATCTTTGGCCACTGCTAACAGATTTATCAGCGGTCTTTTGTACTAGACGACACCCGTCTTCCTTACCTGACAGATTTTCCTCAAAGCTCGCCAACTCCAGTGCTCTGTTTGCTGCCACTATGAGCTCTTTAGGCTTATCGACAGAGATGTTCTAGGTAGCTATCAATCCAGCTTAATCCACTTCGAAGAGGGACATGCAAAATCGTCAGTACTATGGCAACTCTTTGGCGATCTTTGGTTTAAGGAAGCTTTATGACGAGAGGCATTAACTAAATTTCTGGGGAATAGGGGTCTCTGGACCTTACTGCTTAGAATTTTTCCTACCAAATCCCTTTACTAATCTTCACTATCTATCTCTTCTCTTTACAGATTCTCAATAAACTTTGTCAACGGTACAAGTCCAGAAGCTCACGATATAGCCTATCACTTCAAGACTATTGTTAAAGAAAATTTAATTGTTGAAAATTGCAAAAAAAATGGTGACTGGATGGATGAACAAGTCAAAGACTGGCCCGGTTCTGATGGTCGGTTGAACATCCACATACCTTTGAAATACTCAAATTATCAGTATGAGGCTAACTCAGAATCTTCATCTATTTTAGGGCCTGGATTTGCCCTAGAATTTGCCTTCAACGATGGCTATATCTACACGTATTTGGTAGAGGACGAACAAGCAAGAAATCTCATCTCCTACTATGAATACGATTCTGATTTGAGTGATATCAATTCCGTTCAGGTTTGGGGTGATGTCAAAAAGATCCAAGAGTTAACATTTCGATATTCATAATAAAAAAAAACTTACAAAACAGCCACCACCACATATGATCACAACTTGAGCTGCTTCGCATTGTTTAAAGGCGAATGGATTTATATTTTGTTTCGTTCTGCGTCCATATGCCTTCTTCCTCGCTCATAATGCTTACAAAACAACAACAAAATAAATGCCTCGTAGTAGATACTAAGAATTTTTTCACAAAAAAAAAAAACAAAATATTAAATGTTTAAGCCAAAGACTAAGTTCCCTCAGTTATCCATAAGTACATAGTGGCATCATGGCTGACCGTGCATGCTGTATCCTCATTCTCAGTCATATTGTGCTCGTTCGTGCTGCTCTTACATCAAAATCATGTTCTTCGTGCGCTGCACCCCCTCTCATCGCAGTTTAGTTCCGTGTGTGTGAATTTGTTTTTGTTTTTGGAATTTCCCTCCACTTGGCTATCAGCGCAGCTTTATTTATTTATTCAATAAATTATTTCTTTTTTTATTTAAAAAATGTTTAATCAAATAGGCACGTTCCAGATTCCAAGATACATGTGCCCATATGGAATTGGTTATTATGTTAGTTTTTAACTTTTAAACATTTTTTCTTTTTAGTTAGCACAATGTCGCCGAAAGTGACGTCACAAATTAACTTAAAAATAAACAAAAACAAAATATTTATTATGATTATGTTAAATTTAAGATACAACAACGATGAGTATTAAATAAAAAAAAAGCAATTTTGTAAAATTAATAAACATGACACAACTATTATGTATATTTGTTTGTTTATTATAACACTTTAGTTATTAAGTATACATTTTCTGTGTAATAATACATCCGCATATATTTGTTTAATTAATTTTAATGGACATTTGTATTTTTTTATTTTTATTAAACATAAAACTTTATAGCAAAACAGTATTGAATTGATGCCAAGTAATGTATGCCAGGTCACTCTGGGAGAATGAGTCATTTTTTCAGGACAATTCGATCCATTTTTACACCGACGACGGATCTAAAACCAATAAGGGTGAAGGTGGTGGTGTTTTCTCCGATAGGCTTAACCTAAGCCTCTCTTTCCGTCTTCCAAATCATTGTAGCGTGTTTCAAGCGGAAATATTGGCGATCAAAGAAGTCTTATCTTGGCTGAAGAAAAACGTGATATCTTCCACAGATGTACGTAGCTTTTCAGACAGTCAAGCAGCGATAGGGTCCCTGGAATCAGTCTCTTCAAATTCATTAGTAGCTCTAGATTGCCGATCATCTCTAATAGAGATGGCGGAGCAGTTCATTATTCACCTTTGTTGGGTGCCGGGGAATAGAGATATTTGAGGGAACTGCAAGGCTGATGAACTCGCCAGATATGGAACAACCGTACCCGTGCTCACAGAAAGAGACACCCTGGGTATGCCGTATGCCGATCGCTACATGTTAACTTAAACTCAGGCTGAATGCTATTGAGAAAACGAATTCAAGGTGGACAAATGAAACGCTCTAAGAATTTGATATCTCTCAACAGATCGCATATCAGTTCCATAATAGGTGTCATCACGGGACATTGATCTAATAGGCAAGCATGCAACAAGACTTGGCGTTCCTTCAAATGGTTTTTGTAGAAGCTGCATGGACGAAGAGGAGGAGGAAACTATTTCCTATCTTCTTTGTAGCTGCCCAGCTCTCTCAGGCAAAAGAAGGCTCCATTGAGGAGGATTCTACTTCAACGACTTCAACGGCGATCTGATAAGCATAGATATCAGAAGCCTTCTTGTCTTCATAAAAAGCTCCAATTAGTTTAACGAGTAGGTATGGAGGTCTAAGTGTGCTGGCTATAGCTGACACCTCAACCTAACCTAACCTAACCAAACGTATGCAATCGCCTATAGCTTCACTTTTTTTTGTACTTCCAGGCAGAAACTCTTTTTTAGTATTGTGGTTAGAGAAACTGAGTTTCTCTTTTTATTTTTAGCTGTTGCTATTCCCCGACTGGGCTCGAACCTGCACAGGTCGGGTCACAAGCGAACATACTACCCACTTCACTACACCATCGATATCTTGCGGCACCCCTACTTCCGCGTTTAGAACGAGTCTAGACAGCTGGGAAAAACGGAACTTCTTATCCTACTGGAAAAACATTCAGGGACTTAGACTGGCTAAAAGAGCCATTCGATTCCTAAACAAAATAAACAATAAACCTTGGCCGCGTTTCAAGACAGTGAAGGAGGCCTCCAACAATGTCAAAACAGATGTGATGAGAAGATTCTTAGTTAACCTCATACTTAATCACACTCTTATTTACTTTTATTTACTGGATTGTAAGCATGTTAAAGGAAAGACTTACTAAAACGCAACTATGAGGAACCCAGTTACAGGTTAACGCCTCTAGAGCCACACCACAGGGTGGGATCTTCTCCCATTTGTTATGGATTCTGGTTTTGAATGAAGTACTTCAACAGTTTAAGCACAGCGGAATAAAAGCCAAAGCATATGCGGATTATGTGGTTCTGCTAGCGACAGACAAATTCTTTGCAAACCTTAGTGACGTAGACAAAAAAATATGGACTGGCGGTAGACTCCGAGATACAGATAACTGAGCTGATACTGTACACAAATAAGAGGAAGATACCGCAATTCAAAACATTTTCTATCGGGGGCATCCCTCTCAGGATATCTGACAGTGCAAGATGGCTAGGACAGTTGGACCAGTGCTTTACTAAAAATTACACCGGAAACAGAATTTCAAGGAAAAAAATTAAGAAGGCCACTTTCGTTTTCTACTCCTGCAAGTCCTAGTCATAAAAGCATCCTGTAGATGTATACATAAAACCTGTACGTACCTATGGCAGCGTTAGATGGTGGCAAGCTGCTAGCATAACCACAAACCTCAAGGCCATCACGAAAATTCATAAAATGCCATGCATAGCAGCTACAAGTGCTGTAAGTACCAAGCCAGGAGTAGAGGATATTCTCAACCTGCTTCCAATAGACCTATTTATACAGGCAGTGTCCTGATAATCAGGTAGTTTGAAGTCAAGCACGACGGGACACACCTAGATCCCAAATAAAGGGTGGTGTCCAGAATAACTGGGAAGAACTATTGGTAGTGTTGCCACTGCTTATAATTCACAGTATTTTTTCTAACATCCCGATGTCATTGTCACTACTCCTGTTCATTCCCAAGTAGAAAGGAATGGATAAATGTACGCAAACCAAAGCCATTTATACTGATGAGTCTAAAATGGACATTGGTTTAGGTGCAGGCATTTTTTCTGACAACCTTAGCCTATTCAAATTAGTCTGACTCCCAGACCATAGTAGCGTTTTCCAGGCCGTGGTCCTGGTAGTGACATCGACAGCCAGGCAGCACTTCAAACGATTTGTGCTCTGGAATTACAGTCGAAGCTTTTGAAGTTCTGTCGCGAAGAGCTCAGTGTTCTTGCCACACAACATGAGGTAAAACGGGGAATGAGAAACATGATGAATTGCAAATTGACGGGGTCTGCGCCGGACCTAGGACAAGTTGATCACTCAGTAAAAGCCCCGCCATGTTAACTTAAGCATTAGGGCGTGAAAAGGTCTCTTGCGAAAGCGAACAGAATATGGACTCAGAACTTATATACTGATGCCGAAGGATACACTTGTTCAATGGCTTAATCTGTCATTCCTGTCAATAAAGAAGACCTGAAGGGGAATCTAACATCTCTGTTTCTTTTAAGATACAAACCTTGGTGACATACTAGCCCGTTATCGTCACTACATCCTGTCTTTATTGCCAAACCAAATACATATGACTCAGTCTTAAAGTGGAAAAAACTTAAAATTGTCATCGGCTCCATTTGTCACCCTTCCGACAATCAGATAAACAAATTCCAAACATTTTGGAAATCATCGACAGAACTGGCTTACTCGGAAAACCTAATTAATGCAAACTTACCTCAAACACGGATTGGTACTTGGTTGTCAATTGACGAAATAATTAGCGACTTTATTTTCGCCAGAGGTTTTCGTCTTACTAGGACTCGGTCAAGAAGTTACAAACAGTAGAACCCGGATATAGCGACGATCAAGGGACCGGCGACATTTAGTCGTTCTAACCGGACGACGCACAAAACGAATTGAAAATTTTAACTTCTTTATTGTATGCGAACCTAACATGTTGTGTCTTCTTACGTCGCTAAAAGCGGTTAGTCGTTATTAACGAAGTCTTAGTAAACGGATTCCACTGTATTTGCTTCTAAGAGCTCACATAAAGAAGATTGTCGCAGTTGTTGTTTAGATGGAATGCTTTTGGAACTTTTTAAAATCAAAAGTACAGCTGAGTGTTTGACATAAAAATAATCTCCAATCCTTGAACACAGTTCTCTACGGTATTCCACCAGTAGACAGAGGGCTGTGCTAAGCAGGTCTTTTCCTTGTCATATATATCACAGGCTATACATTATGGACTGGTACAGCAACATAAATTTAGCCAGAAGAGTGTAAGTTCAACGACTAAGGTGGCTGGGTCCTGTAGAACGAATGGACACCAATGCTCCGGTCCGAAAAATCTTCGAATTCGCCCCCGCGGGACAGCGCAGGAGAGGAAGACCGCGACTCAGGTGGCGCACGCAACTGGCAGGGGACCACAACCAACTTAGCGTGCGAAACTGGAGACAGCTAGCTAAAGATCGAGCTGATTGGAGACGTTTGTTGGTTGAGGCCCAGGTCCACCCCGGACTGTAGCGCCACCTTAAGTAATTTAGTAAGATACATCACAGACTTTCTAAATCTCACTCATTCTACGATGTTGGTCTACGATATATTATGTATGGCTTCACGGTGAAAGTGATTGAATATGAAGCGTCTGTAGTTTTATTTTTTTTTTTAAGGGAATGATTCATGTACCATCAGAGGTGACCAAATTCCCCCAGTGAGGCAAACCCCTGCCGACTAAACCCTCTTCATCTTCAGGCGAACTAGCATCGGAACTGCTTCTTGCAGAATGATGCCAATTTTCCTAGCTTCTGTGAGCTCAAAACCTGTACAGCCTTGAAGGATTTAAGTCATCTTCCATTTTCTTTATCTCCAGCACTCTCTCGATGTAAGAGTACAATTGGACTCCTCCCGACTCAACCCTCTTCATCTTCAGGAGAACCAGCTTAGGAACTGCTTCTTGCATAACTTCAGAGTGGTGTCACTTTTCCACGACTCTGTGGGCTCTCATTTTCTATGGTCTTAATGGATTTATGTCCTATTCTCTTTTCTTTATCTCGGTGTAGGAGCACACTTGGTTCCAATTTTCCTCGTCTGCATTACCGACACGATATTGTCCGGTTTCTAGTCTTTGTTTCTCTGCAAGCCATCTGGAGCATTCAAAGCCTCAGTAATAAACAGTTTTCTCTAACCCGCGATCATACTTAGCATTTGGCTCAACTACCGCAAGAAGTTCAATAAATTCATGGAGTGCGTTAAGTCCGCGGGTTGTCTACAAGCGGTTTTTTCTATTACTTCCGGGGAAAGTAAAAGAAAAATGATTCGTCATGGTTATTATGTACTTTGGAACTTCACTCATTCACTATCTAATGAATGAGCAATCTATGTGTCGCCTGGTGTCTGCCAAGCTTTAACAAGCTAGACAAACATCAACATCACCGCTGAGTATACTAGACACACTCGGTCTCATATAGATTTCATGACGTACACAGCCAACGTACCCTTGGAGACAGCACATGTTCTCAGTCAAAATACAAGATTAATTCGGTAGGAACCAAACTACTAATTTGGCGCTAATGCTTCGTCATGATGATTCACTTTGCATCTGGCTCGTGTCAAAAATTCGGCTGATTTATTCAGAACTTCGCGTTCCACATTAATCACAGATACAATAGCTGTTCAGTAAATTTACTACTTTCTATGCACGCCGGCATTCGTTTGGAGATTCCATACGATCCCCAAAAGCAATTTAGCAAGAGCCGTATACCCCGGCCCAAATTCATATTAATGAAACTTATTTTCGTACCTAATGACTAACAACTAGCTCTGGCTAGCGCCAAACATGCTAAATCCGCTTTCGTGGGTGTTGGATACTAATTAACTGACGAAATTCCGTTGCACATCTTTTGAAAAAATACCATAGAAATGATTCATGATCAATCCGTGCGCTGGATGGAGTAAGGTCACAGGGCGACAAGGTGGTTTCAGTATTGACACAAAAGTGGTGAAGTACCGCCATTAACAATTGGAATTGACATTTTCTCACAAGGGGTAATTTGCCACGAGTTAATTTGTCCAATAAAAAAACTTTAAGTTATTTTTGAAATTTTTTATTTGTAATTATACTCGTTGATAGGAAGTTTATATTTTTGTATATTGTCTGACGTTAGCATGCGATCGCGGCTCGTATGCATGTGTGTAGTAGGATTTAGAATATTTAAATAAGTTTGTTGATTATATTATTTTTGGATTTATAAATCATGTTTGAGAGTTTTGTCATGCTGACACAGTTTCTAAATTTGAATCCAACAAAAGACGCAAGACTTCGATTTAGAAATGCTTGACAGTGCACGTATACATCAATAATTCTTGTGGACACGTGCAGAATTAAGCGTATAGATTACCGCTGACAGTTTATGCACGTACTCATATCAACATTTTAATAGTCTACGCAAGAGGTGACAAAATTATTTTGTTGATTGAAAACGCCTTAGTGCTTTTGGCGAATAAGTCTGACTTAGGAGTAAGGAATTCGACTTATTGGGCTTCCCTTATTGGAATTGCATGACTTTAAAGCTGAGAACTGCCTGGTATTAGAAAGGATGATACACAATTGCATCGAACTAGGTTAGGTTAGGGAGTAGGATTTATCACTTGGCCTGTGTTTAGGTTGGCTGCATCATGGAGGAGCTCTAATGCAGAGGATATCACAATAGGCCCACTTGCGGCCGGAGTGATAAGGGACTATTATTATTTTATTATTAGTAAGGCTCTGCGACAGACGCATATAGCACTGCGACCTAAAAGATCTATTGCGCCTGGAGCCAGTTAGACAAGGAGATCCTCTATCTTCCTAATGAAGTTGAGGATATCTCCAGTCGAGGCATTACTAATGTCCTCCGGTGTTAGGAAATCTTTGTGGAGACAGCGTTTCCTGACCCTGCAGACCTGTTTGAATCCCTGAGTGTTGTTCCAGTAGGATATGAAGTTTCGTTTTTCCCATCTGTCCAGACTCATTCTGAACTCGGAAATAGGGATGCCACAGAAGGGTTCGGCATCTATGTACCTTTCTAAAGAGCCTATCCTGGCAAAATGATCTGCAATTCCATTGCCTTTAATTCCTCTGTGTCCTGGTACCCACCAGAGCTTGACTTTGTTTCGCTTTGAGAGGTCTTAGAGTATTGAAGCAACCTAGAACGGCTTTTGAGTTAAAGTAATGAAAACTCAGTGTTTCGGGACTAAGGACCACCTTAAATCCTAATCTAATTTAATCTAGGTTGGCTGTTTGGTGCCTTGCCAGATGTCTTTAATGAAGCCTGGGCGGTTGTGGGAATGCGGTTCGTGGGTCCTGTTGAACAATCGAACTCGTAATAGTATCTCTCTTTTTGTCCTTTATCCTCTGACCTGACCCTTGGAACATCTCTTACGATGATATTCTTCGTTGGGAGATGACTTCAGTGCGGAGATTACAGCAAGAGACACCGTAGATGAACAGAGAAGGCTGAACAATAAGATGCGTGCAGTGCATATTTGAATGGAAGACATTGGCCTTGAGTCTAAAAGAGACAGTTCTCCTGTCTATGAGACAGATCTCGGTGGCTGTAGAGTTTCAAGTAGACACGAAGGGAATAACCAGAAAAAATGCAGTGACGTAGCTTAGAATGCCCCTTCACTCCAAAATTACCTTTTTTGGCAGCCGATAAGGTCTGGACCAACTGCAAGCAGGCGAAGACTTCTTATGTCGATCACGCATACCATTCTCTCGTTTGGCTGTGAGATCTGGGACGATGCACACAGAAAAATGAATAATAAGAAACAGATGGCAGTAGTACAGAGTCGTATGGTGTCGGAATCAGCCGTCCTCGTAGTCGCAAGAGTGACTCCCATCGATCTCCTAGCAGCAGAAACGAGATCCGTCTACAATTATAAAGCTGAAATAGAAGTGGAAACGGCGGCGGCAGATGCGATGGAGCTCACTTAGAAAAAGTGGCAAGAGCAATGGAGTCCTGAAGCCAGAGGATAGTGGACGGCGTGACTAATTAGGGACGTTGCTGGGTATAAGATATTGCAAACAGCGTTCCATGGGGTTTGCCAAAAAGACGGCTTTCTGCCGTCTGGGGTTCCTCGGCGTGGAAGTGATTGCATCCATGTGTGCTGTCTTGTCTGGTGTATGGCTGTTACATCACAGTTAGAGTCTACGGGCTTCACGACTAAGCATATGAACCCTCAGCCAGGTTGATCATCTGCGCGGGTCGTGAAACAACTTGATCTAGCCCGTGGGAGTATTGGAAAGGAAAAGGAAGTATGAGTATGGAGACTTGGAGTGGGGTTGACTACCTTTTGGCTTCAGTCTCATCTGGAGAGGTTGGTTCCGACAGCCTTTGTCTGTACATCGCGGCAAAGTAGATAGTCACGTAGGTGAATCAGAATCTAAAGATGATCCTTCCCTTGCCAGCTCTTCAGCTATTTCATTTCATCGTACAGCTTTGTGGCCGAGGACCTTACAGAGTCTTAAATTGTGTTGCGTACCAAGAACTCACTCTTATTGCCTCCTGGCTGTCAATGAAAATGGTTATACCATCGCGTGTTAGTACCCTCATTGCAATCTATTTCAGCGGTTGTTGGCACTATAAGGTTCGGACAGTCCGAGAGCCTTGAAAACTAATCCAGCATCCACGCCTACTTTCATTTGAGATCCATCTGCGTAAATGGTTTGTGTCTATTTTTTTGGGCATTCTTCTCTGCTGGGCGTTTTGTAGTCTGTTGCACATCTGGATCTTCTAGCATCTGTGCATGCCCTTTTCAGTTTCTACTTTGGCTTATGCGAAGTGCGCTTTTTACTAAAAATTGTTGGACAAGTAGAACGAGAGCCAGTTGATTGAGAATTGTTTCGAGTCCCGCTGTGGGATGGTTCCCCTTGACCCACTTATGCCAATGGACGCCATTAGGATATCGTTTAAGACTCCCTCAATGTCCTGAAAAGTAGCAAAGTAGTATTCTTTGTGCGCACAACACTGTCGACACTTTTCTCTTTTGTATGTGCTTGCTAAGCTAAAGATATCTCGCTTCGAAATAACTATCAACCAGTCAGTGGTGTCTGGTTTTGCAAACAATATTGCAGATACGGTCTTGTCCGCAATGAGACTTATGCTTCAGTAATTTGCGTAGTTTTGGGGGGGGGGGTTACTTTTTTTGTGAAATGTTTAGATCATTTTCTTCAAAGTAAGTTCTCTCTCATGTCTTTATACACATATGATGTGAGCGTGACCATCATGGCCCAGAAAAATGTTTCTAAAGTTCCAAAAATTAACTTTAATTTTATAATTTCCACAAAAAAATATTTAACGAGCTAAACAACCAACAATAATAGACAAATTCTCTCGAAGTACAATCACCCACTTGAAATAGTCTATAAGCCAATTGGGAATTAATTTGTGTACAAGTTCCAAGCAAATAAGAAACTAAATGGTTAAACAGATGTTTCGCCGAAATGTTAATTTTCGAAAATTCCAATTAATTTTTTCTTTTAAGAGGAATTATTGTGGTTTTTTTTTATAATTAAGTACATATTTACACAAAAGCACGCACCACATTGATTTTGAATTCCAATGAGTTTTAACAGGAATTGCTTTCACACCCATCGAAGCGTTAAAATATAAGAACTGACAAGAAATTGTTTGGGGGACCCCAGAGGTCTTCCTTTTCCTTTTTAGAATCGTAATAAACAAATTTGTATGAGTTATTCAGTGCCATCAGTCGGATTTCCAAAAGTGCTATGTCACCATTAGAGCCTAATTCTTATTTTGGACATGGAAAGACATAAGGGGTTGCGATCTGTGAAAAAGACCAGTATGCCAACTCCACTTTTGAAAGGAAAGTCAGAACACAAGATACGCACATGGTAGAAAATGTGCAGCCTTTCATTGGGACTACGCAATTACAGCTATGGTCGTTGTCAGTTGTGTTGTAGATAACACTCATCGACACAAATGAACGCAGATTGGAAAAAAATCGTGGCTACACATTTTACTCTTCCCAAGCAATTTTCTTTTTCATCGCCGAACACTTCTATACTTAAGAGGCATTAATTTCATCACACCCCCTCCTTCCATCTTTGGTCATAGCTTCGCTGGTTTCTCTCGTGTTTAGATTTATTTGATCCATTTACAGCTCGGAGTGGATTCATTGCTTTGACCAAAGTTTGCATCGCTTCATCACTATATGCCTCGATCAGTCTTGATTTAGTCTTGTTCAGCTTTAAGCGGTGAATGCTACTATATACGAGTATATATATGCAGATTTAAAATCGATGAAAATATGGTGTGTCCCAGGATTTGTCTTAGTTAGAAAATGTTGTCTATTGTCGCTTTGCTGGGCTTAAACCCACAAATGCCATTCAATGTGAAGCAAAACGGATTGAAACATCTACATGGCACGCTGTACTGGATCGGGAGGGATGTTGATCGTGAATATTGCAAGGTAGGATTACCTCGTTTTTTTTTTTTGTCGCCGAGCATTTTTCTGTACCGAGTTTGTGGGTAACCAACCTTCATGGTGATGTAAAACAGGTCGTTGAAGATGGTTTAGTGGAAGGTTTCTGGCACGATGCCGAAGTTTTCTTTCTTTAAAGTGTCCCGCTCTGAAAGGTCCACAATCAAATAATGCTCAACATGTATCCCTCGAATGTAAAAAAAGACATAAGGCAAAGACGAATGGAAGGGACTTTCAGTTTTTGCTGCCGCATCCGATTGAGAAGCGTTTCTTATGACAAATTAGAATCTCAGAGGTTTGTCATTGCTTGCCGGGAAGAGAGGTGATGTCACAAAAAACGTTTTTGTTGTTTTATTAACACTCATACCCGTGTAAGTTCGCTCAGAAGCCACTTAACCACGGCGAATGGTCCAATGGATAATGTGATTGCTTGTAATCCAACCTGTGTAGGTCCGAGTTCGACTCGGTCGTGGAACACCAACGGCCACCGAAAATAAAAAGAGAAACGAACAAAATCTGAGTTTTTCAAACCGCTACACCAAAAAGGGGTTTCTGCCTGGGACAACACTGGGCCGAAACGGGTTTGAATATAGACCCGAATATAGGGAAGAGAATTAAGAAAGCCTACAAAGCCAGACCCATACTCACCAAAAAAATATAATACGGAACGGAATATAAGGTCGAGATTTACGTAGCATTCATCGTCCTGAGATCTACAAGGTGAATAATGAATAATTGATCCTGCCAAGACTCTATCTGGATGTGCCGTGGTGCTCTTTGGAAACAGCTCTTTGTATATTTTATATATTTAGGTTGCAGTATGGCACCAAGATATTTTGTATGATCCGTCAGGAACAGCTCTACCTTCTCAAGTTTTGTGTCCGCTAACGGTGTGTTATCATGTTATTTGTTGGTAAAGAGAACTTGTTCCGTTTTGTTTTAGGTTCATATGCATCGTCTGCTATTGTTATTGGACATAACTTTTGATTAAAAGAAAATCCATTTCACTTATTTATTACATTTATTTGTGTTAAAATTTTACAAATTAAATTATTTATTCGCACTGGAGAAACGTTACCTTAATGAAAGTATACATTTCCTTTTATTTTTTTATACATAGTGATACTTTATTACAAAAAATATATATAGTACTACTTATACTATACGTGTGTCCTTAAGTTTGATTTCAAGTTCTTGCTTACATTCGTATCGAGTTAGAAATACGGCCTTACATTGTAATTAAAGTAGAAAACAATTATTTTTTAATTAAACATGGTTTCAACGATTTCCAAGAGAAAGGACTAAATAAATAAATATACAATTATATCGTGACTATTGTTGGATGTGTTTGCTTTTTCTTTTTTTTTTTACAATTTATGTTTGATCACGAAAATAAATACAGAAAGGAAGAAAAACAAAAAAATAAAGTACATTGTAACAACTTAAAATGAAATACGTTTCGCATGCCCTTAAGATTATGATTTTGTTCCGTTCGAAGTTCGTTCAAAATTGATTTACTGAAATGAATACTACGTACAATGACGTTCGAAACACATATGGAAAGACTAGCTTCATGCAAATTTGTTTAAAAAAAAAATAATTATATTTATCATTCGGTCATAGGTTTACCTTTGTTTATTCTCGAGAAGATCTAAGATTTCCTATGTTTAAACATTTTTCACTTACCTACATCCTGGAGCGTGTGGGGGAATATTTACATTATGGATTACGAACTTATGATAAACTAAAAGAGAGAGAGTGTGTGTAATAAAATAAAGGTGGTTCGTGTTGAATTTGTTTTTGGGGAATAACTGAGAAGACTTATGTTTTTAACCTATATATGCACGAAAATCCATAGAGATATTTGGCAAGATACAATCCACATTGAATGTATGATTAACTTTACTTCTCAATCTTTATATGGCCCATAATGTCATTGATGTTTGCTTGAACAAACTGCCCAGAGCCAATGGAAACGAAATTCGCTAGGCTTGAGGGAAGATTGAGGACGGTGGTATCATGACTGCCCAATGCTTTAAGTGTTGCTGTTTGATTTGGATCGTTGGCTTGAGTTATGGTTATTGTTTGTCCAGAGAGATCGTGCGTTGTGACAACCGGCAGATGTAATTGCATTATTTGTTGTTGCGGTTGCTGAATCAACTGGTGTTGTTGCACTATTTGTTGTTGTTGTTGCTGCTGCTGTTGTTGTTGCTGCTGCTGTTGTTGCTGCTGTTGTTGTTGCTGCTGCTGCTGTTGCAGTTGTTGATTTATTTGCGTCGTCAAGTTATCGTCACTTGTTTCTGCTGAATCATCCTAGAAATGTAAAAAGTAGGCGGGAACTGTAAATGAGTGGCATCCACTTAATAAATATTCGTCCCGGCAGAGGGTCAAGAAAGAGAAAGGAACGAATGTAATATGAACCATTATTATGGGTTGAATCAGAGCAAGATTTGACTGGTCACCGAGTCGCCGTACGTTGCTTTAAGTGTTACATGTTACGTTTGAACAGATAACTTTGAACTCAATATCTCAGTTTGAAACTTAAAAATAAAAAGTGGAAGCTTCTGGGAAAGCAAAAAGACCAGCCAATATACCGGCGGAGCAAAACAACGTGCCCGGGAGGAGACGGTTGGAAATACCGTATAATTGATTCAGGCGGCCTCAGAGCCACAATCATCTATTTTTCGGGTATTCGACGTCGCCGTGCAACAAAGGATTATGGACATACATATGGACAGCGACCAATCAGATGTGGGGGTTTGTAGCAACAAGGCGCAGTAGACGCCGCTACGACTAGCAGGCACATTCATCAACATGATCAATAAAGTGATCGAGGAAATGTTTGTCAATGAGCAGGATTGACTGCAAGAAGTGCTCCAGATACTCAACGCAAAAAATGTGCTGGCTCTAAGCTGCAGCAATGGCTACACATATCATGAGCACCGAGCTCAACAACAACAATTGTCGGAATTCCTTCAGGAAGTTTAGAAACCTTTGGCGCAATGTTCACGCATTAATCATCGAGGGACGTTCCTTTAAAAAGCACCAAATTAAGCCAGCCGGGTCCCTAGACCCTAGATGGACGGTGCAGTAGAGGAAGACCACGACTAAGTTAATGCGCGTAAGTGAAAAGGAAACTTAACTTATTTGGCGTGCGAGACTGACTGAAGGTCGAACTAGCTGGAGAAGTTGGTTGATTGAGTCCCAAGGCCACCCTAGACTATAGCGCCATCAAACGTTAGGAAAGGACCTAAAGTTTTTATTGCCGAACCCAAACGGTGGACTGAAAAAGCTTTTCGTGACAAAATATACTCTCGGAGGTTTGTTAGATTTTATTTGTTTGGTTAAACCCTAACCCTAGTGCACTCTAAACATCAGAATTAAGTGAATTGTTTAAAACATCTACCGCAAGGTTACTCTACTTCATCATTAGGTGCAAAACTAACATTGCGACATAAATCCGAGAGTAGAACCTCAAACAGCGATTCAGATATCCGTTCAAAGTTAAATTCATCATTTTTATTCAGAGTGGACAGGAAGAGATGGGTCGTATCAGTAGAGAAGATTCGTTTGGCTGTAAACTTACCTTTAAAACAGTCCCAGCTGCTTCGCTTATATTCTTCTCATGCATCAGCTTGTGTTGAATGTAGTACATTTTTACGGCGAAGCTTTTACTGCATATTTCACAGACGAAATTCCCCGAATTGGCATGATCCGTATGAGTCCTGCAAAGGAAACGAAATATTAGTAAAAACAATGCGCAGCCAGAGGCAAGGTGCGGCTTAAGAAACCTTCTGTGTTTATTTAGATTGTCCTTTCGAGAGAATAGCTTTTGACACATGTCACAGTTGAACTGCTTTTTGCCTGTGTGCGAGACAATGTGTCGCATGAGATGTTCCTTTCGACTGAATGCCTTGTTGCAACCGTCTTCTGAACATTTAAATGGTCGCAATCCAGCGTGTAGTTTCACATGTTGCGAGAGATGTTCTTTTTTCTTAAACACTCTACAGCATACCGAGCATTCTAGCCCAGAGTTGCTGGTTTGACTGCCACCATCTGAAGAGGTGGCGTTCCCATTATTATCTGTTTTGGGAAACGATGCTGGTTGCTCCAATGTGACGGTATTTTTCTTGACTGCCGCTTGCACAATTTGAGTTATTGTTTGTTGTTGTTGTGGTTGTTGTTGCTGCTGCTGTTGCTGTGGCTGTTGCTGCTGTTGTTGTGGTTGCTGCTGCTGCTGTTGTTGTGGTTGCTGCTGCTGCTGTTGTTGTTGCGGCTGCTGTACTGATTGCTGAGGTTGCTGCTGCTGTTGATGTTGTTGCTGAGATATTCGACTGATTGTTACATTCTGCTTATTAAGTATCGGTACACGTGTAGCCGTTGACTTTTTCTGTATTCGTTGAACTGTGATGCCACCAAGCTGCTGTGTTTGTTGCTGTACCTGCTGCTGTTGCTGTTGTTGTGGTAATTTCTGTGTTTGCACAGTTTGCACGGTTTGCTGCTGAATTTGGTTTGTGGGTGTTAACGCTATTGAATTGGTGCCACGCACTGTTGTGATCCTGTACTTTGGCTGCAGTATATACTCTTCCTGCTCATTGGTGGATGTTGCCGCATCAATTCCGCCAGAAGTCGATATGATTTGGTTTGTGGTCAATTGATGATTATTTGTGGTGCCTTGGAACGAGGAACTGGTAAGCGATTGTGGCGCTAATTGCAGGGTTGCTGGAATGGATGTTGGAGTCAATTGCATGATCGGTTGCCCATCGACTGTTGCAATCTGCGGCTGTAACTGGAAGAGGTATATGATATGACAATGATAGAGAGAAAACTCAATGAACTCACCTTCATTTGCAGCTGATACGTGGTGGGTAGTACAAAATTTTTCGCATCGATATGCGCAACTATCTGTTGGTCAGAGTTTTCGTCTTTTATCGTGATTGGCAGGTAACATTTGTTCGGCGATAGAATTTTCAAGTCTTGCATTTGGGAGTGTTGCGGTATCGTCGTTAGCGTTGGCAACGAAATTGTCGATTTCTGTTGGTGTGACTGTAACTGAAGTTGAGGGAGCTGATGTTGCTGCTGTACTTGCGTAGACGGTGATGAGAGAACGAAATTTATTTTTGGTTTCTTATTTTTCGGACTGCCATTGTCTTGTGTGATTGTTATATTTTGCTGTTGTTGTTGCTGTTGCTGCTGCAGTTGTGCTATAAATTGTTGAGCGCTGGTTTGCTGTTGTTGCTGCTGCTGCTGTTGTTGTTGTTGTTGCTGCTGCTGCTGCTGTTGTTGTTGAATTAGTTGCTGTTGCTGCTGCTGCTGTTGTTGTTGGTTGTCTTTTTTTCTTATTGGTGTCACACGAATGTTTGGCTTCATTTTGAGAAACTCCTCTAGAGCACTACAATTGAAAAGAACAAGTTGTTGAATAGTTCCAGTACAGCGCTAACATCTAAGGGAAACTAGTAAATACCAACAAAAAATAAACCTGATTAATAAAGAGTGTACATGCAAACAATTGTTCCGAACATGAAGAACGTTTAAAGAGTTACAGTGTCATAAGGTGGAAAATGAAGGGTTTGCGTTGAAAGAAGAGCAAGACAAGTGAAGCCCTGCAACTCGCTGAATTCGAATGTTCTCACCAGCGGAATGACGTCCAAAAACCCTAGAAATGGAAGAAGGAGCAAGTGACTTTAGGTGGCATTATTGGGTAGCACTTCCAAGGGCTGATAAATGTGTCCTGGACAGAAAGAGTTTTAGGGCAAGCGGGGAATCCCTATGCAATTAAAAGAGAAGTAGCCCTGCATTCAATATATTACTGGATGGTGTTTGTCCAATGCACCAACTCATCTGTAAAATTTGCAATGTTTGTCCGATCGGCAAGAAAGGAGACCCTCTAAACTGATTTAGACAAAGCGACGCGCTGACGCCGAACTCAAACGCCACCACTAATTGAGTAGCAAACCTTTCTTTTGAACAATTACAGTGACTCTATACGAGACACTGAATATGCCACTAATGCTGTGGCGTGGTAGCATAGACCTTGCCAAGAATCGGTTGTTTTGAGAGACAAATCATTCAGCCCCGTCTGCATAGATGGTCTGTGAAGGAGGAGACACAACGACGAACTGTATGAAGATTCTTCAAACTTCTCAAACTCACTTATGTTTCGATTGTTTCTCGGAATGTTGTTGCACTTGTTGTTGGATCTGTTGCTGCTGCTGCTGTTGTTGTTGTTGTTGTTGTTGTTGTTGCTGTGGTTCAATTGGACATTCTTCAAGTTTGTACTCTATCTGATCAGTCTTCATGCTTCCCTTGTCCAACGTCAATGTATACTGATGGAGAATTTGTGGTTTCGTATCCATCTCTTCATTTTGCTGTCAACAAACAAACGAAATACAAATAAGTACACAAATAATCAAGATAAACTTTTAACTTACCTGTATTCCAACGGCTTGAATAATTGAACTGAGAAAATCACTACCATGTACAAGTGTGTCTAGTGGATTCTCTTTGGGTGGCTTGGTAATTTGCGTTTGGCCTACTTTTAGAGTATCTTTGATGTAAACCTTTCCACCATTTTGTATTGTAGCCGACGATAGGCAACTGTTTAGGACACTCTGCGAATTAAGGCATGTGCCCCGAAACTCTGCTATCGCTTCGAGTTGATGCAGACATGGGGCGCATACGACCTTTGGCAAGCGATCTTTCTCATCAACCTGTTGGAAATAGTTACAAGGAATAGCAATAAGAATTGTTTTCTAGTGATCGGAAACTGTATTGAGAAGGTCCTAGAAATACAAAACACTGACGCTATGGGTCATTGGGTAGATACTGGAGGTTTTATCACTCTGTTTTGGGAACTAACTGAACCTATGCAAGTGTCCATCTATCGCAAAGAGGTAGAAATGTTTGCTTCGTTTGTGATTGAGGATTCGAGCTCTGCTGGACTACTCGACCCTTCATAGATACATTGAGAGAGTTATACGGTAAGATGGAATTCGCCTCGAAAAGTGCACCTACTTACGTCGACTAAGAAAACAATTTCCTTGAATTTCCCTTCAGTCTGGCCATTGTAGTTTTATCAAAATGCCGTCGATAACCAGAGGGTGAACGTCCATTATTTATCGCTATGACGATCACTGCCTCCAATTTCGCTCACCGATTTGGTTGAGGTCGCTCTCCATTTGTGCGCGCCACCTAAGGTGGAATCTTTGTCTGTTGCTCGTATCAGGTGGCAGATCTCGGGACTGATGTCTATCACTGACGCTCACTCGACTTTCTTAGAAAGACGATGAAAACACAGTAAAAGGACCTGTTTTTGTGTCTTAACTTGGTGTTCATTAGAAAGAACCTCTTTGAAGACTTCATTGTAAAAAATAATAGTTCCTGCTGCAGGATGTTAGAAAACAATGCATGGGTGGTTGCACAACCCGAAAACAAAAAAAAAAAATCATTCTAGACAGCATACGTTATTTAAAGCTGTTCCAAGGGAAAATCATCATTCTGGACGCAGAAACAACCACACATAGAACCAAAACCTCAAGAAATCTAAAATGAAATATCGATTTGGAATGGCAAACCGCCTTTTTTTTATTAAAAAAAAAAAAAAAATCCATCAAATTCTGATCTATATTACTGCCGTGAATCTTTTTATCAAATACACCGGCAATATTTAACTTGACTTACCTCAACCGTCAGACATTCGGACATTTTTTTAACCAAATTTTTGCGTTTGCCCTCCGCCGAAAAGATATTCATTTTCGAGTCCGAACTTGACGTGCACAATCGGCACAAATCGTAATAATTAACACACCTGTATCCAGCCATAGTAGGATTATTATTTTCTCACACAAAGTTCGACGAATTGAGCTTTCTTTTTGTGAACTCCCGCCACTTAACTACAGTTCCGGCATATAAAATTCTTACGCCGAAATTATACACTTTTCCACTACATATCCTGCAATGCAGGCAAGCTCCATAATTCTTTCAAATCACTCGTGCTAATACACGCAGAACACAACAATCTGTTGGAGGCGAACAACTTTTGCGCAAAAATTACTCGCGAGTTTATCCTTTGAGGAAGAAAAAAAAAAAAAGATAACTCCACGATACAGATCAACAAAGAACATCCAAAAAAAAATTTAACTTGGATCCTTGTGCTAATCGCTTGAAGTGCTTTTGCATCAAATACAATTGCCGGCAATTGGAAAATATTACTTAAAAGTGGCGCCAATTTGTTTAAGGGACAATTGTTTTATTAATTTAAAGAAATATAAACAAATTATGCAATGAAAAGCCCTTTTGTGTGACGCTTGTCTTGTTATTTTTGCTTGCTTTTTGCCTTTTCCTCTTTGAAAAAGTGACATTCGGAACAATGTTTAGAAAACAATCGATTCGGGTTTGTTTGATGCTTTTTTTGATTTTAAATTTGGATTTCTTGTACAGCGGTTGTTTGATGCTAGCCGTTGTGAAGAGTGGTGAATATAAGTAGTGTTTTCTTGAAAATAAATCATAAAATTTGAAGCTAGGCTTTAATTAAAATTTGGTGCACTCCTACCCATGCTGAGCATGTGTTGCAAAAAGTAATTGATAAGAATTGAGTTGAGCAAAAACAAAAGTGTAGACGTGGACTTAACTTGAACCAAAGTTATGTTCACATCTCTAGAAATGGTCCATCAAGCCGTCTTGTCACAATCCCAATATAATGTAAAGGGGTAAAGGGGACCCATGGCATTTGTTCTCCCCGTCGCTTCAAAGTGCACAACTGACAGCTCTGCCGAATATGTACTTGCTTATGAGAAGCGACTCAGAGGCAACCAAGAAATTTGAACTGACAAGTGTTGTTAATTCATTTCTGTTTTCATTTTCGACATTCATTGGCCCAACTCTCTCTGTCATATTCGCCGATGTCAAGGCATATTTCGACGTGCCGGAGAAAACGAATTATATGACTCAGGCGCTTAATTTCAAGTTAAGTTACGAAAGGTGTCAAAAGTTCATGTCCACTTGAAGACTTTCGATATGCACTGCTAATCTTTTCATGATTCGATAGCCGTTTTCGGAACATATGTTTCTTAACTGATTGTAAACAACATAAATATTTTTTTAGATTTATAATTTATTTATATTTTCATAACATTTTTCTAAACACTCTGCGAACATATCCCATTTTGGTGAATTCATATAAAAACGTATCGATTATCAACCCACATATGTCTGTCTCATTCCAACTAATGACTTAATTTTGTAATTACCTGATTAATGACTTATGCCATCTCTTTTCAACAACTTAACGTAGTCGAGTGCAGTACAGTTTTTTTTCGCATTATCAATTTAGTTGTCCCGCGGAAAAGGCGTGTTTTCTATCTAAACATACGCAGTCCCAGCCATACGTTTCGTGAATTTTGCAAATAAAAAGTTGCTGCCTGCCTCTAGTGTGTGTTTTATTTTTTTTTTTTTCATTTTTGAGTAAATACCCCGTGAAAAATAAAAAATTGCCAAAATTGAGAAAATGTCAAGAAACGAGTGTCGTATCTATGTGGGTAATTTACCACCGGATATAAGGACCAAGGATATTCAAGATCTCTTCCATAAATTTGGAAAAGTAACATTTGTCGACTTGAAAAACCGGCGTGGTCCGCCATTTGCATTTGTCGAATTTGAAGACGCTAGGTAAGACCTTTTTGTTTGATTTGCTTTCCACAAATTATTTATGATTATAAGTGCGCATTAAATGAAATTGATTGTGTATTTGTACAGGGATGCAGAGGATGCGGTAAAAGCTCGTGATGGATATGACTATGATGGTTACCGCTTGCGAGTGGAATTCCCTCGCGGTGGAGGACCTGGCAGTTATCGTGGTGGCCGTGGGGATCGTAGCCGTGGTGAAGGCGGTCGTGGTGGCGGTGGAAGTGGAGGAGGTGGCGGACGAGGTCCACCAACTAAACGATCACAATTCCGCGTTATGGTAACTGGTTTGCCACCAAGTGGATCATGGCAAGACTTAAAGGATCACATGAGAGAGGCGGGTGATGTGTGCTTCGCTGATACATACAAAGACGGCACAGGTGTTGTTGAATTCCTGCGTCACGAGGACATGAAGTACGCCATCAAAAAACTTGACGATTCCAGATTCCGGTCGCATGAGGTGAGTGTGAGTTTAGTCGTTGATTGGTTTGGTTTGTATGTTTCACTATCTTGTTTTAATTATGCTAAGTGTGGGTTCTTGCCACCCATCGGCTTGAGTGCAGAACAGTAATTTAATTAATTTGTGGTGGAAAGTAATTTCATTTCTGTGGCCCTTTGCCATTAATGACAAATGCAAAGTGAAGTCATTTCATTAGACTTAATGAAACAACACTGAGTTAAGTGCGACCATGAAGTCGCTATGTTTACTATGTTTGTTTATGATGTCTTAATTTATGACCATTTAAACTGCTTGTAGAGAGCAAGGAAGGTTATGTTATCTTACACTTACGTCAGAAATCGATGAAGATTTTACAAATAGTACACAGAGCTTCTATTAGCAAAGTGTGTTTGTCGATTGCACATCTAAGTAACTGGAGCAATGCTAACGATCTGTTCGGAGTCGGCGACCGAATTCTTCAGAGAAAATTCAGTAGCTTCGTCCTGCACTCCACAAAGTATTGGTTTCCATAAACATTCTGTCAAATCAAACACGCGATACGACTTACTGGCGGCAGAGACATTATGAAGCCAATTGACTTGCCTGAACACCAAAGAAGTATTTCCTGTCTGTCACAGGGCTTCAGCGAGTAAGTTAGTTCCGCAAGCTCAACAATTCGCGTTCGAATTCTCCAGGCAATAGAACTATGCATTACAGAGAACATAAGCAGATCCATATCAAATAAGAACATGTTACATTATACAAGCTGCTCTGCTAGCAATTAATGCCTACGAAATGGGATTGCTTACAACTGATCATATCGTTAGCAAACACAGAGTTCATCTAATTTAGAAACCTGGTCATGGCGGGTATGAAATCAATGAAAGGGCGGACAACCAGCCATAAAAGGTTCCGCATCAAACTTTATGCGGCCTTCCAACAAGTACTGCAAAAAGCCCTTTTCCTATTCATTGTTGCACCTGCAGCAGTGGGTATCTGTCCTGTAATTTCCCCAGTGGTTAAAATTGTTCTAATTTAAGGTACAGGGGGTTATACCCTGTACGTTTTGACACTTCTACCGAGAGTGTTCTACCTTCAAAGTAGGTGCAAAAAAATCGTGTCCTGAACAATAAGCTTTCCTTTCAAAAACATGAAGGACACGAAGATCTACCTCATCTTCGATATTCGTGCCAAAAGGAACTCAGATACATAACGTCTGTGTGTTGACAATCTAGAAACTATCAAGCATGACTGCGAACACCTCTGCAAACATTTCGCCAATGACTTCCTTAAAATCAGGTGCTTATCTGCCGCAGGACCTAGATCCTACTCAAATTTTTTGATCTTCAGCGTATATAGGTGCTTCGCGAACGTTCATCGCAGTTTTTGTTTCGGAATTTATACCTTTCTGTCTAATGGGACATTCATATCGATAAAAAAAAAAAATCGGAAGTTCTATTTCATCGGATAATTAAGGTCACATTACTTGATTTGTCATTGTAGTGTGCTGAGTTGGGTGTAGTAACATACAACAGCGTGCTTTGAATTGTCGCAATTGATAATTTCTCTTTATCGCATTCTGTCACGGAATGCCTGTAATCACTATTTGCAGTTGTAATCACTCAAAACTGAGTACACAGCGACCTGCATGAATTGCGTTTGTAAATTCGTCTTGTCGCTCTTTACCAGATGGTGGCAACTGACCACAAGCATAGCCTTAAGAATAACATATGCCAACAGTATTTTACTTTATTTACGTTTCGTTCTTCGCAAAGGTTAAGACTCACTCTGTGGAAGTAAAAAGAAAAAAGTGCTGATAAGCTCTAATGCTCCAATGTCAACTTTATAAACTAAATTCACATACTGTGCTATAATTTCAGTTGGATACGTACATATGCTGGTGCCTACGTATGTATTTTGTCTGTTATTGCTTGCTGATTTAATTTTATGTATGGAACTGAGTATGTCACAGTATCCATTGGCTAATTTCATCGCATACGGAAGGCTGTCTTTAGGTTGAGCCAACAATCTGGCGTTGGAGTCGGTATTTGTGTCCCTAATCTGTGTCTTCCATGCCGAACTGCATGCCCTTGATACCTGCACTGACATCAATAAAGAGGGCAACCATCAATATATTCACCGACGGCCAATCAGCGCTTGAACCACTGAGTTTTCATTACTGCAACTCAAAAGCCGTTCAATGACCTATCAAAACGAAGCAAAGTTAGACTATAGGGGACACATGTATTGAAGGCAACGAAATCGCTGATCAACTAGCTAGGAAAGGTTCTTCTGAAAGTACGTGCCGAACTCTCCTGCTGCATCTCTAATTCTAGGCAGCTGGGAAAAATCTGAATTACTTGTCCTACTGGGACAACATTCAGGCACTCAGACAAGCCAAAAGAGTCATCCGACACTTGAACAAAACCACAAAGAACATTCTTAATAACAAAAGGGATGATATCAGGAGGTTTGTCCGCTCACTTTTCGCACACTGCAGCCTCAGATATCACTTACATAAATAGTTCAGAAACTGAATGTCGAATTTGTCAGCGAAACCCGTACTGTGTGTGTGGCTCATTTCCTCTGCAGATGTCCGTCTATAGGTAGAACCAAGAAATATGCATAAGGGAAACACTTCCAGGTTCTCGGGACAGTTTTTTGAACAGACACTTCTACCGACCTGTGGTCGTCGTGGCTTTATGGTTAGTGCGTAGGATTGCTAAGCGAGAAGACACTGGTTCGAGCGTCAGAAACAATAATTTGTCATGAAAAATGTTCTCAATCCGCCGTTCGGAGTTGGCAATAAAACTATAGGTCCCTTCTATTCGGGGGAATAACACGCACAATATAAATGGTTGCGAGAAGATATCCCTTGTCTTTCTGTAAGATGTCGCGCCAAATATTTGTATTTGTACTTCTACCGACCTACCTAAGTGGAGACTTTACTGAAAATTGATTCGGTGTCGTGTCTTGAATGTTGCTCCTATCGAATGACTTAGCAATTGCTTACAGATTTCGAGACTACTCCGCCACCACAAATTAAAATAATGAACTCACATGTAAAAAAAAAACGCTAGTGACTTAGCCAGTCTGTTACTCAAAAGAACACACACCTTCGCATTCATTTTCTAAGTAAATCACCTCGATTCCCGTCGTCGTTAGTTCTTTTTGAATCAGTATTCTTCTACAATATCGTTTGACTTACGACAGTGGGAATCGGGGTGAATGTTGCACCTGCCCATTGCTTCATATTCCTCCCCCAACATGTGACCTATGTGTTACTAATAAGATTGTTATTTTGTTTTGTTATTTCAGGGCGAAGTATCTTACATTCGTGTCAGAGAAGACAGCGGTGAAGAAAGAGGACGCGGGGGTGGCGGCGGTGGCGGTGGAGGAGGAGGTGGAGGCGGCGGCGGTGGTGGTGACTACCGCGACAGGTAAGAAAACGAAATTCTATTTCAATTTACTTAATTGTCATGTTTCTTTCGTTACAATTTATTTCCAGATCTCGCTCCCGTTCATATTCTCCGAGACCAAGACGACGTGGCACTCCCACATATTCTCCAGTGCGCCGGGCATCATATTCAAGGTCACGTTCAGACTCCAGATCTAATTTTTAAATATCAATTCACCTAACCAATCAGAAATCAAAACTTTATATTAAAAAAAAAAAAAAGAAAAACAATTTTTTATCAGTCAATCCCAAGCAAAAGCAAAAAAAAAAACACGCACTCAATCTTACTCCGATCTTAAACAAATTTGTCTACCACCCCCGAGAGGAGCAAACATTTAAAAAATGACAACATCTACTTCCTTAAGTTTTAGTCGAAACGATTTGTAAATTTAGCAATCCTCAGTGAAAATCTTAACATTTCAAGCACTGAAAACAGAAAGCTCACCTTTTAACATGGGTCTTTGCATTCCTTTCAAAAAAGGAGATGTACCAATTCCAATTTGATCGCTTAATTATTTTTTTTTTTTTTTTAATTTTTATTTCTTGGCATAGTCCATGATTAGCCCACCACCAAACGCTCATTTGCCCATTGCGCGCGTTTATTGTTGTCAATGCATTTAACAGTTTCTAACCAACAAACACCCCCTTATTCATTAAAAATAAACTAAATGTCATTTAAACTTATAACTTTACTGCAAAGAAACATTTAATTAACAATTTTTTTCTTTTTCTTTCACACACAAAAAAAAATGTTTTGGATTTGGATAGTTTGATTTTTGCAATTTGGAAGAGGATAAAGGATTCAGAATGGTGTTCCACGCAGAGAGTGTGTAGTGAGAGCGCAAAGGAGCTCAGGAAAATCAAAAAGATAACTCGAATAAGTGTTCTTGAACACCCTCTCTCTCTCTCTCTCTCATATCTCTATGGAAGGATAAAAATAAATGGAAACCCTGGATGTGAAAGTACGCACACAACAGGATTGCCAAATTATATAAGGATTTGTATAGGATATAGGATATACTCTCGTTGAGGATTCTTCACTTCTTCACACATTGAACTGTTTTCCACTTCGCGCAGGCGTAAGTTCCCACTGCACGCTGTGTTGCCTCTCATAATACGTGAGTGTCTCGTCTCTCTCTCGTGAGTAATCTTGAAATAGTCTCCTGCTTTCTGGACGCACACACTACCACCTAGGATTTAAATGCCCTCTGTGATAAAAATTCTGGATTTTTTGGAATGGAAACCATTTTTCTTGCCGGATTCCTTCTTACGCGCCCCTCTGCAGCCATATACTGTAGGACGCCGTGGGAGGATTTTCAAGTTTCAAATTTTGAATTCACACCTTCCTCGGTACAAAAAAAAAACTTCAATTCGCGCCACATAACATGCACCTTTCGTTGTTTTCCAAAATTCGTAACCACACCATCATCATGGATATTCCTTTGGATATGCGAGACACCGAAAAAAATAAAATGAACACACACACTCTTCCTTCACTTCGCACCTCTCTGAGGATTCTTTTTGGATTCTCTATGGATTCTCTTTGGATATTTATCATTTATCATAAAAAATAAAAATAAATAAATAAATTGATGGACAGGATAAAGAAAGAGAAGAAAAATAAGGGATTTCCACGATGGATTTTGGGAGAATCATTCCCCCTCTGGATAAAGTTCGCTTCTCCTCATGTTGCATGTGTGGTATTGTAGGTGGTCGGGTCAGTCAGTGGTATGTTTCTTTTACGTTTTCTTTTTTACATTTTTTATTTTGCTCTCATTTTATTATTAGTTTTATTAGATTAATTTTTTTTTTTTTGGTTTTTACTATTAACAATATTATTAGTGATTATTGGTGTACAATTAACAAATAACATGTAAGGAAACCAATTAGAGAATGTGGATCAACAAAACGACCTCTCTAGGCACAAGGAAATGATCTTACACACACTCTTGATGCATGATTGTTTATTTTGATTACTTTCAGAAGAAAAAGTTTCTGTTTTTCCTTTTGGCATTGGTTGAAACCATGTGAGACACAAAAATGATGAAGAAAATTACAAATAAGAGAAATACAACTACTAAAGCTTGATAAATAGGATATATACTTTGTTGTGTTGAGTGTTTTAAATTAATAACTTATGATGAAATAAAATTGAACTAAATGAAACACTGGTAGTTATTATTTGAGAAGGTTTTAATATTTTTCACAGGCAAAGAACAGAAGTACTTTTATAGGGATGCACACTGCACAGTGACGGAAAGAAGACATTTTCTGTCGGACATTCATTTGTACAACCCTTTTACTGTGTTTTCATCGTCTTTCTAAAAAAGTGGGGTAAGAACATAGGTTACCAGGGGCCAAATCGTCTCTTCGGTGATCGTATAACTCGTCACGTAAAAATGAGCATTATTAAGTATAAACAATTATTCCGACGTAATAATGATCGTTTTTACGTGACAAGTTATACGATCACGGAAGAGACGATTTGGCCCCAGGACTCCTTGTATTGCAATTCTTTAGTCAAATCGTTTGAGCACGGATATTTTTCATAAAATTCATACAAAATTTCCGTTTTCGAACGATTCGTACTTAAGAATCGAAATACAGAGTAGGGCCACAGCACTCACCTCCAAAAATCTACCACCTGATACAAGCAAAGGCAGGACACTCGACAAGTGCCACATTCTCTTTAGGCAGTGCATTATCTTGGGCAAGAATGCCGATGTCTACCTAGGTTTAACTTCAGCAAACTTCAAGGTTACATTCCCAGAACGTAGCAACACACATTTCCAAACGACTCTCATGTATGGTATACAGATGGATCAAAAACAGGTGAAGGAGTCGGAGCTGGAGTTAACAATCTATTCACCAAAACATCTCTTTACAGTAGTATGGAGACCAATTATTCAATAATCCAGCGGAGATTCACGCAATAGTACTATGCATGAGAGAAAAATATAAACAGAGCTATATCAAATAAGAACATTTACATTCTATCTGACAGCAAAGCTGCCCTCCAAGCAATCAACGCCTGCGAAATTAACTCCAAACTTGTCTGGGACTGCCTCCAATTACTCAGTATTGGCTAGTACAAACAGTTCATCTCATTTGGATACCGGGCCATAGCGGATGTGAAGGTAATGAAAAGGCACATGAACTAGCCACAAAGGTTCTGCATCAACCTTTATGATGCGGCCTCCCAACAAGCACAACTAAAGGCTGTATTAACAAGGTTAAAAGACAAAGCACAACATTACTGGACAGGAACGGAGGGTAACAGACAAGCTAAAGCTTTTATACCAACCTCTTCCCAAAAAAGAACGAAACAACTTCTTCAACTAACAAGAAGTCAGATTCGAATCGTCACAGGCTTTCTAACCGGACACTGCCGGGTTAAAAAACATCTCATGACTATGGGAATAGCATAAGATAACGCGTGTAGGATGTGCAACGAGGACGAAGAATCAGCAGAACACATACTATGTCACTGTAACTGCCTCATAAGAGCACGTCATCGATTTCTAGGTAAACACTGCCTCGTGGCGGAAGATATAACCACCAGCTCATCCACAGACATCGCCGGTTTCATCGCGCACTCCGGCATCATGGAGGAGCTCTAAAGAAGAGGATATCACAATAGGCCCACTTGCGGCCGCAGTGATAAGGGACTAAGGACCACCTTAAATTCTAATCCGCGGACTTCTTACAGACATTTGAAAATATCCGTAAATTCTGCCGGCATTCTGGAGAATTAGTTGTTCTAGAAACCCAAGCATCGGATAGACAAACTCAAGGTGGGTTCAGGGCTGGGAAACTTCTCCGCTGAACCTTGCTCAGGAAACTTATCGGAGAACTCGATTTTGTATGCTGAGCAGGTGAAGTTGAAAAGAACTACCCCCATCTGACGAGTTGAGACATTCTTCTCACCTGCATCCAAGTTGCCTACGTAGCCCTGCGCTCATAACAAGTGATAGATTGCGTCTAAGTATTTCGTTCCGTGGTTCTTCGCGTCCAAGTGAACTGAAGCTCAATTTACCACAAAGGCAAGGTGTGGTTTTTCAAATTCTATCCACATTACCTTTCATTTCCTGAAACCTTATCTAATCAATATGGCATGCGCTTGTTGGTACCTACATAACTCAAAATTGTGATAAAGATCGTGAATTCTATACGCGACTCTAAGCCACCCCTTAGAATTCTACCATTAGTTATGCACATTCAGCTAAGACTCCATAAATAATCGCGAATATCAGTAAGCCCTGACTTGGACAATATATCAGAAGAAAAATCTATTCAATTAGGAATAACACGTCCATGTACGAAGCAATAAATTGTGTCCTCAATAGCCAACCAACCGGGCATCTGTTAAAGCCTCCGCCTATTGTTATTACAGCTTCGTGAGTGGTACAACTAAACGCCCCCGCATACACAGCTGGCTTGAAGTGTGTCAACGCGGTATTTTAAGTGATTTTTACCATCAGATTCCAATCACTTGTTAATCGCTTGATGAATTTATGACAATTCTGCAGGACCAGCAAGATCACTGGAGCCAGTGATATGTAAATTTCAACGCCAGGCGTGTGAAATAAAATCATTAGCGTTTTGTTCCGAGTGTGGGCGACACTTGAGAATTATTTAAATAACTGCGATTGAGGATTGTTTATGACATGAAGTTGGCTCTTTGAAGTTTGAATATTCATTTTCAGCACGCAGTGTAATTTATTTATGACAAAGTGTGCCGGGTTTGCGTTTGTTAAATGCCGACAAGCATGTTCTCATACATAAGTCATAAGGCGTTGTAAAAAAAATATTACCAGGAGTAGGTACATAAAGTTATTCCAGATTTGAAGGTGGTGGCTAGGTTTATTGAGCTATTACAGGGATCATTAAGTCACTTCGTGGGGTCTTCGTTTAAATACGTGGAGATAGTGTATGCAAGGACTTCCTACTGCAGCCTAGTAGCTCAGACAAAGAGGATTGGATTTAACAACCGGCACAATTTCTCGTGTTTTATGTCCACATTGAATATCGACCAGGACTCAGGTGTCCCGAGCAAGTGGAAACAGGCCTCAATCCAGTTAGGGTGTGAAACTGGAGGCAGGTAGCTAAAGATTGAATTGGCTGGAGTTGCGTGTTGGTTGAAGGGGTTCAAGGTCCGGGTCCACTCAGGACTGTAGCGCCACCTCAAGTGAAGATTCTCAGCGTCTTGAACAAGCCCAACGAGTTGGTCTCATGATTAACGAGGATAAAACAAAGTACATGCTGTCTACCAAAAACCGATCCATCGAACACCGTTTAGGTCAAAACCTAACAATTGACAGCTTTAATTTTGAGGTAGTGAAGGAGTTTATCTACCTCGGGGCAAATATTAACTCCACAAATGACACCCCAGTGGAGATTCGAAGAAGGATAACCTTAGGCAACCGCTGCTACTTCGGTTTGTCCAAACAACAAGGGTCCAAACTCCTAAGTCAAAGGTCCAAAATAATGCTCTACCAAACCCTAATGTTGCCAGTCTTGCATTGTAGAGCTGAATCCTGGACGATAAATAAGACAGAGTAGCAGATCTTGGAATCCTTCGAAAGAAAAATTCTACGTCGAATACTTGGCGAACTCTATGAGCTTTACCAAGATGTGGATGTAGTCCGGAAGGCAAAAATCCGTCGATCGCAATGGCTCAGCCACATCGAGCGAATGGACGAAAATGCTCCAGCTAAGAGGATTTTTGAATCCCAACCACCTGGTTCACGCAGAAGAGGAAGACCGAACCTCCGGTTTAAGGATCAGGCAATCGCGGACGCCAGAGAAACCTTGGTCTAGTAAACTGGAAGCAGCGTGCCCGAGACCGTGAAAGATGGAAAGCGTCATTAGTTTAAGCTCAGGCCCTCTAAGGGTCGCTGGCCTGATAATTAAGTAATGGTTCTTGATGTTTTGGTGCTAGAGACGTTTCTTGGAAATGTTCACCTCCTCTTCAAGTTTCGATAGCTCAAGTAAAGCCATTACCAATCTCGATGAAGCAGCACATCATCTTGCACAGTGAACCAAACACGGCGTCCCATAGCTCGTAGGCAGTAGTCCACACTAGACTGTTACAGATCCAGCAGTTTTGTGATTCTTCTTCAAATCAAAGGTTTCACTGCTGTGTCTAAGATGAAACCAGCATTTCAAAGGTGACATCCCTTGTTTCTGATAGACAGGCATCTGATTTTGACTGTTAGAGCTGCCTAAAGACCCTCAACCAACTTGCTGCTGACAATAAATTCACAATCAAATCGAAATCTTTCGGATTCCCAGACACAAGGGTATTTAGGGCAACAATATTGCTAATGAGCTCGCCAGACAAGGATCTCAATCGACCCATTTTTTTTCTATTGCTTATCCACCAGCCACATAAACTTGGAGCTCAACACTGAGAAAAGCTTGCAAAATAGAACTTAAAATCAGGGCTTAGCAGAGCTCAGAAATTCAAGAAATTCTCAAACTACCAAATTGGCAAGCTTCTTTAGGAACTTTCTCACTAGACACTGCTCAGTTGACTACCAAAATCCAGGACATAAGTGCATCGGTTATGTGCCGACTTTGTTTGGAAAACCAAGAGACTGTTAAGCGAATATCCAGTCATGAAGCAGACAAAAATCGTCCGTCGAGAAGGTGCATTTCGCACGGCTATAGTCCGCCATTTATCGGCAATCATAACCCTGACGATGACGGTTGATAACGACTTGGATCTTACTGGGTTCCGACATTCTTAAGTTGTAGGATAACTTAATATTTGTTTCAGATCGCAGTGCCTTTCTGGATTAGAGACGGTGGAAAGCATCGAAAGCCTTAATGTGAGACTAGTGGCAGGCCTTTATCTCACGGTACCGCTGTTGAGCATTTTTTCAAGGGGCGGCAATGCGATATCGCAGGCTTCTACTCCGTTTGGCTCTGTTTGTCTCCCATTGCGTTGCCTCTTACTCTGAGGGCCCATCTTGTGTTGCCATACCTGCTGACATCGGCCTCCCGCTTCTGTCTGTCTTCCTTCAACACTCCTTGGTTCTCGTAATTCGGGGTCTTATATTGGAGCCGTAGAGGATCTTCGACTCCGAAACTCCGAAGTCTTTTCTGGAGTTTGGCCGCCAATGTTAGGAATAATCCATTCTAGTGGAGGGGTTGCCCTTATTGTCCTATCAGCTACATACTGCAGGTGTTGTTTAAAAGTTAGCCTTGCAGCTAAGATGACGCCAAGGTACGCTTGGGTAGTACTTCAGCCTTTTCTCCGGCAAGTTGTAGACCCATTGATGACAACCAGTCTCGAACCAACCTAATTGGTTGAGGGTTTCCTTTGTCGGCATTTCTGTCATTGGCGGAGCTGGCAGGTATGCTTAAGAAGACGATTTTAATTCTTTAAATTTAAAGGCCAAGACTTTCATTTTAAAGCGACGACATATATTTGGTCCTACGCTTGCCTATAACCAGTCCGATTTCAGCTCCAACTTCGTAGTGCCTTTTGAAGAGTAAGGAAGAAAGTTGCATGTCAGCGAGTCACCTTTTTAAAACCTCTAGGCTCTAGAAATAGTAAAAAGCTAGGTGCCGGTCTGCTGGAGAAAGGAACTTCTTCCATTGTTCCCTGAATGGACAGACTTTTGGACTGCGTGGCGTGGAGGAGATTTGGTTGATTGTCGGTGATGTAAAGCTCGTGTCTGAGTTCGTCTCTCTTGCATTACAGCCGCCTTGCGACCACATGTTCTCCGGACAATTTTAATTAAACTTGTCGTTCAACTGTCTAGTCTGCATCTGGTTGGGATCATATTCCTTCACTTGTCCAGTTGTCCACATGATTAACCAACTCTAACTGGACGCATATTAGAATGTAATTAAAAGTAAAATAGATGATCATTGTTTGACTCTTGAATTGACAAAGGCCTGACTCATCGGGAATGGCAATTAGACGCCAATATTGTCTCGCAACAGTTTGCAATGTAGAAATTGAATTTTTTAATTAATCCCAATAGTTCCCACAAAGAAGAATCCATTCGAAGCGTAAGTTAACTCCTTCCATTTAGGCATTCACCAGGCAACATCCATTTAGGAGTGCACAACTTTGCTTCCTCAATCGATAGGGGACAATTGCATAGCTGCGGTCCATCATCCAATTAACGATTCGCCTCACGCGTCTTGCGGCGCGGCGGCGCACGATGGAAGAAGAGGAAATCACGCAACCGGCAGTACAATCCAAGACAAATCATTGAACAGGAAAAGAAAAACCAACAAGAAACCACTAGTTGGTCTGGCCTGGCTGGTTAGATCTTTGCCCTAGCCGCGGATGCTGTAGACGCTTTTCTCAACATTAACAGCAAGTGTGTGTGTGTGTGTGTGCGCGCGCGCAAGGCATTCGAGGGAATAATGGTCATTCTTGTGGTTTTAATGATTCTGTGTTCCTTGCATGAGCTTCCATAAATTCCCACCATGTATGTCAAATGGATGTTGTCGGTCGGTTTGGCTGGATGAATGGATGAGTGCAAGACGTGCTACACAGCAGAGTTCTTTCCTGATGTTGGCCTCATGCCGTGCGTGATTGTGTCGGCATTGCTAAGTTAGAAGGAATCATCTTCCGTGGATCATAGTCGTCGTCGTTGTCGTTGTGTCGTGGTCAGTGGAAGAGGTAGCGATAGATTCATTATCAGCTCCGGCGGCTAATGATGGTGTTCAGAGGCAGTTCCATATGATTTTCTAATTGGAAAACGCTCAACATGAACGTTAAAGGCATTTTAATAGAATTGGTTGGAGTTCTCTAGTCGATTCCCGCTGTTCAGTGTGTGATCGTTCCTGGTCGTTGATGATTCATATCTGGGATCGGTTGGCGGCGGCTGGGGCTGTGATGACGTTGAATTATTTATTGTTTTACCAAGACTTTCCACGGAACCACATGGTTCATTCATCAATATCAACATCAGATCGGTGGCATTCTTGCGGTTGTTTTTGGTACAGCGAGTCCCGTGTAAGAATATTAAATTGCTGATACTGTGGTGTAGTCGCACATTGGGACGTTGATATAGAAGTCGCAGCAAGTTGAAAGCTGGTTTTTGTGTTGACGTACACACATGGCTCCTGTAAGGAAGCTTTTCCATCCTCAAGATGTAAAGGTTAAGTTCCATTAAACCTATGAAAAATGCATGTCTTGTCCTTGGGTGCAACTAAACATTTGTGGGTTTTAAGAGAACACCATTAAGCTGGCAGGACCTTCCTAATCTAGTCCAGAAATTTCAAAGTTTTCACAGTTTAATTTCAGTTCAGTATTCTTCTTTGTCGAAGCAATAAACAAAAGGGAATCCGATGATGACGTCCTAACCGTATGCCAAGTCTCAGTATTTTTTTAGGCTTCTCCCATGTTTTCGATAGATGACAGCTTCTTAAAGGATTTCTTCACCTTGTCAAGCGACTGTTGCAAGTTAGAGTTCTAATTTTTCCTATTATCAAGCTTTGCCTTGGTAAGGCAGATGTCAAAATTTGAGTAAAGGCTTGTGTGAACTTAGTTGACACTTGTCTGATGTGACATCGTCTACATGCTCCGCTATGTTCCACCTGGAGTGCTCTCTTAAAATAGAGGAAAACTCGGATAGAACGGATAGTGATGCTAAAAGCTTCGCCTGTCAAGTCCTTAGTGATTTTTTAGTGCTGGTTGAAGGCCTGTTTTAGATATTTCCTACAAGTGCTATCAGACTTTCTATCATTGGATAGAACAACACTGTTAAGCAATTTTAGGGAAAGGGACAATAGGCTAAGGTTTGTGGGATCTTGCCTGCCTTAGTGTGGTTCCCATTGCCATGTAGCCTTTCTTAATGCACGATTGGATGAGAAAAATTATTTCAATATTCTCAAGTTGAGCCTGATAGGTGGTGTAAGTTAATGGGAATATAACAAGACACTCACCGCTTACAAAGACTTGTCCTTATCGTTTAAGAATTGACAATTTTCTTCTTAAGAGGGCACTTGATAATTTGAACCGGTAACACTGGCGACCAACTGAGCCATTTAACGAAATGAAGCTATGTACTGTGACGTTCTATCCGATTCGTCGATGATAAGGGTCCCTCCTGGTTGACAGCAGATACTTAATTTTGCCCTCGTTCACCGCTAAACTCATTGTAGCCGCTTCTGCCTCAATCCTCGCTAACGCGCAAAAAGTTGCACAGAATTTTGAAAGATTGTGCCTCTGGTGTTGGCTTGTGAGTCACATGACAGCACGTCACCTTACCGCAAACCTTTTTTCACATTGAAGTTCTCTGTGTGGTTGTTATTGATCTTGTCAGCAACGCAAGCATTTCTCATCGATATCTTGCACAGACAGACATGTTTGGCAAGGATGCCAATACTAGTCAAGGCTCGGTATAGCTCGTCTTTAGAAATGTTGCCTTGGGTTTCCCCAAGATCTGCCGAATTGTGAAAATTTGGTGGACTGTATGGAGTTTTCTGTCCTAAAACCACACGGATCAGGTTGGTGCCGAAAGCTTTCAGTCGTTCACACAGTGTAACAGACAAAATATTTTATGCGATGCTGATGGAGACTGATGCTGAAATTCTGACTAAATCTTAGAAATGAATTGTTATACATCAGCTGCTTTGAATAGCTCAGCGGCTGAGCTATTCGTTCCAGCAGTCTTGTTGGATTTTAACTTAGATTCTACTGTCTTCACTTTGTTTTGGTCTAGGTTGAACGATGTGTTCTATCCGACAGCATGATCTTGATTGGTTGGTTGTGGAGGCTCAGATATGTAACTCTTTACTTAGACCTCGGTTGGATACGTTGTAATTTCTCTCAAATGACTGTTGGAGAAAGTTTTGTGTGCGGTGGGCGGGTGTGTGGGGGGTTAGCGTTGGTGGACAGCAGAATCTTGGTCTTCATCGTCGTTATACAATCTTCAGAAGTAGTTTTTCCATATTCTCAGCATCAACTTTGTGTTCATCTCGATGCTCTTCCCGTCTTTTTTGCTCGTTGAGCCCGCGAGCAGTCCTCATCCTTCTATGCAGTGCTCCTTTGTATGCCTCTTGTTCTGCTGCATGTGCTTGCTGACATTTTTCATCAAACTGAGGATGGGCGGTGGCAGTCTTGTTTTTTTTAAGGTTCATGAAAAGCTATAAGAGAAAGCTACTGTCTTCCTCATCGCTTTATAGCACTCTTAGGAGTTAATTATTCTTTGTGGGTTTGTGGGCTACTTTAACCCGCCTTTCATTTTTTAAGCCTTTAAACCTATATACAAATCAAATCTCATTTTATTGCTCATTTTTATAACCCTCTGTTCTTGCACACTCAAAGGCAATGCATAGGCATTCCGAGATCCTGATTGTTCAATTCCAAGACCTCGTAAACGTATCGTTATTCCCTCTCGCAATCAACAATAAACATTCCGACCATTCTCTCCCGCCTCGCCTCCCAATGATTACACTAATGTGATCGTGTACCTATTCATAAGCATGCGGTGGCAAGCGGCGGCGGCAGTTCAACAATCGCATTAAGCCCATAAATAATCGACAGCCCACACTCTCCTCTCACCCACACACTATTCAAAATGAATGAGAGCAAAACCAACAACAATCTATCTAAAGTGATCGTGTACAAACTGAAATAAATCGCAATCAGGTGTGATGATGAATGCATGCTTTCTCAGGGGCTGTACTAGGCATAGCCACAACCATTGATTCCAATCGAGATCATATTCCCATCACCCTGTGTGATTGCCAATGCAATCTACTATTCAAATTATGAATTCAAGACCAGTGGTAACGCCAGTCCCGCGATCAGCATGCAATCCAAGCGAAATCGTTTAAGTCCTGTCTGCGACGATGATTAGCGCTTTTTTGGGTGATCATGCGTCCAAATGCATTCAGGTTGGGTTCACCCTGTCCCCAAAGGCCCGTGTCGTAGGTGTTCATGGTGAGAATAATTAAGATCGTACATTGCAGTATAATGATTGACAGTCAGATGGATACATTTAGCAGGTCATTGGTATGCGTGAAGTGCCTGCGAATCGCGGGAGGCATTCCCGGTTTGAGACGCTTTAATTGATGAATGTAAATTGGAGGCGGTTTCTGCACGTCTTAATGATTTTTACTTGGAAATGAATGCAATCTTTGGTTTTATTGCTTCTAATGTGAAACAAGATCAATAGTCGAGACGCATTCATGAGGATGATGATCGCGGGAGAGGACTGATCCGCAGTATTCATACAGAGAAGTAATGAAAGCCTGTTGGAATTTACCAATTCCTATAGACGAGCCAAAACAAAACAAAAAAACAGTAGAGGTGACCTTATGTAGTCGTATGGGACTACACTTCGAATATTAATTTCAGGTGACACACTTCTCTGATGCCGTGACGTCTATCCTGCGTAAAGTAAGTCCTAATCATGACATACAGACACAAGTTGCTGATGGAATGGAAAACTTTTGAGGATACTTAAGAGCGAAGGAAAAGAGCACAAAGGAATGAGATAGACTAAGAAATTCTTTGGGGACTTAACAAAAACAACCTAAGAAGTGCCCTGCATACTTAGGGAACGTCTTAAGGAACTAACACGCTTCGCATTCTCAAATTTTTCAGAGAAACTTATCTAGAGACTAGATTAGCTTAAGACTAGTTTCACAGAGCACATGACTCTCAAAAATAGTTCTGAAAAGAAGACAATCCGAAGGTTACTCCAAAGAGGAATACTTATATTCATACCTTACCAAGCTGCCTTAGAAGCTTTTGGTATATAAAGGGTGGTTAAGTTTTAAGGGCCGATGTTGATTTTGAATAAAACACAAATTATTTAGGAAATTATTGTCAATTCTTTTTATTATGATAATATTGGTATGGTTCAATTGTGTATGGAAAAAAATATCGGCCAAATGCCCCCCGCGACCTCGGCGGCACACCTCCATCCGATGGTCCAAATTTTCGATGACGCTGAGGCATAATTGAGGTTCTATGCCGTTAATGTGCCGAATTATCTCATCCTTTAGCTCTTGAATTGTTGCTGGCTTATCGATGTACACCTTTTCTTTCAAATAACCCCAAAGAAAGAAGTCCAACGGTGTCAAATCGCATGATCGTGGCGGCCAATTAACATCGACACGACGTGAGATAACACGCCCATTGAATTTCTCCCGCAAAAGAGCCATTGTTTCGTTAGCTGTGTGGCAAGTGGCACCGTCCTGTTGAAACCACATATCGTCCACATCCATATCTTCCAATTCGGGCCATAAAAAGTTCGTTATCATCTCACGATAGCGAACACCATTCACAGTAACTGCCTGACCGGCCTCATTTTGGAAAAAATACACACTATCGCGAACAGCAGCAATATTTTCTGCAGTACGAGCTGTACGAGCATGCACTGGTGTTTTCACATCTCCTACATACCCGGTTTGCTCAAATTTTTGCACGATTTTTCCGATTGTACGCACATTTGGACGATTAAATTGACCGAAAAAATCACGAAGTGCACGATATGCATTTTGATTTGAACGCACATTTTCATAATAAGCCTGAATAACTTTAACGCGTTGCTCGACTGTGTATCTTTCCATGGTTCAAATTGAGTTAGTCTGAAATTGAGAAATGTCAAATGAAATGCAGAAAAAAACTTGACGTTTAGGTGTGGTTCACATTCAACATCGGCCCTTACAATTTAACCACCCTTTATGAAGGCTGCTGGAAACTATCTTGTCACAAGACTGTTGTCAACTTGCTTAGCTACAGGATATCACAACTAATGCAACATGAACTCTTTCTCAATTAAGATAAAGCTCCTTAAAGCTCTTGAGAATTATTTACAGTGACCTCCTCTCAAAGACCGATTTCTCGCTCATGTCCTACATTCATGAACACTATTGAAAAGTTAGTGGAAGCTCACGTTCTCGAGAACGTTTCTATCAGGACATTTTCGTTCAATGAAAGCCTGAACCTCTGTGAGTGGTTCTTCTACGTAGTCAAGGTTTTTAAGTGGGAGATGGTATAATCCGACGCTCCTAGGGGAACAAAAATTGAATGTTTATCCAGAAGAAAAGTTAGAAACAAGTATAGCGTGTGTTGGCCATGCGTGTGGCTTTGTCTACAAGTTGTGAAACTCAGCAAAAATAGGTACAGAATGACAAACCTAACTGCATGGTTAGTTTAAGTAGCACACTTAGATCAATATAGATCCATCGTCATGCCCAGTTGAGGATTTTAGAGTTCCTTACTCGTGAAAGCAGTCAAAAATACCTATAGCCTATGGGTTTTGAAACCAACCCAAAGCTCTGATAAATGAAATAAAAATTAATCTTAGGGTTAGAGTCAATGGGTCTGAAGAGCTAAGAAGTAACAGCGAAAGTATGGAGTGTCCTCATGTTCATGTCAGTTCATTAACTTTATCGTTACTGAAAATACCACATGGTATTTTCTTTATTACGGCGTCTCATGTGGCAGTTCTCATTGCCGGAAACTCCACTTGCAAGACACTCCTATGATTTCTAGAAGACTGATAGATTTTAAGCCTGTGCCCACTCCTGCATACATTTTGGAGCCATCAGCATAGATGGTAATGGATCTGGTTAATATTATCGCTTTCATTTTCCATTGTATCCTTCTCGGAAGATGGCTGGAGAATGAGCTGTTAAAATCTAGGTAGGGGGTTGTGCAGTCTGTAGTTACTTCAAAACCTTCGTATGTGTGTGATGACAGACCTGGTACTCAGTCCTTCGATTACACGACTCGTGGTTGAAAGAAAATACAACTGCGAGCTATTTTACTTTTGTGGGGTACCGGGAGCCAATACCAGATTATGATATTTCGTCAAGGTGGTGGTGTAGGTCAGATCCTTCTTCGGGCTTCTGGACAGAAAGCAGAAATAAAGAACTTGATTAACCCTCTATGCTGAAATTACTAGCATAAGTGTCATCACAGAGCTGGTTTTAACCTAGACCCAACGGGAAAAAAGTAAAGTGGAGTGCTATACCAAGATATAGACTTTGGCTACAAAAGTTACGACTTCCAGTCGAGAGTGAGTTCAAATCCCAACCGTTAAATTTTATGCGGCAATGATCGATAGCCTCCACTCTAAAGATCTCAAATTTCAGAAAACTCGAACATCTAATGATAAAATGTCGAATGCTTTGAACAAAAATATACACTAACACTCCCAGAATCCTTCGATGTAAAAGCAACATTTGTGCACCTCTGAGCATGATTCTCATTTAACGTGCATCATTAGCTCACGTTTCTTCTATTTTTCTTCAACTAAAACTCAATGGCATTTGCTTAGCTACAGCAGACTCACATCGCACCACAAACAGCATCATTGATTCGATTCTATTTCACTGATTCTTCTTCCATGACCCATGTTACGTAAGTTCAGCTTCAGCTTCAGTATATTCGTATCATGGCAGTTTTCTGTTTGACCGCCAAAAAACCACAAAACAGGTTTCCCCTTCATTCTATCCATGTTTATTTATTCCAAACATAATGAAGCAGTTCATTGAATTCATTCATGAAGATGAAAAATAAATTGAGATACTTTTTTGCACCTGCATTGAGCTTCGACTCTGTATCTGCATCTATTTCCTGCAAGACAATAATTGAGTGCAAATTCAATGAATTCCTCTCAATTATGTTCACTCTATTTAGTCGTTACAATCTGCAAAAGGGAAGAAAATTTGAAATTTCCCTAAGGAAATTTGTGGGAAATTTGTGCATTTTGAGTTGGAATATGACTCAAAGGGTCGTGTTGGAAAAAATTAACTCACTCAAATGATGGATAGAGTTGTTTGCCCTGGAAAATTAGACTTAAAGTCGTTGGAGTCATACATTGGACATATTTGCTGAATAGCTTGGCCTTTAAAAACTCTTTTTTCTAACTTAAGGGATGGAATTTTCTTGCTTGTTGATGCCAATGCACTTAGTTATTGGAGGGCCCGACTGGTTGGGTCCAATTTGGGCTATTAGACCTCCTCTACCCATTTTTGAAAGACAATTTGCAAATGAGTCTCTACTTCTACAACATTGAACAAGTTGGAGAAGCTCCATTATAAGCACGAATTGTTCTATTCGCCACTATCTTACTAGCTAAGCTTGTTAGCTACTTAATTAAAAAAATAAAAAAATCTTTTCGATAACTACATACAACTGGTGTGGTTTAAAGTCTCACGAACTCTATTAGTTGTCTACCTCTTGTACATAACTGGATTGATTAGGTTATATTGATTGTTTTTATCAATTATTACCGAATGAAAACTTACTCATTGTTTTCTGCAGCAAAATGTATCCAAGCATGACATTTAATAGATAAGGTGAAGGGAAACCATTATGACTCATTTATGTTGTGTAATTTTCTTCCTCATCACCGTAAGCCTTTGAAAATTCTTTGTGATGACTTGTAAGCCTGATCGCGGTTCAAGGGGCATCTAAAAGGTTAACTACAGAATTTCAAAAAAATGGTCACCATGTCTTTAGAAACCCCAAAAACAGGAACAAATATGTCGATGCAGCTTTATTAGTAAACGTCTTACCCCGTAGGTCCGGTATGGTGGGGCGAAGATGCAAAAGTCGAAGAGAGCACTTGTCCCCATGACGATGCAGCAACTGTACGTCAGTTCAAAAGTAATGGGTGTCGATAGTGATCGCCTGAAACAGTTTCTAAACGACAAGTTCAGATCGGTGTTCGTCATCGTCTCAAACCATGATAATTGGGATGCTGGCGGTTCGGTGTTTAACCATAACAGAATCGTGTGGTATATGGACGGCTTAAAAATGGATTCTAAAGTAAGGTTAGGTTGGGCGACTGTCCCCACTAAGCAGGGACCCACTTAGGCCAGAATGAAGGCCCATTATGATACCGCGTGTAGAAACGGGAAACCAGCTTCCGAAACCTCACATGTGAGAATTCCCTATAGAATAAAAGGAGCATAAGCTCTGGGTAACCGTATCGGTGTAAATTCTATACCATGCCGCACTAAGTGCAGAACCAATTAGACCTACATACAAAACTCTTAATCCTAAAGATGTCGAGTCTGGCTGTGTCGTTAAGGTCATTGAAGAAGTACTCTCAGTCGCAGTCGTTTCTTCTTCCTCCTCGTCTCTGCAGCTTCTACAGAAATCGTTAGAAGATTCTAGAGTTAGTATACTTCAGGCCAAAGAAACCTGCTTCTATATTAATAGGAAATCAGGAATCAATGGTGTGTCTATCCATATACTCTCGGAAAGCACTCAGTTTCAACTTGATGATTTCAAAATCTGTAGAGTGCCGTTTCAATACTCTTTAGGACTAAGCTTGCAACAGTGGTGGTTACTTCGACGACTTCTGTGGAACTCAAACTTTTGGCGAAATCTCTGATTCAATTCTAATTGGATATGAGAGTAACATGTTTCTATCGTATTGGGAAAAGAATCATCAACATTTTCGTAAAAATTCCCACAACACCTTCAAATGCAGCAGGAGACTTGTGGGTTTCCATTCTGATCACTACAGAAAGAAACCGAATGCCTAGAGGAAGATGAAACTACTACGCACATAATACGTGAGTCTGTCGCGCTATCCAAAACCAGAAGGCAATCTTCGCGAAGGATATCTTTACTTCGCGTGCTTTAAAAAGAATTGCTCTCACCTTCATTAAGAAGTTTCAACAACTCCTGTATTAAACTGCGGCACAATCGATTTTTCTAAGTCGCAGTGTCGTCACCATTGGTCGAGGCTAAGCTCCGCCAACGCTACCTGGGTAAGTCGTTTTCTGACTAAAACCTTAGTGGTACCTGACCACGACTTTTGTTTTGTCGGTGCTTCTACGCATTTCCTCTTCTGTGAGACACTTGATGTGGTTTTTCCATCGTGCGCACCACTGTACACTGTTGTCGCTGCGCGTTCATATAGAAACGTTTTGTTTAGGACCATTTGGAGATGTGTAGATATGTTGTGTAGTATAACCTTCTAAATCCACTCAAGTTTATCAAAAAACTCACTTAAAATATGTATTTGGAAACCTCAAAAAAGATTTTCACTCATTTTCCACTCTATCCCGATTTCGAGTTGTTTCCCATAACTCAATTGAGTTCATTTACTTCAGAATCGTGCTTTCAACAGAAACACACTCCAATTGAAGTTGGAAAACTCAATCTTCAGCATGAATTTCCATCGGTTGGCAGTCGGTAATCGGCGATACTAAGGATATAAACTTCCTTTCGTCGGTAGTGCATTCTCAGATACATTCACACTTGTGTTAATTGAATTTGAATTATCATTAGAAGAAGAATCCTTGTCCTTGCTTGACGTTCCTCTTTCGTAGATCTCTTGTTGGTTTTTGCAGACGTTATTGTGGTGCTACTTGCCATTGCAGAGGAATTCCCATCAACATCCCTCGTCCCTTACCAAACACGCTGTTTGGTATTTTTTTTTTTTTGGTGTTTCAATTCCAGAAACGTGAGAGATTCATTTCATATCTACTCATTGGAGCTGTCGTTGGTGAATGGTGATGGTGATGGTTATGGTAGTGGTATCGGTGGTTGCCTTTTACCGTGTTCGCGTTCGCGACAGTCAATCGTAATCGGCGGCAGTGAAATATTCTGATTCGCGATCACGCTGTCTGGTTCCTTCTTTCGTCAGTTACCTGCTCTAAGTGTGTGTGTTTTGATCTTTCACTTCCACGCTGACGTTTGATAAACGGATAAAAACGAACTTAATCAGCGTTTTCTTTTCGAATTTGATTCTACTCTTCTTGGTGTCGTTAGTAGTTTTTATTGGGAACACACCGGTTTCTTCTTAAATAATTAACGCGTGCTATTCTTCTGATCAGAGAAGGCGGTAATGTTTTGATTTCATCTTCATCTCTCTTCCTCGGTTTTGTTTTCTTGTGCAATTTGCTGTTTTTTTTTTGAGTGAAAAAGAAGTCAGTTTGAGCAGAGACTGACATTTGAAAGCGGTATCTTCCTTCTGGAATCCTTTGTAACAACTGTCTCGTGGTTTGTTTTATCAGTGATTGATTGGGTTCTTCTGCTTCCCCTAGTGAAATGTTTAAATGAAAATATTGTGACGCCTTTTAGTGTGTTGTAATGCAACGACTATCACCACCACCATCATCACCAGCAGCAAGAAATCGAGTGAATCCAACAAAGTAGTTCATAAATCAATTCGCATTTTGACAGCGGCCAGTCATTAATTAAACATACAAATCGAATTGAAAGTAGAATTTCATTCAGATTTGTGCTTGATTTAGTGATTAACAACGCATCGTCGTCGTCGACGTCGTCGTGTTGGCTGAGAGAGTGTGTATTTCCAGATTTATTATGCGAATTTTTATGTAAACACACAAACACGCACACATTTTGTTTGGTAAGTAAAGTATCTCTGTGCATAAGGTGCTTTAGATAGTTTAAAGTGTTGTTTACTTTTTTTTTTTATAATTTGCGCTACTGTTTTGCATTTTGTGTTTACTTTATGGTTAATTTCAAATAAGAGATGTGTTTCTAGATACTTTTTGGATTAAGAATGGAATGATTCTGAAATTTTGTATGGAACACGTGGTTTCAGGGACCGATCTCGTTTACATTTTGAAAGATTTATTTGTGAGAATGGTGTGGACGTGTTTGAGTAGTGTTTCCTTGATGGATTTATTCACTTGATGAGCGAAGAATGGAAAAAAAAATCTTAGGACGTGAACTGACAGTATTTTTTCTATAAAATAGTGAAAGCGTCTTTAAGGTAGTTTGCTTTCACTGGGGGATTTTCAGTATCTTTATGGCGGTCATCCTTAAGTTCAAAGCGAGTGATTTACCTTTCACAGTGATGGTAAATAAAATATAGATACTCCTGTCTCAGTGGCTTTTTTTCAACGATTTTCTTAGATTTAGAGTTCAACGATCTCTTTTCTTGAGTGAGAGTTTAAGAAGTTTTAAGTAAGGTGAGGCTAGGTTTTTATCCCAGTGCCGCTAAGGTAGAAAGTAAGGAACACACCAAGACCAAGATATGGATCCATTGTGATCCGATGTGGCTTATAGTTTGACAGGGTTCCCAACAGTCGTATATACTGGATATGATTCAACACTAAGTGAATGCACACAGCGGTCACAATTCTATTGAGCTGGATCCACATGTGCTTAGGTAGGTAAGGTATAAAGTTATTGTAATACCACAAACCGCAAGATCCAACGATGAGCATGCATTGGCACTATTAGAACCACTCCAATTCCAACTCTGGAAACTATTCTCGTCCTGATTCGAATGAACCGCTACCTAGCGGGAAGAAAAGCCGCAAAAAGTGTCCTGTGTTTGAAAAAGGCCAATTTCTGGGAAACAGGCGATATGGGCCATCGTAAGATCACAAGTTGTGCCGGGACATGGGGGCATTCCAAGCAACTGCATGGAAGACGAATTCGCCAGAGAGGGCACAATTCTTCCAATTCTACAGGAAAAGGAGAATTTAAGCATGTCTCTCGTTACCTGCAGATTGCTACTTAAAAGAAACGCGACCGACTTCGTCAATCACAGAACGACGAAAGGTATCAGCTCCCTCATCACCAAGAGAATTCGGCCAAAGCTGGATCTTAAACGGTGTCACTGTCTCATCAGACAGAAAAGACAACCCATAAACACCATAGTAGGTGTCATAACGGGACACTGCATCATCGGCAAAACCGTCAATAGACTAGGCCTCCTCTACAACGACTTCTGTAGAAGCTTTATGGATGAGGAGGAAGAAAAAACGTGAAATGTTAGTGGAACACTATGGTTTGGTGGAGATACAGTCAACGACGTCAGTAATATTGTGACCTCTACTTTTTAAGTCGCTGATCGATTGGGATGAAGGATGACGCCAAGGTATGCACTTTGCATGGGAGAAAAGTGGTTGTTTAGACGTGGAAGCTTAATAGTCTCTGTTTAACTCGAATTGACGCCAAGTCGACAACTTGTGGTCCAAGCTTATAGCTTAGCCACAACCCTCTATGTGATTTCACTTATCACTGAGGGGAACCTAGTTAGTTAAAAGTGTTCCTCCAAGAAGAAGTATACTTAGACCAAAAGTAGATCCATTGTGTATACGAGGGGTGTATCCCTGATATTAAAAACGTTCGCATAAGAGACTGCCTCGATTTCAATGTTATCAAACTTCGTCAGGATGTTGTTGACCAAAAGCCATAGAAGAGAAAAAATAGGTACTCCACCTAGGGGTTCTTCTGGATTTAGTTATAAGGTTAATTGTAACTGAATTATTCTGGCTTGTACCATGTTTGCTAACAAAATATTCTGTGTCAAGCTTGGTGAGAAATTCTTGAAAGGATTCAGTGTGCACGTTATTGAAGGAACTTTCCATGTCTAGGAAGGTAGCTAACGTATATACAATCGTCTGCACAACCTTATGCAGGGCTGTTTTCGTGGACTTACCTTTAAAGAAAGCATGTTGACACTTCGATAGTTGAAATCTTATGTGAGGGAGAGAGATGCATGTACAGAATCCTTTTAGGGGTTTAACCATGAACGAAATTAGGTCTGACGTCTCCACAGGATGGATATAAAAACTACACTCTAAGCCATGCCCATCAACATCCACGGTCCAATCCTACTCAATTGGCCTTCCTTAAATGCACTGCTTATAGCCCTGAGAGCGATTATTTCATTTTTGAGCTCTTAAAGTTTGTAGAACACTTCAAGTGCGCTTTCAAAATTCAAATACCACCTCGTTCTAGTTATAAACTAACTTAAACTTTTTTTTTTTCTCAAGGCAATACACGTTCCTCACTTTTATTGTTTATTTCCAAAAACCATGGGAACTTTCATCCGTTGAAGGCCACCGAAAGTATTCAAAAATCAATCACCCACTCAAACAATGAATTCCAAAAATCTCTCAATTCAAAATCAACACGTTAATTTTCAAAACTTTTCACCTAATTCCGCAGTCAAATTGAAAGAGAGAGCGAGAGAGGGAACCAACAAAAGGGAACCAAAACAAAAAAAGAACTAAGGAGGGGGAAAAACAAAAAAGTAAACCATCAAGCCACTGACCTACGCACGCGAAACTATCATAAAAATCCCTGATAGCTGGGACGTGATTTGGAGGCCATTTACCATCACAACTACGAGCATTAATGTTGCAATCAAGTGGCAATTATCACCTGTTTCCAGAGTTCCATCTCTTCCCTTCAGATACAACATTAAGATAGAACATTTAAACAGAAACAAGAGTGTTAAAAAGATACACGATCAGAATCATAATCATCTCTGAAAACGTGTCTAGTGGGGGAGGGTATCTCTATACAAAAATCTTCATCTGTATCGTTTTCAAAAGAAAAGCATTTAGGAGGGCTTAATGGATGCATTATGGACTATTGGTGAGAAGATGAAGTACCACATCATTTTGTATGTTATCTCAATTTGTTATGCAACGGAATATCTCTATAAGAATGTGTGAATGAATGCATTATCATAACGATTCAAGGTATAAATTATAAGATTGAATCAATTTGGTAGTGCTAGTCTTTCTTGAATAAGAGTTATGTTTTCTAGATAAGGAATCAGATGGAGTTCAAGCTTAAGTTTTGATGCCGGTCATTGTACCGTAAATCAACGGACAGAGATAAAACTGAGATGGCTTTTGAATAGTCCAATTTGTATATGTACGCTTTGGGTTGGCATGTAGTTTATAAAAAAATGTTTCAACACCATTTGAATGATTTGTAACTTGTTTTTATGTTTTCTAAAGACTTTCACTTTTTTTTTACAAATACAAACTCCTTGTCACAGGTTATGTTCGGTTGAAGTTGCTGTCGTCAGCTCAAGCCAGCACACTTGGAGTACTAATTACATTTCTCAGTGGACACTGTTGCCTACATTGCATGAAAATAGCCACAGATTCAATCTGAAGACTCTGCTTTGAGAGTGAAGAGACCCCTCTACACATCTTAACAGAATGTCCAGCCTTTTTCAACTTAAAAAGAGAATCTTCGGCGGCGAAGTTGTCCCTACGAAACACCATGCTGCAATCCCAGAGAAGTTCCTTAACTTTCTGACATATTCTGGAGTGAAACAGTTCATCTAGAAACCGCAGTGCCAAGGGGGTGTTGACAATACTTCCGAACATAAGGAATAGGTTTATTGAGATACCATATGGATCTTACATACTCGTTAAACCACTTGGAGCTTCTGAAGAAGCGAAGAAGGTTTCAGACATCCGTGCTGATAACCACGGATATTGGTCAAATCGTTAAAGTAAAATTCTCCTAAGCGGGAGAGAGCTGGGCTACGAAGAATGGTTCCCTCCTCCTCTCCGTTCATGCAGCTTCTGCAAAAATCATTTAAATGCGCGCCAAGCCTCTTGACTATTAGACAGTGTCCCGTGATGACACCTATTGCGGTTCTGATATGCGACCTGTTGAGAAAAATTAAGTTCTTAAAGCGTTTCAGATCCAGCCGTGGTAGGTAATGGAATCTGCATAAGAGCGAAGATGCCTTTAAACGGGCTGCTCCATTCGTCGCAATTTGTTTGGCTTGGAAATTCAGATGTGTGACGTTCAAAATGATCTCTAGCCCAGCAGATTGGGTTGATCTCAAGGCCCCAGTTATGTAGGGACAGGTCATTTTTTGAATCTTAGTCAAAGGGTCCACCATACTATTTATACATAAAGAATTATCGGTTTGACTTTGGACTTGTAGAGCCAGTAGGTATATTTGGACGTATAGCCCCTTTATGATCAATAGTTCTCTTGCAGGTGTAAAGAGTTGGGCTTCCAGCATAACTTTCTGTCAAAAATAACAACAAGAAGTGATTGGTCGCATTGAAGAGAGTTAGGTCGTTCAGAACTTGGGGGTGCATTCTTGACGTAGCAATCATAACAGTGCCGCAGTGTAGCCGTTCCTTTTCAGGTCCACAAGGAAGATAATTTGAAGCCATGATTCAGAGGAAAGGTAAGAGGACCTCCCCTTGAGGGGTAGATATCTCTGCTGACAGCTGGTGTCACACATTCATCTAAGCGTTGACGACTCTTACACTGAAGAATTGTGTGATCAGCGCGATTAGTAACTTACTAACTCACTCCTAGTCCTGCCAGTGCTCCATCCGATTTGCAACCTGTCTCAATACCTATGAAGACAACTAGGGTATATTGCTTGTTTTCAATGGACCTCTCAATGGCTCCACCCACAGAATAGAGACTAAGAAAAGCAATCCTTTGTACCAAGCAAAGTTCTCTAGTTATAGCTGAGAAATGTTGCAATTTCGAGCATAATCGAGGTCATGGTAGAAACTCGGGATTGTGCTTGTTTGTTGACCCCTCTGCAGTTTTTGATCTTCCAAACCGAGTTGACATATATCTGTGGGATATTTGTGTTGACATTTGGGAAATTTAAGGAGAAGCGAAGGAGATACCGATGCACGTTGATTTTAAATGCTTGCGGGTTGTATTTACTTACTAATCAGACCAGCGATCCTTGGAGGGTCTGAGCTTGAACTAATGATCACGATCCCGGGCACGCTGTTTCCAGTTTATCAGATCAAGGTTTCTGCCGTCCGCGATTGCCTGATCGCTTTAAACCGGAGGTTCGGTCTTCCGTTTCTTCTTGAATTAAGTAGCTGGAATTTATAGATTCTCTTAGCTGGAGCATTCTCGTTCATTCGTTCGATGTGGCCGAGTTAGTGCAGTCGACGGATTTTTGCCTCTCGGACTACATTCACATCTTTATACAGCTCGTAGAGTTCGTGGTTATATCTTTTTCTCCATTTGCCGGCCTCGCAGACAGGACCAAATAATCGACGTAGAATTTTTCTTTCGAAGGATTCCAAGATCTTATTTATCGTCCAGGATTCAGCTCCATAAAGCAAGACTGGCAACATCAGGGTTTTGAAGAGTATGATTTTGGACCTTTAAGTTAGGAATTTGGACCCTAGTTGTTTGGTCAAACCGAGAAGCAGCTGCTGCCTAAGGTTATCCTTCATCGAATCTCCACTATAGTGTCATTTGTGGAGTTTATATTTGCCCCGAGGTAGATAAACTCCTTCACTTCCTGAAAGTTACAGCTGTCAGTTGTTCAGTTCTGTCGCAGATGGTGTTCAACGTTTTTGGTCCTCACTCATTATGAGACCAACTCGTTTGGCTTGCGGGTTTTAGTGAAGATGAAACACAGAATGTAGAGCGTCTTGTGAGTTGATTTATTTGCAAGAACGCTCTCCGTTAATCTCCTCAAAACTAGGATCATTCGTTTCAATGTGAGAAGCAAATTGATTAGAGTGTCTCAAGCAAGTGTTAAAATGTCATCCTCGTTAGCAAACGTCTTTGGCCAAAAACATATCAAGTTTAAGCACTACCCGAGTGTTGTCAACTATCTGCCAAAATAATTTCTTGTTTACGATAACGACACCAAGGATATCCACAGAGTCGTCTGTCTTTTATTAAACTAAAGCAATTAATTATTATAAAATAAATTTTCGACTTTAAATTAAAGACACATTCTTTGAGCTTAAGAATTTGTTTAATTTCATTTGCATAATTAACACTTAAGAATAAAATAAATTTACATATGGCTGCGCCACATTTTTAAATATTTAAAAAATGAAAAAATAAAAATTAATAAACTTCAAGATAAATATCAAATTGGATCGATGGAATGGCGTGAATATGTATATGAAACACCAAAGTTAAAACTGGAACTACAACAAACTACTTTGTGATTGGATACAAATTGAAAGATATCTCGTTTAATGATTGTGTAACCACCATACGTGCTATATCGGAATTCACTATATTATTAATCATAATTGCAAATAATTGGAAATAAATTATGTGATATTGTTTAATTGGCGAACACAGTTAATAGTGGTGTGGCTATTTATTTAAATTTATTAGTGGTGTCGGTTTTGCTAATTGAATGGACTTTGTGCAATTAAAATGAATTGTCCTTAAAAAAAAAAACAGCATTGGAGCGAGGGAACCACATCATTATTTCCATGTGGTGCGCTGTGGTAGTGTGCTCTTAGGAAGTGACCAAAGCAATAGCTGCTACGCAGATAGCATCGAAGCTTGTTAAGAGCTGCCGCGAAGAGCTTAAGGTTCATGGCACGCAGCACGAATACCAGACATAAAGCAGTTGATGAAATGACCAGAATGGGCTCAGCTCTAGCCGGGAACAAGCGGATGGCCCGGTTAAACTTCTACTCTGCAACCTTAAGGCCAAAATCGAACAAAGGTCAATAATAGAAGCAAATAACAGATGGAGCTCACTAACCACGTGTGAAATATCAAGAAGGCTGTGGCCAGAGTACGATAGGATGAAAACAAGCAGACTCCTGCAAAAGGACAGGAAATCTCTGCCAATGCTGATAGGAGTGCCAACTGTCCATAACATGTTAAAATATCACATGAAAAAACTTCATCTGAGCGACGATGACATCTGCAGAGAATGCGGTGATAAAGAGGCCCATGAGGACACGGCCCATTTCCTCTGTCACTGCCCAAGCCTATGTCAACTCAGAAACAGAACTCTGGGCAAATTTTTCTTCCACCATATCGATGAGCTGTCAGATAGATCACCGTCAAAACTACTCAAATTCGCCAGAACGTCCGGATGACTAGAAAAAAAGACTATAATACCACGGCAGGAAACAGAATCATGTGTATCACAATGGGTCTACATGGACCTAAGTGTGATGAGGATGTAACCATTCTCATCAGCCCGCTAACCTAACCTAACCTAGGAAGTGACAAAGTTAACAAGCTGACTCCACGACAAAGCTCCTTGTCCAGTTCGATGCATCAGCAAAAATGCTGCTCCTTGGAGCCAATAGTTTCCATGAAAACTTCATTAAGATGATCGATGTTCGACTCTCTTAGCTTATGCCACACTGATGGGGATCTATCAGGTTGTTGAGAAAAGGCTTTAAGTGCTCACGCAAAACAAGATATTGAATTTTGTAAGCGATGTTCTTGAGGATCAGGCAAAAATTGGCAGCTAAGCAGGAGCGGTCAATTTTAGGACGCTCTCAAAAATCCAAATAAATCACGAGCTGTCCACTACTATTGAATCTAAACCGGAGGGGCAACCTGTGTTGAAGAAGGTGACGCGCCCAAGTAAAAGCGGACTTAAACCAATTTAGAGTGTGCAACTGGAGGTGGTTAGCTGAGGACCGGCCTAATTGATTGAGGCCCACCTTCACTACACACTGTAGCGCCACCTAAGTAAGTAAGTCCACTACTGTTAAATATGTATTAGCTTTGTAATGAGGTCCTTGTCAAAGCCTTGTTGATTTTCTTGGTTAAACTGTGAATAAAGGACTAGAGACCCATTTATTCGTATGCAGGTATGTGTCAAAAGAAATGTCTACAATAAGATTGCTGAACATATCCCACTTTTCATTCCTTCGTCGCAATGTTTTACACAAAAAGGACAAATCTTTTGTCATCATATTCATAACTCAACAGCAAATAGAAGAAAGAGAACAAACCTAGTTCACAATTTCAGAATTTTTAAGTTCTCCACTCCAACTGCCACCGCTTGGACGTCAGTGAAAAGCTACAAAACTGTCAAACGACCCTAACCCTAACTAAATATGTGTGGTTGTGTAAAGCATAACATTAATTAAACCATTTGCTATATCTAAAAACTAACAATCACACATATGTATATGTACCCCAAGGTGAGGTTATGTTTTAGTTTCTTTGAATACAACGGCACAGCACAAAGGACACCCCTCAGACCTGCAACTGCAACACACATCAATAGGAGCGCTGTAGCATTTTCATAACGGTTTCATTTCAATTATGCTCAACTCTAGAGTGTGTCACTGCCGCACACATAGAATGTACGGCGCCCTTTGCTCGGCAGGATACTTATTTACTTATCCAGTTACGTAATTTTTCCTTCTCTCCCTCCTGCTGGTGATGATTTATTACGCCTCTTGCATAACGCAACTCTGGAGGTCCAGGTGCAATCGTAAGAGTTGTCATTGTCACTTAACAACTTTAACTGTCTGTTGTGTCTAGTGACATTTCTAGTGCGTGTGTCGAATTAAAAAAAAAAATCATTCGAATGCATCCACTGTCACTACGTTTGTCTGTGATAATTCAATGTGACAGCTAGTCTACACCGCGACTTGGTCTGGATGAGGAGAAAATGCATCATAATCAGGATAAATCGACTGGAAAATTTCCTCAATTCATTAGGAGTGCTCGTGAGGGTTATATAGATGGACGTCAGACGTTTTGCATTCGCAAAATGTCAAATGATCGGGCGCTTTCCTTACAGATGACAGCCAGCCATATTGCAGTTTGCCTTTTGCCTGTGATATGAACGATAGACGCTGACTTTGTGTAGCGATGAGCATTTATTGAAATGTCATTTTGAGAAAACTATGACATGGAGAGGAGGCTTAATGTCCGCATTTATGGAATTACCAAGCGAACACACCTACTTCATTCGATTCGCTTTCAATGACGAGAGATTGAGGGACGATGGCGGGGTAGTGACAGTTAAATTGAATTAAAATTTAGTGGTTGTGTGTAGGGAGGCATCCAACGCTCATGCTCATATTTCAATTTCAATGGAAACAAGCTGATTTAAGCGGATTTCACTCGACACCAGGCGGGCTGGGCTGGTGATGGAAAGAAAAGGCGCTTATGCTGGGTTCTTGTGGGTTTTGTAGATTTTCAAAAGAAAACGATGCGGATGTAAGGAGAGATATGATGCAAAATGCAATTTTCACTTTAGGGACTTTGGTAACAAAAAACATGTGTTTTTTGAAAAGGAAGTCGGAAGTCGTTATGACGTTTTACATAAATGATAGAAGGCAGTACTCATCGAACCATGTCAGCAAAAATTACGTAAGTGTCAAAGGAAATGTCATCAAACTTTAGTGTACTTTGGTCAAGGTTAAGAGTGAGAAAGTCTGGGAAGTCCGATTTCTGAGTCACTACATGTCGTCATCGGAATGATTCAGTTCCGCAGCGGGATATTCTTTTCATTTTGAGTGATTCTGGGAATTCTGCCGCTTGACTTGCTTTGATGCAAAACTACGTCTTTCTTCTGACAGACAGAGGAAGAAACTTCACAACTATAGATGTCTGAATCATTATTAAGCTGGCACCGTTGCAAAAGTTACTTACGCTACTAGCGCTACAATTCGGAGTGAACCTGTACCTCAACCAACAAGCCTCTCCACTTTATTCGGTTATTAGCTAACCGCCTCTAGATACGCACTCCAAGTTGGCTGAGGTCCCCTTCTACTTGTGCGCGTCACCTTAGGCGATGTCTTCCACTACTGCGTTGTACCTTCGGATTAGATTCGAAGATTCTCTGTGAAGGAGCGTTGGTGATGGTGAACGAAACCTAGCTGATCGCTACTTTAAGTGTCATTGCGTTTGAATGGTTTGTGATAGCTTTGAGTTCAGTACAGGGCTTGAGAGCGGGTCATTCGTATAAAAATGTCGAAAATACCCGAAAAGATCGACAAGCTGAACTCGAAAAGAAAGCAAAGGCTTCTGGGAAATCCAAAAGACCATCCAAGATACTGACGAAGCAGAAACGTGAGCTAAATTGACTCAGGCAGCCTCTTAGCAACAACCATCGACTTCTTGTGCACTCGACATCGCCGTGCAGCAGGAGCTTATAGATGTTTGTATAGCAGGGACCGGCCACATATCTGGCTTGTAGCAGAAGGCAGAATATAGAATAGACGCCGTTGAGCCGTTGACATTGAGCACGAGGCTTTTTACAAGTGCACTGCCGGCATATTTCGCGTTAATAGTCAACAACCCATTCGGACATGTCTGCGATATATGCGAGTCTGGTTTAATCTATACCTGAGCTGAGCTTCATCATTGCATCGATCGCAAGTGACCGTGTTCTGCTTGTCGTCAGGAGCTAACCATCCAAACGCAGTTCTACGTGAAGAAAGCAGAAGAACTTCGATTGTACAAATGCCACAGGCGCGATCCTGATCTATGGACACAGAAAAATCCTGCATTGTGATTGTGAACCTTGATATGCCTATGGAGGGTAGACGGTAAATTTCCAAAGAACTCTATTCGAAGATGTATTGCTTCCGACGGTCCTCTGAAAGTTTGTCTATTGGAATAAAAGTGTGATAGAGGGTGAGAAGACTTACGAATGTATCTATGATAGATGGTAGAAGGATCTAGATGAAGACTGGGGACAAAAATCTCAGTGTACCAAGTCTACATATTGGCACTGCTACACACTTTGAACCACTTGCATGAAGGTCAGGTGCGAGGTAGAATTAATTTAAATCGCATTCGACAACCACGCATGGATCAGACCGAGGTCAATACATTCGCTTAGCATTCTAACGCAATAACCACTGAGCCACGGTGACTACTCATACCAGGTGGCAGAATTCTACAACTGATGTATTGCGTGCTGAAGGTCTCACCAAGCCTTTCTACGAAGGAAACACTGCTGGTAGTGCAATGCACCTGTTTGCTTTCAGTCTGAACACAAAAGTAAGCTCCAACAATCCATAACTCATGTTGACCCACAGCTAGTTTAAATCTTTACAGATTGCCTTAAAAATAAAGTTACATTCCAGTGAAAGACTTGAACCACATAACCACAAACGGTTACCAGCCAGTAAGTCTGTCATCTTAGAACTTCTCCTAGCTCTTCATTTCAAAGGAATGACCATGCTTAACACTTGACTTTTGTGACTTTTAGAAATTCAATCCAGAAAAGATGGGGCCCAAAGGCACATCCTTGTGGTACATCAAGCTATTCAATCGCGAGAATCGTTCACTTATTGTTGTGAACTATTGCTTTTCATTCAAAACTATCCGAACACTGTGTCGAGTTTAAAGTCGCAATGAAGCGTCATAAATCGTTTCGCATCTTCTTTCTAGATCTAGATCAAGATTTTACAGCTCACACACTGACAGACATGACATCATTTTCTTCTCTGACCCTCAAATGAGCAATACCTTGAATTCCAGGAACCATTCGATTCATCGACTTAGATAATGAATTGCGATTTCCTGTTAGGGCATCATCCACTTAAGACACCAATTCCTCGAAGTGATCGCTTAGTTCATTTGGCTTGTGCCCCCTTTCTCCATTTGTTATCAATCAGTAAACAATTTCCACTGATTGATCAGCGACCATCAAAGATCAGATCATAAACGTTCTCAAATCTAACTTTTCGATGACGTCCAGTCCAATCCTCTAACGCTAACCACTTGCAAAGACGAGAAGAAGAAGAAAAAAACCAATTAAGACTAACAAGGTCAACACATCCGTTCTTGCTGCTGCTGGAGCGCTCCTCGGAATTGACGCTGACCAGGCAATCCCATAACCATTTCTTGAATTGATATTCCATATCTTTGCGTCGTCGTCGTTTATTGAATTTATGAGATGAATTATGGACAGGCAGCCGTTTCTCATCATCAGCGTGCAGATCACTTTTTCAACTTCTTGGTCTCGTCTAATTGAGCTTCCGTTTGATTGCCAGACGATGATGGCGATGATGACGACGACGGCTGGAGCTGCAAATGGAAACGGGAGAAGCCACTTCAAAATGACATTTGTTTTATGTTTGTTTCTTATTCTTTATTTTCGTTGGTTTATTTGTTTATGGACCATAAAACAAGAAGGAGAAAGGTGTGTAGATTGTGAGGTTAAGACCAGATGATCGAAGGAGGGAAACTTCCATGATGTGCTGGGTGCTCGTTGTACTTGACATCGAACGTGTGTGTATCAGATATTCTCTTTAAAGGAAACTGGTTTTAAGGGACCTAAATACGACTTGAGGACCGATGGCCAACAATGAAAGCGTCAATGAATGTAATTATTCGTCCTCCTTTTCGTGATACAAGTGTGTTTGCTTGCTTGGAGCAGTAATTATGGTTGCACCTGTTCGTTTCGAATAAATGACCCAGTTCGTGCGGTAAATGAAGTCGTAAAGTGGGCGACGGAAATTAGTCTCAATTGGCAGTCATATCTGGGGCTGGAGTTTTGTCGCTAATGAGTCAATGAGCAGTCCATCATATCATTTTCATTTTGATAAAAGGACGATGGTTAGTAAGAGACACATGCAAGAAATCCTTTGGATTCCTTTTGATATTTCATGTGGTTACTGACTCCTAAAGAATCTCTCGCCGGACAAAGGAATGAGAGGATGAGAAACCTCAAGGCGGCGTCAAAAGATGCAAATCGACGCATTCTAAATCCATTGAACTCTGATGATAGCAAGCCTTAAATTTTGCCCACTTTACCCGAGTTTTTCCATCCCGACCCAAAGTAGTTCGCGGTAGGTAGGTAGAGATGGCGGTTTGATATGACCCCAAGTAGCACTAGAGTGTGCCTTATTGTTACCACGACTTGTGTGAACTGGTTGATGGTGTGTATTGTTGAGGATGTGAGACAGCCTGTGGAGTTAAGAAAGTGGAATAGATCCTGCATCCCTTTACCCTTGATGTCATTAAAGTCGTCGAAGAATGGTTGGCTTAGCGTGCGCAGCCTGGCTCTTGCAAGTATCGGACATTTGCAGAGGAAATGGGAGAGAGTTTCCTTCTCATTTCCTTTCCCGCAGCTGCGGCAGTGGAGGTTGTATGGGATACCTAGTTTGGCTCTTGCAAGTATCGGACATTTGCAGAGGAAATGGGAGAGAGTTTCCTTCTCATTTCCGTTCCCGCAACTGCGGCAGTGGAGGTTGTATGGGATACCTAGTTTGGCTGCATGGTCTCCAATTGGCCAATGGCCCGCGATTATCGACGTGATTCTGGCGATTTCTTTTGGGCGGGTTCTGTTTATTAGATCTTTTGTTCTACTCTTATCGTAGGTAGGCCATATCTTCCTTGGTTAAACCCTGTTATTGGAGGTTGAGCTTCTGCAGGAAGTGTGAGTGAATTTGTCCTTTAATCGCTCCTAGCGGGGTATGGATGCTTGCCGCGAATGAGGCGTGTAGAGCTGAGCGCTGCTTGGCCATACTCGTTTCCTTCTATGTCATTGTGCCCTGGAGCCCGGAGCAGTGTAACCCTGAAGCTCATTCCGGCACTTCTGCACCAGTTTGGGGGGATATGACAGCCGAGTCAAAGCTTTGATAGCGGCTTGGCTATCAGAGTAACACAAGTCGGAAGTAAACTTTCCCCACCCTAAAGGTCTTAAAAACTGACAACAGCGATTATTTCATGACGAATATGCAAGACCGTCTCTAAACTGATTGGCAAGTCTGTGGAACGACGAAGGCTTGACGCCTAATTTTTTTTACTTTTTCTGTTTAGTATTCCATCTGCCGACATCTTGAACATGAATTTTGACAGAAGAAATGCATTCAAATGAGGGTAAAACTTTCTTCAGACATCTGTCATTTATGTCTGTCAAAAGTAGAAGAAAATAGCATTTGACAGCTTCTTCAATCATGTCAAAGTACAAATTCAATCGCAGAACTGTTCTATTTCCAACAACTAACGTTCTATAAGGAGTCCCCTTTTCAATTTCCAATGCAGACACCTATCCATCTTTATTAAGCATTCCCACTGTGCCCTGTTTCTATTTTAAGACCGAGAACCCCTTAAAAGAAAAGAATAATCAATATATGTATGTATTTTCCCCAAAATAGTCACTCTCGTGGTTTTTTTTTTTTTTTTTTCTTCTTTTCGTTTATTATTACCTTTCTCGTTGTGACACTCCTCCTCACAATCGTGCTGCCATGCAATCAAAGAACAAACACTCGACTCTGTTGACATTTAACTATGTACACTCATTCTACACTTTATGTACTCAGCGACCAGCGTCGTGCGTCGTCGTCGTCTGGATCTAGAAAAGAATGTAAAAACAAAGTAAACAGCTCTTGGATGTTCCCTTCAAATGTAAATCGAACTGACCTTTCGTAAACGTGTACTTCTAAAGACAGTACGTCACCTTATGTCACAATATTTGTTATGTCAACCTTACCATTGGACGTGTCCCTCCTTGTAGTGACATTCTTCTTCCAATTTTGCACTAATTTTGTTTAATTAGCCGTCAGACAATGATTAATGCAGTTTACAATACGAACCTCCACAAATGACCCATATTCTGCGTGCCATACATCACGTATAGCTATAGCACAGCGTGTAGCAATAAATATTCTAATAAGCAAACATAGCTTTTGTTTTGTATAAACAAAATGAAGAAAAAGAACAGAACTTGTGGCGCTGTGTTGCAGTGCAAACATTGTATAGCGCGCGGACAGAGTCCAATTGGGATGGGGAGTCCTCTGTGCGCTATTTTTAGTTGGCGCGTTTCACATGTTGCGTGAAATTGTTTAGAAAATAGTTTTGCAGCGAATTGGCGTTGATGCCTAGCGACTGGGCGCTGAAAGAAAACAATTTGATGTCTCATCTCATCGTCTTCAATGTTAGAGGAGACTCCCTGATCAGAGGAGGCAATTCATAAGCTTCCTTGTTGCCGAACTTAATTTATTTATTTGAAGTTCTGTTTTAAGACTCAACCTTCCCCCATGGGAATGAATGTGTGAAGTGTGATCCCATAGATTGGAACACAAATAGAAATGCTTTGACGATTAGCAAAGTGTTGTGTGCTGTCAGTAAGCAAATAAGACGGATCGATTGACATTTTTTACATTATCAGGGGATAAATCAAAAATAAATAAATTTAATTCGAGTCTGGAATGTTTATGAAGACCTCCCTTATTTGTTATTTGATTGTGAAGGGCATAACACTCGTTAAAGATCGGAGCATGAGAACGCTAATGAGTTCCTACCTCACGACAAATGAAAGAATAAGGGATTTTATGAGACGATCTGGAGGACAGTATGAAGGAAATCACAGGAGTAATCTGTGACTTTTCACGCCAAGGGCTCAGAATGGGGAATAAACAATACGAACTCAAGAGGAAGATGAATTTCGGACTAGGACTGAATGAAATCAACGTTCGAGACACACCGACCTTCAGGCGACCAGGGTACGGTGAGACCGTACCCTACATCTCCCTAACATCGAAAGCCATAAAATCTGCAGTCAGGAACTGAAGAATAATTGAAGAATCGGCAATGTAGGCCTACGACCTACAAAGAAACCATTGCATGACAAATAGAAACCAAAGACGAACATCCAGATGGAATGTCGCCCAGATAACCTAATGACAGTAATGGACAGGATTCTAGAAATGACGGGGTCTATCGAGACCACAGTGGATGCCACAATTCAACTTATAAAGCAATGAGATTCCTGCATGCTTCATGATAGCAATTAGAACGCGTCCAATGTCTAGCTAAAACCTGTATGACAGACTGCATTTGCGTGGATGTTATTACAAAACTTCGTACGAATGGAAGCCAAACTAGGCATCCATCGACTCTTTCACTCAAACAATTTTGATACAAAGACCTAGATGGTCAGTTGTCCTTGCTTAGAACACTGGAGCACGACATAACATTTGAGCATCTTCCCCGACGACGCATAGATAGAAGGTACCTACAGTTTTATTGACTACGACTACGAGCAAAGGATTGAAAAGTAGGTTTTGTCATGCCTGCGAAGAGGGAGTGTCGCGTTTGGGGTTTAAGAACGCATCCAAAATAGAAACAGGAACTGGTTCCGGAATTTTCAGAGAATCACTATGCACGAGCTTCTCCGGCAGCCTTGGTAAATACTAGTCCATATCTTAAGCCGAGGCTCTTGGTCAAAGTGGAAGGCTTGATTAAGACTCTCACCTTGTGGAAAACTATCTTTATCTTAGCAGACAGTCAAGCTGCCTTAAACGCGCTTGTCTCGTCTGTTATCGAATCTAAGCTAGTCAAGCAATGTGATCTCGGATTAAGCTAGAAAAAACATGGTCATCCTTCACTGAATTCCTGCCCAAACCAGATTGGGTCATAAACAACATTCATTGGACCCAAATCATTCTGGAAAACGTCTTCTAATGCAAGAATCCAGAGAAGTCTGGATTAACACACCAAGACAAGCATGCACAAAGAAAATCTAGTTTTAATGCGAATACCGATGGGAACAACCATAGAGTCTTCATTGGAACTCCCAGCGGACACTGCCGCCCGAAGAAACATCTACGTTGCATGAATCTTACAACCGACTTAAGCTGTAGACTTTGTCTTGAAAGTGAAACGTCCTTATGGAATGCCCACCCCCTTTTCAATTCAGAAAGAATACGCTTTTCCCACTGGAACAGCTTGTTGTCAGAAGTCCCTTAACTTCCAGACATCTTCTGGAGTGAAACAACTCGTCTAGAAAACCAAAGGAAAGACACAATAGGATTCTAAAGAGAAACTTCACTGCCAAGGGATGTGAACAATCCTCCCAAACACACATAACATAACATACTGCACGGGAAGAGTTTTTCAAAATCTCTTCTGAATCTGAAGTGATTGGTTATAATCGAATCAAAGAATGTGGACACCCTTAAGAGCTTTCTTAAAAGCAAAAAAGCAACCACCAACAGCTGTTCTTCTTGTTTGTATTCTTCTTGATTGATGGAGTCCACAGTTAAGAAATTTTTTTCTTCTCCATCTTTTCCTGCGCATATTTCCTAAAATTCTTGTCAATTTGACTTCGAACTGAGCAGACTACAACGCTATGCAACCTGTTGAAATCATTGTTCCCAATAAAAACAAGCCCACACAGCAAAACATAATCAAATTCAAGTACCTTGCGCAATCATTTCGCCAACGATTCACCACCCCCACGCATAAAATTAATCAAATTACAAATCATTTATCGGATAATAAAATAAATTGAGTACTTCAGCTTCTAGGCGGGCCTCACAACTCTAAATTCGAAATTACTATACAAAAAAAAAAATGCAATTCTTGTACATAAAAACCAATTTAATTTCCATTATATACGTACTCAGTCAAGCAGAAATATTTCAAGGCTTTCAATTAATAGCGATAATCCCTTACAAGGGAGCGATGTACTTAACTTTTGTATCTCTGTATCTCAATAGCGGTGGCAATCAAAGTCATTATTATCTTTGATACACGCCATCACCCTGCTTACAAAGATTAACAACTTTTTATCGTTTATTTTGAATGAGAAAATAATGTCGTAATCCGTCACTTGTTAAACGAGTAAATAATCACTTAAGACAAGTGTGACCAGAGGCTTAACTTTGATTTTACTACATTTACGCGACAAGAAATGATGTCAACTTCCGATTTGGGTTTTTCTTAAAACGGAAGCAGGAGATTTTCAATATAGAAGGTGTGTAGAGTTTGTAATATTTCCTTGGGGAAAATTCCTTGATTTTGGTGATTGTTCTCTCAAAATATTTACCCTAATATGGACTGGTGGTCTCTTAAACTTCTATAACAGGCGGAAGAAACATTAAAACATCGTACAATGGTCGAAAGAAATACTGTGAATTATAAGCAATGGAAACAATACCAATAATTCTCCCTAGCCATTCTGGACACCACCCTCGGAGCAAAGACTGAAACCAAATACCACCAGAGTTTCAAAAAATCACTACCCAACACTAGCGCTGTGTGAATAGTGAATTATATATAAAAAAAATTAAAATCCATAGAAAGGCTTAACTACCAAAGGTTTCTTCTGACTCAAAGGCCAAAGGCGGTAGCTAACAAAGTTTTGTAATTTGTCCATTCCTGGATAAGTTCTTGGATGCGGTCTAACCACCATATGGCGCGGGTAAGTTATGCGCCCTTTAAGAGAACTAGGTCTCCTGTTTTGAGTTGAGTTTGCGACTTCAACCATTTGGGCAGTCCTGCAGTTTACTTGCCACTGTTTTCAGAACGTTTTGTAGGTGCTCTCGCACTACGTTTCATCTGTCGTTGTGTCTTTGTGTGTCACTTCTATAAGGAAGTATACATGAAGCTAGCGGTTCGAAATAATCGGGGTTTTCGAGTTCGAGCTTTTGTGTCAAAACCGTGCTAAACTTCTCAAACCTGAGTGTGCCGCTGCCGACAATCTTTCATACTTACACTCTTCACTTCTGCTTCCCACAATTCTACGAAATATGAGGAAGCATAGAGGATAAAGTTCCACTTGGTTTCTTCTGCTGCTGTTGTGTCTGCAATCTCATACTATTCTTACATCGCGCCTTTCTACATCGGCTTCCACAAAATGAGTTCCGCAGTCGGTATGGATTTCACCGCAGACTCTTCGTCGGGCTGTGAATCTCCTAAAAACTGCTAAAAATGTTTGGGTTCCAAGGTAATTTACTGTCTTTAAGTGGATAGCAAATGGAAATAGATATGTAGCCCTTGTGGTACTTGGATTCGTCTGAATGTTGATGGGACCTGCATAATCAAAACCTGTGTGGGTAAAAAGGTCTTGATAACATCGCTCGGGGTGCAGGTATTTCTCAAAAGCTTTTGTGCTGTTTGACTCCGAAACCTGAAGCACAGCTCTTTTAATTTGGAATGCCCAATACTTCCGCACCTTCATAAGCTGGATTCCTTCGCGCAGAGACCTATCTAAAATTATTGGGCGCTGTTGATTATAAGGAATGTTTGTATGCCTTAACTTTCGGACCACACCAAGAATATGTTCAAAGACTCCACATCCTTACACTTCATATCTTCGTCGAAGATCTGTTGCTGAGTAGAGTGCGCCATTATTTTTGCAGCGTTTTCCAGTTAATTTGGGTGAAAATGATCCGACGTGACGTTGGAGAAGTCTGTCATTTCGTTGTTGACAAAGCGCTTACACGAGGCTGCCAATCGGATAAGTCGGGATAATTACTTTTGTTACAAATCCAGAACAGTGAACTTGAATTTTTCCTTTGTCTTCCTCTGTTGTGAGACTTATTGGCTGGGCTGGCAACTCGAAGACTTGCTAAATTTTCACATTTTGGGTTATGTTGGGACATGCTTCCATAATTGAATGTCCATCTCTCCTACTCTATTCTTGTCTCCCAAAGTGAAGCCGGTGCAAGAATCCATGTCAGTGTTATGGTAGAGTCGATTATTATGTCGATATTGGCATCATTGATCGGACTCAGCGAGCTGTCAGCGGTGCTTTTGCGAATATTAAGGCAGAAGGAGTCAAAATGAGGCCAAACATTAGTCTAAGAGAGCAGGGGCCTCAGTTGCTTAACTCTTGATCCATCCTCTCTTTTTCACCAACTTATACACATAAAACCTTGCATTTCTTAGTACTCTGGTCACACTATACAACGCATGTGGTTCTTATGCCCGTACAATTACGCTTGATTCTTTTCCACATAATAGTGACAGTTCCGATGACTACTCATCATCGATAAGTACCGATTCCAATGGCAAATATAACCGCAATCAGAATTTTTTTTTCCACAAATGCTTGTCACATGTGAGGGAATCACTAAAAATAGACAGCCCCGCCATGAAATGACGTTTCGCTTGAAGTGAACAGAAGTTGCCTCGTAATTAAAAAGTGCAAAAGCGGTTAAACATAGTGCTGTTCTGTAAGTAATGACTTTGTTTTCAAAGTATTTACCGTTGATGAAATCATTCAACTCGAGTAGCTGCACTTTTGTTCCCTTTTGGGTATTTACGTGTTTAATTACCACTCAAAACAGATTGAACACTCTCTAAGTACTGTCATTTAAGAAAATGAGTTCAAAAGGTCGTGTCAACCAGAGTTCTACTGAAACGTCAACGCCATTTAATGAGACTGGTTTTGTTTGTTTATTTATAAACAATTTAACGTGACTGTCAGATGAGGTGTCAATGTAAATAAATTAGATTCGTTTGACAATTAGTCATTTTTGTTGGGTAAAATTAAAGTTAAGGTTCTTGGTGATGTCGACTTATGTTGAACGTAACCATTGTTAATTGTAAAAATTTGATTTATTTGACGCATCAACTTTGACATGATGTCCATTATCCGCAAAGACAAATGTCTGTCAAAATTTAGACAACAACTTCATGAATTCGATCACTACTGCATTAAAGTTTGTCAAATTCACTCAAGCCGTTGTCGTTTAGCTGTGTAATGACATAAATTCTGTTCATTAAGCGAAAGTATTTTAATGTAATTTACCCTTAGGCCACGACACGCTTGACATATCCTGAAGGCGCCATTAAACGAAAGCAACTCTGGAAATGACATTTACTCGGATGAATTGAATGTAAAAGGGAAGGGGACATTTATATAATAATTGTTGCGTTCAGGGAATATGCAGGAAACCTTCTTTTTGTTGTTGTTGTTTTCGTTGTGACTGTTTTTGATTTTAAAATGAAATGACAAGTGAGATGTAAAGAGGGTTCAGTCTGTGTCGAGCTGAAGTGCTTGTTACACCACTTTAAGGTGGTGGCAATTTTCTTAGCCTTTTGCGGTCTTGATGAATTGATGTCCTGTTCTCTGTTCTTCAACTTCAGCTCTTTCTCGATGTAGAAGCATTAGTTAGTTCGTTAGTTTGAAGATGTTCTCCAGTGTCCCGTTTACACTGTAAGTAGTTCAAGAGCTGGCCTCTGTTTAGTCGAATTAGGATCAAGGGTCGACAATATTAGCCTAGCATTGGTGCAACAGTCAAGTCAGAGCATAGGTTTAAATTATGTGCTTGACAAACGACGTAGGCGCTTTGACATGACCGAACTTCCTTCCGTCTATACCTTGAGAGCCTTCTCTGGCTAATTCATTGGCCGCACAGTTTCCCGGAATGTCACTCGTTTAGAAACACGTGGGAGTCTTTCACTGCGGTAGATTTCGTTGTGTTGGATACACGGGATAACAATCAAAATCTCTGTGCGTGATATTGGGATAACCTTCAGCCAAGCGGTGGCCTAACTGATGGACTTGACTTCAACTTGAAGGACACTACAGTGATAAGGGAGACTGTGGATGTAATGGGGTTTTGAAAAAACAGCAGCACCGACTCTTTCGGTTGTTCTAGAGCCGTCTGTAAAAAAAAAAGTGATAGGCTCAGGACTTCGCGCTAACGCCAGGTCCGGTATTATGTGCTTAAAGTTCATATTGAGGTCATTTTCAGTGGGCACCGTGTCAGATTTGTTAACGCTGCGGTGATGTCCCATCATTTTTCTCACACCATTATCTTAGAGTCGCGTTAGTGACTTTCCGCATGCCATAAAGGTCTTTTGGCAGTTGATGAAGCATGTTTTGAAGTGCACCTGTCAGAGAACTTTCTATATAGATGGCACTCCAATCCGACACAAGTATAAACAACCTAAACCACAATCACCTTGTCATGGATCCACCTTAGATTCTCTTAATTAATTTCAACGCGTATTCCCATCCATTTGTTGATCAAACAACAACGTCAGCAATTTAGCAAATTTTTCAATTGAATACCAATCACTTCCAACGTGACTTTTATTCACATCTACCTTGTATATACCTCAAATCAATTGTCAATTGTTGTATGCATTAACAACTTGCTGTCTATCATCCTCAATTCTCATCCGAAAACGTCAATTCGCTTAGAAATCAATTGCAACAAACACCTCCAATGGGAGAGCAATAGATACTTCCATGGTATCCCTGTTTCAAACCATCACTATCCGAGTGTAAACACTAAAAGCTCTTTGGGTGTATGGGGAATTGTTTGAAAGTACATTTACAACACAAGACGGCGAGCACTAGATACTCTCGTCAGAGTCAATACACGTTAAATTGTGCACAAACGACAGCTGAATATCTGACGTCCAAGTGTGTCTATTGATGTGCGATGCATTTCACCCTCCGTCGTCGTCCCCCTTTATCCTTTTGCCAAAGAGCCGATGATTCGATTCAATAGAATGGATTGTGGCTGTGGCTGGGTAAGACGTTGTTGTTTATAAAAACGGTCCCACGTTGTAGATCAGCTTTCCATCAAGCGAATTGAAAAGATATTTTCAACTCATTGTTTGTCTGTGTTTGTTGTGTATATTTTTTTTTGAAAGGAAAATATGCATCCTTTCGTTGAATTGAAAGGCAAATGGACCCACTATTCCCACTCCTGTTTGACTTTCACTCTGACTTGTCAGATTTTAATGGGGGGCGCATCTCACTAACACAACGAAAGGGATTCTTGTTGGAATTAAAGTGAGCAGACACACAGTGGAAAGGATTTCATAAGAAAAAAATACAAAAGATGTACCACGAGGAGCTTTTAAATTTATTACAACAATTATTAGAGCCATGCTCTCTCTTTCTCTTTGTTGTCCTCGGTCTTAAGAGAAGACAAAGTCGAAAAAAGATGTATTTCCAAGGACCCCAAGAAAGTGAAGATAATTTGTTAGGATGTCAGTAATTCAGGACACATTCCTCGAAAAGAAAAAGAAAACAAAAACAAAGGGTTGTATAATTTTGAATTTCACTTTTTTTTTTATTTGCATCCTAAATGGGAGAAAGTCCTTTAGTGTTTTTTCTTTCCGAGGACGAAAGAAGCAACGCGAATTAAAAGGATTTTCAGTGTGTGTTTTGTTCCAGTTTGATGCCAGACAGATGGAAATGTAACTGTATAGACTGAGATTTATTTTGAAACAGAGTGTCCCGTGTTTGAATATCCTTGTGCGTCAGAAAATTCTCCCTTTGGGAAATTGTTTTCGTAAATTAATTTCATTTTCTTATTGCTGTTTGTTTTCCAAAAAGAATATAACACATGCGTTGTATTTTTGTGAAGAAAATGAAGGTTCATCTCAATATCAAGAGTTGCGTACGGTATACCTTTGCTTTTTGACTCTTGGGACAAAGAATTTACATTTTACGATGTTGAAACATTTACCACAGCTGCGTTTTGAGGACGATTCGGATAAGTATACCTGGATGAATGAATTTTCTATTTTTTACTGTCATTTGCATATCAAAGGACAAGCGCGTGATGTATTCTTGTTTTTTTTTTTTTATTTCGTTGTCATCCACATGTGTGTCGTCCTTTTCATTTGGAAAATTAAAGTCAACCCTAACATACTTGTAGAATCCTTTTGCATCTGAAATGAGAACATGAATGGGATTTTTGATGTTACATAACCTAAATGATTTCGAAATTAGGGTAGAGGGCATACGAACAAGATGTATGAGCACTATGGCTTGGGGGATCTTATACTCTGTGTTCGCCGTTCACCTTGACCATACCTAATTTATGTCGGACTTTATCTGGAAGAACTTTGTGAGGCTCCGTGAGTGTAGTTTTAAATTTGAAAAGAATTTGCTTCAGAATTTTTTTTTGAGTTGATAAAATAACCTTCGACTAAGTTCCTTGAATTGAAGGAGCTCTTCAATAAAATCAAAATGCTTGCCTGCACACGCATCAAAGGTGAAAGATTTTCTTGACCCATCTTCGTCAAGCGTTAAGAGATAAGCCGCACTTTTGGTTACTAAAAGAGGTCATGCTCTCGAAACTAACGAACGTCCTCATTGGGCATTGCATCCTCGGCAGACATGCTCCGCATATTGGTATTGTATGCAACGATTTCTGCAGGAGCTACAGAGACGAGGAAGATGACGAATCGCTGAAAACCATAAGCTTCCCAAGTGATAAGGAATGGTACTGTACTGTAAGTCATAGATTATAAGAATTCGTGCTCGGTTAAAGTTCAAAATACACACAACCAGAAAACTGCTCTTCCTGTGAGTAAATGCACCAAAGAAGACTGCCCTAAACTTCACCCGAGGTTTTAGGATCCGCAAAAAGAAATCCCAAGCCGAATCCAACAATGAAGAGCAGTTCAATTTATCGGCACTGCTAGCAACTGCTAGATAAAAAGTTGAAAGACTTAGCTAGGAAAAATGGCATGCAGCATCTGTTGTTAGAAATCGCGGGCTTAACCAAGAAGAATGAGGATTAAGCGACTGAGATTCCTTGCTGCAATCTAGAGTCGCAATTAGAGTCGTTGAAGATCAATGCGAATGAAAAAAAACTTGTGATGTGCTAGTGGAAGTAGGAAAAATCCAAAGCGGAACGCCTCCGCACAGGCTTATTAAAACTCCTAAATGTAAATATCGATCATGTCAGGCAGATGCCAACCACAAGCCCTCAAAATTCCTTGCTTATGGTGAATTCTAGGTCCAAAAACTCAGCTATAAGCGTACTGCAAGCCTCAAAACATCTGAAGGATTCTGGAATTTTTATTCGCAAGGATTTGCCATTTCTGCTGAGATATATGTATGTAGGTCCTTGATTCTTAAGAAGCTGCCGATCGGAACGATAGACTCTTAATTGCAAATAAAATGCTTACTTGGAATGAAAATGTTGGATCATGAGATGGTTTGACAGGAATCAATCAGGTACAAAGCACATCTGGATGGCCACTCCTAAGTAATCAGCTAACTAAACGCTGTCTTCTGTCACTTAAATAAGCAAAACCCAAAACCTGCATCGCTGAAACCAAACTTCGTTGAAATGTCCACATATTCGAAGACGCCGAAAAGGTTTACCCGTTCTGATTTGGTCTCAATCTTTAAGCCAACGCTCACATCTGGTCTTGTGCATTCAAAACTCTCCTGCACATTCCAGATTGAATCCAAAAACACGCGTTTAGATTTATAGGTGACAGAGACACTGAGATGTCTATAGACTTGCTTGAACATCAAAGAAATGCCTCCTGTCCCTTACTGCTTTATTGTTTCTTCTACAAAAGGTCGTCCAGCAAAATGGCCTTTTGCATTCAGCCATTTCAACCCTTCTTACATTTCATCCGCATTACAATTCGAATGCTCATCAGTTTACCCTTAATACAAGGATTATCTTTTGAGCCGCAAACCACAAATGTGGAAGGATATATGTACGCACGGCTAAGCTTCCTCATCACTACAACATGCAAGCATTTAAAACCAATGTGCACCGGTACCTCCTTTAATTTCTGTAATATCCGGGATCTAGTTTAAGGCCAGTCATAACCCTTTTAGCGCGCGATAATTATTAAAAAGACATTTTAACCTTGGACATGAGTGTGTTCATACTGCAAACAAACAAACTTTAGAGTAAATTGTCCCTAAAATCTTGACTACAGTGTGTGACATCCTTTGTCCTTGCTGGGTGTCAGGACAAAGTTACAAACAAAGAAATGAAAATATTGCCATTACACTCATCCTATGTTACTCACACAATCACTAGTTTTTGATAATTGAAAGAGTTTTTGGAATCGGTCTATTAGTTCTGAAGTTTATCGCAAACATACAAACACACGTGAGAGCAATTTTGTCTGCTTCCTTTTTTTTCCCCCTCCCAACACATGTGTAGAACTAACTTTCTTGCCTTCCAAACGATGCCATATCCTCGTGTAAATTACAACAGGCCATCACTGTCTCTTACCGCCTTACCCTTCGATAAAATTTATTCCCGATACCGTGTATAAATATTGTGTACGCGTTCAAATAATCGATTGCCCTCAACCATCCATAAAGTTCTCAAAAAAACAGATAGGTACCGCATAATAACGAAGATACATCTTGTAAATAAATTATTACACCAAATTATCTACACGAATTGTATGAAAGTGTGCATCCATCCCAAACAGGTTTATGTGTCAAGAAATTGCCACATCCTACACACATTTACGTCACCCTATGCACCTTTAACAATTTCACTGACAGAAATGTGTCAGATGACTACAATGCTGCTTAATATTTACGTAGGTATACTCGCGTTACAGAGAAGAGGATCCCACATTCCCACACTTTGTACATCTGTCAAAGGGATAGATCAAGGAATGCGCACCCCTGACATACTATCATCACCTCGGTTTTGTTTGGCATCTTTTGTTTGAATACCACAGGATTCCATGCTTGGTATGTAGTGTAATAAATCATTGTTCCTCTCCCTCTGACCAACTCTCTCTGGACAATAACAAATTAAATCACTTCCTCTCTCACTCGTTTCTGTCAAAAATCGTTCGTGGTTGTGTAAATTTTAATTAACAGACTATAGCGAGATTTATTCTCGAGATGCGCATGCGCGTCTGACTTAAAAACTTACGGTTCAAGGAAAGCAGTTTATCTGCACGCTAATAGACTCATAAAGCTTTCCAAAAGCGTGTTTTGGATTTTCTTTTGTTTTTATGACCTCCGGGGGCTTTTGTGATTTAAATTTCAAAAGATTTGCTACTTTGATGCCGTCGTCGACTAATCGAATGACAGAATGATAAAATGACTCACAATGACAGCGCTATGACAGTTCGTGCGATGACACTTTAAATTAAAAACATTCTAGGAATTTATTTAGATGTTGATGCACAACGGGCCCAACACATGTGTACACTTCAACAGATGGACACGAGAAATTTCATTTAAATTCTTCGCGTCAGGTATTGAAAAATGGGTGACGTTTCCGAATGATTTTAATTATTTAATGGCTGAGTTAATGTTTTAATTGAGCACAACATTGAGTGGTGGGCCTGGGGCTATATATTCGTGTGTATTTTGTTGGCTAAGTCATAAATTGTAGCGCAAGATGATTGCATTTTGTATGCATTAACACTTTTATTAGATACATTCACAGTACTTTTGGGGAGATATTCCAAAGAATTAAATTGAATTTATGAACGCGGCGACATAGTTTATTTTAATGGATTCCGGTGGATGGCAGAGCTGTTAGAATTTTAAACTTTTAATGAACGAGTTTATAGGCAAACAGACACCTCGTCAAAACAACGATGTTTTATGAGATTTGTATACAAAATGTGTTTTATGGGGGTTAATTGCGTTTTTTTTTGTGGCGCCATCTACATTTTTCGCCCCAAAAAAAAAAAAAAAGAAACCCAAAGTGGTGATGCGCTGTGGATTTTTCCAGGGTGGGCTTCTGTTTTAAGAAATGAGGAAATGTTTGTGAAGAAAGTGTCGTACCCACAAGAATTTGTTTCGAAAAAATTGTGGTTTGTGTATTCAAATGTAGATGGCATCCCCTTCTTTTGAATATTTGCTCTTGCATGCGTAATAATGTGGTAGATTCGACCACGGCTGACAGCACCCATTCTCAACGAGCCTTTCCAGTCATTGAGGATCAATTCTGTAAACGTCATCAAGAACACCTGACGAGGAAAGCTTCTGGTAAACCTACGGTACTATATTTTTTGGTTCAAGAGGGACCCAGATCCTTGCTTTTAGTTGATCCTGTGAGTAGTAGTTTCTTCGTGTGATTCTTGGTCTCGTTTTCACAGACGGTAAGTGGTGGAGGAGATAAGTTGACGACTTAGCTAGAAGAGTGAAGGTCTAACGACTGAGGTGACTGAGTTATGAAGGATGGATGGACACCAATGCTCCAGCTCGGAAAATCTTGGAATCCACCTCCGTGGGACGGCGTAGTAGAGAAAGGTCGTGACTCAGGTGGTGAAGGGGACCTCAATCGTGGAAATGCTTGTCGATCTACTTAGAGCTCCGTATTATGCACACCGCGTTATGGTTCGGGGCGAATCAGGGACAAGCCTCTTTAGTCAACTGTCTCTAAATGCTTCTGCCAAGTTGGTTAAGGTCACACACTACTTGCGCTTGCCATTGAAGATGAGGTCTTCCTCTGTAAGCTGGAGTATTAGTGAATCCGCTCTATATGACCTAACCACATTTTTTGAACAAGTTGTGGTTGAATCTTCTTCTCCATGTACCATCAAAGCAGATGGGACTGTAGATCGATTGGTGGGACTTTTCTCGCGAAGACTTCATGGGTATTTTCATCTGACTTTGACAAAGTTTATGCTTCTGCACCATACAGCAGGACGGGGATCATGAGAGTCTTGTTAAGCGTCTCTTTTGTTCTTCTTGGCAATGCCTTACTCCGTAACTCAAAGTTATAGTTGTCCATCATTGCGTTGCCCTATCTAAAACCTCTAGTAGCATTGAAGATCTCAGTGGTGCTTTTTCCGACCTTGACGGAGTAGTAAGCGTTCTTCATTGTCATCCTGCGATTTGTCGGAACACCAAAACTAGTGGATATCAAGCTGGAATACTTGGACCTTCTCAAGGATTAAGTGAAGATGTAATCTATTGTCGATTTTGTGAGCCTAAAATCAAATTGTTGACGTATAGTTTAAGGCTTTTCAACACCAGATATGACTTTGGAAGTTGGCGCAGCTAAGGCGGTCTACTCTTTAATGGCTTGGGCAGATGTTGCTTAGATTTCAATCATTGGACATGCTTTCGTTAGATCATGGCTTGCAGATGAGTAAGTGCATCTAGCCTACCAAGTCATCTCCGGCTGTTTTAAACAGCTCAGCTCCTATACCATCTGGACCCAAGGCCTTATATGATTTAAGCTCGACTATGACTGCTTTAAATAAGTTCCGGTCCGGTGGTGGTAATGATTGGTTGTCCTCCAGGTTGTGACTATCAGACTGCTTGACAATAGGATTTTGGTTTCCGTCGCAGAAATAGTCTCTTTAGATATTCAGCAACAAACTCCTTTGACATTACTTCTTATGTCCTTGCTGGCTCCTCGGTTTGGGTAGGTAGAGAGAATGTGAAGATTCTGCAATGAAGTGGATAGAACTTTCTTGAGGAACTTTGAACTCCCCATAGACTGTCAATAAAGTCAAATATCTGGGAGCCTACCAGATAGACGAAAAGAGTGACCTACCGTCTTACCTTTCTTTAAGAACAAAAAGGAAAAACAATTTGCTTAAGGCAGATTACTCCCTAGAAGAAAGCTTAGGTTGCAGTGCGTCCAAACATCCATTTTATGAGCAGAGAACAGAAAGGCTTTTTAAAAGATTTCCCTCACCTCTTAAGACTAGTTTACTCACTGGCAAGGTCCAACCTTTTCTAAATTTTAGTATTATAATGAATCTACCCTTTGCTTAGGTGTGCTTGGCCCTTTAGCTAGATCAGCCACCTGAACTAACTCTGTAGCCCAACGTCATGGGAAGGTGGGAACAATTTGATTCACTTTACGACTTAATCGCCTTGAGGCATGATGACACGAGACGCTGTAAAAAGAGATGATTTTGACCTTTTCCCTTTCTATTCCTTTTTTCTAGCAACTGGTCCCTAATTTAACCTCTTCTTTGTACATACCTCGTCCGAAAGTTTTAAAATTGTCTTTCTCTCGTTTCAGGATTAAAACGACCATCAGTGCTGAGCACAACTTGAAAGGTAAGTTGGCAAACAACTACTTCATCTTTTCGAATGTATTTTGTAACCACGTTCCGTTATTTTCTGCATAATTGCTGAAAAGTCTTGCACTATACTGTAATGCACTTTCCGTGTTTGCTTTCTCTTCTTCGTACACCTGTAACGTATGGAAAAGCGCTGAACCGCAAAAGCACTTTGAATTTTGTTTAAACGAATAAAACAATGTAAAGACCGTCCAAAAAGAGTAGCAGTACTCGTCGTTCCAAAACGGGGGAGACGGCGCAGAGAAGGGATTCAAAACAACTTTGTTAACAAACTGCCAAAGCCGATTCGGTGTCGCTGCACTTTCAAAAATTGCATGCAACCAACCGCCAACCCTTTGCAGAACGAATCAAGTTTTCTTGATTCTGGTCTTGTGCAATGCCAGACCAGCCGCCAACAAAAATATACTTCTGTATACCTTCGTGCTTCGTTATGGGTTTTTGTGTCCTGGCCTGTGCCCTTTTTGCTTTTTCTTGGTGTACACTCCAAGACCTCCTCTCGGCTAGGTGCGATGGGTATACAATTGCTAGCGCAATTGGCTTCAGTCATGTGCATGGATGGCCAGTGGCAGTCGGCTGAAGAGAATCGATGTCGACGACCACAGCCACGACAATGTCGATTGCAATTGCGACTTCTGAGATCGATTCGACGACGACGACGTCGGCAGCGGCGGCTATGGCGAGGACGTAGTCGATTGAAATCAGAATCGATGATGCCAGGAGTACATACAGAATAAGACGGTCAATCAACACAACCACTGTGTGCTGTTCAGCGCTTCTCAAATCATCATCTTCGTCATTACCATCATCAACAGCAACAACTACTCGCGTACTCGTCTCATGACCGGGAGATGTGCAATTTAGACCGGTTTCACTGAAGCCTGCCAGTGTGTCTGTGTACGAGTATGCATGTCCCTTAAAGGATTTTCAACATTTTCTTCGTCTTTCAGGAGTGTGACGAGGAAAAGCAACAAAGAATCGGTCACGACTTGCATATTAAAAGTAAATAATCGTCCCATTTCTGGATCGAGGAGATGCAAGAGGTTGCTTCGGTGGTTACCAGAGGTCGTATCCAATGGCTTGCCATCGTTCGTTGTCGCAAATTGCATTGTCGTTGTCTTGTTTCATTCTTCTTCCTTTTTTGTTTGTTCTCCTTTAGTTGTTATTCGTTCATATTCTGTTGTCCTGTTGTTGCATTATTCATTATTTAATGGAATGGACTTGGAAGGGTATGGGACTCTTCTGAAGAAAACAAGAAGAATGGTGTAAAGTTTTTCTAGAAGAAGTTTTCCAGGGATTTTGTTTGGCATTTTATTTTTCCTGTTCGGTTTGGCCCAAGTGATAAGGAGTTGTGTACAAACTTGATAAACAATATTTTTATAAAAGGCAGCAGTTTGTGTAATAGGAAGCAAGGGTTGTATAGATTCTTGTTATAAGCCCGGTTGGGGTCCAAGGATATCTGTAAACAATTTTGATAGAAAAACCTTGCCCTAGGCCTTATGAAATGTTAGTCCTAATGGGTTCTTTCACTGACATCAGCCTTTAGGTCTAGCTAATGACAGGGACTTGTTTCCATTGAATACGAAGCTTTAATGACTCTAGGTTATCCTGACCCTAGGTTACGCACTGCAATTTGACTAAGGTCTTCTTCTACTTGTGCGGGCCACCTTAGGCGAGGTCTTCCTTTGCTGCTTTTGCCCTCTGGGGTAGATTCAAAGATTCGCCGGAGCGTTGGTTTCCATTCACTTTACACACCTAGCTATCTCAAACGACCATTTTTGACCAGGTCGATGTCGCTGTACAGCTCGTATAATTCGTCGTTGAATCTCTTTCTTGAAAGCCCGTCAACATAAACGGGACAGAATATCTAGCGAAGATAAAACGTCATCCGCCTTGGAGAGTCTCCATGCTTTATCGCCATAAAGTTGGACTGTGTTGATTAAGGTCTTGTATGGAGTCTCCTTAGTTCTTCGAGACCTTACTAATAAATTGCCTTCTCAGCCCACAGAAACAGCGTTTGGCAAGAGGTATGCTTCGTTAGATTTGTAATGAGATGTCGTTGCCAGAAGCGGAGTCAAGAAAGACAAAATCCCTTGCTATCTCAAAGGTATAGCTGTCTACTGTGACGTTTTCTCTTCTGGTTGACAGTAATTATAGGCGATGTTGAGGAGACTTATGCCTCTGTATTCGTAGTTGAAGGGTCTTCTTTCTTGAGGAATAGACAAAGAATGATGAGGTTCCCTTGATTGGGCATTCCTTGGTCTGACCATATAACCTCACTTGAGCGAGGCCTTTTTTTTCTCTCTATCTAAGTGTTGGAACCCCACGCTGGAGCACTCAGACGTAAAAACAGGTTTATTGTACTACCAGCAGGTACAACCATTTTACAGTCTTTTCTGCTGAGAGACAGCAAGAATGCCGCGGATTTCTTATGTACGTCGGGAAGGATCTATTTAGTCTACCTGCATCCTGGAGAGTCATGCCATCTACAGTTGTGTTTGCTAGAAACCCATCAATAGAAGATCTAACCGAAGATACGGGCAAACCTAACGTGGGTTCAGGGCCAGAGAAGTTCTCCTCTGATCTTTGCCTGGCAAGCTCATCGGAGACCTCATTTCCGGTGATTCCGCTTTGTTCAGGGACCCAGACAAGTCTTAGCAAATTCAGTCTTCCAACCGAATTCAAACTAGACCTGCATTTCCTATCTATTTTGGATCTAGTAAGAGGATTGAGCAAGGCCTTAAGCGAAGACTGACTGTCGCTACAGACGCCTCGTCCCCTCCACTGGTTTTTCACAATATAGTTCGCAGCCATAAGTATTGCAAAAATCCCCACTTGGAAGACATATGCATAAATGCCTAAAAGAAAGTGCAGTCTAATGTTGTCGCTTTCCACAAAGACTCCAGCCCCTGAGCCTTCACTGGTCTTGTAGCCATCTGTGAAAATTCGTCTCCATTCCTTACCCGGCTCAGAAAATGATGAAAACCACTCCGGAAATTCGACCGTAAATCTACACAGAAGTCTTAATTCCGGAACCATGAGCGAAGGCTTCAATGTATTAAATACAGAAGTGATCTTTCCAAATCCCTACTACTATGTTCCCTTGTTTGTCTATTCAAGCTTCGGTTTGGACTATGGGACACAGATGGGACTATGTCCACCCAGTTTATAACAAGTGAGTTAACCCGCAGCCAATTTTAGACTTTCGAAACTTGTTTTAGAGGAGAGAAGGCAGCTTCAATGTCCATGAATTCCTGTTGTGCAACGCGTAGCGCTAGGCGGCTTTTGAAGCACCAAATTTGAAAGTTGTACTCGATCTTTCAGCAAATGAACCCGTTTTAAACTGAGGCCAGATCAGAAGGGGTAAACTGTTTTTTTGCATCGTTTAAGGAAACCTTCGCATATGCTCCAACGAAGATCGTTGTTAACGGAGTTTTCGTGAATCGTGATATTTCATAAGTTGACGGTTTCTCAGCGTTTAGAAAGAAGGGACCACAGGACTAGGACAGATTGAAAAACTTATGCTTTGGTTTTAACAGCTTGAAAGAACACCTTTTCAGAACTATGAGTCGAATATCAACTGGAGCAACGGATTTGTCTGTGTTGAGACCTCTAAGTACTACAGCAACTGTGCGAGTGCGAAAGTGTACTTGTCGCACGAAAAATTAAACGCTCTCGAGTACAGGTAGAGGCGGAGCACGATCTGGGAGCGTTGAGCTAGTTGCAAAGTGCTTAGTAAGCAGACTGGCTTTGCCCGAGCGTTGAAATCAATGACCAGGTAGAATTTTTTAAAGTTTCACGAATTTGACACGTCAAATATGGACTGCTCTGACTAGCTTGAACTTTATTCCGTAGATATGCCACAAGTCATCTACATTGAGCTTGGGACATTGTAGAATTTGGCTTAAGTGTCCATAATAACCAATCGTGCCATCAACTCTCTAAAAACAATTTTAATAACCCAAACTTTTATGACTAGACCTTTTTTTTTCGACTTAAAACACATCAAAGTCACAGATTTACAGTGAAAACCCATGACACATCTCAAAGGAATTCAGACGACAACAACTGAAACTGAAAATCTTAATTTTATTACGCTCATTACTCTCGCTCTCTCGACTTATCTCTGATTCGTAGCAAAGTCACATCCTCCTGGTTTGGCTAGAACGACTCCAATTAATCACTTTCAAGCTATTTACAACTAATTACAACCAGTAGACGTCAAGGCAAAAACACATGTTTCGTCTACTGCTCCTGCTGTTGCATCTTATATCCAACAGAGTCTCCACTCCACAACAACGATGTAACCTTACACCACCATCTCTGTCTTCATTAATTACGACGGCTGTCAAATCAGACTTGAAAAATATTGACTACATGCGACAAAGTCGTAAAAAAAACTCCTAAACTCCTTCCTCTAAACCAGATGCTGCCTCCTTTGGCGCGACAATGAATCGCCTTATTCGAGAAATGGCTTGCATAAGTCTCATCGTGTCAGCAATTATCACAAAACATTAACACAACTGTAAAAGCAAAGTGTGACGGGGCACTTAAAACCAAAAAACGACAGCAAAATACAGAAAAAAAAAATGTGACAGACGATCTTGCTCGAAACAAAGACTGTTCTTAGGAGAGTTCCGTTCATCCCTCAAGTGGCGATTTGTCATCCGGAGTGGTTTTAAATTGCAGCAATGCAATTCTCGTCGGAACACCATTGAACTGTCAGCACAGTGCTTAGCCAACAAATGACAACTATTCGTTCGAACACAGATGTTTCAAAGTGTGTATACATGGTAAATTGGACGCCATTTCGTAGTTGGTTCCTAACCGTACAGATGTCGTTATTTGGTTAGTTTTGCAACTCGTATAGGTTAGTACTTCAGTGGTCCCTGTGACAGCCGTGACTAGGCCTAAATTTAGATCGAGCACACACCAGACAGCTCCACAAAAAGCAAAACGTTTGATGAAGCGTGTAATTATCGTGAAATTTATTGACTTTGAATCGGGCAACGGTTGGCAGTTGGCATCTCCCTCCTTAACTATGTTGCAGTCATGCGATTCGGATTTCCTGGATCAACATGAAAGGCGGTGGTGCCACATAAATAGTTTTATGCATTTTCGGGTCTGGAGCAGGAGTGGCGTAAGCTAGCTAGCGGTGCACCGATACGAGACACCCGCCAGCAAACAGACGCGGTGTCGTTTTAAAGATCTCGACTTGTTTGGCGCGACGATCATTTTTTTTTTTGGGACAAATGATGGAAGCGCAGCATACCAGAGGGATTTACGCAATACATAAGATTTTAATTAATTTTATTTCTGTTTAAAGCGTGAACGAGGTGCGGCGAGAACGCATCTGTATATCGGGGGAGTTCAAGCGTGGATACATGAGTTTTTATGGTTTCGAGGGAAACGTTCTTGGTCGTTTGACATGAGGTTTTTGTTTTTGTTTTCCTCTCCCACTCGTTTGGGGGGCTGCGCACTCTTTGATTGACTTAAATTGTTTATTTATGCGCGGCAATTAATTACCTGTAATGCTTTTTGGGGAATTTATTAGCTTTATGGTTGCGTGGACATTATCGTATGTTGCCGATGGTAGATTTATCATAATGAAGTACTTCCTACAGTGGTTGGGGCGATTGGCGCTTGCGTGGAAGTGGATAATGGTTGCTGTTTAATGAGACCTGGCGGAGTACATTCAGCGAACTGTTTCATCAGTAGAACCCTCGATTGTTGGTTAGCTTAGGTTAGGTCGATGGGTTGGGTCCGCTACGGTAGACTCAGGTCAGTGGACTCACATTGTGATGCCCATTGGAGGCAAGAAGATATCCCTTGCTCGCGGAGCAGTTTCTAACAGCAGGGTTTCGTACTGTCTTGAAGCTTCATTGAAAACACTCTAGAGAGAACAAACATGGCAACTATCGCATTCTATCTTTTTTATAGAACCGTTGGAGGAAAAGGATGAATGTACACTGCTGTCATAAGGTGATCACCCCGAAGCAGAGAATAAACTTCTTATAGAGATAAACAACAGGTTGACATCTATGGACACTTATGTCATCACAAGGAAGCTGTCGACTGCATTCGGTTAAGCTAGGACCGACAGACTTAAGCAAAGAGACAGAAAATCTTTACCAACCCTTAAAGGATTGACTACGGGACATAATACTCTGCGGTGCCATATGAAAAGGCTACGAATGCGCTATGAAAGAAGACCAGCGTAGGGGTTATGGTGGTGATGTAGAGGTCCATGCGGATACAACCCACTTTCTCTGCCACTGGTCAAGCCCCTATCACCCAAAAAGTAAATTCCTAGGATGGCACTTTTACTACAGGGTGGACCTGGGACTCAACCAACAAGTAGCTCCAGCCAGATTCGCACGCCATGTTGGTTACGCTCGTCGCCATAGTTACGGTCGTTCTCTACTGCCTCGTCTCTCCGGGGTAAACTAGAAGACTCCCGGGCTGAAGCGCTGGTGTTTATCCGCTCTTCATGCCCCAGCCATCTGTTGTAGTTGGACTCCTCTGACACGGTCGATGGCCCTGGTTTGTTTTTTTCTTGTTTGGAAGATGGAATGCTTCATGGACCATCAGTGGTGATCAAGTTCCTCCAGTTTCATGGACTAAAACCCTCTCCATTTTCAAGCGAACCAACCTCAGAACTCCTTATTGCATTACTTCAGGGTGGTGCCACTTTCCCTAGTCTTCTATGGTCTTGACGTACTGTTCTCTTCTTTGTGCCAATGTCGCTGTACAGCCCATCTCCACTCCACTCACCGTCTATGCACAATAAGGTCTATAAATCACCCGACGGACCTTTCTCTCGAAACAATCATCCATTTCTGACAAAGTCCATGTCTCCATAGAGCAGGTGAATGACATCGTGAACTTTATCAAATCTAAAGCATGGCTTGTACCACAGGCGCAGTAAGCACTTAGTCATTAAATATTTATTCCCACCATAAGTTTAACAATGGGTCGATATTAAGTGTTGCGTAAACCATTCGCCTACCCCTAACCACGTATCTGATCTAACCTACAGAGACTGTGGCTATATAAACGAGAAGAAGGACACGACACACTTCAGTTGTCACTACAAAAGCTTCAGTAAAACTAGGAAACCAGCCCTAGGCGCGTATTTCTATAGCGACCCGAGCGAAGTATTTACCATATCACCAAAGGCCGTTCATATTGGATTCGAGATGAGACCATAGACAACAACTGAACCATGGACGACAATCAATGAAAATCCGAGTATCACCCCCTTTAACGTAACTTTGGACTTTGGACGAGCACATTGGTAAGCAACTTTCATTCAAAAATGCTTTCCATGCCCGACTCTAACATTTCTGACAGATCGGCGATGACAGGTGTCATCAGACAGAAAAAAAAAACTGTCAAACGACTAAATGAAAAAAGAAAAAAAAATCTGCCGAAACCCGGGATTGAACCGGGGACCTTTAGATCTTCAGTCTAACGCTCTCCCAACTGAGCTATTTCGGCGCACGTCTTATCACCCTTCCAAATTTGATACCATTGAGGTTGTCATTTCCTTATGTCACTCCACTGCTACCTCGAATGACAAATAAGTTTATTGTCTTCCTCATCCGACCTAGAAATGGGAACCCTGACAAAGGACAGCCTACACCTGATTCATTAGCATTTTCTTGGAAACTTTTTCGGAAACGGAATAAAATAATTCTCCATTGGGAACGGACACGTCATGGAAATGCATCCACACACTTAGTAGCTCTCAACGGATTTATTGCTCACTTTGGAGAAGGACTATGTGAATGAATGTTTCATCCTTCCTCATCCTGTGATGCCTAACGCACAATGGTGCAATAAATTCCAAGGGACAGCTACACTTAAGTGACACACACCCACACATACCTACACATGCATACAACGAAGAGAAATAATTTGAATATAAAAGTTGGTCCCATTGTTTCAGTGTATAGGTGCATACGCCAGGAGGGAGGCATAACAAATTATTCGTCGTGTGGTTATGTTTCCCTCCTTAGAAGGAAGAACACACACACGCACACTTGACAAAATGTTAAAGAATGTGCATGTAGACACACCTGAATGGTCGTTCATCGGCGTGTAGCTAGTGTGTGCAGTGGCAAGCATAACACGCGAAATTAAAACCCAAAGGAGACCAAAAGTGCACGAGCATAAATCGCATTTTATTTGCATAGAAACGATGTGAAGTGTACCACTTTAGCCACTTTTCTATTGTTGGTGGGTATGCTCAGGAGTGTCCTCGCTTTGGAAGAGGCATCACAACAGGGACAGAGGGGTGGTTGTATGAGTGAAAGAAGATATTGTAATGAGGGGCGCTAGTTCCAAGTGACGAAGTACTGGTAATTGAGTCATTTAAGCTGGAAGGGACAGGACCTTCATTTAATGGGCGTCAGCTCTAGACGAGGTCTTCCTAAAAATAGTTGAAAATTTGCATAAGGCAAGCGGTATAATGGGAACCAAGCACGCAGACAGGCTTTTCCTCTTTTCAAATGACTTTGGCAAAAACTAGTGGAGCCAGCTTCTTTGGGATAAGCCTTTCTTAGAAAAAAAAACTTACTTAAGGTAGCGCTACAATCCGGGGTGGATTTGGGCCTCAAACAACAAGTTTCTCCAACCAGCTCGACCTTTAGCTAGATGCCTCCAGTTTCACATGCTAAGTTAGTTGAGGCCCCCTTCCACTTGTAAGCGCCACCTAAGTCACGGTCTTTCTCTCCTAAGTCGGGGCTGGAATATCATGGAATCACCATGCTACATATACTTAGGTGACGCTACAGTTCCAGGTGAATCTGTGCCTCATATACGACACGTTTGGGACTAGTAAAAACGCATTTAGCCTAGAGTTGATCCAGTGATTCCAAAACTTTTTTAAAGCTTTCAATGAAACGCTGGAGGTTACTGAAGAGATGTAGAATTCGTAAGCCGTTTTCACCCCCATAGAAATCATTAGAGCCTTAAAAATTGTCCTAACCTCGTCTTGAATCAGGCTGTAATCACGTCTCTTTGAATGTAGTTACCTTTGTGACTGCCTTCTTAGCCCAGCTGCCTTTGCACACTGTTATCATTTTCTCACGACTCAAAACTCGGCTTAAAACTAAACTTTACACCCCAAGCTTGCCTGCTTTAGTAGACAAGATTATATGCCTTTTACTGGTCGACTTATCCAGTCTCCCTTGTCGGCAACTCTGTTGGGAAAGCTTAAGTAAACCCTGCATTCCAAAGTCCAGAGTGATCAATGTTGGTCCACGATTACTCTCCTTGATCCGCAGCAACTTTCCTGAAGATAAAAATATTTGAGGCAACAGATCGTAGAGCGGCAAGGCTTCGTACGAATGGAAAGGACTTCAAACGTCAGATTGAGCAGGTAGAAGCGATGTTTGGCCAAGGTGTAGTGTCCCGTAATAATCGCAATAAGTTGTCTGCAGTTTTTTTTTTGCTGAGAGCTGACAAGAATGCCGCTGACTTCTTACCGACGTCGGGAAGAATGCGTTTTGTCGGCATGCATCCTGGACAGTCATGCCACCTACAGTTGTGTTTACTAGAAACCCAACCATTAAGCGGTCCAACGCACCAACCATCACTAAGTCATGGCACTCCGTGAGCATCCACATTGGTCCGTTACTACTCTCCTTGCTCCATGACAACGTTCTTCGATCAGTTATGATCCTCCTCGATCCATGACGATCGCAGTTTGCAATACTTCAAATTGCTCCACGATGACTGTGATGACCTTTACCATTTCATGATGATTAAGATCCTCATGACTCGTAGGATTGGCTATTTGCAGAAATTGTCTTCTGGAGCAACGCTTCCAGTGCCTTCTACTCCCTTCTGCTCCCAGTGCACCTACATATTCAAAGATGTAAGTTCTACTTCTGGAGCTTCCTACCTTCCCAGAGCTGCTGAACCAGTGTCTTCTATTCCAAAACGGTCCATATTCATCCGATGAAGGTTCTACTTCTGGAGCTCTCTGCCTCTCTAGAGCTGCCATTTCACTAACGTCTGCTTCGATGCTTTCATCGTCGATGTTATGGCTCCATATCCTGTGTGGCACTGTGGCCACCCAATCTCAATCCGAAACGGGGGTATTGAGGACAACGCAGATACTCTTTCTAGTTCTGCAACTGGTTGTCTATTCTATCGAGTAGGGTAATCCCGCACGATAGGATCTTTCCGCATCAAGTCATTATTCATGCCACACATCACATAGAATAGCACGGTCAGTCGAAGAAGCATAACACAGGACAGTTGGCAAGCACCTCTTCCTAAACTTGTATAGATTCCCCCAATTGGGGCGCTCCCGCATTGCTCTGTCCTCTGTTCGCTCCTGTGACATGCACAATGTACACATACAATTCCCAAACAGTTCCCTTGCTGCATGACTGTCTTACATAAACACCGTACCTGAGTATAACGCCAAGAGAATGCTCTAAACACTTGCACGTTCCCAACATCATCTATGCCATTCTAACGGTATTTTGTAATGTCACACATAACCTCAATTCTGGCGCGCAGGATATGCACTTCTATGAATTGCCTGAATGCATGAATAATTTTGTGTGCTCCTCTGCTCAGGTCAGATGACTGATGAGGATGAGGATGACGCAGATAAGATGAATTACAATCTGGGCCTGTCTGTCTGTCCTCTAAAAGCCTGAGCTGTTGGCATAATCGCCTGTCAAAACACAACATACAACGGGCGGGAGGGTGTGACTAAAGCAACTTCATCCCTCCAGTAGAAGTGAATTAATTCGCATTTGGTTCAATGTTGGAAACTTGTACTGTGTATGGAGTCCTTAAAGAGGTGGCAATCAGGTTAGAGTGTAGAGTTCGCAATGCCTCAAGGGGAATTGTGCAATGAGTGTGGGCACACTTAAAGGATGCACATATGCATACTGTGCGTGCATACGTATAGCTACTCCGAGTGATGCTTTTGGTTGCGATTAAGTTTTATTGCATCCAGCAAGGATACGCAAAGCTAATTGAATCGTTTAATGATATTTCTCGTTGACGTTGATTGCATGGACAAGGGAGCTTATTTCCTCATGGCACTACCGGCATGAGATTTGTGCACTTAAGTTGACAGTTTGTGGCGATGGAATGCACTTTTGCTGACATTTTATGAACTTCCTGTTTTAAGTGACATTGAGATCTGCCTTGGAAATGTCGCAGGATACTTTGAAACTGTTGAAATCGAGGGAGTAGAACTGAAGGAGTTTTGAAAGGTGGAACTTTCTGAATCAAAGAATGCTATAAAATCTACCCAAAACGACTTCCCACCGCCTTTGGATTCTGAAGATGCATTCAACCTTTGCTATAAGCAGGGTTGGGGATAGATAAATAGGCATAGTGGATGCTTGTGTCAACTGAAAACTCTTTCAAAACGTCTGCTGATAAATCGGAGGATCCTAGTCATAACCGGGGAGGGACCTGGAAGATCAGGTGCCATTTGTCCGTAACGTAGTCTCAGCTTCTTCAAACCTGAAATTTATTTTCGAGCCTTTCCTCCGTTAAACTCAACAGATTCATGGTCGAATGGAAGTATGAGGACGATCCAGGTCGCCTTCAACGCAGCCAGATAGAAGGACATGCTGAGCGCGCTCGAAAACACCTTCCATATTCCCGAGTCCCTTTTGCAGATGATGAAGGACTATCTCAAGGATCGGGAGCTGTTATATGACAACACAGCAGGGACGCAACGAAAAAAAATCGCAGCTGTAGCAGTGTAAGGCTCGAGTCTGAAACCTGATTTCTGAAACATCTCCTACGACGGCATCCCTGGAATGGAGATGACACTTTCTTGAGAGGGTATGCTGTAAGCAGATGACATTGCCGTTCCAATTACTACACCAATGGAGCGCAAAGAAAGCTCAACCAGGTCACAAAGTGCAGAACATCTCTGGATGGAAGAACATGGTCTAGGTCTGGCTACAAAAAAATAAGGAGATAGTCTTCAAAGTTGGATCTGAAGGACCAGTCTTTAATACGAAGCTCACTTCCTGACAACAGATAAGGTTTGCATCTGAACGAGCTGCGAAGACCACATTCATCGCTAAACAGATTATCTACTGGCAAAAGTAGATGGTTCTCCGGCCAGCAAACGAAGGCTCCTAATGACAATTTGTCACGCCATCCTACTGTATGGTTGTGAGATGTGGATCGACGCATAGCGGCAAGATTGCAATACAGAAACGCGGAGCTCTATGAGAAGCAAGCTCGTACCGAACGGTATCGGAACCAGCCATTCTCGTGTGTCCTAATCCCCTTACGGAAGAGAGAAAGAACGTTTACAACAAGAAGACGAAAATCGGAATGTAAGCAGCAACAGAGGAAGCAATGAAGCTCACCACACAGCAGTTGCAAGAGAGATGGAACTGAGAAAGCAAAGGGCGATGGACCGCGAGGTTTATCCCAGATGTTGCTGAATGGAAGGGACGGGAACACGGTGAAATGAGACCCGATATCAGCATTTCAACCCTAACCTGCACAAGACGGGTAAAACAAGTTGTCCAGCTTACCAGTATGACGACTCTCAAGCAGACGACGCAAACCATCGGTTTCCCAGCAGTGGCACTGGAAAGCGATTCAGTGTCAATGGAGATGGATTCACTCGGAGAAGCATTGAAGTTCTAGGTGGAACAGATCCTAGAAAATTGAGTCATATTTAGACAGATTTGGCTTACCTTCAATAAAAAGAGGACGCATACAGAAGAAAAGGAAACCCTGTTCCACTTTCTCCGTGGCTGCCCGGCACTAGCCAGAATCAGGCATCTTCACACCGAGCAAAGCCTTCTTCAAGGAATTATCACCTGAAATTCACAGGCTGGATTTGAAAATTCCTCTTTTAGTCACACCCATCAACAGTCAGGTCACGTGAGTTGTGGTAACAGCCACTTCTATACAATTTGGAATGCCATACAAATATTTGTCCATTCCTTGACTTTTCAAACCAAAATGTCATTTGAAACCAAGACACATGCTCATTTGTTAGTGAAACCCTTTAAGGAATTGAGGTCAATCCATTTGCATATATTCATTACGACGCTAGCTTTCACCTACCACAGCAGTAAGGCAGCCCATTTAACCAGAATAAACTGAAACCTAAATATAAACGAAACAACCACTGATTGACTCAATTAAAAGTAACAAAATCCTTACAAAACTATGTCCTTCGGAGCCACCACAAGGGAGAGACTCAAATTGAAATTCACCAAAAATGAAGAGAAATTGTCCTCGCACAAGACAACAACCAACCCCGAGCCCTTAAAAGCGGCCAAAAGTTCACTCTACCACCATTCGCATTCGTACGTAAATAAATTTCAATTTAGGACATGTGTTCACACAAAAAAAAATAAAAAATAACGTATCACCTGCAGAAAAGGCACTTAAGGGAAAATTGAAAGAAAAAAAAACCAGCAAAACTGACGTTGGTACAGTACACAGGGCGTGCACCCAGAGACACACGCAAAAACTCACAAAAAAGGACTGAAAAGCGAAACAGTAAAACCAAGAGACTAACCGTTTCGCTTTGACGTGTGAATTTTTTTTTGATTTTTAGGACCCTTTCTGTACATTGCATTGCATTGTCGAGTGTGTAGAGACATTCATTCGGACGGATATTCTTAAAACGGAACCAGTTTATGGCAAGTTAAAGGAATTGTTTTGCAAAACCCTATCTTGATGGACAACCACCAGCATATGGAGAGAGATCCTTGGAAAGGGGAAAAATTAAATGAATGTCTTGATGTTCTGCATTTTATTCAAATTTCATTTGACCACGAGTAGGCATGTATGTATGTCTGCTTGGAGTTAAGGGTTATGCATTTCATTTGGAGTAGATATACCTTCGTTGCCCCAAGGGTGGCAGTGGATAGCGGCTGGAATATTAAAAAAATCGGTTGCTTTGTGAATTATACTTGAGGCTTACCATCGCGAAGCAGGTGCAGAGACAGACCAGCAGTAAGCAGGTGCAAAAAAAAAAAAACTCCGATCCTGTGGGAGAAAAATCTGTTAAAAGGGATTTCGTTTGCTTTTATAACCAATTTTTCAGTGAGCAGGTGGAAATTATTTCAAGGAATTAGCTGCCATTTAGTGGGATTTCTTTTGTTTAACCATTCGATTTGAGGGAAAAGTTTCAGCGCAGCTTAAACGGTGGAATAATAGAGCTTGTAGAGGGAATGTGTACCTAAGTAGGAAGCGAAAGAGGGCAAATCAATAATTTGGACTTGTTAAGGAAACGTAGTAGAGTCGCAGTCGATGCTGAGGATTTGGAAGGAGAATTTCTGTAAACTGTATAACGGCGATGACGAACCAAACACCGCTGTTATGCAGAATGAACCTTTCAACCTGGACGATGTAGACCACCAATTCCGTCCATCCGACCTGGATGAAGTGAAGATAGCCACATCGAAGCTGAAATCCAACAAAGCTGCTGGAGCAGATGGCCTGACTGCCGTAAAATATGGTCGGATGACGGTATGCCCGATAAATGGAACCTCAGCATTGTTTGTCCGATCCTCAAGAAAGGTGACCTTCTAAACAGCGCCAACTACAGAGGTATTAGTCTTCTTAACATCGCCTACAAGATTCTATCTGCCGTATTGTGTGAACGTCTGAAGCGGTTCGTCAGCAACCTGATTGGTCCATATCAGTGTGGCTTTAGGCCAGAAAAGTCCACCATCGACCAAATATTCACACTACGGCAGATTTTGGAAAAAACTCAGAAGCTCCAAATCGATACACACAATCTATTCATCGATTTTAAGGCCGCATATGACAGCATCTATAGAGACGAGCTATACAGCGCTATGTCTAGTTTTGGCATCCCTGCCAAACTTGTCCATTTGTGCGGGATGTCGATGGAGAATGCACGCTGATCCATTAAGGTCGGTAAAGAATTCACCGAGACTTTTGATGTCGGTCCGAAAAATCTTCAAATCCGCCCCCGAGGGACAGCGAAGTAGAGGAAGACCGCGACTCAGGTGGCGCACGCAAGTTGGAGAGAACCTCAACCAATTTAGCGTGCAAAACTGGATGCAGCCAGCTAAAGATCGAGCTGGCTGGAGACGCTTGTTGGTTGAGGCCTAGGTCCATCCCGAACTGTAGCGCCACATTAAGTAAGGAAACGAAAACCTAGACACTTAACCAGCTGAACTTTGCGTATGCTTGACAGAAAAGGGTATTATAACCTTCACACACAGAGGGCAGACGTTTAGAAGAGATCACTCTACAATAGGAGCAGTGAAGGAAATGTAAGAACCGTTCAGACTGCAAAGCAAAATAAGAAATGCGATGTAAAACAAGCTTGTAACTCGGACAGGTGGTCAAGCATTCTAAACGCACTAAAAAAACACCTTTAGGGTACCGCTGTCCCTTTTGCGGATGGTGAAAGAATATTCCATAACGAAACCATAGAGGAGGAAGCTCATAGAAAGTAATTCACATCAGGAGCAGCTCAGGCCTCAATACTCGAACCGAATTTATGGGCCAGTAAGCTCTGCCTTGAACAGGAAGAGCTGGGCACATTCTAATTTGAGAGAAGGCCTAGCGTATTTGCGTGCCAGTAAGCTCTGGGTAGAACAGGAAAAGCTGGGCACGCTCTAATGTGAGAGAGAGAGGGAGAAAGGAGGCCGAGCATATTTGCGTGCCGTCTTTTTGCGTCTAGCTTAGGCCGAATCCTAACTTCCAAATACATAGCCAGATTGTCAAAAATTGCACCAAGATTCACGTGTTAACATCCCTGACAAACGTTCTGTCATTCAACTGTCAAAGTCCTCATGACTAAGCTACCAAAATGGCGCTGATAATAGTCGCCGGTTTCCTTAAGGTGGTTGCACAGTAGCAAACATTTGTCATTGAATTTATTTCGAACTTCGAAATTGTCGTTCGACTGGAGTTTAATTTCGAATTTACTGACACCAATGACTAAGTTCTCAGTCATCTGTCATTAAAAGTTATAAGGAGCCAAGAACGAACCCAACCGATCCAAGTTCGCTGACAAATCTCTCTGGAATGTTGATCTCCATGACAGTGACCGTAAAATTTGAAATAAAAAACGATGATCACCTCATCTCCCAGTGCGACACGCAAGCATGATTCCACCTTGGACTTTCATCAAGTGTCAAATTCTCAGACACTCCAAGAGAACTTCGTGGAGATAGATATTACTGTACGCATCCCTGAACACCGAGTAGCACCCAGACGAGGAGTGCGACGTTTTTTTTTTTTCGTTTCTTTTTTTTTTGCATACTCTCCCCCAATCGCGTGTCGCTGTATTGTTCCTGGTGTTGTGCCTTCTTTCTTTGTCGCACTTGATGACAACACCACCAACGTAAAGTCGCTCACCTTGGACTAAATTCGTGTTCCACGACAGTAAAACGTAAGAACAGACATCCATGTCGACAAAGCTGAGTACAAAGCAGTCAGACGAGAACACAAAAAGGAAGAAGACACAGTGCGCGAGATATGAAATGAAATGATTCAGCCATAAAACGGAAGCTCCCTAACACGAGGACTGCGGGGATGAAGACGAAGACTGAGGATGAGAATTGACAACGAGAACTGAGGACGAGGACTGAGGAGTACCATGACAAGAGAATCGTTGCAGATTGAATTTCGCGATAGCATAGCATAGCAGCAGAAGCATCGCCATAGCTGCGGCTACCTGGATGCTGCAGCTACAAGTACGTGCTGCTCCCCCTCCATGCATGGATGAGTCAAGAGGATATATTGTATGAGCACGATAAGAATTTTTTTTTCTTTTTCTCGTCCGGATTTGGTATCACTCCACATCGACGAGGCAGTGAAGTGGTGGAGTGCAAAAGAAGTCTTCATTCATGTCGGGAGGGTAAGTTCTTTTCTTACTGTTTTTTTTTTTTTTTTTTTGGTGAGAATGCCTAATAAATCGTCCGACAAGGTCGTCCCTGACACATGCCCGAATGAAGGCAGGATGGGATCTGGGATAAAGTATATATTTCCTCGTCGGACATGTGTACATGGTTTTTTTTTTTTTTTTGTTGAATTGGGAAATTATTTCATTTTGATTGTTGCCTGGATTAAGATGCTAATGTGTCCCGTTCCTTGGTCGGTGTTTACTTTTCAGGCGAATTTAATGCGTCACATTGAATGAAACGATGGACTGTGTTGAAGGCGGTTTCAATTTCTGTCAAAACATGCTCATATATCACTAAGACCGGGACCAAAACGTGTACGGGACACGTTAGGGGAATTGAATCAGATTAATTGGCAAGGATACCGTCATAAATTGTGTGGTAAGCTTTACAAGATATTGTAAGCACATAGTCAGTGGTTTAATTTCGAGTCAATTTATGCACTCGAATAGATTTTAAGTCGCATATGTAGGAAATCCTTTGAGAATATGTAATCTCAACGATGTTAGTCTCAAATGTAAGCACGAGTTACTTACTCAATCCAATTGGATTTGTTGGGAAAGATTATTGAGGAGGATGTGGACTGAAAAGCAATGATATAATCAGAACGAATGAAAGAAATGAGGTTATGCAATGATAGAGTGCCAAAGCTGGGGTTAACTTAGATTTGAAAAAGGAAATCACTGGAAATACTGTAGTTCTAGTCAAATAAGATGCTGTGAATCCTTGGCAGTTTTCAAGTGAGATTTACGGTTGAAGCACATGTGGCTTTTGTAGAACTTCCTATAAGAGTAGAAAGACGAGAAAAAGCCCATTTGAGGTTTTGGGACTACTGAGGGCGTCACGAAATTCTATGAAGAAGAGCCCCAAAGACCTAGAAATTGTCTTTTTGTGGCGAATCTCTTCTCAGGACTAAATCTAGATCGGAAGTGCATCAAGAGAAGTAAGGCGACTCTTTCAAGTCTCAACTCCGATATAGAATGAACTTTAATAACACCCCTGTCAGCCTTAACTATTCTGCTGGTAAACATATTACAACTAGCTTACAGCTAGTCTGTCAGACCAACCGTTTTAAAGCAACTTTAATCGGCTTTAGCGACGGTCTTTTGATAACCATGCCTGTAGCTATACAGCTATTTCATGTAATGTGATGGTTGCGTAAGAAGGACTGCTGTTCAGATTTTCAGTCGACATTCCCTGTGTTTTACCCGACCATCACCACGAAATCTGTGGTTTGACAAAGAATGTCGGTAGGTACATGCGACAAAAAAACGAGGGTTTCTTACGACTTTAACGACCAAAAAAGGGCAAGAAGGCCCACTAAATTGGTAGACGTTTCGCCTTGTGGCCTTGATTTCAGTTAATTGCTTAAAAATATCCTTGGTAGAGGCGGATTTCACAGGTTTTGGCAAAGACTGGATTGTATTGGGTTTTTGTCATCACGGCAGCAAGCTTTTGGGCCCTTTGTTGGCAGTTGCTTATTCCTTGACTTAGTGAGTCAACTGATTTAGTCAGTTTCTTCTGATTCTGCTCACCTTCGGTCATGATTGCCGTTGTTTCTAAGGAGCTCGAGGCTAGGGTCCACAGATGGCATTAGCATTGTGATGTCGGAAGTTCTGCTCTCTACCGTCTTGCTGGGGGATCTGATCATAGAAGGGATTGTTTCCATGTGAATTGCCCTGATGGTGTTGTTGTATCACTGTGACGTTAAAGTTGGAGATGGTACAAGAGGATGGTAATCATCCTCTTCCAGGATCCTTCTTTCTTTTTAGAATGTTTACCTTCTTCTCCTCTTGCATGTTGGAATCCGATTCGCGAGATCTTCAAAGAAGAAGTCATTAGCTACACTGCTGCTAGGGGGCAGGTACGTCTTTAGTTGTCAATGTGAAGTTCACCCGGTATTCGAATACTACGTTCGCGACTGAGTATTTCTGCCCACAGGGGGTTTGGGGACGACAAAAAGCCGGCAAAAGAAGGCGCCTCAATGACATTCATTGGACCAAAACCTTTCTGTGGGGTAAGCTAGCAAATCACACTTTGTAAGACATGCAACAAGTCTGCATGCAAGAATCCAGAAAAGCTAGGATAAGCATGTTCAAAGCTGTTATTACCGACCCGACACCTTCACAGAGAATATCTAGTTTCTTTGTGAATCTCGACAGACAAAACCTTTGAGTCCTAATTGGAATTCACTACGGACACTGCTGCCTTAACCGGCATCTTAACCTTCTTTGAAAGTGAAGAGACTTCTCCACACATTCTATCGGAATGCCAGTCTTCTTTCAACTCAGAACGAGAATTCTTATTGGCGAAGTTATCCCAATGCAACAGCTTGCTGCACTCCACCCAGAGAAGTTCCGGAACTTCTTGATATCTTCTGGAGTGAAACAGTTCGTCTAGAATACGTAAGGAATCCTGTGTCGCAGTGTCAAGAACTGTGTACAACTCTCCTGAACACGCACAACACAATGAGTTCCATGTTTGGTTAAGATGCGACAAACATTTGTCGACATTTGTAGAAAAAGTGGTTTCTGTGGCTCAGTGATTACTGCTACAAGACAGGCATTGGCAAACCTGAAACTGTGTAGGACCCTTCCTTTGCTGCAAAAAATAGAACACCGCGTACACTTTGAATGGTTGCGAAGAGCAAGGACTTGGTTTTTACGAGTAGAAGTTCGTTCAATTCCTTTCCTGGTTAGTGTTGACAACCTAAGCTCTTTATAATTGGGTGTTGTAGATGCCTACTGTGCTTCCAGTATGGGAATTCTACAGCTCGAAACAAAACAGAAAAAAAAAAAACAGATCGATAATGTTCTTAAAGTAAACGACTATTCCTCCCCTCTACACCAGAGCTTCCCGCACATAAAATTCAAATTAACAAATTGTAATCCATACAGACGTCGTCCTTGAACTTAAAATCCCTGAAAATAGCAATTCTGCTTATATTACACGTTTCCCATGGGGCACATCTGGTTGTTGTTTGAAAAATGTACCAACAAATTGTATATAAGCCAATTATACCGCTATCCGCCACTCATAATTATGTTTTCCTTCATTTTTGTTTCGCGTTTACTAATTAATTAATCAAAAAAAAAAAAGAAAAAAAAATCCAATCCGCTTTCAATAAGCATCTGTCGAAGCAAATAACTTGACGGATGAGCCTCTGGGCAGAGGATTCAGAAACATCCATCCATCATTCACTATCCGTTGCTTGATGTCAGCATCATCTCGTTCAATATTCCGAAGCAGCGCAGCAGTAGCATTCATGATTCATTTGAGAGATTGCACTAGCATTTCTATTTTCGAAGCGTATTTCGTTTGAGATTATTTGCATTTGCATCCGAGTATAGAGGATGGTACTTTGCATCTGCTTTGTGTCCCATCGTCATTTTTGCTTGTACTTTTTGCTCCTTTTGCTATCTCTCCACTTGGAAAAAGTTCTATTTTTACACTCTCAATTTAGTTGAAGCATTTTGCGATGTTTCTTCGCCCAGAATGCTGGAGAAAGTGGAAAATGGATTTGGGAAATTGGAAAATTGAAACAAAATTACGCCCAAGTGGGTTTGAATGGTTTACTCTTCGCAGCAGGAAGTACACCCAACGCTTTTCAAGAGTGCACAATTTATTATTATATTCAGCGTGTTACAACTAAAGTAAATGATGTGACACCCGCTTAAATGTGGTGTGGACGATGCGATGTGAATGACATTAATGCATTTCGAAATGGTTGCTTTGGTTTTAAGCAGGAAACACATGGATCGCTGTCAGACATGCATTTAAACTGTGCGAGTAATTTACAAATTTTTCATAAAAAAACGAGAACCATGGGCGTCTTGAGTGGAAGCTACGTTGGGTTTGTTAGCTAACTCATGCTGAATAGCTGAATGTGACTAAAAATGATCTGTCAGTGGTTTCATTCTACAAAAAGATTTGTCACATGGTTAGGGCAACGCTTTTATCGGACACAAGCGCCTGTCTATCTCTATGTCCACGGACGGATCTAAAACAAGCAAAACAGTCGGTGCCGATGTCTTTTCAGAAGACCTTGACATGTCCGGACAGAAACTGGATGAGATGGTAGTTGCTGTCCCAGTATGCTCTCTTTGTCCAGAAATCGATGGTGGGAAACTTGTGGGTCCATCTGCTGAGTTACCCTACCTGACTTGCCACAATGCTACAGATATTGGCCTTTTTTTCAGCTTTGCTCCTCCTGGTAACGCAAGCCTCTTTCCGGTTCACGGTTAGAATTAAGCTTAAGGTAATCCCTTTGCATCTCGTTGGCAAGAATGTCGATGAAGACCATTCCGGCTATAACACAGGCTGCTTCGTCTGAAATTGGTTCGGAAACCGCTGATGAGAGCTTTCTTCGTGTTTCCTTCGTAATAAGTGACCCCGCCCAGACCGCGGTAGTTTATTGAAGGATTGAAGTGACCACTCTCGATAGTAGGAGTCCTTCTGGCGTATCTGGGCTTTTTGCTGGAGTACTCGACATGCGTTTTGAAGATCAGACAAACGTCAATGGTTTGTCATAATAAGTTTGACGTTTACACCATTTGTCGACAAATAACAATCGCTTTAGGAATAAAGCAACTACCCCTCGTTACTCCAACCCTAAAACTTACAATCGTTGCATAATACACTCCTCGAATCTCCTCGAATGAATGCAATTTGAATCTCCTTTTGGAGGGAAGTACATAGTTTCACATTGTGGAATGGGACACAACCGAATTCCCAATTCCCAGAGTGAATATTTGGAACAGAATTTGTTTTTTTTTTTTTGCATCTCGCATACGGAATGCCTGTGCTCTACGCTTTCTTTCACAGTCACACACATCCGAGGAAAGGAAATAAATCCGCGACCACATCAATCGGTAAATCGCAATCGGAAAACCAAAAAACACGCTGGCACACGACGACAACGAACGTTGCTCCAATTTCGTTAACTAGAACTTGCTGCTGCTGTTGCTGTCGAGGTCGAGTGCCATGCCACCGACCGGCCCCCTGTCCCTTTTGCAAGTATCATTGCCGAATGGAGTTCTCTTCCGTACTGGCGCCCCTCCTCAGCGTAGCCTCTGAACGCAGTAGAGGATATTAAAGCAAAAATCGTTAGGATTTTTCCGGGCATGAAATTTCGTTTTTCCCAGATTAACTTTGAACGGGTTTTCAGTTTTTTTTTTTTGTGTGGCAGGAGATGAGATGACTGGACGACAACGACGGATGCAGAACGAAAATGAAAATGAAAACGAGAACGAGAGTAATCCGCTTGCATGCATCTGGTGCTTCGGTTGATTGCTTGTGATGCAAATGCGATTTTGTGACGCAGGACTCTCGACACGACACAATGGGACTGTAAGACTTGTTGTTGCGTTTTGTTGCACCGCACCTGTTATCAGATGTAATTGGGATCTCCTTGTAATCCTTCTACGAAATTATAATCCAGACTTGAGATGTCTCCACCCACATATACACAAGCACGCTGACATTTAACAACATTGAAATTGCATGCTAATGGCGTGCAATTGTGTGTTGCAAATACTTTACATGCGGGCATGCTTGCACGAAACTGTCAGGGGAATAATAGCCCACAGAGTGTGGGCTTAATTAAGTCGTTGAGGTTGACAAATTTGCCAAGTTTAGTTCATTGACACGATTACAGACATGAAATGTTGGAATTGTTAGGTTTCGTAGCAACAATAGCGTGGAACCGGAATGCAATTTAAAGTTGCTTAACTCGACGTAATAGGTCGTTTCTGGTTATTGTCAAGGAATTTCCATTGTTTCATTGCAGAGTTGGTTCTAGTGCTTAAGACGTCCCGTGAATAAAATATTTCCAGGTCCTGTTTCATGCGGGAAATTTTAAATTTTTTTTAGGAAGGAAGTAGCAGTGAATGGTTTGAATTTGCTTCCTAAACACTCTTAGTTTGAAAGGCTTGCTACAGGGTTCCGACTGCCCTATTCACAGGTGTCCTTACTAAGCATTGTGGAATGGATAACTCTGCCTAAAACCTCTGGTAGTATTTAAGCTCTGGGGAATGCCTTTTCCGACTTTGACGAAGCACCAATGTAAAACTTGAGTCTAGCTTAAGCTATTTCGACTTTTTAGTTGCCATCATCCAACTTGAGAGGGGGGAATGGTGTCTTTAGAGTTGCAGCATCAAAAGTGTTGCGACTTTGTCTCCTTTTGAACCGCTTTTTCCTATTGAAAAGGACCAGCTCCTCTTTAAGATGGATTGACACTTAGGCCACAGCGGTTTCTTTACGAAGTCAACTTGTTTAGGGTACTTATCTGCCACGATATCGTCTGCCTTCGCAACTAAACTCCACATCTTCTAGCTTCAGAAATAGTTCGTTGAGGACTAGATTCCATAGAAGAGGAGATAGTACACCTCCCTGGGGTGTACCTCGGTGTAGCTTTCTCCTAGCTGAGCTGAAAAAACGATTGCAATACACGGTGTCCTGCAGAAGAAAGTCAAGAATTCTCTCCAAAATTTTCAATCGAAAGGAGTTCAAGCTTATCGCCCTGAAATCCTTAGGGAATGTGTGTGAACTACTTTTACTTCAATCCAGGTTAAACCAGAAGCTAGACAGTTTCTTAGTATACTCTGCTAAAATGTGTTTTACATCTGGGAAGTCCCTTTGGAGTTATGCGGGGAAGATGCCACATCGGGTCCTGGTGCTTTGTATAGTTCGAAACTGCAAACTGTCCCTTCAGTTGCTAGGGAACTCTATTTACCCTAGCAGATCTAGAGATATTTCATCAGAATCTATCCTCGACATTTGGACACTTTCCATTTGTGGTATTTTAAAGAGGACCATACGTAGCCTGGAAGATTCCCAAATAAACCCTGTTTTGCAGCAGTTTCTCTTATTTCTTTTCGTACGCTCAGGTCCATCCGTCAAACTTTCTCCGTCTATGAATTTTCCACTTTTCCAATCTTACTGCCACAGTTATTTCCCGTTCGAATTTACTGCAAGTAAAAGTCCTCCCCTGTCAAACAAAAATCACTTTATGTGCAATGAAAACACGTTTATGAAATTAGCCAATCTGACAGTCAAAATCTTTGACTTTACCCCTATTTGACAGTTGACATGACAACTCAAGGAAGTAAACAGAAAATTTCATTTGACACTTAACCCAGAAATGTCTTACTTTCCACCATTTTAACTTCATAATTACCAACAGTTAGGTAATTATTATTATTATTTTTTTTTTACAACCTATTAATGCGAGAAAATGTCGCCAGTCATTAATGATTGACAGCTTCAACATCTATACTCGTAATTGGTAATTACTTGCGAAAACAGCATGTGCAAATTAAGATCAAAACCTCACTGGGCAGCATTTTAATTGAAAATTAATGTGCCAACGCTTGTCGAGGTGCGCCAGAAGTCATGTTGTGTGACCAAGCCACCTGTCACTCGTCATACCGGTGTCAATACGTGTGTTTCTATGTTCCAAACAACACACACATATACGTATGAACTCATAAAAGTATGTTTTACTGCAAATTAACAGTCGAGTAGGTATAGAACCAACGGCGGTTTGTGGCCATTTTTTTGCTTTTGCTAATTTACCGTGACATCGGTCACTGGGTTTTTGCGTGATTGCCTGTCGGCTTAAAAGCATGGAAATTGCATTTTGACGGGCAACTATAAAACTCTTAACGTGCGTTTAACTCCTTCTCTTCTCTTTCGTAATGACTTTCATAAATATTTTGATTGCCAACACTGTGTTTCCTTCAGCCATTTTGACAAAAGGATTTCATTTTTCCGTTTCAGATAACATCAAATCGCTTTTCGAAGGGAAAGACGTCGCGTCGGTCGTAGAGGGAAAAAAAAAAGTATATTTGGCGAATTTCCCAGATAAAAAGGATTCTTCTTGCAGTCGCTCTTGAAAGTGGTAAGTAGTTTGAATGTATGGCTAGGACTCAACTTCCGGTCGGATGATGTGTTTTATACGTTTATGTGTGTGTATTTGACGTACGGCAAACCAGGGGGCGAAACATTATCCACACTAAATAACCTCATAAATCTTAAGTAGCAATGGAGTCATCCTGCAAGAGAACCATGAACACAGTCCTTCACCATGAGATGTGTTCTGTGTGCTCCTTGCGGCAATGTATAGAACAAAAAAAGACGACTCTTTTAGCTTTTGGCAGGAAATCTTCATTAAGTCTTGCGTTGGTCTTATGAAGTCTCTCCAACGTCAGTATTTATAAATGAAGTGACATTAAAAACTTTTCAAGCGCGATTTATCGTTCCAGTTAGTGGATGTTAAATGGAAGTTGCAAATCCTTGCAGACTTTGGAGTGTGATGGGGATTTTTCTAGAAAATTAGTCCGATGATTTAGGTGGCAAAGGGGAGAATGAAATTTGATGGGTTTTTGAGAAGTCGATAAGCATTCCTTGTGGTTTTGTTTGTATGCAGTGAGGTGCCTTAGAGCAATGGAGGTCCACTACTTAAAAGGTGTCTGCTCCTGAAACTCATTTTGTTGAATGAATGGTTATTCAACCAAGGTGTTCCATTAAGTGTTTGGAATGGATCTAGGGAAAAGAAAAAGGTCTTTTGATAGTTTTCGGTTAGAAAAATACACCACCATCGAGATCTTCAATACGACTGGAGGTTTTAAACAGGTCGACACACTGCCATGAAGCTTCTTGAACCTAGTACAGGAGAAAATAGTGCAAAAGTTCCAGTTAAGCACTATTTTCCACTTGGCAAATATCTTAAATGTGTCTGGTTGTCAACGAAGAGGAGACAAACACCAAGACAGAGCGTTATGATAGGCAGCTATAGCTTTAAGGTAGTAAAGTGCTTCGTCTTCCTAGCCTTTGCTACTTAAGAGAATGCGATTGAGTACCTACAACGGATCTAAGTTGAGGATGTGACAACGTAGATGCCAAAACGGACACATTCAACTTATATGAAAGCCCAACCAACTTCTTCAATGATCTGGGTCGAATTGTCAAACCAGCCACCGCAAGTCATTCTTAAATTCCTTCGGAACTCGGGTTGGTAATCCTTGTCTATTATTTTAGGTTTTCTACACCGGGGAACAATAGATCCTTTGAGATCCAAGTGAGGCTGTACATTATAAGGTACAGCCACCCCTAGGCAGGTAGAGGTGGCGGTTCAGCATGAACACAAGTAGCACTAGATGCGCCTTTTTGTGCCTATATGTGCAGCCACCCCTACAACCTAATTTTTTTCAACGAAATAAGCGCAAAGATTCAACGTGTACGCGTCTACAAAGATTAAGGTGGCTAGATCCGGTAGAGCTGATGACCAGCAATGCTCTAGCTCGAAGAATCATCGATTCTATCTCTGAAGAACTTTGCAGAAGAGGATGACTTCATCTTTGATGGCGAAAGCAAGTGAAGGGTGACCAGAATCAACTGGAGACAGCTGGCTTTAGATCATGCTGACTGAAGAAGCTTATTGGTTGAGACCCTGGTTTGCCCCACCTTGACGGAGGGTAAAGGAGAAGATTCAACGAAGAGCTTCACTGGATGTACCACAACATCGACTTAGTCAACAAATTCGATTGCAACGTCTAAATCAACTGGGTCAGGTGAAGCACATGGAAACCGACGCTCTCGTTCGAAGAGTTTCCGATTCCATATCGGAGTAAGGACACAAAGAAAGACCACACCTCACGAGGGGCGCACAGTTGGAAAGAGACTTCGTCCAATTTGGTGTAAAGGCTAAGCTAGACTGAGGGGCCAGTTGATTGAGGCTCAGATTTTTGCAGGACTATAGTGCCACTATAGCGTCCATCGGGCTCATCTTTTTTTTCTAAAACTGTAGGAATAGATTTGTTTGGGGATTTTTTTTTTTTTTTATAATTCACTTGCGCTAAAGGGGTTATGAATACCCTTTACTCTCATACAGAGCTAGTGTTGGTGTAGTGATTTCGAAACTCAGATGGCTCTAAGGGTGGTTGGTGTCCAGAATGACTGGGGAGAATTGTTGGTACTGTTGCCATTGCCATAAAATTCACAGTATTGGATGTGTATTGGGAAGGATATGAGAAATGTTGGCACAAGAGTGCATGTGATCGAAAGGATCTTTCTGTTTTTATAATGAAAGTCAGGATGTGCTTCCTGTCCCAGCTTCTTCTGTCGCATTCTCACTAATGCTGGACAGTTATATGGGAAGTGTTCAATGTGTTTTTCTTCATCCAGTCTGTGCATGTTGAGGTTAATTTGTCAAAAGCCAAGATCCTTTTTGGAGAGAGAAGGTTATTTTACGATTGATTTTGGCACTAGGCACTTCGAGAGGTTTACCCAATTATCTTGAAATAACTTTACATCCTCTCGTTGGTTGCGGTTTGATTACTGTCAGTGCACCTCCCACTGTGTTTTCGCCAGGACTTCTCAGTCGACAGCTATAATTGTGGAGCCAATAGACATAGAACATTCCAGCTAAGAGGGTCTTTGAATCGCAGCCACCTGGCTCACGAAGAAAAGGGATACCGAACCTTTAGCTTAAAGATCGGGCAATGCCGGACCCTAGAAACCTTGGTCTAATAAATGTGAAGCAGCGTGCTCGGATAAAAAGCGGCATTAGTTCAGGCTCAGAACCTCCTGGAGTTTCATCGAGATATGCCTCCCGGTTATAAAATAACTTCAGATGAACCATGAAGCAATAGAATAGAAAAGATAGTATGCAACCTTGTGGAACTTCATAAGATGTTTCTTAATACCTTATAATTTATGGTAGTGTGCATTACATGAGCGGATCTAATCAACCGTCATGTCCTCAATTCGAAAACACACTATCTCGTCGTTGCACAACAATTAGCCATTTCACATTTTAGTATTCATAATTCCATTTGCAAATGAAACAACTCCCAGAAGGTGAAACAAACTAAATGAATGCCTCACCCAACGTGTACATCTTTAACACTCCTCCTATGTAAAGATTCAAATCTTTAACACCTGCAGAGAGTTCGTTTGACATTTTGAATGCCCCTGGCTATACCTACCGTGGCATTCAATTTATCGCCCGAATGAGCCACCAAGAAACATTAAAAACTTCATTTTCTCACCTTCTCACCTTTTAAAGATAGATTTGTAGCTACATTTGCCTGCATAGATCAAATCCGATACAACTGGACAAATACAGAGATGGAGACTTTCCCTCGAGCTAAGACTGCCATTAGCCAACGTCGACGCAACGGCGTACATGGATGTGAACGAAACATATTAACAAACTAAGCAAACTCCTGAGTATCACTGGCTTTTAGCACCCGTCCTCTTTGCATCTCTCGAGGAACACACGTTGCAATGCTGCTGCTGGTTAGTTAGGTCTTAACAAATAGTCACACAGCTTCAGATACATATCGCCAGCTAACGAGATTTCCAATTAAAAGATGGAAACTTGCTTTGCTTGGATGATTTGTCTGACAGTTCTGTTGGTAACCAAATGAAACAGCTTCATGCCAGCCGCCCCATGATTGGTTTGTGTTTTACGGAAGAAACTTTGCTACTACCCCATGCGCTTAATGAAGTGCGGAAAGTTTATTTACTCTTCCAAGTCGCTTTGGTCTGAGGAATTCCCCAACGAATTGGGTCATCAACGTTTTACCAGAAATGGTTATGACGTTGGAAACATCGCGTGTAATTGCCAGTATTACGAGTGAAGTGCTGCCAAACATGGTCGGCTTTTGGCATGACAAAACAAATAGCAACGACCTAGGAGTGTCTCGGAATGTGTCCAATTTGTTTATATCAAGCTTCACTTCATCCACTGCACAGTGAAACCTGAAAGAATCTTTTTTTTACTCTCGTCTCTGTCCATCTGTCTGCAGCGACTGTGAATGAATTTTTATCTCTGATTCACAAGAACACCATCCCATTGATGACAAAAAAAAAATACGAATGCACACACCTACATGCCAGGCGGTGGTGCATGTTCCACAGGAAGACGTGGGTTTCTGAATTGTGTATATCCAATCGGTTGATCTCCCGCAGAATTTTGTTTTCTTTTGAATGAAATGCCGAAATGGTGGCTGTAAAAATGATGACAGCAACAAACGTCTTCTTGTGTCAGTTTGACAGATGTCAAATGGCAGGTGATTATAGAAAATTATCATGAATCTTCAATTAAATTTTAGAAATTAATCAATTTTGTTGGACTACTTCCACTTAAATGTGCACAAAGTAGCAAGGTATAGAGAGAGAGAGAGAGGGGAACAAAACTCTTCAACAACTTTCAGTTTGAGGTTAAGTGGTTGCATCAAGCGTATCGGGAAAGATCATAGCAAATGGGTATTTGCAACGAAAGTTTTTTTTTTTTTTTTGTAAAATAAAGTTTGCAAAACAATTTTCCAAGTTGCTGAGGGAAGAATGCACTTTGAATCAGAGATTACTTCTTGGAAACTCAATGAAGAGCAAATTCTTTACTTGCTCCTTATTGAGTTTCTTTTCTATGCCGCGTCAGGGGATCGAGAATACGAAAGTTTTGTTTTGGGGGCAGACACTTGAAAGAAAGGACTACTTAATGGAATAAGCGTTTGATCGAATGAGTACAAACGAGAGCAGGTACTGATAGTTGGAAGCATTGGCAAGTATTGTTGAATATCTAACGGAATTTCTTTTTTAACTGGAAAGTTAGAAAAGAAATGCATGGCTGAGGAAGGGATGACTTGAAAGTTGGCGAAATAGGACATCCTAATCGTGATGTATGTGAATGTCACGTCAGTCTACTGCATGTCTACGCTTAAATTCGTTGAACTAGATGTCAAAAGTGAGTAGTTTAGCGTCGTTTGCCTTTTCTTTGGAAGCATCCTGTTTGACTATAGAGCCTAGTTAGATTAATTCAGCCATTAGGCAACATGGACCACTTAGACAATAGTCGTGTATAAGTTGCTTCTTAGACGTCTAAACGTAGGAAAGACTTAGACGTTAATGCAATTTTTGTGAAACCTAAACAATTTTTGTGGAATTTAACTGCATTCAACGGTGTCAACTGCCCAGTTTGTCCATACTTTGTCTTTTCGTAGCACGTTGCATGTCATTTGAAGCTCAAAGTCGAGCTCGATTTAAATCTGTGATCAGTTTTCAAATCGGTAGAAGGACTTAGAAGCTAGGAACTATCTTTTGACATCGAAAGAGTGCTAAACTATTCAGGCGATAGCGTTGTGTAACGAATTCCCAAGTCTAGAATGTCAGTAGAGTTGTTGAATAGTTTCCAGTGGTGCCATTCATCGGAATAGTTCTGAAACATGTTTGAAAAGGCTTTGAGTCAACTCTCAATGTCGAAGAAGCCAACGACACCAACGTTGAGATCAAACGCAGAATAACTTTTGCCAACTTCGGTTTCTTTTGAGCTAAGAAGGCAATCGAATTGCAAAGCGGGGGATCGAACAATCAAATTGACGCTCTACAAGACCCTGTCCATTCCAATCCTCTTAAGGGGCGGGGGTATGAGTTTTGTTAAAAATGGATAAGGTTGCCCTCGGTTGTTTTGAAAGAAAAATCTTTCGGGTGATCTACGGTCCCGTCTGCACAGATTGGGAGTGAAAGTGGAAATGAAACGACGGACTATATGAGTTGTTCAGCGAGAGAGTCTTCGAATCCCACTCCGAAAGGAGGGCGCATTAGAGGAAGATCGTGATCTAGGTGGAGCGCGTAAGTGGAAAGGAACCTCAACCAATTTAGCCTCTCAAGTTTGTCATTGGTCTTGCTCAATACTGAGATGATCTTTGCTGACAATACGTGTATCCAGTCTCACTCCCAAGTATTTTACTACATCTCTCGTGGTTATTGTCTTCAAGCCTTCCTGTATCCCAAAGACAGTAGGAATACGCCTCCTAGGCAGCAGAGCTATATCTGTCTTTTCTGTTGCAATCCATGGTTAAACGCCTTTGGGCATCCTCAGTGCCCCGCGTGGTAATCACTGCCACGATATCATCGGCGTAACCAACCAAGTATGTCTTATGTTTAAGCATCTTCATTCGGAGGATTCCATCTTAGGAAGGCTCCACAAGTCCGATCCTAGGTCGTTTAAGATGTGTAGGACATGGACACCAACGCTCCGGACCGGAGGGTCGTCGAATCTAACTGGGAGACACAACGCAAAAGGGGAAGACCTTGCCCAAGGTAGCGCACATAATAATAGGGGACTGGAGGGCGTAATTAGAGGCGTTTAGCAAAGGACCGGGCTAACTAGAGAGACTTGTTAGTTGAGGCCCAGGTTGACTCTGAACAGTAGCGCCACCTAAGTAAGTAAGAACGGATCCTAGGATTGAGCTTGCGTGGGGCCAGTGGTAATGTTCCTCCTACGAGGTCTTTCTCTCTCTATTTCTGAGGTAGTTTTGCGTTTCTCACGTCTAGGGTTCCAAGTACGACGGTTTTTCTCGAGTTATGACTGCTTTGCTTGCCCTCCTGGAACTTCCTAACTACTTCCTCTGATGTTGTTGAGTGTCGCCTGCGCTTTGAACTGCTGATAAAATTCGTGGTTTCAGCATCCTCTCTAGGAGTTTTCCCGCTGTGTTTAGCATACATAGAGGTCTAGGGTTTCCAGATCCCCTTTAGATTTACTTTTTCCAGCAGTCCTTGTGAAAGACGCCTTCCTGAAGACAGCGGTTGCACATATTGGGTAGAACTCGAGGGGGGATTTTAGGATTACTTTCAAGACTTTCGCTGGTATACCATCTGGTCTGCCCAGTCTTATTTTCTAAAATTCCTCAAATTGAAGAGCACATCCATCACTCACAATCAAGTGTCACCACTCGTTACTTTCTTAATTTGAAGACCAACATCTAGAATCAGAGATCCCTTTTGAGAACCATGAGATGGAGTTAATTCACATTCTGTCAGTGATAACTGATTCCATTCAGCATACAACCACCTACGAGCTATCCTCATCATGACAGATTGTAGCATAAGGCCAAATTCATTTGTCCCGCACCATGTCTATCCAGAATGCCTGCACATAGTTTGAATAGAACTTTCCCTTTCCTCAACCAAACCGCATCCCACTCATCGTCAGACATCATTTCAGGTCATGCATACCAAACAATGAATAAATTTAGCAAACATCCCGTGTCCCGCTAAGTGTCAACCATTCTCACCTACGCCCAATATCCACAAAGTGCCTGTTCCGTGTTCCATTTTGCGAATATGCCGGCATGCAGCACATCCTCCGAACACAACAAATCATCCCCCGACGAGCACTCAATGAGCCTTAAGCCATCTACACCCACTCGGAGATCGCTGCGCCGCACTCTCGTCGTCGTTCCTCTCCCAAATTATCCATTTATGAGCTTTCTTTTGGAGCATTATCACTTAAGAGCTCCTTTCCCGTTGAATGGGGCGTGTGCACTGAAGTGCTGAACTGTAATGGACCCTAAAACCACCCACACGCACTCGGAAGCGACTGGGGCACCTGTAGGTGTATGTGTTTCGTGCATCTGCCTTCATCATTCCGCATTTTAGCTGCGAATTTAGACAACACAGACGTCTCACAGACGAGATTAACTTTTCGTGCTCAATTGACAACGACGACGACGATGGCACGAACGAGTTGACAGAAGGAGACACATTCTTGGAAATTATTCCATTGACTCTGGGCTGGTCGCGTGTGGGTCGTTGTGTCGTTGTCGTTGAGCTGGAGAAACTGACATCTCTCGAGCGTAGGTTTACATGATGATGACCACTTAGTGTTGAATTTGAATGGCAATAGGAATCCGCTGACGCGCTATAAAACACCAGTGTTAGCCGTGAATGAAGCCAACACCATATGGCATCCAGTGACGACTTCCTGCCATTCATCATCTTCATTATCATCGCCAGTGTCCGGGCGTTAGAGAGTGAGAAAGATTAGATCGGGGAAGGTTCGCACAATCTCTTCGAACACCCACCGGATTGATTGGATTTTAATGTTTAATTAATCTCAAGCGTCGTGGGTTAGGTAGCACGAGCGTTCATTCATATACCAACCGACGGCGGTGGCGTGGGCTATCCACATGGGATTAGGCATTCATTGGCCCTGGATATCCATAATTGGGAGATTATACTCCAAATTATGGTAATTTCGTGTGTTAAAGTGCGCACTGTTGCCGGTCCGTGTTTTTGATTTTTTTTTTTTCGGGGAGGTGCGTGGATGTAATACAATTAATTCCATGGATAGCCTAATGGAGCCTTTATTGATTGCTGGAGCAACGCATTATGGTGTGGTAATTCATTTAGGAGAAAACCTGCTCAAATGGGTGGCAATATGCCTCCGGTCTTTTGTACGATATGTGGGCTTGTGCTTGGACAATGACAAATTACAAATCATTTACTGTGACGTTTATGGTGATTCTTTGCATAAGAGTCACTTAAAATTGAGATAACGGGATTTTAGTTAAACAACAAATTGTGACATTCCAAGACGGAAGCAATAAAACCACTCAAGGGACAACATTTTGAGGTCAGAACTGGCTTTTATTTGACAACGAGAAAGTCGTTGAAACAAAGAAATTGCGCTTATCTGATGCAAGTCTTATCATTTTTGTTTTAATGGCCTCTTGACTCATGACAAGTCTCTGCCGGAGATACAGTTGCTTTATCTTATCTCCGATGTCAGTTTGGTAGAGCAAGCATTGAGGGCTACTGTTCCAAAACTGAGCATTCAGACCAGCATTGATCCACAATTCTTCTAAAAATTCGGCTGATAGACGAGTAGCTTTGCAGGTCCTTGGACCCGCAGCTCATGCATCACAGTGGGTCTCTATAGACCTAAGTGTAGCGTAGATGGTTCTCTCACCCCTCGCCAGCCCAAGAAGACACCCAGCACATCCGATGTCAGAACCATCCACTTTCATGGTCCATAATGGCGTCGACACTATTACAACAAGCAAGCAAGGCCTTCGTGTTGTGTCGAGATAAACTTGCGTCTTTTAGACGTCGCTTCTCCATTACCTTAGTCTGAGTCTCCTCATCGTATGAGCATCGATGGAAACGAGGAAGCTCATGAAGATCTTTGAGAACTCTCTTGCGGAGAGTGTGCGTAAACTCCACTTGGAGCTGTCAGGAGAAGTTTCGTTTCACACTATTTATCAAAGGCTAGACAGTTGCCAACAATAAACCAAACCCCTCGGACAGACATAACAGCATGTACGAGCCATTGGACACTAGGAACAGAAGGAACCAATGCGTCCACTTTGAGTGAGAAAGAACTAAGAACTCAATCATTTCTTTTGTAGGTGCCTCGCCCTGGATAGAACATTAGGTAAACCCCTCTTCAACAGCCTTTTTCTCAGCGATTAAACTGAATTCGAGCCCAAAGGCATAGAATACATCTTTCTAAACCGACAAGTCACGAGAGTCATAGCATCAACCAAAAAACTTGTCCATAGCGACCCATCTGAAGAGAAGGCTGTGGCCACACAGACGCGGAGGACACAACGCATTTCCTCTGCGATTGCCAAAGCCTCTGTGGAACCCGAAAAGCAGCCCTAGGTGCTTAAATCTTTAACTGTCAACCATGTCATCGAAGGCGATTCCAAAATTCATACTGGATTCGGGGTGGTTTAGGAAGGTGACAAACAGGTTAGACTAGCCCTTTCTTACTTCCAAACAGGTACAAGCATACCAGATCTCACAATGGATTCATGAAGATTCGAGTAAGGCAAATCCTAACATCAAGCCGCCACCCCTCTTACCTAATCCAACCTACGGGTGAGGAAAACTGAAACCGTGTGTGCCAAATGAGAAAACGGGACATAAATTTGTTAAGGCCATAGAAGACTAGGTCCCCACAAAGACTTATGCCTACAGATAGACAGGGTTCATTCGGTCAGTGTCCGACACATTGGAGGAACATCCCTAAAGGAGAATCAAGAATTCCCTCCCAAAGAAGTTGTAAAGAACTTGCCGATTGATGAAACTGTATAGTGAATTGCATTTCTCAAATTTTTTGTGCACTAAAATTCTTCGTGATCCACTCAAATTTTATCTGCTTATCATGTTTCAGGAATCAACCACTTAACCACTCAATCTCTATTCGTATACCATTTCCATTTCGTCTAAATCTGTCACGAATAATGCATAAATAACGAACGTTATTTAATGTTTCCTTAAGTCATCATTAGAATAAAACTCAATTACTGCATCAAAACATCATAAATATGCAGATTAACCTTAGTAAGTCGTGCTCGATAAAATTCATTTTTATAGATATGTATATCTACTTTGTTTTTCTCTCTCTCTCTCTCTCTCTCTCTGTTAAGTTTTAATTTTAATTGAAACACAAAAGCAAAAAAGAGAACTTAAATAAGTCGTTTCGTTACGTTTTTATTGCTTTAGCATGTTTTGTCAATTTCGTTATTCCATGTGCCAGGCTTCAAATAAAGGCGGGCTTAAACTTAGATAGATTGTTAATTTGATTTATGAAGGAGTTTTCGTTTTATTATTATTCATTAGACTTTGAATATTTAATGATTTATATTGATTTAGTTAAGGCAGGCGCCAATGGGTGGCAAACGGAAATGTGTCTCCCCCCCGTAAAAGAGAACAATAAAACTGTTAAATTAGTTGCAAATTATCGTTTGCTATTTGTTAGATTATTTGTTTATCGTTAATTTTACATATATATGAGGACAATAATATTAATGATGAAAAAACTAAAAGTGAAATCGCACCATAAAACTAAAAATGAAATATGTATGTTTTGTTGAACTACATTATCGACTACTTGTGAACAATTTTGAAGTTTGAGGTGAACTGGTTCTGCAGACATTTTTATTATTTACGCACGTTAAAAACACCAAATGACCGCAGTAATTGGCTTAGTAATCCTGGAAACCTGCAAGATCGCTTCACTAACTGAAGCGGGATATTCATAGAAACGTTGATGAAGAGACTAAACTTTCCCTGAGTGCCTCTGCATCAATCAATCACCAATGACTGATGGCGTCTTTCATTCATGCGTGAAGCTATAGGCCTTAGGTGGCCGGGCTATCGTGCCAAATATTTTTATAATCCAATGGTTCCACAAGTCAAAGTGCCAAACAGATTGGGCTCAAAGCTGAAACGCTCTAAGAGAAGACTGCACCAAGCACTGCTTATTAGGCAAGCGCTTAACAAGGCTCGGTCGCTTCTTCAATGATTTTCTTAGGAGCTTTGGAGATGTTTTCTTTTAACATATTTTCTGCCCCCTCTCTCCCTCTTTTAAAAGGGACGGGAGCATTGTGCATCAACACCCTCAGCGTTTTAGGACATGTAGAAGTCAATTGTCTCCAACGCTTCGCTGAACTTCTTAGACAGCCTTAGTAGATACTTGTTCTTATTCCAAGCCAAGATCTCTGCCATTAATCAGTGTAGAAGGCGTGATTAAGCCTTTCAAATGAGGAAAACTATCTTTATCTTCTCAGACAGTCATGCTGCCTTAAAAGCGTTCAACTTGCTAGTCCTATAGGAACTCACAACGTAATCTCGAACCTAGCCAGGAACAACATGGTCATCCTTCCCTGGATTCCTGCACATTCGTTGGACCCAAACCCTTCTGCAAAAAGTCGTCTAATGCAAGACTGACCACACCAGGACAAGCATGCTCAAAGCTGCTATTCCCGATACCATCACAAAGAATCTATCTAATCTAGTTTCATTGTGAATCTCGATAGGAACAACCTTAAGACTCCTAATTGGAATTCTCAGCGAACACTGCCGCCTGAGCAAACATTTAAACCGAATGAACCTTGTAACATATTCAAGCTGTAATCTAATAAGGCGCGAGCCTTATCCATTGGTTTCGTCACCTTACTTTGCGCTTGCACTTTCGGCTGAAGCTGCTTTCTCATGCGTCTTTGGTAAATAATCTCGTCTAACAATGCGAAGGACTATTTGGTGTTACCAAGACATTTTTCCCTAGGATCCACACTTCTGCTCTGGAGACTCTCAAAAGGTTCCACGAGTATCTACTCTTCGTAGAAGGATACATTTGACGATAGTATGTTGGCGTTCTGCTTGCTTAAGCATTTTGTTTCTGCGAAAGGTGAATGGATTCGCCAAATCGATTAAAACCGTCCTGGGCTTTGTGTCAATCAGATTGACATCCAGTTTTTCATTCCTGCAATTTGTCTCAGCACCCCTTGGTCGTTAGAACCTTATCCGATCACTGTTCGTTATTGAGCTTTTCTTCGTCTTATCCTCAGATAACTCAACCAACTTGACTTCTTGGTGTTAGTATACAACCTTGTGGTACCCCAATTTGATTTCCAACGTGATTTCGATGCCGGCTTTTGCTGTCAAACGCTTACTCAAAGTCAATAAAGAGCATCGTGTCCTAAAGTCGACACCTTTGACTCTTTGCAACAAACTCTCTCCCTCCCCCATCAATTAATAGGGAAACTGCCAATTCCATCAATAACTGACAGCGCAATCCTGTTTGCACAATTGAATGCTTAAGATTGCAATCGTGAGTGTCAAAATCTAACGACTTTTTCCCTAACTCCACTCGAATATAATTCAAAAATCCATTTGCAACACTTAAACTCCACCCCACCGCCATCATCAGCGACGACTGTGCATAGCAGTAAATTCTGACAGTATACTGTCAGTTAAAATGACATCCACAGGTTCGTGTGACCCCGTACTGTGAGCTCCGAAAGAGGTCACACAAATGCATTGTTATTGCACAACAGTGCACATCGCATACGAGTACTCCATGCCATATAATACACACGCACACCCTTTATATCTCGTTGAAGTATCTCACACTATTTTAAGCGCAATCTTTTGTTTCGCCATGTGGTTCCATGAGAACTTAACTGTTACTTTTTTTTTCTTTTTCTGCGCGAGCTATTGAAAGATGTGCATTTGTGGAATGTGAAGGGGATGCGTCTTTTGAACGAGCACTCCCACTTCATCATGTGATGAAAGTCTATTGTTGGTGACGTTGACGTGCTCGGCGGGAAATCTGTGCAAAATAAGGAAATGCTAAACGGTTCCTAAATCTTTGTTTTCCTTAGGAATAATGCGCTAAGGGTGACATAGATATTTTGGTAAGAGTGGAACGTTCATTGTAGGAAATGGGATCAGTTTTGATGAGAAGTAACTTAAAACTGTTTCCGGTGAACTCTGTTGGTGGAACCGGAAGTGACAGGTGAAACTTGGACACAGCAAATTTTGACACGAGATAACACGGGGAGTGATCTTTTCTTAGTTCCTATGGTTCCTAATGGAACAATGGGCCTCGACAAATCTCCTCTATCGATTGCTGATGGCTTCTAGATCATTCTCTAGGGTGTATTTCCATGGTATTTTGATTCCACCACCTTGTGGGTTCCAATCGAGTGGCTGTCTGCAGCTTTCAGTCTGAGGCCTACGAAGAGTGTACCCAATTCCCTTCCATTTGTGCTTCTTTATTTCGTCTACTACGCACAATTGTTCAATTGTATGCACGTGACCCATAGGTCTGTGTTAGAGTCTGTGTCGGCAGTCTTGTTGGGCGTTTTTTTTACTTATTGGCCAGATTGTCTGTCATTAACCATGTTTCACAGCCTAACTGGCTTAATGTTGACGTCGAAAAGGCTTATTTTTGTGTATAGGGAAGTAGATCATGAGTTCCACACTTTCTGAAGCTTAGAGAAGGCATTACGAGTTTTTGTCTTTCTACTTCGGATATCGCCTTGCCATTTGCCTGCAGTGTAGCTGCTGTCGGGATCAGATACAAAAGATCTTCCAAGCCCTAGAGGTCTACTTTAGACGACTTAGCTAGGGTTCGTCAATTTTTGCATGCATGTTCGACGCATAAAGCCTCTTTGTCGGAATAGTAACCTAGAAATTGCTGCTGAGTGCAGTCAAAGGATGTCGGTAGGACATCAAGGGCATAGATTGGGCTGTAAACACCAAGTTCCTCAGGAATTGCTGACCTTCAAATTGATCTTTGTTGTGGTCCTATCCAAATGGAACTAGCGCCGTAGATGCCACAAGAAAATGGTAAAATTGTAGGTGATTTTACTCGCAGTGGGGAAGCCTATTGTTTGAATGTCGGAAATAGGAGGCCCACTACCAAATTGAACTGAATGTGGACCCCGCTCTTTAAGTTGATGGACTTACTGTTCCCTCATAACCAGGGCTGGCCGGAAACACTGCGGCTGTTGAAGCTGTAGGAAATCGAACAGCGATTCTACCAGAAGTTGCTGGTGGATCTCATACCTCCATGGGAAACTTCTGGTCGAGGGTAGTTGTAGCCGTAAAATATGCCCCAAACTAAGGGAAAGAGACTTGGGGATTTTAATGCTCAAATCGGAAAGATAGGTAGATAGAAAGAACATGTTAAGCGATCGTATATCCTACCAAATGAGCCAAACGCCAGGCAAATCGATCACCTTGAGACCGAAGGAAGGCACTCGTCTAGTCGACAAGATATAATCAGGCATTGCCGCGTCAAGAAGTAGCACTTTCACAACGTTCAACATACAATTAGACACCTCGGAGCCATCCCTGCAACTTATTTTAAGCGAAAAAAACTTGAACATCTCCTTATCATCTAAAGACAGTTCGTTCAGAAGATGCTAGTTGAAGTGCCAAAAGCGGGATCTGTCACCTTCAAATAAGCCCTAATTCCAGATTTCTTATTTGACTCTTTGAATCTCTCTTAATTCTGTTGTGGTCGTTTTCTTTGACACAACAATATATTTTGGAGGTAGATTTTTAAATATTCTTTATTTTCTTAAAATGAACTGGTAAAATGAAAAGTATGTTTTTTAAATATGAAGCTGTTCGGGCGTCCTTTCCGTTGAAACGATGTAACAAGAGTGGGAAAGGAAAAGCGAAAAAGGTAACAAAGGAAAATAGGAAACGCCGTCTTTTTCACCACTGGGTGCGCTGTATTTTCGGGTTGGTTGCTGAATGTGGCCGGTAGATGCTCAACGATCGCTATTTGGTTCGCCACACTGTGATATTTTTAGCGCCATCTAGGCGTGGTGATATCCTCAAAGTATGCACTAAATTACGTCGCGTCGGTCGTTTTACTTTTTTTTTCATTAATATTTATTAGCGACCACTTTTATCACTGCTTGGAGGACATCTATGCTATGAAATGCGTTCCAATTTCCTTCCTCACTCCACAAGCCATACATACACAATACCTACTTTTTATTACTTGAGATTTGCATTCAACAATCTTACTCTCAAAGTGGCCGAAGAAACACATCTCATAAAATGCAAATATTTATCGCCTTAGCCTCGTAATAAGCCACCCTCATAGCCTTTTTGGCTTAAAGATCAGAGCTCGCTTAGTTTCCATAAATTCCGACAAAATCGACAACAATAACCATAAAACTTGTGTGCAAGTTCGATGCTTAACCGAAATGTATTCATCGGAACGATCCTTAAGTGGATTTTTCTGGAACTCTCCAACCCAAGACCATTTGGGGGAACTCTTTGCAACGATGCGTGTGGTATGCACTGAAAAAGAAACGAATAAACCCACAGTCGACAAGGGACACATAACACGAAATGAACTTGCATCCGTGGACCAGATCAGCTAAACCGCACGTATTGCTAGAACGCAGTGCTACCGAGTCATCAGTTCTTGTATAGAAATTGTCATTGGGATCGTTTTGTTATTAATGGATGAAGGCAGTGGCAATATCCTTTTGGATGATTCTACGAGGCCACTTTGTACGAAATTTGTTGTGGTGACAGTTTGCATTTATAGATCACATCGCAAAAGTTTGTTGAGAAAAATGTGCTTTGAATGGTGGAAGTTGGAATCTGAAGCTAGAAACGAGTTTTGCACATTTATTGACTCAATTCTTCACCCAATTATTTACCGACCACGCTGATCATTACTCTTTTTGTTATATGAGAGTAGCTATGCCCAAACGTACTTAGTCGAGAGAAGATGAATTAACTAGAGAAACGTTTGCATGTCATAGAGTTGAAAAAATGCATGAGCTACTTGGTTCAACGCTTCACTGCTATGTCCACTATCCCAACTTTGAAAGACCTGATATGCAACCCCTATTCGTAAGCAAGGCCATAAGAACGAAGCATAGCCAACTATGGAACATGTTGTCTCTCAAACTGTGTACGCATTGGAGAATGCCAAAGAGTTGCCACTGATAATAGCAAGGCTTTCGATATAATCCTCGAAGCTCTCGGTTTTCATTCGAGCTTTATGAAGTGGATCAAATCTTACTTGAAAAATCGCCCTAGTAAAGCCACCTCGGAAGTTCCTCAAGGTAGTCAACTTGGACCAATGATCTTTATTTGGATTGCCAATGACGTTGATTGTATCATCAAGGTCTCTTCCTTATCCGTCTCCGTTGATTTTGACTCCGTCTGATTCTCGCCCACTCCAAGATGTCTGCAGCTTTACAAATGCTAATCCACCGCATACTCTCACAAAGGCCTCCCATCAACTTCCAGAACCTGTCTTAGTCACTTCATTGCATGATTTGGCTGTTATCTGCGATAGGGAACTCAATTTCAATTCCCATATTAATAAGATCAAAAGTTGAGCCAATCCTGCGCTTTGTCTCGCAAGCGTCTTCCAGAGCCTATCTTATCTGTGACAAGCTTGGTCCCTTAGTCACTTCATTGCGTGTTATCTGCAATGCAGAAGTCAATTTTCGTTACTTGATTTTTTTACATTACATTCGTTAGGCCTCACCTTGGATAAGCTAGCCATAACCTGCAAATCGACGTTGTCGAACGCAGATTCATCTATTTTGCCTTCCATGGTTTTTCTTGATCGAAAGCTTTTGGACTTGTCGCGTCTCCTGTTTTCCTGCTCTCCTTCTTCGTTTTTCTGAACTCTTCCTCCAGGGAATGATCCCCTATTCCGCTAAATAGTTCATGACTAACAAAGAGTTCAGCTGTCCCTTGTTTGGCTAACCTGTCTGCTGCTTCGTAACCCTCAATTCCAATGTGCCCTGGTGTCCAGCAGAACGTGACTCTATTGTTTCTGCATGGTTCATTGAGTCTGTGTGGGCATTCTCAAGTCTGGACTTAATTCCGTTCTTGATACGTTTTATGAACGCATGCGCCTAGCAAGAGGTATAGAAGATTCTGGTTCAGAAGAACCTCCAAGGACACGTTCGCATGGCCCCGATAATGAACTTTGTCGAGTGCCTTCCTCTTTGGGTCGTTGAACAGCGATTGACAAGAGTTATTTTGCGTGTAAATCTCAGTGCTGTTGTCCTTGTCTGAGTTAAAGCGGAGCCTAGGTCCGTAACTACCTCAAAGTTATATCTGTCTACGGTGATGTTCTCTTCTGCACCATCTAGTCTCAAATTGATTAGTAAAAAGAGTTTACAGGCAGTGGACTGAATGACGACATGGTAAAGCATAAAATGTGCTCACTGGCATCCCCCTTTTCCGTGACCGTACACAACACACAACATACCTTTAGTATCATGTATGAAAGCGCAAGGTCTCATTGAAGAACATGTTTCCATTTGACACTCCTGATGTTAACCGCAAGAGTAGCAGGCAATCATTTCATGCAGAACGAATGCCGAAGACCTGTCGCTGTCGCGTCGCTTGTTGCATTTTTTTTTTTTATTTTTTGCTCGATATGCGTCTCGCATGCCTGTCTGTCTGCTATAATTTTCTCCAGCACTTCTTGTTTCAGATAAACACACACATATACACAACTAATGGAACAACTTGTAAAGCTATGCGTTCAAAACACCTCAACGCTGATAAGAAATTCAATGCTTACCTCCTCGTTGTCACTCTATCTCTGGGGTGCATGTCCATTGATGCAAATCATTCAGAACGTAGTCAAACGTCAAAACACTTACCACAATTGACACTTGAGATTTGAACACACTGACGTTTATTTTCACCTGTCAATGGCTTTAGTTTGTGGTTTTAGAGAAAAGATTATCTAACTCGATTGACCTTAACCTCTTTCATTTTGTGGAGTGTCCTTGATCCCAATTGAATAGGAAAAGGGGAGACACAGAGAGACATATCGACTTAACAACGACCTAAATCCATAACCCACACACAATAAAATGAATAGAGATATAGGAAGGGAGAAACTGAATCCTTGCTATACTGCTCTATACATACGTATACCAGTATGCGTTGTGTTTGACTCATGGAGTGCAGGACCAGGATGTGGTTTCTCTCTCATGACTCTGCTTGATACTCGGAAGCAATCATTTTTCTAGAATTTTCCCAAAAATCAGGAAATGTACAGGAAATCAAATGTGCAAGGGCATCCCGTCCCGCAAGTGCAGTCATTCGTCCTTTTGGAGTGTACTATGGTCGTTTGTGTAGTGCGGTCGGTGGTGAAGTTCAATTTGAAAAAAAAAAAAAACATCTGGTAAGTTTGGAAAGACCGTTATAACATCCTTACTAATTGGATTTTGAGGGCGGATTACATTGTGGATGGAATCCTTGTCGTTCTAAGTGTAGGTGGGGTGCGGGATATTATTAAATTTTGTAATAATTGTTGATAGTTGTAAGGACTTGCGAGTAGAGGTCCAAATTTTTGATAGGCTTTTCCGGTACACCACCGAATGTGATGGAAATTTATATCCCAGTTTGCAGATCCTTGCTCTGGCAAATAGCAGACTGTGAGTGACAATGTTGTTAGTGGGCCAAGGAATATCGACGTTTAAGTATACCAGTGAGTACCGGGATTCTCAGCACCAGGAACCGTCCATGAGAAAGGACTACCTGATGCCACAGAAGGTAGGAGTCCCTCATGATAATCCCTATATTCCTCTTAGAAGATCAGTATTACTTTTACTCTTCTTGCCCAGTGGTGTCCACCGGACTTGAACTCTGTACATGAAGGCGGTCCTTACTATCTTAAGTATTCATGATCCTTCTACTCATTTTTTTTTGGTGGGACGTGTCTTGTTTGAGGGTCTATGTTGGTGAATGACATCAATGTTTCTCTTTTCCATTCGCCACGACTTTTGTCCTAATTTAAGCACGATGTAGGGATAGCACCCCACCGAGGGCTTTTCTCTGAGATATTCTAGTTTCGTGTTAATTCGACAGGTTTGGCAGTTCAAGGACTTAAGGCCGTTCAATGTTCAGGAAGATTGTAAGCCGAAGTGGCAGAGGAAGAGTAAATTACTACCACGTGCAGTACTGTCCTCACCGATTTTCCTAGGGTTAAGTTTGGAGCCTCTTCCTTGCGATGGATCATACTTTGAAGACTGGGCAAGCCAGACAGTTAGTATCGCACTTTCAATGTGGACAATGTCCATGCATTCAAGATTTTGTTTTGGCAGCGAATTGGCCAATGGTCCTATGTGCTGCGTAGTTTTCAATCGCCTTACTCAGCCAGGTGGAGAGATATGCTAAAGACTCTCAAGAATATATTTTGATTGCCACAACACCTCTTGCGGATGGTAAGGGGCTACGACACCGAGGATGTAACCCAAAGAAAGACAATCACTGCAGGAGCAACGCAGGGCTCAATCTTGGCCTGACCATTGGAATATGTCTTACAATGGCATCCTTTGCATGAAGATGCCCGAAAACACTTGGTGGGGTTCGCAGATGACAGCAAGAGAAAGCGAAGATGCAGAGAGAAGTTTAAACCAAGTTATGAGACGCTATGCATGCCTGGCCTTTGTTTTGTGGCAAAGGAGACAGAGATAGTCCTCTAACTAAGAGACAGATCCCGGTGGCTATGGAGTTTCAAGTCGGGTTGGGGATAATAACCAACAAAAATGCTGTGAAGCACTATTCTCCAAAACTCACCTTTAGGCAGCAGATAAAGTTCTCATTGGATCGAGCTGCAAAGGTCCCAGACTCATGGCAAATGTAGGTGACCCAACTGCAACCAGTCGAAGACTTCTTATGACAATCAGATATGCCATTCTCTTGTATGGCTGTAAGATCTGGTCCGATGTACTCAAGCAAGAGTTATACAGAAAACAGAAGGGAACAGTACAGAGACGTGGAGTCCTTCCAGTAGCAGCCGTCCTTGTAGTCACGGGAGTAACTTGCATCGAGTGGCAGAGGGGAGATTCGTCAACGAACAGCGACGGTACAGGTGAAAGGGCTCATCAAGCAACAGTGGCAAGGGCGATGAAGTTCTCAAACTAGAGGAAGGTGAACGACAAGACTGATAAAAGGGACGTTGCTGAATGGACGGAATGGAAATATGCCGAAATAAACCAATACGTCACCCAGTTTACAATCGGACATAGAAACTTCAATATGTACCTTCATAAGATGGTTAAAGCAGTAATCCCGGCTTGGTTATACGGCGACTCTCCAATAGATGATGCAGGTTGGAACTAGAGACAGGCAACGTCATTCCGCTAAATGTCCTGAGAATGATGCTCGCGAGTAACGACAGATGCAAACAGCGGCTCCAGGGAGATTGCCGAAGATACGAAAGGTAGAGACGAGTTTAGGCAGTAAGAGTCTAACACACGAGGTGAGTGTAACAACCATCTGACGGTGGAGCATGCATAGACAAAACGAAACTGAGGGAACCTTCTTGATCAAATCCTTGGTGTTTTAATGAATTTAACCATCGCCTCTGGCAAATATGGTGACAAGGTCTGTGAACTCCGTTGTTCTACTTAACCTTACTGTCATCGTATCCTTCCACAACGAAGGACTACTTCATGGTGAATATCTAACGTGCTATTGAAGATGAAGTTAACAACGTCAATGGTTACGCTCTTGTGAACGGGTTGTGAGTATCTGTCGCCATCTATTGGACAATCTGTCAACTGTTTGACAACAACTATTTTACATCCTCTTTATGACTTTAATGATAGAATTGATAGGGACGACATCCTAAATCGACATCCCTTTGACTGAATTTTCAGATCTTAAGGTCCAGATTAGTCTTGATCCACTAGGAAAGCTTAGCCAACACATCCACATTCTCTAATTCATTAGTCAAACAATGGTTATTCTAACAGTCGTGTCTTTTTTTTCATTTCAGGACATCATCGCCTCCAGACAACCATTAGATCGCAACGAAAAAAGATAATAAAAATGGAAAGCATTAAAAGTTAAAAGGCCTCCCAAGGCATAATTCAGCTGGGGTTGGAGTAGGTACCCATCCTCTTCCTCGATTGAAAATTTACGGAGTAAGAGAGCAACTGCAAGAGACAAATCATAGATCCAGAACTCTTGCAATTATGTGGTCATATCGAAACCATCGTCTCGCATTGATTGCAATCGTATCACTCATTTACCTCATAGATCTGCTTTATGCAGCGGAAAATGCACCCACTCCGGGCGGTTCATCCTCCTCTCAGTCATCATCATTTGCATCATCATCGACAGGGTCGGTGAGAAGAAAGTCTCGAACTACAACATCAAATCATAGCCAACGGGCTAAGAAAATTGCCAATTCCCATCACAATCACGAGCATCGTCATCAGCAGCACCAACATCAGCATCAGCATCAGCAGCCAAGCCAACATCCACACCATATGGGTGGTCTACCCACGCTCCCACAGACAAGCAATGTGGACACTTCATCGCCATTCAATTCGATCCCATCAATGGCACAGGGGATGCGTGAACGTAAGCCCAACATCATTCTCATCCTCACCGATGACCAAGACGTAGAGTTGGGCTCATTGAATTTCATGCCCCGCACCTTGCGTCTATTGCGGGACGGTGGCGCTGAGTTTCGGCATGCGTATACCACAACACCGATGTGTTGTCCGGCACGTTCGTCCCTGCTCACCGGCATGTATGTACACAATCACATGGTGTTCACCAACAACGACAATTGCTCCAGCCCCCAGTGGCAGGCGACACACGAGACAAGGTCCTTTGCCACTTACCTCTCGAATGCGGGCTACCGGACCGGCTACTTTGGTAAATATTTGAACAAGTACAATGGGTCATACATCCCGCCCGGCTGGCGGGAATGGGGCGGTCTCATCATGAATTCCAAATACTACAACTACAGCATCAACATGAACGGCCAGAAGATTAAGCACGGCTTCGATTATGCCAAGGTAAGTGTTGCCTGGTGGAGGGTGGAGGGTGGCATACACCATGGATACTTATCTCTATTTTTGTATTCCTTGTTGCGTGTGGCAGGATTATTACCCGGATCTAATAGCCAATGATTCGATAGCATTCTTGCGTCAGTCCAAGCAGCAAAACCAAAGAAAGCCTGTGATGTTGACAATGAGCTTTCCAGCACCGCATGGACCCGAGGACTCGGCGCCCCAGTACAGTCATTTATTCTTCAATGTGACAACGCATCAGTAAGTAGCAAATGTGTGTTCATTTCTCTGTGTGTGTGAGTGTGTGTGTGTGTAGTTCAAATAGGATTAAACGAAAATGGAATTGAATTGGGACTATGGGAGTTTTCCGTTCGAGGAATACATGTGTTTGGCTGACAAAGGATTCTTTTGAAATGCCCAGAGCTGTGCCGAGAAGTGGGTTTGTTTTGGGTGACGATGAATCTTGTAATTTGTATTCGGATTCCTGGAAGCTGGCGGTAGGTTTATGTGTCACAGAAGCTGAATACTTATGCCAGTCATGTGAACAATTGAGCGTGTGGAAAGTATTTTGGGTACAAATTTCCAAAATGTCATATGTTTCTCTTGGGAATGGTTTGTAGCATTCATAGAGTTGGACACGTTTCGAATTGGATCTACGGCTCATTGTCCGACCCCCTGTTAACAAAAATGAGAGGAATTCTTACTGAGAGAGAGAAAGAGATGTTCTTTGCAAACCTTTGCCAGCTTTGACTTAGTTGTTGACGTCTTCAAGCCCAGAGCTTGGCTGTCGCTGTTTGGATAAAAGCAGAGATCTTGTTTTAAAACGCACTTTCAAGTAAACAGTTGACATCTAGAGTTTCAGAGAATACCCCAGATCCGGCGCAGATCTCCTATCGGTTTAAAAGGCTACCTCGCCTGTCCTGGTGACTGGTCCACACCCACTCGTATCTATCAAGAGTTCCTGTGTGGAACCTCCTTTTAAAAACTTAACTGGGCTCATGGGCATGTATTCAATTGATTTATCATTCTATCCCCATCTGCGACCAAAGTCCAGCCTGTTTGAGCTTAAGTGCAGTTTTTGCTCCACAGTTTAAGCCGTGGATGTTAAGCATCATTTCTAGAGCTGCCATGGGTTCCGATCTGATGGATCTCGCAATCTGCAGGTAGGCTAGTCTTACCACCCCTCCAACTAAGCTTTGAATCAAAGATCACACCCAGATATCTTGCCTAGACACTGTCATCTCAACCCACTACCAGTACTTAGGGCCTTCGCGTTGATCCAATTGTCCACTAGTCGACTACTAGGAGCTTTGTCAGTGACGAAAGGACTCCACCCTGTAGTGTTGACTTCGAATGAATAACTCGCAAACTCAGCTTGAACCTAATCCAGTCACAGAGACTCGGACTGGGTTCAGATTTTCGCAGACAACCGTTGTTGAAGTCGCCCTCAATATCGAAGAAGGCATTGTAAGCGTGAATTCTTTATGCTACATGGAAGCGACTTTTCAACTGAAGTGTTTACAGAGTTGTTTCCACCGATCCAACTCTGTGGGTACTTATCGCCGATCACCTGCCTGGTGTAGACGTCTATTAAGCATGTCAAAATCTTTAGCAAGAAGGACGACAGGCAACCGTTTGTAGTATAGCGAGCTTTACCCGCTTTTAGGTATACAAATTACTGATGCGCACTTCCCAACACTTTTTTGGAACCACTTGAACCACGGAACAGCAGTCTTCCTTGACGACTATAGCTTTATACGGAGCGAGTGATTCAATAGCTTACACTATCTACCACATTCTAACTTGACAAAGAATCCGCATTATGTGGACAGTCCGCCGTAACCTCTGAACAGTCAAGACTTTCTTCATTTGAATTAGTCCAGCTCCCGTCAAATCTTCTGGAAGACATTGTTGATGGGGTTCTAGCTAGCATCTTCTTCAGACGAGAAATCTCCCTGTTAGACTTTGAAGCTGCATGAGTTCCTCTTCGCAGACCTAATTCCTTTCTTGAGAAGCTTAAGCCATGGCCTAGTGGATAAACTCCTCTTAAGCGAGGTTCCACATCGACATAGAGCTGTGGACGAGCTCTTCTTTGCACTCCATAAGGATTAGGCAATTGCTACCACCAGATCTTCTGACCGGGAATGACCCTTCGATGAAGATCGTATCGGTGACATCTATGGAACTATTGACTCCAGAAGGACTCCGATATGTCATGCGTCAAGCATCCAGCAATGGTTAGATAGGGACGCGTTGTGGGATACTCTCCATTTGACAACTTCGAAGAAGTAGAGGGATTTGATGAGCACTTCCCTTCTGTTTATCATGAAAAATGTGGGGTCATCACCTCGGTTACAGATGAGAAGTTTGGACCGAGATCTCTTCCTCCAAACTGGCTAGGTTTGCTATATGCGGATGCAATAGCGGGCAGAATAACTTTAAATCACGCTGCGACCATCAATTCTTCAGTGTCGAGGTCCAGAATAAAACATTCTTTGATTGAAGCTCTTACCAGTGAACAAATTGTATAGAAATTTGTTCGTACAATGGACTAACAAAGATTTCAGTGCTCCATCCACCGTCCATAAGGCAACCCTTTCTCACAAAGACCGCGAACATTTATCTCACCACGCCTGATTACTTTTTCTCAAAAATTCCTAATTTATCACCCAATTCACTGCTCGTCTTCAGTCTTCAATCGTAAATTCAATCTAAAACCGCAAATAAAACGCCATAAAAGGTCACCAAGTCATCAATTAGAGTTTCTTTTGAATTTCCAAAAAGTATCCTTCCCCCTCCCCCTCATCATCTCCTTTGGTGGGCAACAACCAGAATACAATCACAGTCAAATGAAAAAAAAAAATTAAACTGTTCTCCCTCCCTCACACATATTGTAAACGTATTATTGGCAAAGAAATCCTGACGACCTATTACAGTTTTATTGCCACAAGGACTTGAGAAAAAAAAAAAAACGAACTAAACTCAAGGACTCTTACGAGCATTTTGTCCAAAATGAAATAAAAAAAATCAATAAACCATTCTACAATGGGAACGCACTCTTAGGCCCTCATCCCGTCGCCAGAATTAAGTAATAAAAGCGCCTTTCAGCGTTGAAAAGGAATTTCTCCAGAAAATTCTTCTTTTTTTTGTGCCCGAATTCATTTTTTTTTTTTTTTTTTACAAAAAAAGGAACCACACATCCAAGGACACAACACTGCCGCACTACTAAGAGGAATAAATCACACGAAAAAAGAAGAAAAAAAATGTTTTCCAATTCGGCACCCCTCCAGAGGGCATTGCTAAATCCTGCCTCCTCTCATTAGGAACAATAAAGCGATTCCCTCTTGCCATCGTCATCGTCATCGTCACCCGCTGCCGCAACAGATTTTTTTTTTTTTTTTGGTCAGAGAATCAGCGGCCACTTTGTTCTTCATTTTGTTTACCCAATGAGGTGGCTGACCCCAAGAAATGGGCTGTCAGAAAGTACAAGCTGAAGAGAGAAAAAAAAAGGTTAAACGACAGAAATTCCAACACTACCCACTATGTGCTTGGCTCCAAGGAGGCCGTAAACACGCAATTTCTTAATTCATCTCAAACCAGAACCGCCTGGCAGTGGGGTAAGTAATGGACACGACTGGGTAGTAGGCACTTGCTCGTGGGGGTATGAACAAATAATTTTTGACACTTCATGTTCCTTGCATGTCACAGAGCCCTAGGTGACAATCAGACTGAAACCTGGTAAGGTCTTAACGATTATTTAGAGTGAAAAACAATCTTTTCCAGTTAACCCAATTAGCTAACCGTCTCCAGTTGTGGATTCCAAGTTGGTTAAGGTTGTACCACCTTAGGCGAGGCTTTCCTCCACTGCGTTGTTCCTCCTCGTTAGTTTCAAAGACTGCGGGCCGGAGCGTCGGTGTCCATTCGCTGCAATGCGCAGTTTTTGGATCACGTCTCCGTGGAATCTTCGCCTAGAAAGAATTGATTTACTTAGATGGCGCTATAGTCCGGGGTGGAACTTGGGCCTCAACCATCAAGCGTTTCCAGCCAGCTCGATCTTTAGCTAGTTAACCCATTTATTACCAAAGATATTTAAAACTACAATTTTAAATTTTTGGTAACATAACTTTATTAAATAGCATTTATTAAAGCATCTAAGAGGCTTTTCAATTCTCTTTGGAAAATGGTGACCTTCAGATAAAGCAACGCTTGCAGATATGGACCGTTTTGATGTCGAAGGTTGGAGAATTGAATATCTTCTAAGATAATATCGAGCAATATCTCTTTGAAACGATAGCAAGTCATCTTCGGAATCAGCTGCGACTTTATATAGTTTCCAAGCGTTCACCAATGTAGAGCTTAGCATTGACGTAAAAAGCGGCCACCACCACTTTTTGCCTCGAATTTTGATTTTATAGGCATTGACACACTGGTCGTGTTAGTCAACGCCACCCATACCATTGTTATAATCCGCAATAAGGTTCGGCTGCTGAATGAAAACTTTTCTTTTTTCTACTGATGACCAACGTTTGACATAATGCATGGGCTGGATAGTATCGAAGTTTGTGAAGTTATTAGAACGGTTCATCGTCATATCAGGACTTCTTTTAGACCGGCGTGGTTGGGCTTGAGATTGCCCATGTATTGAGGCTCTAATCACTGATAAAGGTACTTCGTCCTCGCTATCGAAATCCTCGTCCCTAATAAACAGTTCAACGTTTCCTGGAACATCATTGGGTATGTGATCGTTATCCAAATTTTCTGTGTCTATTTCATCCTCGTCTGTATTGTAATCGGCATCTGGTGGTATAAATGCAATGTCAAACACAGCGTTTCGATCCGTTTCTTCGATTGCATTTATTGCATTTGGAAGATTATCGAATCTCCTTCCATAAAATGATGATGTTGAGAATGCTTTGAAATCCATTCTAAAAAAAAAATTGTCAGTTTTTCCCATTGTACTCAAGCGGGTACACCTAACTTTACGCGTACTTACCTAGCGTGAAAATAAATGAACACTTGATTTTTCACTTCTATCTGATTTTATTATAAGTTCTTGAACTATTTCAAAAAAATAAAAAGAAAATTGATAAAATAAATATTTGTTCTATTGCAAAATATAGGCCAACCTCCGAAAAACAGAGAAAATCGCAATCGCACCTGATGCGGAGTAACAAAAAAATCTACCGTTTTATTTTTTTTACAATAAACTGCACGCCTACTTGTTGAACACATGTCAACGAACAAAAAAAAAAACAAATTTCATCAAAACAAATTTGAAGAAGGACAACGGTAAAATCATAATGTTGTTCAATTTTCTGTACCCAAGCGGGTACAGTGGTAGTAAATGGGTTAAGGTACCCTTCTAGGTACATGCACCGCTTGAGTCGAAGTCTTCCTCTACTGCGCTGTCTCTCGAGGCCGGATTCGAACCGGTGTCCATCCGCTCTACATGACCCAGCCACCTCAGACATAATGACAGTTAACGCAAATGAGCTTAACCCCCAAGGATAAATTCATCCGTCTTCGACAGAGTTCATGCTTCAGCCTCATAAAGGAGGACTGGGATGATTAGGGTCTGCCACAGAGTTTCCTAAGTTGCTAGGGATAGGGCCTTGCTACTTAATTGCCACCAATACAAGTCCTTTAAATTGGACACAAGTTAAAGTTACAAAGTCAACAGTTGTGAAGGACTTTTTCGTTTTATTTTTTGGGAATTTCTCGATTTTGTCGATTAAACAACAGAAATTCAAGGGTGGGTAACGTTTTTCTTATTTTTTGTGACGAATGAGAGTACTGGTGATATAATCGTGCCTCGGGAGGTGAAGAGATCCCTGTAAATTGCTTGCCATTTATGTATGTCCCTACTTTTTCATGGTAAGGCCATGTGCTGTGCTTTGGAAATAAGAAAAAGGTTTTGATGTAGGTTAAGCAACTGGTAAACAAGAAAAAAAAAAATAAATACTTTGTCATCATCAATTTATTTGAAAGGCAAAAACAAAACAAAAAAATTGATTAATGGTTTTTTCATAAGGGTAAGCTGACACGGATAATTTATTTCGTAACTTTTTTTGCAATAAATGAGGCGTAAGTTTACTTATTGACATCTAATGACAGAGTTTCGTATCGGAATGTTATCAATTTAACACTTATTCTGTGGAAATGAGTAAACAACAACAAAAAAAAAAGCTGGTTGCTGGTAATATAGTTCGAGGTGGATCTATGTTTCCACCAGGAAGCGTTTCCAGACAGCTCGATCTTTAGCTAGCCAAGTTGATTGAGATCCGTTTCTACTTGGGACCGCCACCATAGTGACGGTCTTCCTCAACTGCTATGTCTCTACGGGGTACACTCGAAGACTCTTCAAGCCGGAGCACTAGTATGCATCCTACATGTCCCATCTTACGTCGTTGTATCTGGAATCTTCAGATTAGGTCGATGTCGTTGAACAGCCCAAACAGTCCGTCGATGTATCTCCTCGTCCACTTACCGTCTTTGCTGACGGAACCGTAGATCGCCCGAAGGATTTTTCTCTCAAAACAACCAAAGAAACCCTCATCGGTTCTAGTCAAAGTCCAAGTCTTCAGGACTGGACTGGAAATCATACGAATTTTCATGAGGCGTTCGTTCATATGTCTGAAACTCAAGACTTCTTGCATAAATTTGCAAATGACAATTCCGCATCCAAGAAAGCCCTGCCTGGTAGCCATCGCCGTAATAAATTCACAGTTTTTTATATTTCTGCTCGTTATCCTTTATGGCGGTCTTCTAACCAAACATTCCAAATGCAGACCCAAAGGTCGTTGTCCTTGTTTCACTTGCTTTCGTATCCGAGGCTTGTTGTAGTTTCGTAACAGTGGCTTTTTTGTCTCATCTGGCAGTTACATCGACAGCACTACCTCAACTTGTATGGCATTTTACTCAGTGAGAACTGTTTTCTATTGTTTCACAATCACTATCAGTTCCCAATTCCAATGCAGTATTTGAAACTAAAAACACCATCAAAGCAGATAATTTGCCGCAATATTCAACCTAAATCTATGAAAAGTGTCTCCATCTTAAAATTGATTGGGCCAGCCAATGGATGACCCATTGTTTATCGTTATCGTTGGCATTTCGCCCAGATACTCGTATGCAATGCCATCCATTTCCAATGCCAATTCCAATTTTAAAATCACCACGACAAGATGGTTTTTCTATCCTTCGCCTTGCGGAAAACTTCTCGAGTGTTGATCATCGGAATTGATACCTGCACTTTATGGTTTCTAATTTTCCATTGTGTAGCTTAAACGTTCATGAAAAGATGGAAAACGTTTCTATTTTCTATGTCTCCACCCATGAAATGAAAATTTAATTAAAAAAAAAAAAACTTCATCCGGCTGAGGAAAATTGTTTTCTAAAAAAAAAGTCGAATATATGAACGCGTTCTATCCAATATGTCAAATGAAAAAGTTCATAAATGCTAAGGTGAAGGTTACATTGAAGCAAAAAAATAAAAATGAAATTCTAAAAGGGAGGTGAAGTGTAATTTTCTCAACGCCATTATTTTCATTAGCTCGTAAGAATAATATTCTTGGAGAGTATGTGTGTGTGTGAAAGGACCAAGGAAGGACATTTTTATGGGAAAACAATTTTTCATTTTGTGACAATCTTGCTGGCCAATGAAATGGGGTTCGATTTTGCTAGAGTTTTTGATGGATTTAAAATGAAGTCATAAGTTGCAGATGACAGCATTGTAGTTATGTTCAGATGGTGGAATTGTACGGGTTGTACAGGGTTATTATATGGATTTCGTATTACAATAACCTATTTTTATTACATGAACCTTTTTTTACAGTCTCTTGACCGGAAGTGTACACGATTTGTTACTTGCTGCACTTAATTAGAAGCGAGTAATAAGTGGAAAGAGGGTTGGAGCAGTGTAAACAATCGATCTTGGCATCTGTAAATTACGTTTTATACACTTTTTGACAGATCTGTGAAAAACCACGCTTAGGCTTAGTAATAATAAGTCAGTCTTTCCTGATTGGAATCGATTGAGAAACATCGACAACTGTTCCTTTTGTTAAAGCCGGTCAGTAAACGCTAAGGCTACTGATAGACTGTGTTAGAAAATCTGTGTTGTGAAATGGCCTATTCTGAACTACCCCAGCCTGAACTAGGGGTAGGTAGAAGTGGTTGAATTTGGTAAAGTCCTACTAGAAACACAAGTACCATGGTACCACCACTTACGTGACCTGGATGTTGATGGGTGTGACCAAGAACGTAGTTCTTTAGATCCATCCTGTGAAGTTCAGAATTTTATGTCAGAAATCTATGATAATTCCTTAAAAACGGGTTTGCCAAGTGTGCGATGCCTGGCTCTTGTAAGTGCCGGGCAGTCACAGATAAAGAAGAGTGGGGTTTCCTTTTCGTGTGAATTGTCGCAACTACGGCAGAGGGGGTTGAACGAAATGCCTAACTTGGCAGCATGTTGACCAAATAGTCAGTGGCCCGTGCTAATTGCTGTGATTCTTGTTGTCTCGATGTATTTATTGTAAGCGGGTCATATCTGTCTGGATATGGCACAGTTTCCTAGACTGAAATACTTAGAGAATTTTACCCTCGATGAATCCCATCGGTGAGCAAGAGACACATCAAGGGTTGAGCCACACCTGGCTGGCACGTCGGCTTTCATTCCCCTCTGTGTTACTGTGACCGAGAACACAGAGGAGATTGATATTAAACCGAGCGTTTGCCTGCATATAAATTTCCTTGCACTGTTCTACTCTGCTTTGATGCCAGCCTGGGTGTCAATAAAGAATCCTATGTTCTTTATAGCAGTGGGACTGAGGTTTAGTCTGAGCTGGACAAGCTTAACAATGTGTCTACTCACTTCTGCTCTTAGCAAAGCGTTCACCAAATCCTAAAAAAATAAGACAGAGGGCATTGCTAAATCCTGCCTCCTCTCATTAGGAACAATAAAGCGATTCCCTCTTGCCATCGTCATCGTCATCGTCACCCGCTGCCGCAACAGATTTTTTTTTTTTTTTTGGTCAGAGAATCAGCGGCCACTTTGTTCTTCATTTTGTTTACCCAATGAGGTGGCTGACCCCAAGAAATGGGCTGTCAGAAAGTACAAGCTGAAGAGAGAAAAAAAAAGGTTAAACGACAGAAATTCCAACACTACCCACTATGTGCTTGGCTCCAAGGAGGCCGTAAACACGCAATTTCTTAATTCATCTCAAACCAGAACCGCCTGGCAGTGGGGTAAGTAATGGACACGACTGGGTAGTAGGCACTTGCTCGTGGGGGTATGAACAAATAATTTTTGACACTTCATGTTCCTTGCATGTCACAGAGCCCTAGGTGACAATCAGACTGAAACCTGGTAAGGTCTTAACGATTATTTAGAGTGAAAAACAATCTTTTCCAGTTAACCCAATTAGCTAACCGTCTCCAGTTGTGGATTCCAAGTTGGTTAAGGTTGTACCACCTTAGGCGAGGCTTTCCTCCACTGCGTTGTTCCTCCTCGTTAGTTTCAAAGACTGCGGGCCGGAGCGTCGGTGTCCATTCGCTGCAATGCGCAGTTTTTGGATCACGTCTCCGTGGAATCTTCGCCTAGAAAGAATTGATTTACTTAGATGGCGCTATAGTCCGGGGTGGAACTTGGGCCTCAACCATCAAGCGTTTCCAGCCAGCTCGATCTTTAGCTAGTTAACCCATTTATTACCAAAGATATTTAAAACTACAATTTTAAATTTTTGGTAACATAACTTTATTAAATAGCATTTATTAAAGCATCTAAGAGGCTTTTCAATTCTCTTTGGAAAATGGTGACCTTCAGATAAAGCAACGCTTGCAGATATGGACCGTTTTGATGTCGAAGGTTGGAGAATTGAATATCTTCTAAGATAATATCGAGCAATATCTCTTTGAAACGATAGCAAGTCATCTTCGGAATCAGCTGCGACTTTATATAGTTTCCAAGCGTTCACCAATGTAGAGCTTAGCATTGACGTAAAAAGCGGCCACCACCACTTTTTGCCTCGAATTTTGATTTTATAGGCATTGACACACTGGTCGTGTTAGTCAACGCCACCCATACCATTGTTATAATCCGCAATAAGGTTCGGCTGCTGAATGAAAACTTTTCTTTTTTCTACTGATGACCAACGTTTGACATAATGCATGGGCTGGATAGTATCGAAGTTTGTGAAGTTATTAGAACGGTTCATCGTCATATCAGGACTTCTTTTAGACCGGCGTGGTTGGGCTTGAGATTGCCCATGTATTGAGGCTCTAATCACTGATAAAGGTACTTCGTCCTCGCTATCGAAATCCTCGTCCCTAATAAACAGTTCAACGTTTCCTGGAACATCATTGGGTATGTGATCGTTATCCAAATTTTCTGTGTCTATTTCATCCTCGTCTGTATTGTAATCGGCATCTGGTGGTATAAATGCAATGTCAAACACAGCGTTTCGATCCGTTTCTTCGATTGCATTTATTGCATTTGGAAGATTATCGAATCTCCTTCCATAAAATGATGATGTTGAGAATGCTTTGAAATCCATTCTAAAAAAAAAATTGTCAGTTTTTCCCATTGTACTCAAGCGGGTACACCTAACTTTACGCGTACTTACCTAGCGTGAAAATAAATGAACACTTGATTTTTCACTTCTATCTGATTTTATTATAAGTTCTTGAACTATTTCAAAAAAATAAAAAGAAAATTGATAAAATAAATATTTGTTCTATTGCAAAATATAGGCCAACCTCCGAAAAACAGAGAAAATCGCAATCGCACCTGATGCGGAGTAACAAAAAAATCTACCGTTTTATTTTTTTTACAATAAACTGCACGCCTACTTGTTGAACACATGTCAACGAACAAAAAAAAAAACAAATTTCATCAAAACAAATTTGAAGAAGGACAACGGTAAAATCATAATGTTGTTCAATTTTCTGTACCCAAGCGGGTACAGTGGTAGTAAATGGGTTAAGGTACCCTTCTAGGTACATGCACCGCTTGAGTCGAAGTCTTCCTCTACTGCGCTGTCTCTCGAGGCCGGATTCGAACCGGTGTCCATCCGCTCTACATGACCCAGCCACCTCAGACATAATGACAGTTAACGCAAATGAGCTTAACCCCCAAGGATAAATTCATCCGTCTTCGACAGAGTTCATGCTTCAGCCTCATAAAGGAGGACTGGGATGATTAGGGTCTGCCACAGAGTTTCCTAAGTTGCTAGGGATAGGGCCTTGCTACTTAATTGCCACCAATACAAGTCCTTTAAATTGGACACAAGTTAAAGTTACAAAGTCAACAGTTGTGAAGGACTTTTTCGTTTTATTTTTTGGGAATTTCTCGATTTTGTCGATTAAACAACAGAAATTCAAGGGTGGGTAACGTTTTTCTTATTTTTTGTGACGAATGAGAGTACTGGTGATATAATCGTGCCTCGGGAGGTGAAGAGATCCCTGTAAATTGCTTGCCATTTATGTATGTCCCTACTTTTTCATGGTAAGGCCATGTGCTGTGCTTTGGAAATAAGAAAAAGGTTTTGATGTAGGTTAAGCAACTGGTAAACAAGAAAAAAAAAAATAAATACTTTGTCATCATCAATTTATTTGAAAGGCAAAAACAAAACAAAAAAATTGATTAATGGTTTTTTCATAAGGGTAAGCTGACACGGATAATTTATTTCGTAACTTTTTTTGCAATAAATGAGGCGTAAGTTTACTTATTGACATCTAATGACAGAGTTTCGTATCGGAATGTTATCAATTTAACACTTATTCTGTGGAAATGAGTAAACAACAACAAAAAAAAAAGCTGGTTGCTGGTAATATAGTTCGAGGTGGATCTATGTTTCCACCAGGAAGCGTTTCCAGACAGCTCGATCTTTAGCTAGCCAAGTTGATTGAGATCCGTTTCTACTTGGGACCGCCACCATAGTGACGGTCTTCCTCAACTGCTATGTCTCTACGGGGTACACTCGAAGACTCTTCAAGCCGGAGCACTAGTATGCATCCTACATGTCCCATCTTACGTCGTTGTATCTGGAATCTTCAGATTAGGTCGATGTCGTTGAACAGCCCAAACAGTCCGTCGATGTATCTCCTCGTCCACTTACCGTCTTTGCTGACGGAACCGTAGATCGCCCGAAGGATTTTTCTCTCAAAACAACCAAAGAAACCCTCATCGGTTCTAGTCAAAGTCCAAGTCTTCAGGACTGGACTGGAAATCATACGAATTTTCATGAGGCGTTCGTTCATATGTCTGAAACTCAAGACTTCTTGCATAAATTTGCAAATGACAATTCCGCATCCAAGAAAGCCCTGCCTGGTAGCCATCGCCGTAATAAATTCACAGTTTTTTATATTTCTGCTCGTTATCCTTTATGGCGGTCTTCTAACCAAACATTCCAAATGCAGACCCAAAGGTCGTTGTCCTTGTTTCACTTGCTTTCGTATCCGAGGCTTGTTGTAGTTTCGTAACAGTGGCTTTTTTGTCTCATCTGGCAGTTACATCGACAGCACTACCTCAACTTGTATGGCATTTTACTCAGTGAGAACTGTTTTCTATTGTTTCACAATCACTATCAGTTCCCAATTCCAATGCAGTATTTGAAACTAAAAACACCATCAAAGCAGATAATTTGCCGCAATATTCAACCTAAATCTATGAAAAGTGTCTCCATCTTAAAATTGATTGGGCCAGCCAATGGATGACCCATTGTTTATCGTTATCGTTGGCATTTCGCCCAGATACTCGTATGCAATGCCATCCATTTCCAATGCCAATTCCAATTTTAAAATCACCACGACAAGATGGTTTTTCTATCCTTCGCCTTGCGGAAAACTTCTCGAGTGTTGATCATCGGAATTGATACCTGCACTTTATGGTTTCTAATTTTCCATTGTGTAGCTTAAACGTTCATGAAAAGATGGAAAACGTTTCTATTTTCTATGTCTCCACCCATGAAATGAAAATTTAATTAAAAAAAAAAAAACTTCATCCGGCTGAGGAAAATTGTTTTCTAAAAAAAAAGTCGAATATATGAACGCGTTCTATCCAATATGTCAAATGAAAAAGTTCATAAATGCTAAGGTGAAGGTTACATTGAAGCAAAAAAATAAAAATGAAATTCTAAAAGGGAGGTGAAGTGTAATTTTCTCAACGCCATTATTTTCATTAGCTCGTAAGAATAATATTCTTGGAGAGTATGTGTGTGTGTGAAAGGACCAAGGAAGGACATTTTTATGGGAAAACAATTTTTCATTTTGTGACAATCTTGCTGGCCAATGAAATGGGGTTCGATTTTGCTAGAGTTTTTGATGGATTTAAAATGAAGTCATAAGTTGCAGATGACAGCATTGTAGTTATGTTCAGATGGTGGAATTGTACGGGTTGTACAGGGTTATTATATGGATTTCGTATTACAATAACCTATTTTTATTACATGAACCTTTTTTTACAGTCTCTTGACCGGAAGTGTACACGATTTGTTACTTGCTGCACTTAATTAGAAGCGAGTAATAAGTGGAAAGAGGGTTGGAGCAGTGTAAACAATCGATCTTGGCATCTGTAAATTACGTTTTATACACTTTTTGACAGATCTGTGAAAAACCACGCTTAGGCTTAGTAATAATAAGTCAGTCTTTCCTGATTGGAATCGATTGAGAAACATCGACAACTGTTCCTTTTGTTAAAGCCGGTCAGTAAACGCTAAGGCTACTGATAGACTGTGTTAGAAAATCTGTGTTGTGAAATGGCCTATTCTGAACTACCCCAGCCTGAACTAGGGGTAGGTAGAAGTGGTTGAATTTGGTAAAGTCCTACTAGAAACACAAGTACCATGGTACCACCACTTACGTGACCTGGATGTTGATGGGTGTGACCAAGAACGTAGTTCTTTAGATCCATCCTGTGAAGTTCAGAATTTTATGTCAGAAATCTATGATAATTCCTTAAAAACGGGTTTGCCAAGTGTGCGATGCCTGGCTCTTGTAAGTGCCGGGCAGTCACAGATAAAGAAGAGTGGGGTTTCCTTTTCGTGTGAATTGTCGCAACTACGGCAGAGGGGGTTGAACGAAATGCCTAATTTGGCAGCATGTTGACCAAATAGTCAGTGGCCCGTGCTAATTGCTGTGATTCTTGTTGTCTCGATGTATTTATTGTAAGCGGGTCATATCTGTCTGGATATGGCACAGTTTCCTAGACTGAAATACTTAGAGAATTTTACCCTCGATGAATCCCATCGGTGAGCAAGAGACACATCAAGGGTTGAGCCACACCTGGCTGGCACGTCGGCTTTCATTCCCCTCTGTGTTACTGTGACCGAGAACACAGAGGAGATTGATATTAAACCGAGCGTTTGCCTGCATATAAATTTCCTTGCACTGTTCTACTCTGCTTTGATGCCAGCCTGGGTGTCAATAAAGAATCCTATGTTCTTTATAGCAGTGGGACTGAGGTTTAGTCTGAGCTGGACAAGCTTAACAATGTGTCTACTCACTTCTGCTCTTAGCAAAGCGTTCACCAAATCCTAAAAAAATAAGACAGACGACCTTAGCTGGTGGAATGCAAAAACAGGAAAGAATTTCACTTAGTCAAACTCACAAAGTTTAACACCGATTGGCGGATCTTCAAAGTCACCCTGATACTCTGCAGAAAAGAGGTAAGAAAGTCACAACGTAGACCTTGACGTAACTTCTTTTGGAATATTGTGCTGTCAGAGTGTTGTTATGCTCCCATATGGTTCCTGGGTAGACTCACAGTTTTCAAACAATACAAGGGATGTTTCACTTTAAACTTATGTCAAGTAGCTTTCAGCTTCAACAACACACTTTTGCGTGGCAAATATTGACACATCTCATCGTTTCAGTTCCATTAATGCAGACCTCCTTCGATGACAGTTTTCTAAAATTATCTCAACTCAGTGACAAGCAATCGATAACCTTCAGTTATGCATCACATCCTCTATTTTTAAGTTCTCAATCTAACCTTTAAAGTTCACGTTCGGCGTCAGTCATTACAAATATGATATACACTCTCGTCATACTTTATTATGTACATAATCCTGGGCGCCATTAAAACTTAAACAAGGTATCCATATAGAGAGGATCTTCTACAATTATTATCTCTGCCAACACACATTAAGGTTGATGGCACCCTCTAGAGTGGCAAAAATAAACTCCACCTGTCAACAATTATCAAAGTTATGCGACATATTAGACACACACGCACCTGAACACACATAATAGACAGAGAAAGAGAGAGAGAGAGGTAGCTAGTAAATTATTCAACATCCTGACAGGAAGCGGTGGTAGTAGGTGACAGTGGCAGCCATCTCCAATGAAGTGAATTTCTGAACTTTTGTCGAAAATTACACACAAAAAAAACTTGTGTCAGCAAGGACAATTAGAACAAGAACAACAAAACAAGAGTCCTTTTCATTAATAGGACGACATATGCTAGTGGATATGATATTTTATTACCTTTTATGCATAAACAAGTGAACAACAACAAAAGGAACCACAGTGGGCAGTTAAATCATGAATTGTGTGACTTAGTGAGGAGGCGGATGTATTGGCAAAACTTTCTCAAAAGGATTTTGATTGCGTGCAATTCATCCATTAGTGGATGGATGGAGCTCTTAGTTCATCTTCCTCGGGGTATGTTCGTTGTGTTCCACAAAAGTCGAATGAATAATTTACAAATTTTTTCGTGACTACACAGAGGAAATTTGTTTTTTTTTTGTTGAAAATATTGAATAAATAGATGAGACTTGCGACTTGCAACCTGCCGTGCCATATAGATCTAAGCTAATGGATGACGACGGGGTCGGTTACGATTTGAATCGGAGAAAAGAGGTCACTCGGTTCGATGAACAAAATAGTTTTGTTTACATTCCGTGCGAGGATATTGATTACCTTAATTTATTAATAAAACACGAACGGTAGGAGTGCTATTGTGTGGTTTATTTATAATATTGGTTCAGTTTACGGTCTCTCTGTAGGAAAAAGAGCACTCCATTGTGATGAAGTGGGGACTTGGGAGGTCAAGGCAACGCATTTTGATTAATTTAAGAAGAGAACAAGAAAGCCAAACATTAAATACGCTTCGATTGATTGAAGATGAACCTAATTTGTCCTTATCTTGATTGAGTTTGATAAATAAGAACGTTAATAAGGCGGATGGATTCTGGCCATGCTGAATGGAAAGTTTGTATGATCGATGATGTGGAAATTTTGGCGTTTTCAACGAGAGGCTGTGTTACCTTATTTCTCCTCAAGTCTCTTATAGTCAACAGCCTTTTTCTATCCCTGAACATTCGGGGTTAAGAAGCTGAAGGCTTTTTGAAAGCATCGTTTCAGAAGTACTACAGTATTAGGCACTATCCTCCCTGTAGACAGTTAATGTTCCTTTTTCAAGAGAAAACTAAGCATCCACCGAACCTTTCACTCAAACAAGATCACTTACCCTTGCTTGAAAGACTGGAGCATGACATAACCATCAGCATGTTCCCAGACGACATGCTACCCAAATATGGTTTTAACAAAAACTTCTCAATAGTTAATCCCTTAAGGGAGGACGCTAGGAGAATCACAAACCTCAACCATTAACTTCTGACCTCGTCAATCACATGGACGAATCCAATATGAAAACCGGAACTGGTTCCAGTCAATCTTGAAAAATACTCGTCCATATTCCAAGTCAAGATCTTTGCCATCAATCAGTGTCTAGATCTTAATCAAGCTTCTCAAACTTTGCGGAAAACTATCTTTAATCTCTCAGAGAGTCAAGCTGCCCTAAAAGTGCATGACTCGCCTGTGATCGAATCCAAGCTAATCCTATAGAAGCCCACAATGTGATCTTGGACCTAACTAGGAACAACATGGTCATCCTTTACTAGATTTCTACCCATAGAGCGAATTTGCGGGCAACAAGAGAGCTGACTCACTGGCAAAAGATGACGCATCAACAACATTCATTGGACCCGAACTTCCAGAGAAGTCTGGCTTAACACACCAAGACAAGCGTGCTCAAATCTTCCATTCCCGATACAAAGAAGATCTAGTTTCATTGTAAATCTCGATAGGAACAACCTTAGAGTTCTAATTGAAGCGGACACTGCCGCCTGAACAAACATCTACACCGCATGAACCTTGCAACAGATTCAAACTTTAGACTCTGTCTTGAGAAGAAATATCTTTACAAATCCTAATGGAATGCCAAGCCCTCTTTCAATTCAGACAGAGAATCCTTGCTGCCATCTACACAACTGCACACGTAAGTGGTTGTATCTGCTCCTCCACTCACCGTCTATCTCTTTGCAGACGGAGCCGAATGATTTTTCTCTCTAAACGCCGAGGGCAAACTCATCCATTCTTGGAAAAGTCCATGAATCCATGCCATAGAGCAGGACTGGGAAACTGAAATGATCAGAGTTTTGGTGTCCCGGCTTTGCTCCTCAATTGCCTTCTTAGCCGAAAGAAACAGCGATTGACAGGAGTTATTCGTCCCTTTCTGACTATAGTACCAAAAATGTTTTGCTTGTCAATTTTTCTCCCGAGATCTTCGAATAAATGTTCAACCTCGATCGTGAAGGTTATAAAAAATTTCCTTGTTGGGGTCTTTAGACTGAAGTTGACTTGGCAATCACCCTCTTCGCGTTGGTAGAACTTTGTAAATCAGTTGATGTCAACCCAAATCTAGACGAGGAAGACAGTTGAACAGCTGATTGACTAGCAAGAAATGGCTGGGCTCCCTCAGGGAAGAAGGAAGGGCACACTTCTGTCTACAGTTCACCCACAATCTAATAAGATTAAATGAACTAGTCAACTTGCTAGGTTCAGAGCAGTCAGGATAAGTCACTGGCTTATGGAAACATGTTAAGGTCGAGACGGGACCAAAACTGGTGTCAATTATACTTGTCGGTATTCAACTCTATTCAGAAGTAGACAATGAACGTCAGACAAACCATTCTTAAAAAGTCTAAAACGCACGTTTAGAGTTAGACTTGGAATGGCCTTAGATCTCTCAGCTAACGTGTCACTAATGAATGTGATATCAAGACGTCCCTCTTAAGTCTCCTCACACGTGTCAACGCTAGCGATAGAATTCCATGAAGCAACCTTTTCCAGCTCCTTCCAAAAAAACATCCATAACGAGGTACCTAATCCTGTCAAAAATCGTTGATGACTCAATGAAAGTCATTACGATTATGCTTTGATGTATTTCTAATGTTTTAACGGTTTTCTGGTATCTAACTCCCACTTTTCCCCAAACTTGCGTGGTATTCTATTTAATTATTCACCCCTCGATTTGTTTTGGTTGCCATCCGCCTACACACACACACCTCAATTTGCATGACAAAAAATTCGTATGACGAAGACTTCCTTCAGAAAGGAAACCCCAAAAATGTCTTCTAAAAATATACTCGGAACGCAAAGTGGCGTCAAATGAAAATGTATCCTCTGTTCAAAACTGTCACCTTTTCTGCCTCAATCACACCCTCTTTCTGCTCCTTCAAAGGCAAAACCAAAACATGTCATGTCCTGGATGGAAATTGATTTTGAAGAGCTGGGCAAAAAGTAAATCCTTGTTTCTGGCTCCATTACGTCGAACAAGATAACGAATTTGCATAAATATTTTGTGGGCGGAATGAGAAGCACCACGGTCGTCCATGTGAAGAATGTGTGTCGTCTAAAACAATTTGGTGTTTCATCATTTGCTTTTGCGGTTAACAAGCTAAATATGTCGAGGATATGCAAAATGTGTTAAGGACTTTCAAGGTAAAACCACTCTCTCTCATGTGTGACATTAGTTATGACAAAAACCATTCGGATGTCTGGCTAGGTATACACCGCCATCTTAACCGCAACAACTTTATGGGCAGGAAGCCCACGATGGTGTACTCGGTCTGGGTATATCCTTGGTCCATTATCAGACTAATAAGTACAAACAACTACATTCAAATGCTAATCAGTTGAAATTAATTGCAACACAAGGCAAGTGGGATGAAAGTTGGCACTTGCTTTGTGACCGAAGCGCTGGACAAAAGGACATTCAGGGCTTGTATATGTAATTAAAGAAATGTTTATCCTGTTCCAACTCCAATTGCATCAGAAATAAGGATTACAGACATAATGTCCGTCATGCCATTCTGTTTTTCCTCGGTATTCTCCCAAAAGTCGGGCACTCTTTTGTGGTTGATGGCGAGCCCTAGTTTTTGGGGGGTGCAGCCTTTGTTGTCGGTATGATTCCTGGATAAATTAATAATTCATGGACTCTCGATGGGGGATTACGTGGGGAATCATGAGTGGCAGGTTAATGGCTCGTGGTGGTGAACTTTGGCTCACGCGTCATTTGGCTGGACATGTAAGGGCCGATTAAGTGGAAATAATATGACCAAGCATTGTTTGGATTTAACAGGCAGGGGGTTGGCTGCTAATTTTTTTTTTTTGGACTATGCTTGTCATTTGGAATCCCCAAGGTGGGTCTACTTTAATTGGATTATAAGTAGATGTACATGTGGCGTGTCTATGTGATTTTTTTTTCTTCAAAAGGACTATTGACTATTTGACAGAAGGAGATAATGAAAGGGGGAGGGAGCTATGGGGTGGGTTCCTTTCATAAAAAATGGGTTTAACTTCTGAAACGTCATTATTAGTAGAATTGATTGAACGTTCAATGGTTAAACTAGGCCCCTTACAAGGAGAACAAGGAAGTAAGCCATGTCTTAACTACATACCTTTAAATTTTGCCTTAAGAAACGTTACTGCGGCATCAATTTGTTGGCCCTTTTAATCCTTCCTGAACCTGAACCTCAAGCAAGAAGCATCTCCAGTCAGCTCGATATCCAGCTAACTGCTACCAGTTTCGCACTCTTAGTTGGTTCAGGTCACTTTCCATTCGCACACTCTACCTGAGTCAAGGTCCTCTTGCAGCGTCGTCCTTCCGGAGTAGATTCAAAGACTACGGCAAAATTCATTGTATCTGGACTCTGAACTCGACTAGGTCGACGTCGCTAAACAGCCCCATACAGTTCGTCGTTGTTTCTCCTCGTTATAGGGTCTCATTTTGAAGATATTCTTCATATAAAGGTTGTCTGTCATCAGCTTCGAGACTTACAAATCACTAGAATGGGACCTAATGGTACGGATTTTTGATGCAACTTCAGATCGTCATCGGAGGAATGAAATGCCCTTTGTGTGACATTCTAGCGATTTTCTACTGCACAGAATCATACGTTAAATCTTGTTTAACCACATCCAAGACGAACAAGATCCTATACACACTTTCCAAGGCTCACTGGATGGCACCTTGTTGTCCCATCCCCAATATCTCCTCTAGAAGATAAACGTTTTCGATTCAACCTTTGCGATCGATTACTCAGGCACTACGCATGTATATAAGTAAACTTTTCTGATGCCTTATAGAACAAATAAGTGCTAACGAATAGAATGATCGATATCACCACTCAGAAAGGATTGAAAGAGCCAAGAAGTAAGGCAGAACTTCAACTTATCCATACCAACCAAATTCTTGAAGATAGACTGAGAAGTTGGCTCCGAAGCTTTGAAGGCATTCGAATCTTTCATTTTTCCAGTGGAACTGCTAGCAATCCTCAAAGTATGTCACGAGCTCAGGAATGATCAATCGCTTGAGCGAAATATTGTTGCATTCCTATGCCGATAGCTAAGCAGCCACCAAAGTTGCAACCATTTCCTACGAGTTGGCTGAGCAGAATCCAAATGAACTCAAGAACCTAGCTAATCAGCTCTCGATCACAGTAATTTGAGTCTCAGGCGTCAGGGGCATGGTTGGGAATGGAAATGCCTACGAACAAGCCAGATGAAGATCGTGACTGGCAACACCAAGCATTTGAGGCGTGGATTGGTTTGAGGATGCCTACGAACAAGCCAGATAAAGATCAAGACTTGACAACACATGGATCGGGATGAGAATACTTACGAACTTACGAAATTGGGATCAACCTTTAGCGAGATTTCAGCGGAAAGATGTGCCCTGGTAACAACCTTAAAGAAGCAAAGGTTGTCTCAATATAAGACGTCCAGATGCTGTAAGAACCCATGGAACCAGGTATTCCTCCTGTTTTATCTCCAAAGGTATGAACAAGCGAGAAGCTCTTGACCACTTTCTTCGCAAATGCACCACCCTGACTCAAAATAGGCTTCACACTTTGGGCAAAACCTAATATTTGAGCCTTGTGCTATAAGAAACAAGGCTACAAATGATTTTTTTTAGGGACAAAGAACAAGTAGAGTTTATTGAACTCCTCTTATGGCACTGTCTAGCTCTCCAAGAGCGATAACCAACCTATATGGCAGTCAGGTACTTCGATAGCTTGAGCGAATTGGCAAAGATACCACCAACAGACCGTAAATGATTCAAGGACCAAATGGCATACACGTAAAATTATACATTGCTACGGAACAGCCTTCCAAACCTAACCTAACCTTACATTGGGCAAGCGCTTCTTCGACAAAATTGGTGTACTGTCCATACCAAATGATCTCACCCTGCTCCAAATACTTTAGCAGAAGTAGACCATCAAATCTTAGACTCAGTCCAACCGGAATTTACTGTCCAACAGCTTGGAGCTATGGAAATATGTTGGAACTGTCATCCGCAAAGGAATGATTTAGATCAGTCATTGATATATTTTAGAAGAAAATCAAAAGCGTACTGAACCCCGCGGGACACCAGCCTATTTCACAATGACAACAAGTGCTTCACGCGACTCCTTCTTCTGGTGTGTCCAAAGGAACCATTCGTGTTCGTATTCCAGTTCATTTCAGTTTTCTCCTTTGAATTACAATTCACGTGAACAAACTCAACTGGAAAATGTCACAACTCATCGACAATATGTGGTGTTACATGCAATGTATTGCTTACGTCTTATCGGCTTAAGTCCATAAACTCCGGAGTTTACTCAAATCATTTGTCCACCTAATTACCAGAAGAGTACAACTCACTCTGCAGAATTGTCATTGTAATCCCTACTCCAACCGCTAATACTTTCAATGAAATGGTACACCCTACCCTATGTCAACTCAAGCTAAACCCTTTCCATACACACGGCGAGTATATCAAATGACAAACTACCCTTAAGGTTAAGTGCTGTACTTGTACGTTTTTGTTATTGTTTGCGAACAAAGTTTGAACCATATAGCTGGCAATGTGTTCAGGAAGCTAAAAGAAAAGAATTAATTTTACAATTCCATCGGGAGGAAGATGGAACTTTTCGACTTGAAACATTGAAACCAATAAACCGACAAAAAAACAAAAAGGAAAGGTTTCCATCTTTTGTGCGAAAGGAATTATTTTATTGGATATAAACTCCCTTATGGGATACGGATACGGATACCCCATCCTTCCTTCAAAGCCAAGTGCCAATCAATTGAAATATAAAAGAGGAAATTTAATTTCTATTGAACAGCCAGCTCTCCCACTTCAGTCTGGGTACTTTGAAAGGATTTATAAGGACCACTGCTTGCTTTGGGGCCATTTCAACATTTTAAGAGCATCAATTAATCATTGGAAATTGATGGAAATCACATCATAATGACGGAGAGAGTACAGTAATTCTGAAAGGATTTGGTTCGGTAGCTAATTGGTTTTTTAAAAAGTTCCAGCGGTTTGGCAAGAAAACAAAGGAAATGGCAAGTTTTGTGGAAACAATTACAAATTTTGTCCGGTGGACTTCAGATTTAGCTTCAGCAAACCTCTTCAGACAGGCACGTCCGCTGCTATTCGTCAAATTAGAAGTGGTCCTCTGAAAAGAAGTACACTTAGACCAAAAGAAGGTCCATTGTGACTGAATTGAAGTTAGTTGAAATCCCTTGTGTTTATCACCTAAAGTGAGGCTATTCACCTCTCCGGTTTAGATTTGACAACTCTTCTCCGTCGAACTATGTGGAACTTACAATCACACGAAGATATTTACGAATATCTAGATACGCCACGAGCAGAACTACTATTGGGAGGTGGCTCAACGTAGAAAGTTGTCTCAACATAGGGGGCAACGAATGACTACTGCCACCAAACCGACACGAAGTTGAAGACCGCTTAGGCAAGCTTAAATCATATAGGGCCACAGGTTCAGGTGGTTTAAGTTCTGAGCATTTGAAGGCAAAAAGGGGCCAATGATTAGAAACTAAAGATCCGATAGTTGCAATCGCAAAATATATCAAACGTGTCAAAAGCTGTTAGATGTCGAGATAAGGTAACGTAAATGGCGATAGATTAACAGTATACTCCGGTAGCTAAATAACCGTATCGCGAAGGAGTCCTTTGAATGGAGTCCTCAGGGTACACGGCGAATTGGAAGGCCAAGAACAACGTGAAGATCAACCATTTTGACAGAAGCAGTGTTCGAGCGTAAAACGTGGAAATATGTAGCCATAGACAGGAAATGGCTTAAAGCTAATGACTCGAGCTTTAGCAATCTCGTTGGACTTCTTTATCTTTTTGAAAGATAAAGAAAAAAATGTATTGATTTAGTCGTGTAGATTGACAGAAGTTGCGAACCGTTTAGACCCACAGACTGAGCTCTTTATTTTGTAAAATATCAAGCTTAGCTATGTTGCTGAGGGTCTCACAGAAGTGTTTCCCGTCGGTTCTTCTTCTTAGTCTTGATAGGGAAGGGCAGCCTACCTCACAAGCAATGCTCCGTGAGGGTTCCTTCAGTACAGTGCTTATACATTTCTTATTAACGAGCAAAAGTCGTCCCGTTCTATTCAGATTCAGGTTATGCCAGATCCGGTACTATTTGCCATTCTTCTGGCTTCAATATCAAGATGAAATTTGTTCGATTCTAGATAAACAGGCGGTTCCCCTCTCTTTTCTGACCTGTTCTTCCCTTTGCCAGCTCGTTCGCTCTGCAGTTGCCCGCAACGTCCCTGTGTCTTGGAACCCAGCATAGGGAAACATCGCATCCGTTAGCGACCTCATTTAAAAAACCGGTAGCATTGCTTTAACAACTTGCATCGTACTGTCGGTGATTCCAGAGCCTTTTAGCACTCAATGACAGGTTATTCCCCAAGAAAGCTGCAAAGAAAAAGGACATCACTAAATTCCTGTCGCACGTGATAAAATCGTACCTTCAATACTTCTCTAAAGCTCGAATACTCCCCCCCACTCCCATTCACATCAACAAAACCCAAAATCCTTCCAACTTTGACAGATTTTCGAAAGTTCAATGTGGTCAATGGCATGACCAACATCATTTAATCACGACTTTCCATGTATCAAATGGACCATTAAGCAAATCCACTTTCCGTAATTAGTCAAGTTGATCACGAACTCAAGCAGAGCTCTCATCAATTTGTGATTCCGCTAACAAATTACACAAAATGGCGGTGGGGTATTCAGCTAAAGTTAATTTGCCATTCGATAGAATTAAATCAAATTCCATTGACATTTACCTCAATCACTCGATTGCCACAATCGCAAATGGAGGCTATAAATGGACTAAACAATCTAATTAGTTGCCGGTAACATATCCTTTGAATTTATTTCAACCAATCCCTACATTTACCCAGCTAAAGGATGAAAAATTAAATCCCGACTACGTGTCACTATAAGCGAAATGGGATAATTCTGGTTATATGACCCGAGGCAACCCTCATTTTGTAAATCAATTTAATTAGTTTATTAAGCTAACAAAACAATGTTCAAGATTGCAAAGGCTTATCAATTTATGATGAGATTTCATGTTTGTTTAGTCTTTTGGCAACTTGACAGTTTAATGAGTAAAATTATTCAGCTAGTCAGCAATATAATCGATTAGAGGAAAATTCTTCGAAAGAAACTTTCTAGTCTCTGGGCCTTAGGACATGTTTTGACTTTTAATTGAAGAAGGTGGGTGCGTGCAACTGAATAATTGGGACGAAAAGTTAATTAAACATAAGTTTTGTTGTCAATTGAGCATTAAACTTTGAGTGGCACGCGATAAGAATGTACATTGTGCAGGTAAAAGTATCGTTCTCATTCAAATGAAGCTTTATTCTGTAAATAGGGTTCGCAAAATGGAAGTAGTTCTTGAAGAAAAGAATAACTTCCAAACTTCTGACTCGAAGGTCCAAAATTATGATCTACAAAACTCTGATTTTGCCTGCCTTGCTTTACGGAGTTGAATGGACGTTAAATTAGACAGCGGAGCAGGTCTTGGGATCCTATGGATAAATGGAGGAGAAGGTAACCGCGAGCTGTATAAAAATGTGGATGAGGATCCGGAAAGCAAAAATCCATCGACTTCACTGGATCAGCTACGAAGACCTTCAAATCCCAGCCACCTGGTTTACGTAGAAAAGGGAGACCGAATCTTCGGTTTAAAGATCATGCAATCGCGAACCCTAGAAACCTTGGTCAACCTGACCAAACGCACGAACGATTCTGGAATCTATGCAAAAAGAGCTTCCTGAAGTCGCTTCTGCAGCGAAATTGAGTTCACCAAAGACGCAGCAAGACCCCGGAATGTCTTTTCAAAAGTGTACGTTGTCCGATTTTTCATTTAAAATATCGAGCACCCACAATCAAAATTACCCACTAGGTGTATCTTTGAAAGTGTTTGCACGATTCGCACCCCTGACTATATTACACCCAGCAGAGATCAGGTAATCTGATCTGATACCCAGTTCGTTGAAGTACAGAACCCCGGCATTAGACACTTAGAACAAACTACGTGCTTAAACCCAACTGTATCGTCTTCATTGACTACAATTGTAGAAAACCTTCCCTAATCATGTTAGCAATGAAGTAACTCTTGTCCTGACCTCCAAAACTATATCAAACTCAAATACTCACGTCTATATCTTTATTTGTCTTGCAGTACCCCATCGTATGATCACGCACCGAATCCTGACAAACAATGGATCCTAAGGGTGACCCAGCCCATGGAACCAGTGCATAAGCGTTTCACAAACATCCTGATGACCAAACGACTGCAGACTCTACAAAGTGTTGATGTCGCTGTGGAGCGAGTCTACAATGAGTTGAAATCTCTTGGTGAACTGGACAACACTTACATCATTTATACCTCAGACCATGGCTACCATTTGGGACAATTCGGTTTGATTAAGGGTAAAAGTTTTCCCTTCGAATTTGATGTACGAGTGCCATTCCTGATTCGCGGACCCGGCATTCAACCATCAATTGTGTAAGTATCCTCAATGTTGTCCACTTTCTGTGAATCACTTTCCTGTTGCCATTACAACTGACTTCTGACCTACCCAATACAGAGTGGATGAAGTGGTGTTGAATATTGATTTGGCGCCAACATTCCTCGACATGGGAGGAGTACCAACACCAGCACACATGGACGGTAGAAGTATTTTGCCACTGCTCCTTAGTAGACATCGTAGCATACGTGACCAGTGGCCGGATACATTCCTAATTGAGAGTTCCGGTCGACGGGAGACGCCAGAGCAGATAGCCGAGTCGAAGGCGAGACTCCAAGCGGAGAGGCTAAATATGAAATTAGTTAATAGTACCTTAGTGGAGGACATACCAAAGAATCTTACCGGCAAGTTGATTGGTAAGGGTGTGACAACGAGCGTCGTACGTGGCAGTGATGACAATGTTAACTTGGAATCGCACGAGGAGCACGATGATTTTGATGATATTGATGGTGAGTTGATTACAGTCCATCTCTCTCAATGGGTCCTGATTCTATAGAATTCACTTTACAATTAGATGACAATAAGTTCAGTGACGATGATGAGGATGAAGAAGATGACTTCAATGCAGACGTTGAGGATGACAGAGACTTGGAAAGTTCGACAGGAGTCGGTGATTACACGGGAAGTGAAGATGCAACCGATTCAGCAACACAGCAGGATCAATTCGATAATCATTTGCCATTGGCACCTTATATGACGAAGACGATGCGTCTGAATTCCGAATGTTCGGATCCGGCATTGTTGGAGAATTGCAGACCGGGTCAGAAGTGGAAGTGTGTAAATGAAGCCGGACGTTGGCGGAAGCACAAGTGCAAATTTCAAGTGAGTTCGTTGGTTCAGTTGATCTTTGTCTTTCTTCTAACAATAAGTTCAACGGTTCCTGGACAAATTCCTATCACACTATTTACAAAATGCCCTCTTTCTAGTTACAGCTCCAACACCACCTGGCTGAGATCAACAAACAGCCAAGGCAATCGAAAAGAAATTGTGCTTGCTTTACCCCCGATGGGGTTGTTTATACGAAAATCAAAACCAATCGGGACTCCTTTGGAACAAGAATACGCAAGAGGTAGTCCTTGAACATAAAACCAAATTCGATTTCCCTAAATACACTTTAACTTCCCCAGGAATCAAGCATTCTACACACGTCGACACAAACGTGACGTCTTCAATGAATCATCCTTTCAAGATTCTACTTTCAATGAAATCCACCATGACCACTTTCCCCAGGAGATTGAGAAACTCCTTGACATATCCAATGCGCTATCGTTAATTGAATCTCATCTCCACAATGACACAGATTCTCCCAGCGATGCTGAAGCGTTTATATCGCGCCAGAAAAGAGATACACTCGGAAATTCAGCCCCCGCTGACCCAATAAGCAAAGTTATTCAAGAGATCCAAAGCAGTCTGGAAACTCTCGAAGTTAAATTCCTTGAGCACGAATTGAATACAAACAACTTAACTCGTGGCAGTGGCATAGTGGGTGGCGGTGGCAAAACGCCTAAATCCGGAAAATTGGGGGCGAAATGTTTCATCGAATCAGAAACGGGCAAAGTCAATTGTTCCGATGTGATTTACGACGATGAGAAGCAGTGGCGAAAGTCACGCGGCCAAATCGATTTGCTGATCAAAGTCCTCAAGGACAAAATAAATCATCTGAAGGACATCAAAAAGCAACTGAAGGAGAACAAACCGATGATGACAGCCGCCGCAGCGCCTGGTGGTACGATTAAATTCGATGACGGCAATTATGGTGGAGACGACCACAATAACAGTGATGGTGAACCTGATGATGATTTAATCATCAGTTCAAGGGCGGAGGAAGATTTGCTTCCTCGTCGGCCCATCAAGGGTGGTAAACGTGGCAAATTTGATGGCAGCGGCAATAGACAACATCACAATCGACAGAAAAAACCACCACAAAGTGAGGAGGGGCCACTCATCGACATGACTTACTTTCACTTACAGACCACGGAACGTAATGACATTCCGGAAGCGCCACATCGGGGGCCGTTTGGAAACCATCCACGTCGTCGAGGACCTGGTCATCATCGTTACAACGGTCGGCGACCGTTCGGACAGAGGATGAACATAACCACTACGAGTACAACAACAGCCACCACCACTGAAGATGACTTAGTTCCTGAGAATCAAACAGCGACATCGGCCAGTCCAATTGCTTCCGCAGCATCGTCATCAACTGTACAAGTGGATTCCGTCACTTTATCCAAGAACGAGGCAGAGGAGGTGTCGAGCAATACAATGGCGTCAGTAAATTCTCATCCAACTGCCAGTAGTGTGAGCAGCAGCGACTCCCCAACTCCTAGTGCAAATGACATTTCAAACAACTTCAATGGTGAGGGGACTATTACTCAAAAGAATCTTTTTCTGGATTTTATTGCCACCAAAGATGTGTTGTAACTGTAGTGTTTGAATTTTTCTTACGTTTTCTATTTTCCAGAGGACGATGATTCCAGCAGTCATGTGCAGCATCCTCAACTGTCATCACAGCAGGGAAACTCGAATTCAAGAACGAATGACCCATTCCAAGAGCAAAAGTTTCAATTTTCTGCACCAGCTGAGTGCTATTGTGAACCGGAAACTGAAAGGTTAGATATTTTGTTGGATCAAATAGGTTTTCTTATATTTACCGAGTATACCGCTATGAGGCACGCAGTGGTCGTTTCACATTTGGAGTGGTCAAGAGGAGCATTCGAATTACTTTTCAAACGACTGATTGGTTATGTATGGTTTTGACTTTGGAAAACTGTTTTTTTTTTTTGCGAAGCAGTTTAATTTATTTTGTGGCTTTTGTGTGGAAACAATTTTGATTGGCATTTGTTCTGGAGTAGAGAAATCATGGAGGGGTTCCACGAATTGATGTTGAAAATCAGAGTTTGCTGAAGAAACTGTTAGTGGGAATTTAGTAGTTACTGTGAGACAGATTCTATAGACGTTCCGTTCACTGAAATGTGCACCAGAATACCTCATAAGTCACACGTGGAGCAAAGATTCGCCACAAGATTCACAAGATGCTGGACTCTGCAAGCATCTTTAGGGCAATCTAGAAGGGCCCTGTTGAACGCTTAGCAATGATTTAACTGCCAGGTGGGTAGGTAGATAGAGGAGGATATTCAGAAGAATCGTTTGCCAATTCTCCCACCCAAGATCTTGAGATTGTCGAGGAATGGTAAGCCTAATGTTTAATCCTGGCTAGAGTCAGACATTTGCAGTGGAGGTGAACGAGATCTCATTCGCGCCCGCACAGCTGCAACAGTGTGTGTTGTGGGGGATACCAATCTGATTCAACGTCCAGCAATGCCGGAATGTGTTTGGCTTCTATTCCAAATGATCTGCTTAATCTCGCTTGGCTTGTAACAACGCCTTTGGTGCTCATTTTGGTTTCAAACTAAAACAAGATGAACAATCGGCTATATCATGTAATTAGACATAGAAAAGCATGGATCTGATATTAAGGGGACTAATGCCGTACATATTTTATAAACTTTCCTACGCCTCGAGCTCCACTTTTCCACTTCAACCCAAGAATCGGTATAATTAGACCAAATATTTATTTGTCTTCTTTCTTTCCTCAGCAATTCAGAAGAAAGGGAACTAGCCCGTGAAGCACGTCGCAAACTAAAAGAGGAACGTCAACGAAAGAAGGAGCGCAAACGAATCAAGAAGGCACGCTTGGAAAAAGAATGTCTTTCGGAAAAAATGAATTGTTTCTCGCATGACAATAGTCATTGGCGAACGGCTCCATTGTGGAACGACAGTCCCTTCTGTTTCTGCATGAACGCCAACAATAACACATATTCCTGCATAAGGACAATAAATGCAACGCATGACTACCTATACTGTGAATTTACCACCGGACTCATCACATACTATAACCTAAGAATCGGTAAGGATAATTGTTTCCTTTTTTTTTATTCAAATTCTTCAAATTTACACGTCTTTCGGTTTAGATCCATTTGAAACTTTAAATCGGGCATCGGCACTCACTATGGAAGAGAAATCATTCATGCATGATGCTCTGGATCGACTGAAAAATTGTCGAGGAAAGAGTTGTACAGTGAAACGTCATCATATTCCTTTGGACACAATCCAACATCCAGTACGAGCACCAAAACGAAAACATCCTGGTTTAGGTGAGTTGTCTTTGTTTGAAATGGAATCTGTACTAACAACAAATTAAAACCATGCACGCATACTTGTATATATTTACGCACACTTTTGAACGTTAATTTTGTGATGTTTCTGTGTTATTGTCTAAAACAAATGATTTGTCCTATTTCAGTGACGTCTTCTTCGTATCCTGATTTCGATGGACCTCAAGCGAAACGAAGGAAAATCTCTAAGTATGGACATTCATTTTTGTTTCTTTACAAATTCTTTGTTTGATATAAATAAGTGTAAATGTTAAGTTTTATTGTTGTTAAGATATTTATAAGAATTTATATCGTTTGATCCTCTTTAAAGTTGGATCGAAGGATATGTTCGTTTGTGGGAGTGAAAATAAGAAAGAGCATGTGCCTTGAAAGATTTACATAATGTTGCGCCTTTTGAGTTCTCAATTCCATCGAAACAGTCGCGGACAGCATTTCAAATGTAGATTTAGCTTAACGAAATGAGCTAGCGATATCCTACTCGAATCCACTTTCAGTTTTAATTTTTACACACGGTCATACCTCTCGCATCTGCGATGGCTAGCTTGTATAGATCATGCGATCTTCGGCCAAGACTGGCGATCATATCTATTTTACCATAATGCTATAACGATGGGTAGCTTGTAGCATCTCATTTGTTACAGAATGAATACCTAAGACTATGACTATATGTATGTTCCACACATTCGTCCATACTGACTGTTTTCAAAGCCACAGCTTCAATGTCTCTAGAATAATCTACAAACAAATCGCATTTCACCACTTAACCGCAAATGATTAAATTCTCTTCAAGTTGTTTGTGCAGTTAATCGATTTTGCATCACCGGAAATAGGATATCCGATGAATATTTCATTAATTCCGCTACGGATTGTTCCGCCATTGCATGTTCTGGATAATTATAGAATTTTCCATCGCAAAATTGTATCTATTTTGCAAATTACAAAATCAATACTAGTCTCAGGCAAAAGCTTTTACTGTTTGTCATTGGAAATCCATTAAAATCAGCATACACCATCCAGTGCAGCATTTAATTCACATATACTAATTCCTTCATTTATCTTCATCCACAGGTGGACAAACCAAACCAAAAGAAAACCCTGGAAGCAACAACCTCTCCATCATCAACAACAGCAACATCAGTCACAATTCATCCATCAATACCATGGGCATGGGCAAGATTCACCATCATTACGACGCAATCGTTTCCATCAAGGATGGCAACAGCATAACCAACAACAAAACCAGAATCAATCACATCACCAACAGCACAATAAAAGGCGTCCCATCTGGACAACCGAATGAGATGCAATAGTATTGAGGTAATCCTTGCATTAAGCTCAAATATACACGCCCTCAATCTCTTCCGTCGTGCGTGTCTCATCCCGCTTTAATGTTAAATGACAATTCAGCAATAAGAAGCAAGTGATACCGCCACAATAACCAACCAGTGAACAACGACAAAAGAATATATATTGTCCTTCGTATATTTATTTTAGCATCTAGCTGTAGTTATAGTTTAAATTAATTTAAATGAACTGTTCATTAGGATTAAACAAATTGAAAGAAACCAAATGCGCGCGCTTTAGCTAAACAAATTCCACAACACAAAAGCGAACACAAACATAATGAGCACTTATTTTGAAAATTCACTTTGGTGTGGGTCCTTTTTGGGGAGCTGGTAGCAGCTTTAAGCTGTAAAAGGTTGCGAGATTTTGATTTCATTTGCATGAAAGTTCAACTTTAAAACGGGCTAGTTTACACCGGTTGCTGTACAATTAGAAAAGGACATGTCTTCATTCTAAAAACGAGATTATAAACGATGGGTATTCCAGGCTTAAGTGGCTATAATACCCAAATATATGACTTGGAATAGACAGACGCATTCCACTTTGATCCTATCTAGAAAAAAAAAATGGAATCCAACAGCGCTATTAGTACAGACGAGATGGCCCTCTTTAAAGACGATTTCTACACTGAAATGCTAACCAGCGACGTTTCTAGTGTATTTTAGGCTAAAATCGTTGCCACAGATAGAGCAGCTTTTACTTATGATGGCGCTACAGTTCGGGGTGGACTTGGAGCACATCCAATCAGTTTTTTCCGTCAGCTCGGTCGTTATCTAGATGCTGAGTGACTATGTCAATGTCGCTGAACATCCCATACAATTAGTCGTTGGATCTGCTCTTCCACTCTCCATATATGTAGATGGGACCGTAGTTCACTAGAAAGATTTTTCTCTCCAAACAACTTGAGATAACAAAGTCCATGCCTCTGCACACAGCAGCACAGTCTTGTATTATGAGTCATTTTAGTTGTTCCAGAGAGGGTTTTGCCATTCCATTGCCTTCTTTGTCTCAAGAAACAGCGATTGGTGAGAGTTATTCTTCTTTTGATCTCAGCACTGGTATCATTGTCTAAGTTTATAGCGAAGCCCTCTGTCGAGGTTCTTTCTGGGGTGTCAGTGTTGGGTATCCTTTTTTGTTGACAGCATACGTTTTGTTTTGGCCTCATTGAACCATCATGGTCGCTTGCGTCTCAATACTCATGGACGCGTTCTTCCGATAATGTCAATATCGTCGGCATGTGCGATCAATTGCACTGACTTTTGAAGGATTGTGCATGTGCCTCTGTTGTAGGCGTGTGAGATTTACACAATTATTTCAAGTACGACGTTAAAGAAATCGCATGATAGCGCGTCGTCTTGTCTAAATCCTCTTCTGATATCAAATGTCTCAACTTTGATGAAGCAGCTTGCATTCTCCATCGTCATCCTGCACAATTAGAGGAGTTTGGCAGGAATGTCAAAACTAGACATTGGCTCAAACTGTATGGCGGCTTTGAAATCAATAAACTAGAACTTTTTATTAAAACAAACTTCTAGGATTCATTCTATATAACTCTTCCCATTAATCCTTTGCTGATTCCAACTCTTTTTATGACTCAAATCGAAAATGATTTCTTTTTATCTTTCTAGTGATTCAAAAACTTAAATCTTACGAAAATGATTGATCGTCTTTTGGAAAACTCCTCTCAAAAAGTAGACGCCATCTAAAATAATAACTACAGTACCTATCTATCTCTGAGTATTACAGTCAAAAATTAAAACCCAAATTCAAATTTAAAATGTAAATCCTTTCGCAGAACAGAGGCCCTACATTTAAGTACTCAACTTAGTAACAAACAAAATATTTCGAACACAAATAGTATTTTTATTATTTTTAAGCATTTTTTTTTTTTTTATAGCAAATTATTCGCATTAAGTTAAAAATTTACTTATTTTTATGTCTTCTATTGTTTTTAAAATAATTTTTCTAAAAAAAAAGACTGTTTTAGGTTCTATTTGTCTCTCGATATTCGTTTGAACCTTTTACATTTAGTTTTCAATTTAAAATTAATCCAATTGCATTCATATACATAAATATATACTTGCCACCAGTTTTGCAATAAATAAATAATTAAATTTAAGAAAATGTATAGCAAATTGTTACAATAATGCTTTTTTTTTTTACTTTAAGATTTTAGTTTTAACATTTTTTCTCTTTTTTTATACTAATTTCATGTAAACGTATGTATAATGTTGCCTATGTTACATATATATAGGTAGAAATCATATCATTAATATATATGTAAATTAAAATTAAAAATAAAAGAGTATATAGTGTTATGTAAATATTAATGATAATTTTAATGTTTATTTTAAAATGAAACAAAAAACAAAAGCAAAAACTATTATATTTACGTGTAGTATTAAAATAAATAAAAAATTATAACAAATTGGTAGAGAAATTTCAAATTGTAATTGTATTAATTAAATTATTGCCCAATAGATATTAAATAAAATAAAAATAAAAATCGCTAAACAAAGAACACTTAACAATAAAATTGATAATTTTTTTTCCCCTAACCAAACAAGTTGCCGCAAATGGAGCAGCCCGGTTCAAAGCGGCTTCAATTTGGATCCAATTACCTTATGGTCACTCCTGTATCTTGTGCAGATTTTATGAACTTACTTACTTATCAAGCCGGCAACCCTTGGAGGGTCTGAGCCTGAACTAATTCCGCTTTCCATCCTTCACGGTCCGGGCACGCTGCTTCTAGTGTACAAAACGAAGGTTTTTGACGTCCGCGATTGACTGATCTTTAAAGCGAAGGTTCGGTCTTCCTTTTCTTCGTGAACCAGCTGGCTCGGATTCAAAGATCCTATTAGCTTGAGCGTTCTTGTCTATTCACTCGATGCGACTGAACCATTGCAGTCGACGAATTGTTGCCTTCCGGACTGCATCTGCATCTTTGTACAGCTCGTAGAGTTCGCGGTTATATCTTCTCCTCCATTCGCCTTCCTCGCAGACAAGAACAAATATTCGAAGTAGAATTTTCCTTCTATAGGATTTCAAGAGCTGCTCCTCTGTCTTACTTATCGTCCAGCATTCAGCTCCATAAAGCAGGACTGGCAAGATCAGGGTTTTGAAGAGCATCATTTTGGACCTTCGAGTTAGGAGTTTGGATCCTAGTTGTCTGGACAAACCAAAGTAGTAGTGGTTCCTTAAGGTGATCCTTCGTCGAATCGGCACTAGGGTGTTTTTTGTGGAGTTAATATTTGCCCCAAGGTAGATTAACTCCTTCGCTACCTCAAAATTATAGCTGTCAAAATCGGGTCTTTTTATTCCGAGGCAGTAAGTTCTCTCGTAACAATCTGTTTTTATACGTGGTTGGGCCGTTAACCCCACGCACAACTGCCAAAACCAGTCGGGGTAGAAGAACGTGTCCTCTTGCCTAGAACAAGGCTGCATACATTAGTGTACTATTCAGCGAATGCTGAGACAGCTATCCAGGGACGCCACGTGGAGGCTGTATGTCAACTTGAACTCCACAGTGACAGGGATTGTACCTGGCAGCTCACCTAGTTGAGCGCGTTCAAAAACTTTACCCTGTATGTTCATTTCCGTGCCATTGGAGGAGTTGAATCCACCAACCCACCGAAGGGTGGCTTGAACTAGCAAAACAAATTTAATCGAACCCTCCTGTTTAACTCTTTCAAAAGCGATTTCAACGTTACAATCCCCACACGGAATAGTTGGTATAGTTTCAAGAAATCCGTCAACAAACAGATTCACATGTATACAGACGGTTCTAAGACCAATGATGGTATGGGCTGCGGTATCCAATCATACGAACTCAACCAGGCGGTCCGCCACCCTGATCACTGTAGTGTCTTCCAAGCAGAAATAAATGGCAATCAAGGAAGCTTTGTCATGGCTAAAGTGGAACATCTTCATCGATAGTCAAGCAGTTTTCCTTATCAAATATCACTAATAACTCTCGTCAGTCTGACGAGATGACAGAGCAATTCAAAATTCACCTTTGCTGGGTGTCTGGACACAGTGACATCCCTGGAAACTGCAATGCCGACGACCTTGCCAAATCTGGTACCACCCTAGAGATCCCCTCTTATATCAGGGGCATGGGTATACCTTTGCAAATGACTTTAACATGAGCTACGTATAAGCACATTATATAAGACAGAAGCACGAAGTCCTTTTTAATTGCTCTTTCTCTATCTTTACTGATGACTCTAAAGATTGGTGCCATTATCTTTTCAGAGGACCTTTACACCACCACTTCTTTAATCTCTTCTATCACTGTAGTGTCTCTCAAGCTGATGTCAGACCGCCGAATGGCTGAAGGTTCACCCAATATCACGCATAAAAATTGTGATTTATATCGACATTAAAGCTACGATCTTGTACTTCGTATCCGAGGAGAAAGTCTGCATTGTATCTCTAAACGAGATCGCTTACCAGTATAATGCCACAGTCTGTTGAATACCTGGTTACAGCGACATTCCGGGGAACTGTGTCGCTGAGAAAGCAGTCAGACAGGGCTCTCAAGACACAGTCGATAGGAAGCTTGACTATGGCAAAGCACCTATAGGACATATACATGTGTTTAACATGATTACACCAATGCTCTGTCGAAAGCAAATCATAGATGGCAACATCTTGACTAGACTAATCTGGCCTACTCCTAATCACCAAGTTCCAAAGAAGACGCCACCTTATGACGTACCTCTACTGACAGAGTTCCTACCAGATGACCCACCTAGCTTTTAGGTAATGGTTCTTGTAGAAAATTAATCAAAGCGCCATCTACTTTTCGCCACCATAACGCCAGAGGAAACGCTGACGTAGTTCTAAAGAAGTTTCCTGACAGACCTGGGATTTGAATGTGTCGAAGTAAGTCAAATAAATTACCCAACGATACGGTTGATTCCATCAGAAAAATTATGTCGATGACGCCAGGATGTCTTTCTTGAGTAGTGACGCCTCTTAGTCGATCCATTTGGGGTGCTTTGTTTGATTCATCCAAATGTCCATATGTCCAAAACTGAACTGGTACACATTGTCTGACTTATGTTCTGCACCAGCTTCCGATAAGTAGTTGTTCTTAACATCTCGCCCCAAATGAAACGAATACATCACTGAATCTGTAATTGATTGCCGCTTATTTTCAAATTAGAAGCCTAGACCTTCTTATCTGCTAAGCTGTTCTAAATTTAGATTGTTTTCACATAAAGTTTGCGTGATGCACTCCATATAGACCTGTCCCCCAGTACGGCTTCTCTGCAATTAATTAAAAAATTATTTCACCACAATCAGTCGAAGAGGAGCTTCGTGTGCCGTTCGTCGTTCTTGTGAGTGAAAACATTTGGAATCATCTTCTGATTGAAGTCTCATACAATGGAAGAGCTTCCCCCTCAAAACAATAGTGAGTGTGTGGTTATTTCATCCTTAGTGACGAAAAATTTCTATAAAATATGAAACAAAAGCGTCCATCTTTCCTACTTCCTTAAATTTGTGTGGTATTTTCTTCTATTCGTATTCTTTTATGACAAGATGGTGATCCGGAAGCAATAAAATATTTGGAGCAGCTGTTGAACGAAGGATGTAACGAGGGAATCAATGAAACGGAATTACAATTGCCATCATGGTACGATGCCAAGCTATTCAAACAGTAAGTATACAAGTACATATGACTATTAGTCTGTTTTGGTATTTTATCGATTTGGTTTTAAATGATTCCAAGAAAATTGGATAGGAAGGGAGGGACAAAGTGACAATGGGGGATTCGAAAGGGAATTAGGGAAGACCACGTATTTAAGAAAGTTTTGCCTGTTTTATTGGACTTTAATTGGAACTTCTGAGTTAAGAGGTGAAGTTTTGAGAGGCGATGTTTACTTTGGGTATACATTTACTTTAAATTACACTAGGTGGCGCTTTAGTCTCAAGAAGACTTAGGCATCAAACAACAGCTCGGTCAAAGAGGTCAGTGTATCTCTATGATGCAGTCTTCGCTCGGATGTCTACAGATGCATTGTGTTCTTCTAACGTGGGCTGTCCAGTCTGAAAAACAAACAAAGAACGAAGGTCTGTGTTAGTTTGTTGGTGATTGCTGGGCCTTCCTGAACCATCCCAAATTTGTAATGAATTTAAGAATGGTTTTTAGTAGCTTCTTAGACAGGTAACCAAGGTTGTTGAAGTAGTTTTCACCAAAAGTCGTCTTTCTGGATCTGCATAGGCTGAAGTTGCTCTCTTCTACGTGTATAATGCCGCGGCTTTGTTCTTTTAAAGTGAACCGCCTATGCTTCTATGAAAAGCATTAAGTTTGCTCCGTTTAGCCCTGTTTTTATTTTGTTAATGTTTGTCCAGAGTTCTCTGGAGTTCCACCTCTCGTCGGCTAGTCTTTGATACTTTAGTGCTATGTTTGGTTTGGACGAGTGTTAGGGGGGGGGGGGGGCAGTGCTGAGTGATGGTCCAGTTCTAAACCCTTCCCAGGAAACTGGTCCACCATTTCGTTCTCGCCGATGCCACCAAAGTGTTACGTTGTGGTTCTCGGTGAGAGTTTTGAGCTCGTCCCTATAACGTTTTACAAGTTCTGACTTTACTACTGTGGATAAACTGGATTTGAACAGCAGGCTTGATTGTCTATGAAAACCGTTATAACTTTTCTAGAGACTAGTTTCGTTAATAATTCTCGGGTCGCCTCGGCGATGAATAGGACTTTTACCTGCGACATACTTACGTGATTCAGAAGTTTTATTGACCGGGGAATGATGGGTTCTAGTAAGTAGATCTCGGAGCCTATTCCTTCTTCAGTTTTTGACGCGTCTATTAAGGAGATGACTGTTCTTATGCTTAGATTGAAGAGAGATGACATGAGATGGTGTAGCATAGCCCGTTTTGCCCAACTTTCAGATGTTAGATAGTTCACATTCCTTTAGGTAGGGGTATATTGAAATAAGGGCGAGTATAGTTTCAAGGATTGCAGTTAGAGTCGTTCTCATAGCTCCAGTGGTGCCTATGCATGCTAATCAACATCTTGGTAAGAACCTTGAGGTTTTTGGTTCTTTCTGCCGCTTGCCACCACACTAGGCAACCACAAAACAGGATGAGTCTGACAATGGCTGTTGCATCCAGTGGTTGATTGCGGGTTAAGGACCCCATTTTCTTTATTCTTTCTTAAGTGTTACCTCTTCGTGTCTGTTTACGGTCGAGAATGCACCCTAGATATCTCGCCTTTTCTAAGACTTGGAGAACGTTGATATCATTCTTTTACTGGTAAAAAGAAGTGTCTCTGTTTTATTTTTTGGAGGGTTGACAATCAGTCCATAGATGTTTAGGGTGTTAAGGGCGGAATGTAGTAGTTCGGTGATGGTGGCCAGGAATATGTCGCCGTAGACAACGACTTGGATCCCACTGTGGCATAGACTCATTAAAATTTCATTAGGAACTAATGTCCATAGTGGGGGTACTATCACCCCCACTTGGAGGCAAGGCGTGTGCTTGACAGCCTCCCAGTTCTAGATTTATGTGTCTCGTTTTGAGCATGCACTTCACCCAGCCTGAGAGTGGGGTTTATGCTGAGTTGGTCTAGTGCTTGTCTTATTGCTCCTTCTACGTCCAAAATGGTTGCTGAAGAGAACTCTTTATGGTAGAATGACCTTCCAACTGTTGCTACAACTTAATACAGAATTATCTCAACAAAACGGCCCTTAGTGTCGACGTGTTGAGCTGGGGACAGGTCTGTGGGACTTAACCTGGAGTGAATGTGTATCTCTATTAACCTCTCTAATGTTTTCAGAAGGAAAGAAGTGAGGCTGTTGAGCCTAACCATAATTTCCAGCTAACAAAAAAGGAACACACCCTGTATTGTAAACATATGCATCAAATACCTAACCAAGATATTTATTTTCTCATTTCAGAGGTCAAGGCTACTTCAATAAATACCGATTCTACATGTCTCTTAGTTTTCTAATCGGTTTCATCGCTTCGCTATCGATACCGTCGATTCTGAAGATTTTAATGTTTACCCATCAAGCGGATTCACCCAAAAAAGCCTATCGCCGGTATGTAGGCACTATTCTGCACACATTGGCTTGGTACAATCAACCCCTGAAAGAGGATTCGAAATTATGGGAAAGCTTATCTATCGTTCGAAACAGCCATTTTCGAGCAAGCAAATCATGCTCCAACAACCAGGTCGGTCGCATAACTCAAAAAGATTTAGTCCTGACACAATTCAGCTTAATTGGATTTCTTATGCTCGGAGTGGATCGAATGGATCTGAATGACACGGCGTTTCTTGAAGCTACCACATATATGTGGAGAGTTTTGGGAAGTTTACTCGGAATCAAGGATGAGTACAACGTATGTGCGAGATCATGGAAGGAGACTAGACCTCGTTTTGAAATCCTCATGGAACGTGTCTTTCAACCGGCTTTGCTGAATGCTGAACCGGAATTTTATAAAACGTCAAAAATTATCTTAGAAGGTCTACGACCAGTACATATGGTGATCACCCTCGATGTAGCGCTGTTTTGTCTCAAGAGTTTGGCTGGATGCGAAGGATATGGCGTCTTAGAGAGTGATTTTTCAAACCGCAGGAAGAACTCTAACGATAAGTCGTATTACTACTCGCTGCCCCTGTGGGATCGGACTATTGTTGGCATGAGTATATTCATCATAACATATTTGTATAAGTACGCCTTCGTTAGATGGTACTTGAACGCACTCTTTTGGATAAGTGAACTGTTCACGGAATACTTCCCTTACCTTGCCATGTTTAGATATGGTTGGGATGGGGCCTATGTTACGATATTTAAAAAAATAAAAAATAAATAGCTATTCAAAGTCTGCCTTAGCTTGCATCAGGATCAAGAGTTGAGGTGATTTGTCTCATTTTCATTCCCATCTCCCATCACAACACTTCACTTACCCTTGAGATTAATAAAGTACTCCATTGCCATCCAAGGACGTTGGTTATACCGCAGCAAAACAACTTTCATTTTCCACCGTTCGTCCTTAATAATGCAAACGTTTAAAAGGTCAAATACCATTAACTCACTTCAAGGATTCTTTAGCAAGCGCAGAGGTATTATACTTTCGCTTTCAATTACCTTTGCCCAGAGGCGTTGACTTCTAAACAGTTAGCTGATACCGAGGTTAATTGAATTTGCATATTGAAAATCAATCCAATATCCTGCGACAGGATTAACCCCGAAAGCACCGAAATCCACATTCATGTTTAGTTCAGTTTTCGTGGTCAGTGCAACAATGCACTGGATATCTCTGTTGGTGATTTATTTTGTTTATAGTTCCAGAGCTAAGTTGTTAGGATACCACAAAGGAATTTTCTTGTCTTTTATTCAAATCCAGCTTTTCCAGAACCATTAAACATCCCAAGGAGCATTTGGAGGACTATTTCGAACAAATTCGACTGCTGCTTACCGAAATTTTATACACCAATCGTGTGGACCGATGCTTCGCCGTAATAACCGACGACACTCACTACGAGGTCTTTGAGAAGTCAGTTTTTGAAAAATCCCGGAATTTGCAGGTGAATTTCTTTTTGAAAATTTCCGATTCTGAGGACTTGTTGTCACCGAACTATCAGACTGTGAGGGTGTTGAAGGAAATTCGAGCACAGAACTGTGATTTGCATTTGATTTTGCTGTCCAATGGACATCAAGTGAGAAGATTCATGATTTTCTTGGATGACTATCGAGTTTTGAATACACGTGCAAAGTATGTGCTGTTCCATGATCATAGGGTCCTGGCTGAAGATATGATTTATATTTGGAGGAACATTGTACAAAGTGTTTTCTTAAGATGGGATACATCTGCCAAAACTGGAACAGTGGAGAGGTAAGTGTTGGCTTCTGACGTTGGAAATAAGGAGACAAAGTGATAAGGACTACTCATTGGAGCTTAGTTGCTTTCAAATGGATTATGCTATTCTCAAACTTAAAAATATTTAAATTGCCATAGGGCGGGAGAACTCCTGTCCCTACTTCTACATCCATTTTGGATCAGTGTAGATGAAGATGAATCCGGCTTTTATCGTCTTGTTCCATTCCATTTTAGTCGGTTAATAGCCCTAAGTAGGGTTTTGTGTATTTTTCCACCTTTTTTTTTGAATTGCTACCTTTTGGGACATAGCTTGAAGACACCTATTTTGGGAAATCTGTTTGCAACCTTAAAGATCTTTGGTTGAGATCCAAAGCAAGATTAATGTTATGGAGGAACCTCAAGATAGCGCCTGAGGATAAATGGTTGAACCGAAATCTCCTACCCCATCGAAGTAATCTAGATTTGATTGCGTCCTATTGGACCAGGCATTCAGTCTTTCGATTGGCTTATTCTAAGTATTCTTTAAGCTGCAAACTATTCTATTAATAGGTCCAGCGGGAGAAGATTAAAAAAGATCTTAAGCCCCACTGTTGGGGTGGTTCCTATTTCACTCCATTTACCTTCCATGTATGCATGCTGTCCTTTCGTAATTACTTTGGAACGTGAGAAGTGTAGGAGTTTCAAAGTGTCATAACCGGATTCAGTCCAGTTGTTATTAGATTCTTTAAGACAGCCTAGGGCTACTGGTTCTCTAGACATTATTTTCCCAAGCCTGACTGATTCAGGTGGTCCTTCTATTGCATTACACAGGAGCAGCCATGCACAGCGTTAACCTCGGTTAGCTCTATAGATTTCCCAGCCGCTGTCTAAATTTGTCCTTCAATTGGAATTAAGAAGTTTTCTAAGTATGTAGATGTTTTCCTATTCCGATTTGTCTTGAGAGGACATGCTACAAAATGCGTAGGACGCCCTATATATATCTTCAGGTCCAGATATTTCATGATTCGTTGCATTGACATTCTACTTCCTACTCATAGTTTTCTTGGGGCTCTTTTTCCTATAGAACTTTGGAGAGTCAACAATTAATTTGTAGTCGGAGAAGGACTCGTCCTTTAGCACCTTTCGCCGACGAATGTCTAATGTATTCGTGTCGCTAGCTAGAGTTACGTCAATAACTTCCTGTTAGTGGCAAAACGTACGTTTTACATTCGACTTCCTATTAAGGCTTTTTAACACCTATTGCACCTCCTATCTGATACAGACTAAGATACAGCAATCAGTACGGTTTGTAGATCCTTAAAGACCGATGGGATACAAAAACGAAACACATGCAACTAAACGGGCCACTTTCAAGGCTCTTAGCTTACTAATTACAACTCAGTTGGAAGAATAGTGGAAGGCGAATTTCTTCTACTGGTTTCAAGCCACAGGAACATATAGGTTAAAACGAAAACGGATAAATTGGTTAGGACTGGATCTGGCATTGCTTAGTCAGCGGTTAATCACTGTTTTCATTAGAAATCACTAGTCTAGTGTATTTTTACACTCACTGTCAGAGTTGCGTTTCAACTGGAGGTGTCCCGTCTGCACTCTAGACAATCCTCTACTCTACTCAAGCCGAGAAAATGAGTCTATAACTACACGATATCTCAAGCAGCTTCTAACGACCGGGTTGCTCGTGGACGTGGCAACGAAATGGCACAAAACTAGTTTCTTCAGATGTAAGCTCCTTTGATCTCCGACTTTCTTTTCGTCTACTCTTAGACAGATTTTGCTCTCCAAATCACTAGATTACTGAGTTTTGTCACGCCAATTCTGATGTATGACAGGAGTCTCCTTCTGGACGTGTAGTGTTCTTGTTTGTATTTAGGGTGTTTAAACTCAACCCAAGGAGAGGCTCTATTCCACAATAAATCTGGACCCTATTGAGTATGTACCTCTGTCTACCACGTATCTTTGTCATCTTTTAACATCGAATCTTATTACCAAGACACCAACGATCCTTTGATTTCTAGAAAATCGCAGATGAAGGTTTTCGTGACCGTCACCGTTTGTTCGAACTAGTGAGTCTCTAAATGTTTCTCCCATTTTGTGTCCTACCACTCCTACCAGTCCTAACAAAACTGAAACAGTAAAACCCCTTTTGCTTTTAACAATTTCAGACAATTTAGCCTTTTGACGGTGCCCTACCCGAATATCCTGAATGGCTTACTTTCTACACAGGAGCTTGCCATATGGAAAAATGGAAAGTTCAAGAAGAAAGTCGATATATTTCAGGACAAAACAAAGGATTTCAAGGGTAGGCTTGTAAGCTTTCTGTCCTTTTTGAAAGACCAAACATTCTCTTTTAACAGGAACAGCTCTACGAACTGTAGTCTTTGAACACATCCCGATGGTAATGAAAAACAAGGGCGGTGATTATGTTGGCTTGGAGGTTGAAATTATTCGCACTTTAGGGAAAAGTCTAAACTTCAAGGCGTACTTCTACGAAACAAATGATTCTGATATAGAACGTTGGGGAAGGATATCACCAAATGGTAGCTATACTGGTCTCATTGGAGAAATGGTGAGCCTTAGACGTTTGTCATAGGACGTGTGCTAATTTCTTTGGTTTTTCTTTTCAGATCAATCGTCAGGCCAAATTGGCTATTGGAGATCTTCATCTGAATGCTCTATACTCCAGAGTTATGGACATGAGTGCACCACATACACATGAGTGTTTAACATTTCTCACACCAGAATCATCCAAGGATAACTCATGGAAGACATTGATTCTGCCATTTAGGTAAGAAACTACAAGTATCCAACTGAAACTTGAATGTCAAGACGTTCTTGTCCTTTCAGTGGTGACTTGTGGGCTTGTGTGATAGCAGCTCAATTAGCTGTTGGAACTATATTCTATGTAATGTCCTATACACATTCAATGAACATTTCTAAATGTCCCGATGCAAAGCAACGTCAAAGGATAATTGTTGATCCACAGAAATTTCGTGACGTAAAATTTCGTTCGTCACTTAATCAACGCATCCCAAGGCATAAGAAAAAGGATTTATTTGATGATTATTGCAATTGTATTCTACTAACATACAGTATGTCCTTGTATGTGGCTTTGCCGAGAATGCCAAAGAATTGGCCACTTCGAGTCCTGACCGGATGGTATTGGATGTATTGCATTATGTTGGTGGTATTTTACAGAGCTAGCTTCACTGCCATTTTGGCTAATCCAGCACCGAGGTAACAATGATCCAAGGATTTAAGAGAATTAGTACAATTTTTAAACAAGGCCTTAAACGATTTTGTTGTTGAACATGCTTTAACCATATTTTCGTTTAGAATAACCATCGATACGATTGAAGAACTTGCCAAGAGTCGAATCATTGCCGGCGCCTGGGGTACGGAAAATAAGAAATTCTTTGAAGAAGCCTTTGATGAGTTGGCTCAAGAAATTGGAGAAAAGTTGGAACTAGTCGATGATATTTATGGTGTGGTGAGTATGGATCTTCCATGTGTGATAGTAGACGACATTATAGTTCAGGGTGGACCTTGGCCTCAGCACAGTCATTAGCCAAATAAGTTAAGATTTTTGTAGACAACATCAAAAATCTGTGTTTCCTGGCATGGCCCAGTCTCATGGTATGCTTCGGCAAAATGCAACAACCAGGCAGGATCCAAATTGCTAATTTTAAGCTGTGATCTGCCTAGATTAAGAATCTTTTTAGTTTTCTCATTGTCTAGCGCTGGCCAAAGAGCCTTGAAAACCCTATGTCCAACAAGGTAAACCATCTATGGTCCGCCTTCTTGTTTGTTTTATTCCTAATGATTGCTTTTATGATGCCACAAGGGTTATTTTATATCCACACCATCGTCTCTTTGTGGCATGGTTACTCCATTTCTTGCCACTTCGCTGGCAATTGTATTCCTCTCTTCCGTAGTGTCTAAACACCCAGTACAGTCTCACATGGTTTTGTAAACAATAATGCCTAAGGCTTTCCCTCCAGAGAGAGCTGGACAGAAGAAGAGGTGATGAAACCCCAACCATATATTTATTTTTTCTTAACGGATGGGTCACAAATAGATTTGGGTGGAGGCTCTGGAATCTACTTATCAGAATCAGGCTTTGCACGGTCAATAGGGCTCTTAAATCACAGCAGCGTGTTCCAGGCGGAGATTCTAGCAATCGCCAAAGCCTCGCGGGAACTATAGCAGGCACTCCCAAGAACATACATCGGACATCTATTGCACTTAGGTAGATAGTCAATCAAAGCCATAATTGTGGATGTGAAACGCTGCCATGACGAGCTTAGGTCCCTTAGGGCTAACTATAACGTTACACTGATTTGGGTCACGGGACATACCGGCATCTATATATGTATGAGAAGACCAATGAACTCAATAGAATCGGTTCTGGTTGAACCACTAGAGCTGCAAAAGTCCAGCATTACCGTGAAACTCCAAAAACTATCGAATGAAAGATGGACTGCACACCTAAAGGATGCTCTGGACAGAACTAAATAAAAGGAAAACAAAAGCAATCACCGCACTTAACAAAAATCACCTCTCTTATTGGCATTATGACAGGTCAACTTGCTGGCGGCCCAACGAAGGATAATGCGTTTGAGTAGAACGGACCTATGCAGAAAATGTGGCGACGTAAACGCCGATAAGGACACATTCCACGTACTAAATATATATGTATATGCCCAAGCGGAATAGAAAGTCAGCCCTCGGAGAATACTTCTTCAATGATCTGGGCGAATTGTGAATCTAGCCACCGAAAACCATCCTAAAATTCTTTTACAACTCGGATTCGTTCAAGGAGGCCAATCAACAATAACAATCCTTGTTCCATGATTTCAAGTATCCCACCCTGGGGAATTCAATAAAGTCTTTGAAATCCGAATGAGGCTGTACATTATAAGGTGTAGCCACCCCTACAACCTAACTGCAGACAAGCACATGCCATACAAATTGACCAATTTAACCTCAGTTGGATCAGAAGAATTTATGTTAGCTCAACCTGAACCAGATTTGAAATCTTTCCCAATAGTTTTTACAAGATTTTCTTTAGAATCTGGACTGGACTATGTAGTGTAGTGTATCACCAATCACCACAATCCTGCCGCCTTCCGCTTGAAATCTCACCCATTCGTTTGAAATTGCTCCAAATATTTTCTACAAGTGGATGCCATAGTTGGTGAATCCATCTCATGAGTTCATCATGACATCATCCAAAAACCAACACGGAAGCATCCAAACTCTTAGCCCATCAGTTCCTTGGTGACTCTATAAACGGTTCTTTCACAGCATCAACTTGCAGCTTCTCAGGCTGACTTGGCTAGAGAATTGATAGAATTTTGTAAGTTTTTCTCATCTTGATGCACGACTGGAAATCCAGCTTGTTACTGCCCTCTGTATGGTTAGCTGCAAAGTACATAAGCTATGACATGTTTCCAGTCTTCGATCCTTGTTAATGTAACTTGCGGATAGTCACAAATGTTCTATGGATTCTTTGCGATTTCTTGACTAAACTTTCTGATAAATTTGACACATCCTTCCAGTGTTCTCCTAGTATTCCGTCACTGATTCCTCCTGTTCAATTTTTTTTCAGACCCATCGCATTGCCAAAGGATACTATGCCTACTATGACAATCAGTTTTTTCTAAGACACCTTCGATATTTGGGAAGCAAGCGACGAGAAGACGATGAAATTTTACACATCATGAAGGACTGTGTGGTGAATATGCCGATCTCCATTGGAATGGAAAAGAATTCCCCTCTTAAGCCGAATCTGGATAAATATCTAAGTTGGATGAAGGAAGGAGGTAATGATTAACACATTTTCAAGACAAAATATACTGTAATCACTCACTCTTAAAGGACTCATTGCAAAATGGCTTAAGGATGCAACAAAAGACTTACCATCTGAAGAAATGTCACCACAAGAAGCACTTATGAATTTGAAAAAGTTCTGGAGCTCCTTCATAGCATTGGGTTGTGGTTATTTGTTGAGTATACTGGCAATCATAAGTGAGGCCATTCACTTTAAGTACATCGTTCAAAGGCATCCATTGTATGACAAATATAATCCAAGAATTTATTATAATTTCCAAAGGAGATACAATAATTAAATGGTGTAACCTATGAGGTCCTGTTCAGTGTTTAAATTTTGTTTCCTGATGTCTATATTTTGAGTTAAACAATTTCCTTACGTTGGTAGTTTGTTCCTTGCGCTTCCGGTGTTTCCTGATTAAAGAGAATGTCAACTGCAACCGGATATTCTCCATTGCTCGCTGGTTTCCTGCAAGTTTTCCCCTTTTCCAAGGATGTGGTTTCAGGTAATTGACATTTTTAGAAGACTTAAAGGCAAAAGGAGGAAAAGAAAAATCTCTTACTCGAAGATACAGATGTGAAACCCAACGAAGTGATATGCAGAAGCTACATCTTGATGACGATAACGCTTGCTCGGTTATCAACTCACTTACATTCTCTAATTGAGCTGGTTGAAGTACCCAAGTTCACGATTCACGTCTTTACAGTCAGTATGTACAGTACAGTACGTGAAAACAGATGAAGGGTATTCGACACACGACAGTTGTTGCACGATCATCGTTCTACTCAGTGACTGAGTGACGATATATTCCATACGAGGAGGAAGATCCTTAAAAACAGACAAACTCAAGAAAGGCATCGAATCCCAACCCTCAAAGAGTGTGTGACAATGCCAAATGTTAGGTAGCGCCAAAAACCTATCCCCTAAGAATAAAAAGAGTGGAAGTCTCCGAAGGACCTGGCAGAAGACTGGGCAAGGCAAAGAAAGGGATCTCTCGCTATTGCGATCAATCTGACTAAATTCGACTTAATCGAGAAACCTTAATGGACGGTCTTGGTGTTGTCACGATCGCCTTTTTTGTGGAAGTGGTATAGATGTCAGGTGGCTGATTAAGTAGTTCGAAAGATTTGTTCTTAAACAGAGTGCTCATTGAAGAATGATGCGATTACTAAGAGCCTTCCATATTCTTTTAGCTGGAGCAGATTGCGGAGCTCTTGCATCAATGTAAAACCTCGTAAAAGGTTTAGGGCTTGAAGGACTTCTTAATAATACACCAGGCCATTGAAAAAGCGACAATAAACACTGTGAGTTTGGAAGAGTTTTTTGAACGACGTTTTTGAATTATTCTTCCTGGTCATTTGAAATGGAACAGAGAAGGGTGGATTGTCCTCAAGCCAGGTTATACTGTCCTATTAAAAGACGGTTTCCTCGTAGGCGACTTCTCCGGGCCAAAGAGCGATGCTAGGCTCTTTGCTGTCGTTTGCCCTTAAATCTTTTTTTCGGATATGCTACATAGCTCTGTGTTCTCTCATCACTACAACCCTCAAGCATTAAAAACAAAGGCGCATCGCAATCTCCTGTGTCACTTCCTTAATTTTCCGAATCACTCCAGTCTAAGAGTAATCAAAAAGCCAAGCTGCTATCAAGGCATGTTTCGCTGTGATAATTACTTCCAAAATTGTGAAGGAGGCTATTGTAACTAGGGCAATGTAATTCAGTGACGCTGATGCTCTTGTCAGGAAAGATTCAAAACTTCATCAGTCGTCTTTATTGGCCCTCAATCTTCTATAGGCTGCTGCTCTTTGGTTCACATGCACAAAAGTTGATAAGTAGTGAACGAGCGGCTATGCTAATTTAGAACAGGAGCTCCTACTTATCATCTTTTGATGACCTCCCTGTCAGTGAGGTTGCCCTTGGTCCTTTTGAGAGAAATATGAGACCCTCCATAATCGATTGAATGATGGAATACTGAAAAGCATAGACATAGCTAGATACTTTGATCAGTTGACTTCGCTCAAGCAAACTGGGTGAGTCGAAAAAGTTCGACGTCAACACGAAAGAACTATTGACAAAAGCCAATCTTCATCAAACCAGGATCTAATGGCTAATCTTGGCTATGGAATGCAATGCCAATGGACGAATTTAAATTCATCGATAAGAGCCTGATGAAAAACAACAACAAAAATCTACGTTTTCAAATTTTACCCGAAAAACAACAGCCACTGTCATCAATTTTAAAGTCTACTTCCAGGCGGGTGAAATATAATAAATTCCATTTTATTGGATTGTGTTACAACTCAAACGGCCATCATGGTTTGCGTCTCAACTTCAACTAAATCGTGATACAGTAATGTAGAAAAGTAAAGAAAAACAGTAGCCCAGACAATATTTGAACATTCTAACGAAACTTTCTATAAAAATGCAGCTCAACCGTATTCGATTGTGAATTTGGAATTTCAAAAGACTTTTTCTATAACTATTTGGTCTAAAAGTCATCTTTTGGGATGATCAGATAAATCAGATCAGATCAGAATCACAAGTTTATTTCAAAAGTTGGTGTTGCAGGAATATTGCTGCGAAACGACGCAGTGAAATAAGGTCGCGTGAATTAAGACCGCGAGGAATGAAATTGGAGCGCGCTCGAAAAATGGAATAAGACCGCGATCGAAAGACGAAATTAGACCGCGCGGTGTTATTTCATTTCACTATCGCGGCCATATTTCACTTTCAAAATTAATTTTGACCGTACAAAATCATGCGCGGCCTAATTTCATGCGATCTAAATTCCATCCACCCTGCGAAACCTTATCCAAAGTAAAAGTAAATATCATCGAGGTCACAAAATTGAACGGATGTGCTTGAGGGGAATCGGTGTTCGAACTACTTATGTACTTATATACAATGGCGCTATGATCCTGGGTGGACTTGGGACTGAAGCATCTCCAGTCAGCCCGATCTTCAGCTACCTGCCTTCAGTTTGGCACTTCAAGTTGGTTGAGGTCCCTTTCCACTTGAGCTCGTCACCTTAGTAGCGGTCTTACTAATGTGGATTTGAAGACTCTTGCCTACTCTACATGTTCCAGGTCTTGAAGTCTGTTTTGCAATGCAAATTAATAAGTTTCAGGGCCGCACAATAAGTTTGACCACAAATGCAAATGAATACATTAACGAGTATATTCATTTACATACGATTATGTGAATGGAAATACAAGTACATTTATAAAGTCCAACAAAAATCGTGTACCTACCTAATTGCTTTCTCCATTGAACGGCTTCTTAAACAAACTGCAATTGATTAGAAGATTTGTTTAAGCGATAAGATACTGATGAGAGAGCTTTATTTTTTTAAGTGGTTATAACACCCTTAAACTAGAACACGAGCAGAGACCGATGTGTAATCATTGTGTAAAACATTCCACATTTCTGTTGTACGATTTATGCAGTCTAGATTTGACAGTATGCCCGAAACTAGGCCTAAGGGTAAACTGATAAGCATTAGAAGCATGATGCGTGTTGTGGGTGATATGATGAAGGGATGGAATGCAATTGACGCTGTTTCTGGAAAAATCGAGAAAAATAGTGAGAGACAGGAAACATTTCTTCTTACAGACTTCGCAATGTCCCTGTCATCTCGATGAATAGACGACTTGACTTGAAATTCTTTGGTCTTTTCCAGGATTTGCTTTAGTGTTAAAAATTGGCCTGTCGTCGATCTGCCGGGTGGTCTAAGGCTGCTGAGTGTGCAGCAGAAGGGCTTGGATGGGATCTTATATGCGACATTTAGCAAGGATATACCTCGATAGTTTATGCAAAACGGGATATATGGAGCTGATATTCCAGGTATCAGGCTTATCCACCTGACAACATGTCTCATCGCCAAACCGAACAATATTCTCCGCAGCCAAGGGATGAATTGCAAATGAGCACAATTGAGATTAATGGTGGGACTTCCCAATAAACATGCATACAGAATTGAACTAGAACATTCAGGATGAAGAGACGGACCTAAAATACTTCCTCTGTCACTGTCCGGCCACTGCAGGACTACGTCAAAGAATACTGAGGTCTATGTGGATACCAGAGTTTGCCAAAAACACATGAAGATTCTCCCGACCTTCAGCTTCTATGTGGAGCAATAGACACTCCAAGTTTCTCCCCGTAATCGCCAACCCTATCCGCTCAACCCACACAAAAATTTCTTCAATATTCGTTTGAGGGTCCCAGCCGAGGCCTAAGTAAAGAGTAATATCTTACCCTCCACAACCAACCAACCAACCATCAGAGCCAGCAGCCTTGTTGCTCTTTTGATAGCTGCGTCAACTGCGTGGAATGCAGGTGGGCACTCTTCTTGCCCTAGTCTCTAATCGGTGACTAAGTTCTCTTTACTATTTTGAAGAGCCTGAGTTCCAGCGTTGAGGCCAGCTGCAAGTTGCTTGGCTTTCCCAAAGAACTATCGGATGCTGTTCCGGTCGTGTGACTCGTTGATTTCCTTGACCTGGAAGACCGTGAGTGTAGACTTCTTTCCACGCAGATTGATCCACCCTTTCACTTCGCTTGCACCGTGAAGGTTGCTGATGTTTTCTTGATAAACAAGTCAAACGGTAGGATTTCCAGAACTTTCATCGCAATTGTTGATTAATTAGAAATGGTCCTCCAAGAAGAGGTAAATTTAAATCAAAGAAGATCAATTGTGATACCACTGAGTGCTAGCAAAGGCTGGACACGTGCCCAACGTCGCTCAGAACATATACCAACCCATACAATCCGTACACTGACCGAGCAGCTCCGTGTGTCGCACGACCAGTTGGATGCAACCCCATGCTTGAAATGCTACCCTGCTGGCGCCAAGTTGCAGAAATAAATGTATCGTTCGCCCCAAATGGCAGCTTAGTAGATTCTTCCTCTTCCTTGTCTCTACAGGATAATTCATCGGTCGTACAGTTATCGCTGTAATCTCTAACGGATGTAGGATACATATTTACCCCGTTTACATGTGAGGATCGAATTCAAGTGGATTGAATCTTTATCTGGGTTTATGCTTCCAGAAAGCAAATTCCACAAGAATTTAGTTTGACACTAGCTACATTTGTCGTAGTCTTAGCTGCCCTCATCCGCCATTGTTGTAGTATGACATAGACCAAGGATTTAAATGAGTGTTTCCATGCGTACTGTTCTTTCAAAATTGTCTTCATTTACCTTCTAGTAAAGAAGTAGCAATAAAAAAAAAACTTCAAAACTCCGTCTTCTGGCAATACTGGTGGAAGATAATTAGGGTAAAACCAACATTTTATTGCTCCCTAACGTCACTGCGGGGTATGTTGGTGTTCGTACGGTCATCCAGAGGATGCCATGTCCTTAAATAACTCGCGCATAAGATATCTCATGGCTGATTCTAGGTTGCCTGTGTCATCGAAGATAACATGCACCCTTCCAAACAAACACCCGAGATTCGAAGTGAGCGACCTAAGAGTCATTCCTGAGCAGTCTGCAGATGAACATCGTTTCAAGAGTTTAAGTTTGCAATTGTAGTATTAAATAATAATAGTGTAAAATAAATAAAAGTAATAATTAAAGAATTAAAAAGAGTGTTGCGTTATTTTAAATCAAAAGTGTGTGCATGTGTTCCATACTATATACAAAACAAACATAAACAATCACACGAACATTAGGTACGGCAATCTGGTTAAAAAAATAGTCAGCCACCATCCAACAATGTGAAATCATTTCCTTTTCTCTTTACCCAACTGCACTACAGCAAAGGCAAGGTTATATTTTTAGCAGTACAAATCCATTCATGCAAACCCGAACTGCAACAGCTAAAAAGTGAATAATCAAAGTTCCTCCAAAAGCCATATCCATCATCCAAGAATGAGTAAAAGTCCATTTCTTGAATTTCTCCAACTTTGCCACAGTGCCCCAATCTCTCCCCATCAAACATTGGTTGCACAACCGGAAAAGCTTTCAAAATATACTCGTGCCCGCACCCCATACCATTCAATTTATGCACACATACCAAGGAATTTCGTCTCTCGAATGAAAATAGAAACACAATCAACAAACATCAGCGCGTTAATAGTTCCACAACTGCCGGTCGGACAACTAGTCGAAAAAGTATCTTTGCAGCGCGATAATTCCGAATAATTTTCCGTATCCGTATCATTTACTATGTGCAATAGCTAGTAGATAGATAGATACACCTACATCATAACAAGTATTAACTTATTACTCAATCAATTAATCTATCGAATCAAAGTAACTGAACACTTTTAATTTTTGAAAAGATACAGTTCAGATAGTCCATACCATAGATACTCACCGCATCGAATGTGGGAGTGTGTACACCTGCAATGGAGGACATCAAAGATTCACAACGTAAGTCCAAAGACTGTCTTTTATGCAAAAAAAAAAGCAGAAAATATCTATAAAATTCCAAACCTACAAATGTGTATCTAAATACACATGTATCTACACGCAGCTGGTTAAAGTGGGTCAAAAGGAAGAAGAAAAATGAAAAGAGAAAGAGAATTGTTTTGATAAAACGAAAGCGTTGAACTTTCACCATGAAATCTTCTTTTGTTTACTTCAGCAACCAGTCCGATACCGGTGACAGTAGAAGAGAATCCAGAAGCAGTAAAGTACCTGGAACATTTATTGAACGAAGGCAGCGAAGAAGAAGACGATGGTCGTGATTTGGAATTACCACCGTGGTACGATGAGGAATTATTTAAGCGGTAAGTCAGTGAGTGAGTTTATTTCGTGTGTGTGTGTGTGTTTGTGTGTAAAAATTAGATGCTAATTAAATTAACTGCATCAAAACAAGTCGAACTGGGACAGGTGCGACGTGGGAGTGTAGCGAACATACCTTTGTGTCGATAGAGTTCTAGATACTTTACATTTTTCAGTACACTTACTCCGTGGCATTGTTTCTAGCCCAAACGGTGTTATTTTTAATGGGCCTCAGTGAATATTAGATACGTCTTCTTTCAAGGCATCAATTACAGGTCTCGGTTGCATTTGAAAATTGCACATGTTAATAGAAATGATGGGAAATCATGACATCCGGCAATTTTGCAATTTTATATCATTACATTTAAGTACTACAGCCAAAGTTAGAGCAAGTCACGAATAGACTGACAACGTAACAGTTGCAATTAATGAAATTATATGAATAAATGCAAAGTTAATCGGCTTTATTGCTTCAAATCCAACTTAAAACTAACGCTTGATCTCTATCTTTGGGGATGGAATTCGGGTGGGTGTAGTTCCCTTACACAGATGCTATTTGATGATAAATTAACAAGGAATTTGAGAGGGAGAAAAACATCGCTACATACACAATACAATTGAATTTTCAGACCAGAGATCCTTGGAGGGTCTGAATCGGAACTAATTCCGCCTTCCATCGCTCGCAGTCCCTGAAATCAGCTCCGTTTATTTCCGAGGCAGTTCTCTTGTAACAATGTTCACCCTAAGTACAACCGCCAATGTGGTTGAAGTTAAAAACGGGTAATCTTCCCCAGATCACGGATATGCATAGATAAGGGGCTGCCAGAAGATGCCGAGGCACCACTGTTTGCTTTTTATAACAACCATTCGCTCTGCAGCAAATTCTATAAGTCCATTTCTAGATAAGGTTTCGTATAGGCTATGTTTACCAACTATCAACCGAAAAAATCAAATCTTTCGACCTTATCAATCATCGATAGGCTCCCTAAATAGTTCAAGAACGCACGTTATACAAGCACAATCTCTTTGATATTCGCCAACGATAAGAACCCATAGAAATTCCATCTGAGTTGATATGCAGAATACACCTAGAATACTTTATTGGAACTTGAGCGAATGGACTTGAAATCAAAGTGCCATTCGACTAACTTATGCACAAAACAAAACTATTGCCATGACAGATGTTTTCCCAGTGCCACCAGCTGGTTATTCGTAGCTTCAGATCCGCTGCAAAATAACAAAGAATGTGTCGTGTTTGGATTTTGGGCCTTCGTCCTCTATATATTTATTTACAAACTCCTTACGTGAGACTACAGTTCGGGGTGCACCTGGGCCTCAACCAACAAGCCACTCCAGTTAGCGCGGTTCTTTGTTACCCACTACCAGTTACCCACTTCCCTTTCGCTTATACTTTACTGCGTTGTCTCTCCGGGTTAGATTCGAAGACTACCCGGGCCAGAGGGTTGGTGTCCATTGGATTTGCACGTACTAGCTAAAGTCGAAGTCACTGTACAACTTGTATAGTTCGTCGAATCTCCTTCTCCGTCAACGCAAACGGAAGCGAATATCTTATTTTAAAATTTTCTCTTTCGAAGCGACCAAGGGTAGGTACTTTTTTTTTTTTTTTTTTTTTATAATTCACTAGCGCTAAAGGGGTTATGAATACCCTTATGATGCTATTAACACAGCGCTAGTGTTGGTGTAGTCCATGCATAGAGTAGGACTGAAATGATTAAGGTCTTAAAAGAGTCTCCTTATTTCTTCTGTGAAGGGCCAAAGGAACAGTGATTGGTAAGAGTTATTCTTCGTTTGATTTCTGATGAGATGTCGTTTTCAAAAGTGATAGCAGCGCCAAGGTAGACAAGGTCCCTGTCTACTGTGACATTCTGTCCGATTCGTCGATGTTGAGTATCCCTTCTGGTCGACAGCAGATACTTGGTTTTACCCTAGTTAACTGCTTCACCTATTTCGTGCGCTTCTATCACGAGACTCGCTAATGCATCGGTGACAGTTCAGTGAGTTCTGCCGATTGTATTAATATCGCGAATAGTTGCACAGGCTTTCGAAAGATCGTGCTTGACTGGTCAATTTCACATGCCTTGCCCCTTGCCTATCCAACCTTGATAAGGCAGCGACCATTCTCCACTGTCATCCTGCACAAACGGACGAGTTTGGCAGGGATGCCAAAACTGAACATGGCTTTGTTTAGCTCGTATTAGGCCTGGGCTTAAAATCGTTTCAGAAGTAATGTGTATCGATTTGGACTGGACCCCTTGAGTGTGCTCCAGGATCTGCCGAAGTGTGAACATTTTATCGATTGTTGACTCTATACATACTCTGACAAGCCTCTTTAAGCGCCATCCAAAGCAAAGTTCTTCCTAGATGGAGGTGTTCAAAACGTGATGTCAAGCACAACTAAAGGATTCGCCCCATAGAATCTGTTCTCTCCGTCGCGTCGGCATACACAACTGACAGTTCGATTCGAAATATGGTTGCTTACGAGAAGTGGCCTGTAGAACACATATGTTCCATTTACAACGAAAAAGTAACCGATCTTTCAACCTTTCTCTCCGTCGGATCCGTTGACAGCACTCTTAGCGAAGGAATTTGAACTGTCAATTCATTTCTTATGGGAATAATTCAAAATTTCTATGCGGCAACGACGTATTTGCCGGGTCATGTCTCTTTGTCGTCTGTATTACCTTTAACGCATACTTCGATGTGACAAGGAGAACAGCCCTTAACTCTTTGACACAAAATCTCATCATGACGAAGTAAAAAAAAAAGGAACCAACGTAAGGACATCGAAAGCATCTGTCAAAAACCAGAAAATCTGATATTTTTCTCTCGTTTAACAAAATGTTAATAACTGTCAAATCACGAGCACTTGTATAATAATAACAACTTCTGTAACAACGTTACCTGCAATAAGTTATGTTAATTTCAATTAAAGAATTTTTTATGACTCAATTAACTATTTGCATAATTTCTTTACAGCAGAGTTCTTCACATAATTGTGCGTAGCAAACAAACGTCTTACAGCAATAATAAATAATTATTTAGAATAAATAAATTTAAAAATCACGTCATATGTTTGTACATGTGTATGTACGTTATTAAATTTTAGTTTGTCACGTCTTGGAATCTCCAACGATTGACTTTTTCTTCGACAAAAATAAGAAAAAAAAAAAAAAAAAAAAAACACGTCAAGCATGCCAAATTTGTCAACACTATGTGAAAATTAATGTTTACCTAGACCGCCATCTATGGTGTTCTTTTACAAGTTTTTCTTTAATTTTTTATCTTTTTTTGCTCACACGTAATGACTTTCAATTGAGTTTTGATTTTAAATAAGAGCTTGTCCAGCAACAGTTGTTAATAGTTTCCTTGAAAAAAAAAAACCGCTGAGTAATGATGATAGTTGAACTGGTTTTCCTATTATCGATTTCAAAATTAAAGCTTTTTCTACTCGTATACATAAGAAGGTGATAATTGATCTAATTACCAACAGAAGTGTTAAATAACTTACCTACTAGTTGAAATACTTTTTTTGTGTTGCAAAACATGATACACACTGCGAAATTGCACACCCGACTGTTGCATAAAAAAAATCAACTCAGATTGCAGAGTCGTCGCGACGGCTGTGTGAAATGTTGACTTTTGCGGTTGCCGGGGATGGAACCATTCAAGGTAATAAGATGTACACAAACATTGAGTTTGCGGCAATATGCGCGACATAATGATATCACATAACCACACCCCGGATGGAGAGGATTCGAAGAGGGAGCTCCCTCTCTTTTTGACAACCACCAGAAATTCTGGTGCTGCCTTAGTAATCGTATATGTTCATTACACTGCGCTTTGAACCGCAGTCGCTCCTCAGTTCTGTCAATGATGTCTCGACTGTAATTGAGTCGCCTAGTTGTCCGCGAAACATGTTTTGGATCAGATCTTCCTGGTTAAAATACAAGAAGGCTTCTGGAGAGATGAAGCCGTTAAGGCTTGTTATACATTTGATGGGAGTAGTAAGTTTCAGAAATCAGGTTGTTGACCGAGTTCATTGCTCTTGCAATGGCCCCTCGAGTTAACTTCTGATTAGGTCCTTGTTGTATAGGACCTCATTAGAATAGAATTTTCTTCACTCAGACCCTGGTGTTCGAAGGCAACACGCGAATCTTTTCCATCAAGCTTGCTTCCAAGTTGAACCATTTTTTTTTTTTTTTCTTCCAGAGAATTGGAACACTCAGACACAAACAGGTCAATTGCACTACCAGCAGGTACAAACCTTTTACTGTGTTTCCTTAGTCTTTCTAAAAAAAAAAGTCGAGTAAGAGCTTCAGTGATAAGGAGCTTAGGTTAACACCTTTTCACATCAGCCTCAAAAATTTACCACTTGATACGAGCAAAGGTAGAGCAATCACATCGGAAGTGTTTCACAGTGTCGTCGCCTTCTGCACAAGCGTCGAAGACTGTGGTTTCACTTAAACCTAACACGTTTAGATGTTTGGCAAACGTGAAGTGTCCCGTAATAACGCCAATAAGTTGTCTGCAGTCTTTTCTGCTGGGAGACAGTAATAATGCCGCAAACTTCTTACAGACGTCGGGAATAATCTGTTTAGACTGCCTGCATCCTAGAGAACCATGCTACCTACAGTTGTGTTTGCTCGAAACTCAACCATCGATAGAAGCCCTAATCGAAGATAGGGACAAACTAAACGTGGGTTCAGGGCCAGGGAGGTTCTCCTCCCAATCTTTCCTGGCAAGCTCATCAGAGAACTCATTTCCGGTTAAACCATACGAGACAACCACATGTGAACATTGGCCGGATTAAAATCGTATAGAAGATAGCATAGGTCTCCGCTTCGAAGATGAATAATGCATGTTTGCCTAATGAAAAGTGAAACCTAAAGTTGTCGACTTCCACGAACACACCACCTAGAGATACTTCTATAGTTTTGAACCGCATTCTGTTCTTGTTTCGAATTCTGGCCGAATCTAGTCTTGAATGCAACGGAAGTCGACTTTAAAATTACACCGCAGCCGAAGTTCTGGTGTCTTTGTGTCAGACAGCATATCCATGGGTTCAGACCGGTTGTTATTCAACCATATTATGTAACACAAAGGTTATCAAAACTACAGAAGCTACATCGTCTAAGGCAGTGAATTGTTTTGTTAGTGTCCTTCGTGATATAGGCATTATGAGGAGGTAAGCCTAGCAATGGATCTAGAGCAGAGCCAGACGTTACTCGAAAAAAGCACCCGCGCAGTCGTGACAACAAGTTTATTCAGTTTGGCGCAAAGAGCAGTCATATCGACGCATTTGCTAGGAAATGTCTACTCATAGACGTATGAATCCAAAGGACATTCTTTTTCCCAGCACCCAAAACAATAGCAGGGTAACACAATATCTCTTCCATTTGTTCTTGGGCGTCCTCTGCCACCAAGGGATGTTCCTGAAGTTCTCTTCACTGGCATCATCCGAAATAAATCTATCGAACAGCTATAAGTAAGGCAGCTTTTCTAGCTTTTTCTCCCTGAAGACGTTTTGGTTTAATTTCTTGAGGTTAGAACCGTCCTTAATTGTTTTCTAATGATTCAGCGTATGTTTCGATTATCAACGTGCCTCGCCCTAATACGAATTTTGGCCAATTTCATATCATTGGCTGCCCTACTCAGGTGTTCAATCATTCTGTGAGTTGACTGTAGCCCATCTACCAACCCTGCTGTCTTCTTAAGCTGTCGTCCGATTCTTCCATTTCATAGTTTCAAAAACCCTCTCTTATGCTGACTTTTGACAAGTAACCTTTTCTATTTCCACTAAAACCTCTATTTTCCTTTCTTCTCATTTCAGTGGACAAAGCTGCATTCGGAAGTATCGTTTTCTCCTATTCTCCGGAATGCTAAGCGGACTAGTGGCAGTCTTAGCCATACCATCCATATTAAGGGTTCTAGTCTGCACCAGGCAATCATCAATACCAGCAACAGCGTATCGACGTTACGTTCGGACAATTTTACATATCTTAGCTTGGTATCAGTATCCGGTACACAAAGGTTCTAAATTTTGGGAAAGTCTGCACATGATTCGAAATGCCCATCTACGATCGAGCAGAGCTTGTGGCAAGCTGAAAGTAGGAAAAATTAGCCAAAAGGACATGGCGCTTACACAATTCGGCTTTATTGGATTTATGACATTAGGCGCGCCGAGAATAAGTCTCTACGATCAGGAATTTCTCGAATCGACATCACACATGTGGCGTGTAATGGGCTACTTACTGGGTATCAAGGACGAATACAATATATGCACAGAAAATTGGAATGGAACTAAACTACGATTGGAGATTGTTATGCGTAAAGTCTATCAACCAGCACTGGACAATTGTACGCCGGAGTTTTATGAAATGACACGCGCTCTCATGGAAGGCCTAAAGCCAGTCAACACATTCCTAACTACAGGATCGTTTATTTTCTTTACAAAAAGATTGGCCTACTGCAAGGGATACGAGCTATACGATGCAGACTTCCCCAATGGTATTCGTATTCCAAATCAGAAGCAGTATTACTACGACTTGGGATGGTGGGATCGGTTTCTAGTCAACTATGGATTATTTATGGCCACTTACTTGCACAAATACTTTATTTTCAGGTGGTTCTTGAACTTCCGGATTTGGTTGATTCAATTTTTTATGTATTACTTGCCATACCTAGCCTTTTTAAAATATGGTATTAGATGGTCGTATGTAAGGATATTTAGGCCCTCAAATGAAAAGGAAATGCATGTCGAATAGGTTAAGATTGATTGTTTTTTTTTTTATAAATACAGAAATGATACATAATTTGTTTATTTATTATGAAAACTTAACAATGTGATATGTCCTAAATAGAGGTCTGGTATAAGGATAAGAAGGACAACTTTTCAGCGCCTAAAATCGAAGTTGGTTCATATTAAGGCACACAAACCCTGTCACAAAGCCAGCTCAGAGTGTAAACGGACAGCAAAACAAGGTTGAGGTAGATTTATTATTTGGTTTAGCTACCTTCTTAGACATAAAAGGTGCATTCAACAGTGTGCACACTGAATCCACTCAAGAATCTCTAACCAAGAGGTTGGTACAGAAGACTGTGTTAGCAACTGGATCATATCTATGCTAAGAATCAGAATCATTCAGTAACCGCCTCATAACCAAATCCGTAGACAGAGAGACCCCGCAAGCTGAAGTTTTTTCGCCTCTTTTATGGCTTTGGTTCGATAACATTGGAATTAAAACAGTAGCGTATACGGACAACTTAGTTATCAGTGATGTTCCCCTCAGTGACTCCGACTTAACAAAGCGATTATGCCACGAGTTGTGGACTTGGCGTTAATTCGAGTAAAACTTTCAAGCGTCCACGTCTTAACAATCCAACACTTACTCTGTCCTCCAGTACAAGGTACTTTGGCATCATCCTTGACCTAAAGCTCAGCTGGAAACTTAATATAGAATACAGAGTAGAGAATGTATGTGTCGCTTTCTACGCCTGCAGCAAAACCTTTGGTAAAAGCTGGAGATTCCAATCTAAGATAGTCCTCTCGATGTACACTGTCGTAGTTCGTCCCATCCTCACCTATGGATCGCTCGTTTGGTGGCAAAGCTTAGAACATTACAAAATAGAGAAGAGCTGGTATCGGAACCACAGGATTGCTATGATCGAGTCCAACAGAAGCTGTCATCGTGCTCCCAAACATCCGGCTCCTAGACCTACATATCAAATACATCGTTTCGTGTATTACAATTAGTCTCAAAACTTTGCGAAGTTCTGGTCCGTAAAACTATATGATCATAGCAATGCTCTTAATCTGCTTTCTAGGGCTTTGGCCTCGGCCATAACTGACGACACGATACCTAAACTAAAATTCTGGACAGGACGGAATGGATAAATAACTCACACCTTACCAAAGACCAAGTATCGATCTTAACCAACGGCCTCCAAAAGCAGGTGTTGTTTCAACGGAACTGAAAGTATCGTACCACCTTTTAGACTTATCGAGTGCCTGCAAGAGTGGCCTACAAAATATTAAATCTCAGCTCAAATATCATAGGAATCTTTATTAACAGCCAGACTGCCATATAAGCTCTCAATTCACATACTTCGTCCTCTATGTTCCCGGCCACAGCAACATAGTGGGGAATGAAAGATCCAACGCACTAGCCAGATGTGACTCAACCTTTAATGGGTTCACTTACAAACTTAGTCTGCTCTTCACCCCTTCAACCTACTTACCTAGTCTGCTCATCAATTGGACTTATCAAGTGACGAATTCTCCAGCACTTTCTCTCAATTGCTAACTCTAGGTGGAACATCGAAGAAAACTGTGCCTACTATGGTTTATGTTATGAACCAGAAAGATGGCACCTGATGAATGCAATTTCAACAACCTGGGCTACGTGTCTAAGAAGCCCACCAGAACGAAAATTCTAAAATTCATTACGACTTTCGGGATATTGGTTCAGGGGACACAAACCTTCCTCCTCTGTCTTCCCTATAAGACTGGACATTCCACGCTAGGGAATGTGTTGGAGATTCGAGTGAAGGATGCAGTCACCTCTTCAACCTACCTACCGAATATCCTGGAGTCGAATTACGGCATCAGTGATCGAGTGAGTGAAATCCATACGTGATCGTATGATCGAGTAACTCTTTTGGGATGATGGCATACGAATAGTCACGTATCGAGTACACATTTAAAAATGTACTAATTGTACTAGTGCAAACTACTACATTCACTTGAATTACTGTCAAATGTAAAGTTTCCTGTTTATTTGTGAAGCTTTTGAAAATGAAATTGGTTTATTTTATTAATTCGTGCAATTAAAATTGAATATTTTTTTATACTTGTCATCATCGGATTCACAAGTGAGAATATTTTAAGTTAGGTCTTGGTGGCGACTCATGAAATTTTCTAAAATCTCCTTTTGCACCGGGTTTATTTTGTTTAGGTTCGTCCTGCAATAAATTTAAAATAATAAATTAAAAAGAACACAAAAATAACAACAATTCAAACAATTCTCCCATTTTTTCTTTCGAAAATACATTCACTCGTCACCAACAACCCTATCGAATGAAAAATTACTCGATCACTGATGACAGAATGCCAAATTTCGATACTCGCCGCTCGATCACGTATGCGGTCATACCAAATCAACATTTATTAGTCACGTATGACTCGATCACTGATGCCGTAATTCGACCCCTGTTTCCATGCTTAAAACCTTTAAGGCTGCAAAATAAGTTCATTCATGTCGCATTTCCTCCTACTGTGTATTAAAATATGGCACCTGAAAGTATGCAGCTAATTGGATCATTTGATTATGCTGAAAAACAGCGAATGTAAAACTTTTTAAACTCTACACGCGTAATAAGTTTTTTTTTAAGGAAAAATATGGGATATCCAAATTGATTGGTACTTTTAGATTAAACATTATCAAATATAAACCTACCTACGGAGGAGGGGTCGTCAAAGCCGGCAACAATTTGAAACCAGCATTTGGAATAAACAAACATTGATTAAGGTGATCCCCATTTGGGGGAACTTTCGCACTTGGAAATGTAATAATGACAAATCAAAACAATCTATAATACATTGTGCACATATTTCGCATCTTAATATTGAACTTAGGAACAGTTGCTATGTGCAACCTACAAGATTTAATTGATTTGAAATCAATGCGTGAGTCAGCTAAAAGGTTCACAGAATCTCAACGAGCTAATAATGATGAAGCAGACGTTTGTCATTGTTTGTTTTTTGATCTTCATTATCACGAGCAGATTTCGGCTCACAATAAGTCCACGATATTTTGGGTTCACAGGCACAAGGGCATCGCAATGAAATTACCAATCAAAATTTCCCTTCTTGAAGCCACAGAAAGTTGGAGCTCAACTCTTATGAACACCAAGAGAAGCCCTCAAAATGGAGGAAACTAATCGTTTCACCAATCCCTTATACGAGCCTAAAAATGCTCACAATAAGCAAGCGTTTTACTAAGCTTTTCATACAAACCTCCTTACTGAACACTTCTCCGTCTTCCGTCTTCAACTCTAGAAGGAGAGAGATCCGATAAAAATCTAAAGAGACTACGCTTAAACTGCGCCTAATATGTCAAACTTCCACCTAAGCTCAGGACGAAACAATATACAAAGGATTCTGAACAGCTTCTGAATAGTCCATCCCCATTAACTGATTTGAACTGATGTATCTGCTGAACAAACTTTTCTTTGTAGAACTCTTGTCTCTACGTGAAATCTGGAGCTACTAAGAGCTCGACGGGACACCAAGAAACTTTGGAGAAAGAAGCACTCAGGAGGCACTTATTGAGATTTTCACGAAACCATCTAGGAAAAATACTCGGTGAGTTTAGCTGGCTGATTGATCTGCTTAAGGAAGCAAAGTGGCTGGCTCTCGTGTATATCCCTGAATCGTTTCCGAATAGATGAATTGGGAGATTCAACGGTATAGCAAAGATTCAAACCGTTATTTCCGTTTGTCTAAGTTCGATTAACCAATCGATCGACCAATGATAGGTTCTATTCTGATCCCTTCCCAGCTTACTTATCTGCCATTTTGTTCCCATGGATACCATTGTGTCGCAGGACGACTCACCAAATGGCTTTAACGGCAGGCTTGACTGTGTATGAAAACGTCAATAACTTTCCTAGCGATTAGTTTTTTGTTCATAATTCTCGGGCCACCTCGGCTAAGGACTTCCGTTTGAAGAACACATTATCATGGTCCACTCCTTCTTCGATTTTTGATCCGTCGTTAGTGAAAATATAAATTTTATTCGTGTTAATGGACATGCAATGTTCAAAGATCTATTCCATTACCATTTCAATAAAAAGAACCCGATTTCTAACCGGAATCTCGACCACACGTTCTCATACCCCTGACTAGCGTCATTCGACATTGAAACGTTAGCATTCATCACAACAGAACCGGTTCAAATAGATAGCAAATTTCATCAACAAATCTGATGCTATCAAAGCAATTTTAAATTGTCACTGTTCAGGTTAGTCGTGATTAGATAATAAGAACCAAAAAAAAAAAAACTTTACCAAACGTTAAAGGGGAACACCTCCCCAATAAATGAATTTTTTCCTAGTATTCGACAAACGAATGAAACGCAAATTATTGTCAGAAATTAGCATGCAATACCGTTAATTAAAAAGAACAATGTCTTGGTAAGGAGTACAAAATAGGTTTTCACTTTTATTTCAATTGATATCACACATACACTCGTTTCGCATTTAGTAGCTATATGACGCAGTTCCGAAACCAAGTGTTGTCATCTCTCCATCGATCCAGGGACGCGCCAAGGCGACATTCGCGTATGCAGCTGGAATTGGATCATTACAGCCCAGACCCCAGGCGACTATGCCACTTTGATAGTAGCGATTTTGGGAAGACACGGCAGAGCACACCAAAGGACCACCACCATCGCCCTGACACGTATCCACACCTTGTTGGCCACCAGCGCACATAAACGACGGATCCAAAATGAAGTGTTTGCCCAGACGTGAGGTGCGGAAATTCGCTTGACACTGATCGAAGGCCACCACTGGCAGGGGAACCCGCTTCATGATTACACTGTACTTGCCTGCACTTCCAAAGATGTCACGGCCCCATCCACTGGATAAGCATGATTCTCCAGGTGCTGGCTGCGCGTTTGGACTCGGCAGACACACCACATTGATGTGATCGGCCAGGACGATGGGCTCGGTCAGGACAACCAGTGCGAAGTCGTTGGCCACAGTTTGTGCATTGAAATCGGGGTGCATAATTATTTGGCGTGCATTCTGCTCTTGATACGGAAGTCGTTCCCTAGTCGTTTGCGCATCCCATTCGCCAGCGCGTGCCTTAAACTCATTCGGACCGAACTTCCTCACGCAATGAGCTGCGGTCAATACCACTTGTGGGTGTATAAGCGATCCAGCACAGAAGTACTCCTCAGTGCCGGTCTTCAGAAGAGCAACTGTCCACGGAAGTTCTCCAAAGTTCGCCTCGTTGTTGTTGTTGCCGGTTATCTCAAAGTCAACCTGCAAGTTGCGTATTCCACATCCGGTGGGCTGATTGGGTCTTTCCACAACCGGGGTCGGTGCAAGCGGCTCCGAGACAGTGCGATTGTCAATGCAGCACAGGTCCAAGTAGTGCTGACAGCTGTAGGGATCAAACCGTATGTCAATTTTGCCAAAACCATCAATTTCACCGTCATCACGAATCGTGTTGTCATCCGGTCTGCAGAGGTAGTACGGCACGCATGTGCACTTTATGCCTGCGTCTGTTTTCATAATTTGTGGCTCCGAGGTAGCCGTGATGGGTTCTGAGGTAACAATATCACCGATTCCTGGCCGACGTGTTGCCGGTGGACGTGTGGTATTTACATTTTGATTGAAGATATCAGCGATCACACCGGCGATGTTTGACGGATCATCCTGTGCACTTATGGCACTGAAATACAGTGCCCACGACACCAGCAAAATTTTCGTTAACATTCTGCCAATCTGCCTTGGAGATAGTATCGTCCAAGATGTGGTAATCTAGAAATGGGAACACACATTTTGAGAGTTTATCAACTTATCAATGACCCAAGCACCAAACAGATGAGAACAATTTCACAGATGCGAATAAACAAAACTAGTTTTTGATTAAAAAAAGAAAACATAAAACTCACCACAGATTGTTGTCTTCGTGTGTAGTGGCTTGGGTACGTAAAACCCTTGCAAACAAACAAATGAAGTGTGTGAATCCGACGACTAGATCGATTCTTAATGACCTCTTGGACGCATCCAACTGCAACTTTAACAAACAATTATAGTTTCACAAAGTATCTATCTAATTCTGTCGAAGGTAGTTTTCAAAAACAATTAGACTTTTGAGCGGGGAATAAGCAATGATCTGACGCACCAAGAGTTAAGTCCGATCACGTCGATGGTTACTTAACGAATGACTAAGGCTCGACTGGGGTCGAGAGTAATCAAGACTATCAGCGGGGCAGGTTTTCAGATGTGAGAGAGACTATGGAAGAGATACACTAACTAGCTCGACAACAGATCCGATTCTCTTGACCGTGAAGACGACAACTGACTCTGACGGTGGAGTGTGTGCTACACACTGGCGTTAACGATAATTTCGCTAGACGAGTTTTGAGATTTTTTTCGGAATTTTGTATTTTTTTTTGCACTTTGATGCCGATTAACTTCTTTTCATTATTGCGGCGTTTATTACCAGAAAATACGTTTTTTGTTTTTTTTGTGAGTCAGTAATGTGGATTCCCGATGGTTAAGTCTGCGAATACGTACAAGGTAATGAACATCTGCCAACGACTGTCCAGTATTCAAATGAATGTCAAGTTGAATAGTATTTTACGTTTTATTTACTTTTATGCAACTTGGGGTAGAGAAAGGAGACTTTGTCATCGCTTATATAAGAATTTCAATTTATTTCTTACAAAACTCAGGGGTCTCTTTTCATTTCCTCTTTCCACAAATCCAAGATATATCATACATCCTAGATTCGTCCAGAGTTCCCGATATTCTATGTTCTCGTTGGTAGTTGCTTAAAAGATTTTTGCTTAATCCTTCAATACATCGTAAGTCAATTTCAGAGAAGCCTGGTTTATCACACCAGGACAAGCAAACTCAAAGCTGTTAAACCCGATACTGTCACAAAGAAAATCGAATTTCATTGTAAATCTCAATAGGAACAATCTTAGAATCCTAATCGGAACTTTCAGCGGTTACTGCCGTTTGAACAAACATCTGCATACATCGCATGAATCTTGCATCAGATTCTCTTGACCTCTCTACACATCTTACAGAATGTCCAGCCCTTTTAAAAAGAGAATTTGTTGCAATGAAGCAGCTTGCTGCCAACCGACCTGAGAAGCTCCTTAACTTCCTGGAACGAAACAACTCATCTAGAACACATTCGAGAAGGAACAATAGGATTCTGAAGAGAAACCACATTACCAAGGGCTGTAAACAACCCTCCCGAACACACAGATAACATAGTAGTCATCTCTACATTCGTTAAGCCTGCTGATATAATGTGTGGATGATACCTTAGGATCCCTTAATGGAAAGACCTTGTCTTTGACACCACTGCTGAACTATGACAGGGACATCTATGAACTTGTTTGTTCCTATTATGCGACTTGACCACGATCGAATGAACTAAAGCAAATTGCGGAAGCTCCGAGTGGAGGAGGAAATTCAACGACGAATTGTACGAGCTGTACAGCGTCATCGACCTAGTCAAGTGGAAGGGGACCTCAACCAACTTGGCGTGAGAAACTGTAGGCAGCAAGCTTAAGTTCGAGTTGGCTGGAGACGCTTGTTAGTTAAGGCTCAGGTCCACACCGGACCGCAGCATCACCTTAAGCAACTATACCTTTCCCCAAAAAAACTTTTAAAAAAAACTGTTTCCGCCCGGGATCGAACCGGGGGCCTTCCGCGTGTTAGGCGGATGTGATAACCACTACACCACGGAAACATATAAACATAATATCAAAAACATGTATAAGTACTTAAGTCACATATAATTTGGATATGTAGGTGTGATTTTTATTTTTTTTTTGAAATCCATTTATTACGTTATTTTATACATTTTACTACGCTCAATCAAACGAGGGAGGGAGTATAATGAGTGCTGTGATTAAAATGTGTTAAGCAAGTGTTTCCGTGGTGTAGTGGTTATCACATCCGCCTAACACGCGGAAGGCCCCCGGTTCGATCCCGGGCGGAAACAGATTCTCTTTTTGGGGGAGTTTTTAGAGAACTTTTCTTTTTTTACAGAAGCAGAAACGTTTTAACATTTTCTCTGTGACCTCGATAATCATTCTCCAGTCGTCGACAAGCTGTTGATTTGTTTAGTTTCAATACTCATTATTGGGAGCTGGTTCAAGAAATTTAAGTTTTAGATAGTTCATTTCAACCCGTGGAGGTTCTCTACTTGGCCTTAGATTGTTTAAGTAAATTAAGTTAGGTTAGGTCGAAAGACATAGATTAAGAATTAAGTTTAGCTTAGAGTGCCCGTGTAGGGCCAGTAAGTTAGTATAACATAGTTAAGTTAGTTAAGCTAGTTTTAAGCGTTTAAAATGAATTAAAAATAATAAAAATGCATTAAAAACAACAAAACAAACAGGTTCTCTACTTGAGACACTGCAGCTTTATTTCCTCTTAGATGTGGAATTAGCAATGCCTACGCAAACACAATAAACTAGGCAGAAACAACAGAATCACCCTCTACTGGATATTCGGGCATGTTGAAATTGAAGGTAACGAAGTAGCATACAGCCTTACCCAACTGGTGAACCCTTTATTGGCCCTGAAACTTTCTGCAAAATATGGGATCCTAAAGAGAGAATTCAGGAAAACAGAGGCGACCAGGACCAGAGCCTGGAATAACCTTCAATTCTTGATGCAAGATAAGAAACTCCTAGGAAACTACAACTTGAAAAGATTCAAAGCATGCATTAACCTAAACAAGAACAACCTGCGTATCCTAATAAGATTCCTAACGAGACATTGCAGACTCAAAGGGCACCTGGGAAAACTAGGGATAGTGGAAGAAGATCTCCGCAGATTTTACGATAAGACTAGTCCTACATAAATTAGACAGTTAAGCAGTAAAATGTGTTTGCCTGCTTCTAATTATAACATCTTCAATCGAAGACTCCATAAATGTACTAGAAGACATTTAATACATTTTCTAAATAAACTTTTTACACCTCATGAACACACCCCTGGTAAATTGTTTTTCTAAATCAAATGTCAAAATTTGACAATCTCATATATTAGGCGCATTCTTCTGAAAATTTGTTTATTTATTGCCAACTTGCGGCTTAATTTAATTATTCATTTAATAAATCATCAAATTTAAATTTATTAATATCTAAAAGAAACCCACAAAAATGTTCTATCACGTAAGCAAATAAAATTATTAATTTTCACTCTACGTTCCCTTAAAAATATGTCACTTAACTTCAGATATCACTGGAACATGAAATCCTCCTGCATCCACGTTACTTTGGACCACAATTGCTGGAGACTGTTAAACAAAAATTATACACAGAAGTCGAGGGAACATGTACGGGTAAATATGGCTTCGTTATTGCAGTCACAACAATTGATCAGATTGGTTCTGGTGTCATTCAACCTGGACAAGGATTTGTCGTTTACCCGGTGAAATACAAAGCGATAGTGTTTCGTCCATTCAAAGGCGAAGTATTGGATGCTGTTGTAAAACAAATTAACAAGGTAAGAATTTCATATTATATTGAAAGCTAATTAGAACTAAAGGAAATTTTTTAAAATGTTTAGGTTGGTATGTTTGCTGAAATTGGCCCGCTTTCTTGTTTCATTTCACATCATGTAAGGATATATCTTAGGCTTCATTTGAACAATCTTTTGTAATGAGTTTTATATTTTCCACAGTCCATTCCTGCCGACATGCAATTCTGTCCGAATGGTAATCCTCCATGCTATAAATCCAAAGACGAAGACGTTGTTATTTCTGGTGAGGATAAGATTCGATTGAAAATTGTTGGTACTCGAGTTGACGCAACAGGAATTGTAAGTTACTTAAGTTTGTGAATTTGTTTAGTGATAATTATTCAAATATTTTGTAGTTCGCTATTGGTACTTTGATGGACGATTACCTTGGTCTCGTGTGCAGTTAAAAAGACGTTTGGTTTTCTTACTTTTAGACAATTAGCTGGGATGTGATGAAGAATCAAAGCAGACTCCTAAAGTTTTACAATTTTTTTACTTTGTTGACACGTATAGTTTGCAAAAAAACAAAAAACCAAAGTGTTTGGAACGTGGATGTTTTTGTAAAATGAAATTTTACAGAATAATGTGCTATGCCTTTCATTGACTGACTGGGTTTTGGTGCGCTTGGAGTTGAGAAACACTTCTATACGGATGTAGAGTACTTGGAAAGTGACCATTGATGTCACTCGCAAGCTGTAAGCATTTGGAAATAGCTGTCTACGTAGTATACTAAAGATTTTTTGACTGAAACATATCTGGGACGAACAGCTCTATATGAGAATGAGTCAGGAACCGGTAGACATCACAAGTGGCAGTGGATCAGACATGTATATCTTATCGCTCTAAGATAATCTCGTTGCGGAGTATGGCATGCAAAGTAATGCACTCATCCAGTTAAGCAAAAGAGAGGCCGCCCGAAGCAAACGTGACGCCGAACTGGAGGGAGTTTTATAGATCTCCGCGCATGATGACACCCTAGTATCTTGATAATTGTTACAAATAAAAATATTTCGTGTGACAGCTCATATAGAGCCAGGGGCTAGGTAATCGCTCGCAACCATTCATGTTGTGCATGTTAATTTTTTACGCGAATGGAGTAGACTTACAATACCGACTTCGAACGGCGGATTGAAAAGCTTTTTCATGCTCCAAACTTTTTCGTAGTTTGCCTGAAACTCGAACCTGTACCCTTATGCTTAGCAGCTCAAAGCAGGAAACCAAGGTGGCCACCTCGATAGATGTTAGTTTCGTAAATAACAGTAATGAGTCGCTACAGTTAAATATCATAAAACACTGTTAGCTAGTTCTACAGTCTTGTAGTGGCATCTGAGAATTTACGAACTGAAGAGAAAGATTGGTAGGCGCTCTTCGCCATAAAGCCCAGCAAGATTTAGTTTGGCTGTGGCTTAGCAACACGTTATCCATATGTATATGGAAAAATGCTTCATGGATTAACTTTGGTTGTCGAATTAGGGCTTCTTCCATCGACTGCTGAGAAGATGGTCCCGGTAACATTAGTCTTCTACAACTACTACTTCTACTCGCTAAAAATTATTCACCCACACTACTTTAGAAAAGGATATCTGGGCAAGCAACATCGCCGAAGGTCTTTTTTTTACCAAACTTGCAAAACTACATTCGGCTTAAAAAATGCATTACTTTCTACTGTCACCCTGTTGAAAATAAATTTTAGTTCGTACTGTACATCGTTAACCAAACAAAACACGCCATCTTACTCTGAAATTTTAGGTCCAGCTGCCGATTAAAAGTCAATTTTCCTCAACTCGTTGTTTACAAGTATTTAAAATAAATTTATCAAATAAAAACAAGAAATTTCAATAACAACAATGACAACAAAAAGATGTGCTTTCAGAGGATGTGGAGCCTTTGTAAGTCCAGCACATCCATGTACAGAAACATTCTATGCACTTCCTAAAGATCCGGAGCGTTGCAAGCTGTGGTTGAAATTGGGAGCATGTCCTGAAGAAATTCCATACACCATGAGATACTTTTGCTCAAAACATTTCGATGAATCCAAATATGTGGCACATAATCAAAGACGCAAGCAACTCCTTAGTACTGCTGTTCCCTGGCCGTATAGTCGATCGTCGCCGCAAAAAGAAACCATACCCGAAGAAATAGACTACCAATGTGTTGAGTCCACTATAGACGATAATGATGAAGATGATGAAATCACCTTGGAGAGGTTCCATGAGGAAGCCGTTTCTGTTGAGGTTTCTCATGATCTCACCAACATCTCTGATTCAATTGATGGTATGTGAAGTGTTTATTCATTTTGATTTTCTTTAATCGATTATCTCTTGTACAGATGCATTGCAAAGCTATGAGTATCATGAAGAATCTGGCGTTAATGAGTTTACCATAGCATTTCCAACAGAAAAAAATTCACTGAAAAGAAAATTGGAGATTTCGAGTAAACGATCGGAGGTTCATCAACCCGGATCATCAAAACATATCATTTCAAAACGAGCTACTTCGACTGTGATTGCGGCTAGGGATGACCAAGCAAAGGAACTAAAATCGACTGACGATTTGGAAGAAAACAAGTTAATGGAGTCGGGTAGCATTACTACGTTCATATTTAGAGGACAGGAATACATACAAATGCCAAAGGATGAATATATCATGGAGAAAGCCAGCTTATTACAAAAGATAAAAACCTATGAGGATGTTTTAAAGAATGTTAAGCACTTGGTAGATGGTGTTAACGTTTCACCTTTCATATAAATAATGGAAGAGTGGGTGAATAGTGTTATGTGTCTTGTTTCTTTCTTTGAATCGATGGCAGGTCATTTGGATTCGCAGACGTTTTTGATGAGTAACTGATGCAAGTATGGCAAAAGCCAGCTTTTCAATTGCAATAAATAGAAAGTAAGTGTTCGCCGAAAATAATTTCGAGCTACGGAGGGCCTTAGCAAGAAACAACAGGATTGAGTGTCGGATCATCCTAAAGGAGATTGAAGAGACAACTGATATAATGACAGCATACTGAAGAAAGGTAATAAGCTACATAGGTCTGTACTAAGCAAGTAGCGCAAAACGGGCAATTATGGAAAGTTGATTGAAAATTTGAAAAAAAAAAAAGACCCACGAGGTTTTTTTAACTCAAGCCAAACAACTAGTAGCTGTCTCTCAAGCTGATACGTAGACATCGGATAGAGAGTTATATTCTTGCCAGGGACGCTTCATGATCTTGGCTTTTGCTGACAGTTTCCTTTCCAACTTCTGTCCTATCGATCTCGCACCCATTCAAAAGGGTAGGGTCATGAGTAGCTTGCCTTTAGTTTGCTCAACATTATCTTTGCAGCCCTCTGGGACGGGCACTTGATCTATTTTCAGAATTGGGCGAGTCTCATGACATGATTTAAATGCCTTGGGGAATTCTCAGTGTCCCACACCATAATAACTGACGCGACATTATCAGCGTTACCAATAAAGTACGCGTATATAGGTACCTCATTTCGGAGGATTTCATCGTAGGAGATATTCCACAAGTCGCGTCCTAGAATTGAGTCTTGCGAAGGGGTTCTTCTGTTTAATAAATTGGCTCTCCATCTTTAAGATAGTTCTTCGCCATACGGAGAAGATATTGTGGAGTGTTTTCTATGACGTTCAGCATTTTGGTTCGATTTGATTGCCGCTTGAATGCCCTCTGTAATCGGTCCTTAAATCTTGTACAGTGGGCATGTGTGCAGGCTGCGGTGTATTAACAAGAAATTCTACTACGAGGATACGCCGCATGACTACGCAAACCGTCTGCTAGCAGTGGCAACTCTTGAGATTAAACTAGCTCCACAAATCTGTTTATTAAAAATTCCATAACACCTCGCTACATTTTTCAAGAATATTAATTTCAAAATGATTATTGTGATCTACGCGAACTTATTTCAAAAACTTCAATTTCCTTTATGTTGGCTAATCTGACATTAAGAAAAAAAACAAAGCAAATAAAATCCATACCAACCTAGCGAACAACAAAAATCACGTTAGAAGTGCAATAATAGTTTTTTCTCTTTTCCACTCGTGTGCTACCACTACCAGTCCTTTCCCTGCTGCGTTGCAAAATTCTGGTGCGGTGTCTTTTTCAAAAACGATACAATGGCCGCCGATCAAGTTCAATTTCAACAGCTATTAAATTCGCTTTTATCCACAGACAACGATGTCCGACAACAAGCAGAGGTAATTTAAATTATTCCCCAAATCCTGTGCTCCCCAATTAATATATTTATATCCAAAATCCCATTGCATATCGCAGAGAAAATGTGTTTCGAAAATAAGTCGCACACAATTTTCACCTTTTTCTTCGCAACAACGTGTTTTTTTCACTTTGCCTGTCAAAATAAAATCGTAGACAAAGTTCGAGACTTGTATTTTTTTTTTAATTTTCTACCGAAAATGTAGAAATTCTAAAAATAACAATTAATCGTTGGTCATACACAGGTAATGGGTGGCATTACGCATTATTAATCCCATGGGTGATTAGGATTTTTTTTTTACCCCCACAACCACTAAGTAGGAAGGAGTCGTCCTTCTAGTCCTTTTTTTTCCCTCCAAATGCACACAAGCGAAGCCATGCATAATAAAAAAAAAACCAAATCAATGGAGATCTGAATTTAATTGTTCTTTTTTTTTTTTCTTTTTTTAATTTCTGAAATTTAGGAAGCGTACAACAATCTGCCGAGGAATGTTCAAGTGACACACCTACTGGCCGCTCTGCACAATGGACAAATGGCTGAGGAGGCACGGCTCATGGCCGCTGTCGTACTGCGAAGACTTTTCACATCGGATTTCCTTGAGTTTTACAAAGAAGTGAGTATACATTTGCATTTGTCGCTGGGAAACTATCACCCACAACCACTATCCAAAGATCAAAGTCTATGTCACACTTGTTTGAATGTTATATTTAGTTTTTTTTTTTTTTAAATTGATTAACTATTTCTGGAATGAATTACATACACATATGTAGTACATAACAAAAACCATATGCCTATCGACACAATGCATTTGATAGAATTCGCGTGTGCGACCTTGTACATTAGAATTGCCATTGAGAAAGTGTGGAGGAAATTAAAAGAGAAATTGTTTTTTTTTTTTTTGCTAACGCTTGGTATAATATAGCCACGAGCATTTCTCAGTTATTTGCCGGTTCAAATGCGGTTAATTAAGAAGTCGGTGCTGTGTTTCACCGATGCCTTCCAAGAATGAGAAGAAAGCAAAATAATCTCCAAATCATCGTGACTCATCCGTGAACAGATATTATTTAGGCATGCAACTCAGATAGCCAGAGATTATACATATAATATTTTAATAGCTCACTCAGTGAGGTGTATACTGTGTACATGGTTGTAGATAAATTAAATCCGTGTGGAAGCCTTTTTTTGTAGGTATGAATGTACATACCACCTTTGTTGAATTATCGACTTGAACGCACGGAATTGTACTGTAGATAAGAAGTACATACAGTCAATCAGAATTGTATTCGAACAGTTGCTGTTGATTCGCAGTATTTTTTGAGAATAACAAGGCACACAGGGTGGTAAGCACGTAATCTATTTAAAGATTAAATGTATAAGTTTAGCAAGAAAGGGGTCCATATATGTACACCATTATCATTTTCAATGACCATCCTCCATCGATCCACCAACTTATCAATATCGAACTTAGAAAAAGCCATGAGTTTAGAAAAAGTGCTAGTCATTTGGGGAGTGTGGACTTTGCAGGGAAAACTTTATATCTAAGGGTCTGATGATTCTTCTTAGTCCATAATGCTGACGATGATGCAAAATACCTTGCCTGAGCAGAAGGATCAGTTGATTCATAGAAGGAGTTGTTTCCTGGAATGCTAAGCAAGCCTTAGAAAAGCAACTGACAAGTGTGGCACTGCCTGCCGGAAGGAAGGCATTATAACCGTCAGAGAGTAGTAATCTGTAATTAACTAATTTTCGGGACCCATCCTCACCTACAGTTGGCGATGTCGATTAGGTTAGTAGCAACTACAAGTTGCGAGAGGCATATTTAGATTTCCCTTTCTAGTAAAATCAATAGAGTTGTGCCTGGCAAATTCGTCGACCATGCAAATACCTGAAATGTCTGTATGCCTTAGCACACAGATAAGATGAATTTTGAATTGTTCAGCCGTCGTAGTTCTAACAAAACAAACAAACGAATTTTTTCTAGAGGATACTCCAGTCGTCAGTTTCTTCTTAGTTGTGCCTACTTTGAAACTTGAAGGGGGTTATTGGGTAAAGAGACGTCTTATGTTCAACCAACGGAGTATAATGGAAGCAACACAACACCGCGTCGTGAAAGCGGCATTACGTTTGTTACTCATGCCATCTAAGTATTGTTACGTATTCAACGCATACTTTCTTTTCGAAAAAGTTCCATTGATTTGATCTTTTGTCTGAGTCGTGACAATACACAGCCGCTTTCATAATCAGCTGGTGGTTCGGGTGGATTCGGATACGAACGCGTACTGCCAACGGATTTCAGGAGTAACGTGAGAACGCTAGCACTAACGCAGTGTTGGATTCAGTCTTAAATGATGCCTATGAAGAAACTAATCGGTCGGTAAGACCGACCAGAAGTGACGTGACATCCATATTAAGCCATTGTAAGAAAAGGTGTCCTTGATGCAAATCTATGTAACGTGATGACTTATCGGCGTGAAATCAATAATACTTGGCCGGGTCCGTTTCCCAACAGCAATAAATATCCAACGTGCTGTAAATTTATATCTTGTACCTTGCAAGAGCAGATTCCAGTGTTTTTTTTTTTTTTTGTTTTTTTGAAGCTGTGTAATGTTGTATAAAACGATAGGAGGGTACGCTGCATTTGACTTTGGCTTATAAGATTGTTAAAAATCATTCTTTTCCGACGAAATACCCACTAAATAACAATCAGCCCCTTTTATTTAAATTAAACTAATTGCGTTTTATTTTATAAATAGCTACCACAAGAAGCTCAAGGACAACTGTTGCAGCAAATCCTTCTCGCAGTACAACAAGACGTCTCGGCAAATTTGCGTCGCAAAATCTGTGAAGTTGTTGCTGAAGCTGCCCGGAATCTAATTGACGATGATGGAAACAACCAATGGCCCGATTTTCTTCAATTTCTGTTCCAATGCGCGAATTCACCCAATGCCCAGCTGCAAGAGTCTGCATTGAGGATATTTGCTTCGGTTCCGGCGATATTTGGGAACCAGGAAACCCAATATTTGGATTTGATAAAACAAATGTTGCAGAAAAGTCTTGAACCATCAGCAGATTCCGAGGTACGTTGTCAAGCGGTGCGCGCCATTGGTGCTTTTATCTTGCATCACGACAAGGATACAGCTGTGCTGAAGCATTTCAATGATCTGTTGCCCCGAATGATAATGATCACTGTGGAGAGCATTGAACAACAGGATGATCAGAGTTTGCTGAAATTGCTCATTGACTTAACGGAGAATTGCCCAAAGTTTTTGCGTCCTCAATTGGAGGTGATTTTCGAGATGTGCATGAAAGTATTTAGCAGTCAAGATGTGGAAGATGCCTGGAGGCATTTGGTGCTGGAAGTGATGGTGTCGATGTCCGAGAATGCGCCCGCTATGGTTCGCAAGAGGGCCGAGAAGTATGTGGTTGCATTGGTACCATTAGTGCTGCAGATGATGACCGATGACCTGGATGATAACGAGGATTGGGCAATGTCTGATGAGGTCACCGAGAATGATAACAGCGATAACAACATCATTGCTGAGTCTTCGTTAGATCGCTTGGCCTGTGGACTTGGTGGCAAGACAGTGTTGCCTCACGTGATCAATGCCATTCCGGCGATGTTAAGTCACAGTGATTGGAAGCAAAGGCATGGTGCTCTGATGGCTATCTCCGCTATTGGTGAAGGTTGTCACAAGCAAATGGAAGCGATGTTGGACAACATAATGAGTGGGGTGTTGAACTTCTTGAGGGATCCCCATCCACGTGTACGTCATGCTGCTTGTAACGCTGTTGGTCAGATGGCGACCGATTTTGCTCCGATCTTCGAAAAGAAATTCCATGCCCAAGTGATTCCAGGTCTACTCAGTCTTTTGGATGATGTTGAAAATCCACGAGTTCAGGCGCACGCTGGGGCGGCTTTGGTAAACTTTAGCGAAGATTGCCCAAAGAATATTCTGACAGGCTATCTGGATGCCATCATGTCCAAGCTGGAGACGATTTTAAATGCAAAATTCAAGGAACTCGTTGAGAAGGGCAACAAGCTGGTTTTGGAACAGGTGGTCACTACCATTGCCTCAGTGGCCGACACATGCGAGAAGGAGTTTGTCACATACTACGACCGTTTGATGCCGTGTCTCAAGTACATCATTCAGAATGCTAATGACGAAAAGCTGCGCATGCTACGCGGTAAGACAATTGAGTGTGTAAGTCTCATCGGTTTGGCTGTAGGTCGCGATAAGTTCTTGTCCGACGCCAGCGAGGTTATGGACATGTTGCTGAAGACTCATACTGAAGGCGATCTAGCCGATGATGATCCACAGACGTCGTACTTGATTTCGGCCTGGGCTCGAATGTGTAAAATCTTGGGCAAACAGTTTGAGCAGTATCTACCGTTGGTCATGGGGCCGGTGATGCGTACAGCAGCTATGAAGCCAGAAGTAGCCATGTTGGACAATGACGAAGTTGAGGATATCGAAGGGGATGTAGACTGGTCATTCATCAATCTCGGTGAGCAGCAGAACTTTGCCATTCGCACGGCTGGCATGGAGGACAAGGCATCTGCATGCGAAATGTTGGTTTGCTATGCTCGTGAATTAAAGGACGGCTTCGCTGATTATGCTGAAGAAGTCGTCAGGCTCATGGTACCAATGTTGAAGTTCTACTTCCACGATGGAGTTCGCTCAGCAGCCGCTGAATCTCTTCCCTACTTGCTGGACTGTGCAAAGATCAAGGGTCCCCAGTATTTGGAAGGCATGTGGCTTTACATTTGCCCAGAATTGCTTAAGGCAATTGGCACTGAACCCGAGGCAGAGGTACAATCCGAACTATTGCAGTCTTTGGCTAAGAGTATCGAAACTTTGGGACCGAACTGTCTCTCCGATGACTCCATGAAACAGGTGCTGGAGATCATCTCCAAGTACATGGTGGAACATTTTGAGCGTGCCGATAAGCGTATTCAAGCTCGCAACGAAGAGGACTACGACGATGGAGTAGAGGAGGCTCTAGCCGATGAAGATGAAGCCGACACCTACTTGCTGTCGAAAATAGTTGACATCATTCACTCGTTATTCTTGACCAATAAGTCCAATTTCCTTCCCTGTTTCGATACGATTGTAGCGCATTTTGTAAAATTATTGGAGCCAGCCAGGTCCTGGTCCGACAGGCAGTGGGGCCTGTGCATATTCGATGATGTTATCGGTAAGACAAACAGATTGAGATTGATTTAATTGAACTAATTGTATGTGTTTCTCCTTTTAGAATATTGTGGTCCGAGATGCATACAATATCAGCAGATATTCACAGCACCTCTTTTACAGTACGTTGGTGATAAGAGTTCGGAGGTAAGGCAAGCAGCCGCCTATGGATGTGGTGTATTGGGACAGGTAAGCCATTTAGTGTAAACCCACAATTAATGTCATCTTATTCGAATTTCTATTGTAGTTTGCTGGTGAACAGTTCGCCTTAACTTGTGCCCAAGCAATCCCAATATTGGTTCAAGTCATCCAAGATCCCAAGAGTCGCGAACCAGAAAATGTTAATCCAACGGAGAATGCCATCTCGGCAGTAACAAAAATCTTAAAATATAATCACTCTGCATTACAGAATATTGATGAGATCATAAATGTTTGGTAAGTAATTTAAAGTTATCATCTAGTGTATGGGTGGGGTCCTGTGTTTGAAAGACTGGCAATCGTGTATATCTTCTTCGGCAATGTAAGGAACTGCATTTTTGACCCAATATGGTAAATCAATATAGTGTCAGGTGCATTAGTCTTTTGAACTGCCAGTTCATTACAAGTTTTTTCTTAGCTAAAAAACGTAGAATAAGTCATTATTAAACAACTATACCTCAAAGGTTTGCACGTGAATCCAAGCACACATCAGAAAGCTATCTTCAATGATCAGTGGGCACTGCCTACTAAAAAAGAGAAGCATTAACGCATCACTTGATTGGATGTGTGCAAGAGAAGTAAGCTTTAATTTTTGTTACCAAGTCATTGGTTTGCCTCTTATATTATTTAACTAAGGTTGTTCACTTAATGAGGATGCGATGGAGAAATTCAAATGGTCGGCCTAGAGTGCGTTGTCTGTCCCTCGCCAACACCGGACATTTGCAGAGAAAGTGAAACAGATTTTTCTGTAATCCTTGCAGTTACGGCAGAAGGTGTTATGTTATGCCTAACTTAGCTGCGTGGTCTCCTATCGGTCAGTAGACTACAACATATAGTCTTGATCTGCCTAGTAGTTTGTCTTATTTTGTAATAATCGGACCAAGTCTTTTTTGATATGACACAGTTTATTAGCCTATTGCACCCTCGGTTGGGCAACTTTAAAAAGTTCGCTACAGCAAATATATTTTATCAGTATTTTGTCAGTTCTTGTGCCTACTATGGCACAACTCATACGGAGCTTACTGCCAACCTTCTCTTGAAAAAATATTTGAATATCGAAATCATGTCAATTCAATGTTTTCTATTATCTTTTTCTAGGTACTCATGGTTACCAGTGATCGAGGATGAAGATGAAGCGCCTCACATTTATGGTTACTTTTGCGATTTAATTCAGGCCAATCATCCGATCATTCTTGGTGCAAACAATTCCAATCTTCCGCGCATCGTCTCCATCATAGCACAAGCCTTTAAATCGGGTGTTGTGAAACCACTGAGCGAGGAAGGTAGCCGCATGATTGGCATTGTCAAACAAGTCGAATCAAATCCCGAAGTGTTTCAAGCTTGTGTCAGCATTCTAACACCTGAATTGAAGCATGGACTCGAAGAAGCCTACAGAGAATTCGCAAGCCCTCCCACAGCATAATTAATACAGTAGCAGCAAAAAATTCACATGCAGACAGGTATAGAGAGAAGGCGAGATGATGGCGTCAGCAAGAGACCTAATTTCTCTTCTGCGATATTCATCAATTTTGTTTACTATTATTAATAATACTATTTTTTTTATATATATATACTCAAATATTATTGCAAAACAACCAACAAAATGGGCGGCAAACAGAAGTGTGCTATGTGCACGCACATGGATTGTGTGTGCGGTGGGGAGACTTTTTCCTTTAGTTTCTCCTTATTGTCGTTTTTTTTTTTTTTTTTTTTTTTCTCTTTTGTTTATTTCTAATTATATATAACAAATCATTTATATATATATATATGTATGTGAAGATTGTTAAGCTTTCATTTGATAATGAAAAATGTAAAATGATGAAAAGAAAAAAATCGATGAAAACGACATCCCGCACTTTTGGCATTTATGTTTATTCTATTTTTCTCTTCAAATTAAATGTGAAACATACTTCTTGGCTGGCCATAAGACACACTATAGTATTTGTATGTTTAATTCACTTAAATTACGACTGCTTACTGAAACTTATGACGCTTTTTTTTTGAATTTTTAATTGTTTTTACATATGAATTTTGGTCAGATTGTGCATACACGAATAAGATTATTCATTTTTAATTATTTTTATTTAAAATATTTGAAACAAAGGTCACATTTTTTAATAATGTTAAAAGAAATTTCTATATAATTGCTTGCGGGCGCTTGAGGAATGGAATAAAATAAAAAGCGAGGACTAATGTGAAAATTCAAACGATAACATAAGATCTGTTACTGTGGAAAAATAAGCTGAAAACAAAGAATACAATTTATATTCTATGCGTAATTACATAAATACACAAACGTATATATTACTAAAGAAATGTATGTATGCTCATATATGTAGCTGCAAGGGATCATTGTTATGCAGAGATTATTAACAACAGAAGATTAAAAAAAAAAACAACAAACATAAATCATGGTGTTTTTTTGAAGGGAGAATTAAGCCATGTAGAGTAAGGTACCAGGGGTCGAATTACGGCATCCGTGATCGAGTAACTCGTCACGAAAAAACGAGCATTATTACGTCGGAATGATCGTTTATACGTAATAATTTCATTTTTTCGTGACGAGTTACTCGATCACGGATGCCGTAATTCGACCCCTGATGGGGTCTATAGTCGAAAATCATGTACTAGGTGTACACTGTATTCTTAATGGTTTGGTGCCCGATTCTAGAAAAAAACACCGGATTGTCTCAGCACCACGGAGAACTTCTCCAACAGCTGCGCTTCTGATCATGCTACATTTGCTGCCAATAGGTATTTATGGTATGCAGCAAGCCACTAACGCCGCCCTAAGGCTGAGAGAAACTCACCAATAGATGGGGATAAAAATGTGGAAGACGCCAAAATCGTATTAATTCACCCCAGCCTTCCTAAATCAGCTCATATAGATACTGCCAACTGAAAATGCCTTGACATGCACACAATACCGCCCAAAAGCGCCTGGAGTCAGCGCAAAGCCCTTTTTAATGAGTTTATCTCTTACGGACGACTCTAAAATAACAAGTCAGTGCCGGTGTTTTTTTAGAAGACCTTCACATTCACCACTCCATCAGTCTTGCCTATCACTGTAGTGTCTTTCAAGCCGAATTCACGGCTCAGTCAGGTCGCTGCTTGGCCAAAGATAAACCCAATATCACCCATACGACAGCCAAGCTGCGATCAGATCCCTTATATCCAACATAACAAAATCTAGAAAGACTGCCGCGCGTTTCTAAACGAGGTCGCTTATGTCAATCGGTTGGGTCCCAGGTCACAGCGCCATTCCAGCGAACTGTGCAGCTGAGAAATTAGCCAGGCAAGGCTCTCAGGTACAGACGGTAAGAAGCTATGTGAAAGCGCCTACATATGTCGTTTCTCGACTCAAAACTTTAGAAACTGACTAACGTCCTCACAGTTTAATGCATCCTATGCATGTATACTCAGCGTTTGGATATTGTGTGCAACGATTTCTGGTGGTGCGACGGGGATGAGCACGTGTCCCGCCCTTGCTAACATCCGAAAAGCCACCATAGACGAATATCGCCTAAATGATTTGAACTCCGCCAGCACATCTGGCTTTAGAAGTAGATCTAGCACTCAGTGGTATCACAATTGACTTTCTTTTGATCAAAGTGTAACTTTTCTTGGAAGACCACTTCTAATTAACTTCTCTGTATACCGCTGACTAAAATGGCTTCACTTCTCTCATCTCAAGGAGCATAATTCAAGCTTGAAGTCAATTGCCAGGCAATTGATTTTTGTTGTGCACAAAATCCAGACGTTGCCATCGCAAGATTCTTGAGTCGCATAGTAGGTCCTATTAATCTTTCTTCCATTGTTCAGCTCCAATTTTATCTTCAAACGAACAGCCGAAGAGCAGTGTCCCTAGTTGCACCAATGAGTTAAGAGCACACATCTCCAAGAAAATTCTTAAGAAATCCTTTTCGGACTTATTTACACATTTATTGAATACATTCTTATTTAAATTTCATATAATACTGTTAAAAAATTGTCGCAACTGTTGTAACATGTAATAGGGGAACTAACTTTTAAAGCATGTACTGTACACAGAAGTTGTTGCTTTGTTGTCTATTGCCTATGTGTCTACAGAGTTTAAGATGTCAGCTTTATAAATAATTTTATATGTATTGTCAAGGATTTATTCAATAATTATCATTAAACATTCTTCGTGGAGATACCTTCCATCTAAAGCATTCCTCTGTCCACCAAATCGACAAGAACCTCAGACATTTTTTGTCGACACAAATCGTTGGGTGGAAAATTTAATTCTGGTGCTCCAGAGGTTGAATCTGTCCTTGAAACAAGATACAAATCAGGAGCATCTTCTGACGAGCATGTACTTATTGGAATAATATCCAATGCAAGGCCAAGTGCAAATCTTCCCTTGGTCTTTAATTCAGTGGCAAATCTGCAAATGAAATATGTAAGAACAGCCAAACTTTACTAATTTATCATTATGACTTACAATTTCTCAAATTTCTCTTCGGTATCGCAAAATTCTGGAAGCTCGCATAGTTCTTTAAGCGATTTATACAGCTCAGTGGTGTAGTGTTTGATGAACGAGTTCAAATGCTCATCACGCATCGATTTACTTGTACAGCAGAAAAGTAAGTTTGCAATATCCAATGCTATGGAACTGTATCTTATAAGTTGAAAGTCCACTAAACTCACCTTAAAATATAAAAAATTAAAAAAACAAAAAAAAAATGTCCACAGATAAAGTAAAAGAAATCGGAATGTACCTCTTGAACATTCCCTTCGTTGTTATATTTGTAAAGGAAATTATTTGCCCAACAGTCACCATGGCAGATCGCTGATAGCGGTGATTCTGTGTTCACCAATCCAACCATTCGTGAAAAGAATGATGAACTCTCGGCGAATTCTTTAAATGCAAAAATATACTTTGAATCTTCGGGTAAGACATCTGAAACCTAGAAAATAAAACACAAAATCGATACATTTCTAGGTCCACGTGCCAACGAAATCTGTAAGGCTTACCATATTTATTGCATTTTTCGTCAACTGTTCATAATAATTCTTGTACCATAGTTCATTTGTTGGACAGAACAGCCCTTCGGTGATGAGATTCTTGAGTTTATCGAATAGTTTGGGATTTTGAAATTTATACGCTAAACTGAGCGAATGGAATGTGGCGACTTCTGTGAGTACACATTTCACTTGATCGATCGTTAAACCTTTCTTCCGATCAGGCATTTTAAAGCCACGAGTTCGAAGATCCTCTAAAATTGAATGAAATGCATGTGACTAAATGTTAGGTTTGCGTTGTTAAGACATTTTCTTACCCATTATAAGAAGATCTTGTCGGGCAAGGTAACATTTAGGAATGGCTTTGAAAAAATTATCGGTTTTTGTTTTTTGGAATTTGACCAGTTCAGGCATGATGATTGTGTAAAATTCTACCTCATTTCTGAAAGAAAAAATAAATAACACTCAAGTAAGATGGATAAGCAAAAGTACTTTTGGGAAGTGAGAGAAAGTTATCTAGATAGGAGTTTTCTTCTGGCCGATCAAAGCAACGAATCAATTAAGTACATATTTCAACCTTTATGTTAAAATTTCATTTGTAGGTCTTGTGGGTTGGACAATGTCTATCAGCCGTGGAGTACCTACATATGTTTCTAAGACTTCGATAGGAACAGTAACCCTAGCCGATAGTACAGATATTGGAGCGGTGTAATCTCGGGGTGGTAGAATTTATCTTCAATCTCCAAGTGTCTCCATTACATACTTGAAGGCGGTTGGTAGAGGTCCACTGTGAGAATGACTGAAAGCGAACTCTACCAAGAGAGGAGTTATAGAAGTCTACAGTTGAAACAATTCTTCTGACGGAAAAACTGAAAAACTATAGCGTCAACATCAGGTGAGATTTTTCGGTCACAAATAACAATTCTTTCGACGGAAAAGCTATATTTAGTAGGAAGTGACGTCAAGCTAGGCATCTGCAGTCGGAGTGCCGAAGTCAACTCACACAAGTTGGAGGCGCTTCATGGTGGTGTTGTCCAATTGAGGAAATATCTATTCTACTGTTCAAGATTGCTTGAGACGAACAAGTTCAATAGCAGTGCTGATGTAAATCTCCCACTTTTGTTTGATACCTAATAAACTGCGGCTGATGGTGAGCCACAGGCTCCCTTCAAATGAAAATGTCAACCATTCTTTTATTTAATGTCGCACTATCTTCAAAGAAGTAACCGAAGCCAGAAAGGGAATACCGATTTGCAATACGATGGGCAAGAGTTGGAAAGAACTAAAGGACACCGCCAGTAACCGTTCGAGATGGTGTATAGGCGTATAAGAGACCTTAGGAGGAGAAGATATAACTGCGGATGTTGTCCGGAAATCAAAAATCCTTCGACTGCACTAGCGCGGACACACCAAGCGAATGGACGAGAACGCTCCAGCTAAGAGGGTATTCGAATCACAGCTAGGTACTTGGTTGACGAAGAAAAGGGAGACCGAACCACTGATTTAAAGATAAAGCAAATGCGGATGCTTGACACATTGGTTTAGTAAACTTGAAGCAGCGTGTCCGGACCGTGAAGTATGGAAAGCGGCTTTATTCCAGGTCCAGACACGCCCCTAGGGTCGGTGGCCTGATAAGCAAGTAAGTTAGCTACGAGACACGGTGATCAAGTCATAGGATTATATCTGGCGATGCAACATTCATTGCTCCACATGCCAACAACTACTTTTGATCTTTACTGTATCGGCAAAATCGTTCGTTAAGTTATTCCAGCACCAGTTAGCTAGTAGATGATAGAAAAATCAAAATAACGGATCGAGGGCGTCGGTGGTGTAATGGTTAGCATAGTTGCCTTCCAAGCAGTTGATCCGGGTTCGATTCCCGGCCGACGCACACTTTTTTTTTTCATTTCTAAGAAATTATTTTAATTTATCAATTATTGTCATTTACCTAAACAGTTTATCACTTTTGTATGCCTCCCGCCGGACAATATTTTCCGGAAGTCTCTTACATATGACACTCTTCTCCCACTTCTGCTTCTTGCCATCATCAGCTGAGCACTTGCGATGACCTGTCAATTGAATTCGATATAGAGTTGCGGTGTAATTGTCTCCACGACCGGATCCCGGTGCTTCCTACGCGATACATAAATTAAAGTATAAAGATTACATAAAATTCTGGAAACTGGAGGTGTGAGAACCGTCTAATTGCTCACCTCATACGAATCGATGAGAACTCCGGGTTCGACTTTTTCAAAAATCTCTTGAAATGTTTCGAGGCAAAGTTTTGACGTCGAAGAATTATCGTTGACACCCATATTTCTGTATATCGAAGACAACGCCACCGAATATTCCAAATTGAATGCGACTATCGCTTTGATGAGGATTCCTTTGTTTTGGAAATTATTTGTAAATTTATCCACTGAAATCTGAAATTCACTGAAATTCCACGACCACGACACACTTGGCACTTGGAACTTGTGTTGGGAACACGCACAGATGACACTTTGTTATTGATTTTTTATTTGAAACAAGGAATCGTTCCTTCCTTTTCGTCTGATTTACCGTACGGAAAGTTTTTTGTTTTCGGTTGCCACCCCTATTTCTCGATGGATTTACTTGAGGGCGCTGCCATCTAGTTGACAAAGCACTCTGTTTCCGCTGCTTGAAAGCCGTTTACGAGAGACAATTTTTTTGAAAATTCGGATTATATGACAAGAGTTGTACTACAAGCAGCGAGACTCATTACGAGACTGAAGCTGAATTGCTTCAAGTTTTCTAGCTTGAAAGATCTTATCGGCCAGCAGCGACTGCGAGTACTGTGTACAGCGCACACAGATTCATTGAATGAGTTGTCAATTGTTTGTTGCTGGTGATAGGGGTGGAGAAGGCATGTGTAATGCATGCCAGAGCAATTGCATCTTCTTTTTTTATATGTGGAAGTACTAGGTGCAGAGTGGGGCGTTACGATGACAGTACAGAGTGTGTACACCTTTCTTTATGTGGTGTCAGTTTGTCATAGCACACTTGATAATCTCCAAAGATACTTAAGTGAATTAACTCACAGCGAATTGTAATGCAATTTAAACGCCACACCAACGACGCGGTTCGGTTTATAGTTAGGGACAGACTTTTGTTTCTTTTTTTTTTTTGTTGACGTGGAAGTGTTCCATCAATTTGTGATTTCCACGAGATGATCGTTAAGTCGTTTATTGTTTCGGTTATGGTATGTTGCTAGGTCAAGGGGTTAGGGTTCAAGTTTTAAGCATGCAGGTGCTTTATTTGTTGGCTTTCTATGCACATGTGAGAAATGAATGCGTCAGGTGAATGAATCTTTGTTTCAAAAGAAGCGTATCTCAAAAGGAAATCGGTAGAAACATCTCTGAATGATGGAGTATGCTGGAGTGAGGTTTAAGCAGGAGCACACTTGTACGAGAATGAAGGTCTATTGTGATACCAGTAGAGTACCGGGTTACCAGCACCAGGAACTATTTTTGTTTTGTTTAAAAGCTTCCTACCATTACGTTGGAGCTCGCTCAATGTAGTGCAGCACCATTAACGTTTACCTCCGTTCTTATGTCTAGTAACTGAGCACGCTCTCCGGAGGACCAGTGTGTTCCCAATCGGTGATAGACTCAGGCAAAAAATCTTCAGCTATATCTATAAAAATATCCAAAATGTTAAGGATGGTTTGGAGATAGGGGCTCTAAATGTTTGTGACCTTTGATCTGGGATAGGTGTACAGTACAAAGAAATGAGTTAATGAGTGTATTTGCAAGACGACTTGGATCTAACAAAAACCCCGTCAATATTCTCGTCTAATTTGTGTCCACAATTCGCCACCACATAAAAAATTTAATTTGTTTCACCCAACACTGGGTTCACCCAAGCATGATGCATTTAATCGTTTCTGTTTATAAAGTGAAATTACTTTAATTTTCTGTTTAAATAACGTTTACGGGACGATTTCCACTTCCATGTGCTGCACCTCCGAGAACGAAATGATACACACAAACTCGAAGGGAGGGGCTTGTTTTTTAATTGAAATTTACTCAAACGGGTAAATAAAAACAATTGTCGAAGCCATAGAAATTCAGTGAAATAATTTGTGATTTATGATGACAGGGCTTAGTATCCCAAAGATGCAACTTTCAGACTGCACATGGCGGGGTGATAATATGCTTAATTTATTGTAATGTTTGTTGAGTAAAGCAGTATCCAGTTGGGAAGTTTATTCAGAGCTTGCGCTCTTCATGTGTTTACTTAAAGAAAATTCTCAGTCTGATACATCACGATGTTCTTCTATCTTCATAAATTCCATATGCAATTATTGGCTACATACCATTCGCCATCACTTTGTTTCTAAAACAAAGATTCGATATTGCTTATCATATCAAACCTGAAAGCAGGGCTTTGGTGCCTCTCTTAGCTGGAACATAAGTCAGGTTCCATTCCAGAATACAACTCCAAAATCGACAACTGATGGTCATGTGATCAATCTGATTAGAACCTGGCTGCCGATCATTGAATATAAGACGACTTTTAAACCAAAACCTTGTAACCGGTACTTGTTCTTTTCAATTGCTGCCTTCGTCAACGCATAATAGCACTGGATCCCGTGTGTGGAAAAATCTGGCGATCGCTATTCGTGTAGAGATACTGACTTTCCATGCTATTCCGTGTTTCGTGCTTGTCCTGCCTTGATTGTTCATTTTTGAACAGCCCCAATAAACATCGAGCTCTGTCCTTGCAGTTCACGATCCATAAACATCATTTCCAATCAAATACAATTCAAATTAAAGTCTTTTCCTTTTATTTAATTACAAAGCTTTAGAAAAATTAACATTATAATTATCATTGCGTTATCTTTTCATAAACAACCCTTAAAAATAAAACAAATAAAAAACATTTTCTTGTTTTTAAATTTAATTACATTTTGCATATAGTGTGTGTTCAATTGTAACCGTGTTATGAGGATGTGTTAAAGTGGAAAGAGAAAGAGTACTTTGAAGAAGAAAATGAGAAAGGAAAAAACTATTTCATATCCTGCTGTTGATTGTTCGGAATCAAATTTAACTGAATTAGCTCTCGAGAGTAGGGCAGTGGACGCCTTGGCCATACCTGACGCTGCAATAAACTCTGTCCCTTCTCGATGTGTTTATGTAACGAAACAATCAGCGGGTAGATGTTTTGTTCAATAAATTCTGCTATTGTATGCTGCAAAAGGAAATCATTTTCAATCTTATCATGACGAATGTGTTTTTCGAATTTTACCTCATCGAAGACTTCAGACATCACGCTATGTGCCTCCTTGGCCATAGTTGATAAGTCTTCTATGAGCATTGGTGTATTTGCGGTTAACTCATGGACTCGCAGTGTAGAACTAAAATTATGCTTGACATTGTAGTCAGACATCCAGGCACTTTTCTCATGCACATGAGCCAAATAGTTTTGAACCTCTACTTGTTTGTCGTAGAGACGCAAAGCGAATTTGTACACAAGACTTCCGGGATAAGTACAAGTGGTAAAGAGTTTACAAAAATGTGATTGAGTTTGTAGTTCGATCCAAGGGTGTCCTGAGCGCCTGTAATTAGATTTATTACTCTGTGTAGGTTAAGGGGATGATTATAAATATAAACAAAGGATGACATGAACTTTTAGGGGGGAAATATTCCAATTTTCCAACTCACCGACTATCCGGATGGAAAGCACACTCCAGCACCTTCAGTATGTCATTCTCTTTTGGGTCCACTTCAAAGTATCCCTTCGACACTGTGGCAAGAGATGTTATCAAACTGGGCATGCCGGTAGGCAAAAGTTCACACAGTGTCGCAAAATGATCATAACGTTGCCATCCGGTTAAAGCCAGTCCCTTGAATCCTTTCGAAAACCTACAAGGCAAAACAAATTATGAACTTCAACCCCTTTTATACGACGTGTGTATATAAATACCTTCCACCCTCTCTAGCAATCACGGCTAACCATCGCATGTTATTGTCTAAATGCCTCTGAATCAACGGAATCATAAGACTCTCACCGAATGCACCCTTAAAAGCCGACGCTCCCCATGCTGTTGGGAAGACCTTCGAATACATATCCCACAACTGAGGCTGGATGAAACGATAAACGTCACTGGCATAGACCCATATCATTGGTTCCACATAATTTCCAATGTGCGAGTGTTGCATTTCACTTAACGTCATATCCCGTAGCATGTCATCCCAGATGACGACTTTCAGTTGGGGCCATTTGGCCCGCACAAAACTCGCAACGCCCGTCACATGCGATAGGTATAATTCGTTGCGCGAATGTTGTCGACATTGATCACACTCACCCATGCGAGCAACCTCATCGCATCCAATGTGAATATGACTAAATCGAAGTGCTTGCTGCTGCTGGTGAAGGGGATGATGATGCTGTTGTTGCGTCTGCTGGTCCGGATGTTGAGACAGATTATTATTCCCGTGCAAATAACTGTCGCCGCCAACATTCAAATGAAATTCAATCACTTGCGTCAGCATATCCTGCAGGAAAGACATTGATACTTTTTTGCTGGGACATATCGACTGCGGTGATTCGAAAATTTCTCTCATATGCTCAAAACCCTGAAGCTTGAGGGCAAATTCCATGTGGCCAAAGGTTTGAACCAGCGGCATCGCCGTGAGACCATGCATTGCAACTGATTCTAGAAAATCCTGAAATGTAATGGAAATTGCAAATGGAAATTGGTTTTTCACATCGACTTCTTCTCACAAATGTATATAGGTACGTACTTTGAGTTCGTCAGGTTTGTATGCATTCAGTGCTGCCAGAGGTTCCAGAGATCCTGTGAAGGGAAACATATCCTCATATTCGATGAGTATACCAGTTGCGCCCAGAGTTTTAACGATTGGCAGGAGACGTTTGAGGAACGATAACTGAAATGAAATTCAAATTCGATTTGAAGAAAATTGGTGTCAAATAAATATGTGCTGGCAAGATACACTGGACTCGAGGGACTGGGTAGGGTGGATGCGGTTTGTTATTCCAAACACCGTTACACCGAATGAACATGTTTTATTCATAAGAGGAGTTGCTAATAGATGAAGGAGGTGGCTCTACAGTTTCTTTGCATATCATTAGCTTGCGGCGGTGAATCGAATTGCAGTTTTGTTTGTCTGCTTCCTAGGAATTTATCGAGTTGAATTAGATTCAGAGCTCGAGGATAAAATTGGGTTTTCTTTGGCAAATTAAATTACAGCTCATTGAGCAATGGGCAAATCTACATGAGGCTTTGAAGAATTCGTGGCTGAAATTCTTCAATAAACAATTATCGAAATAGAAAAATGTTTGAGGGTGATGTCATGACCATTGTGCAGCAATAAGAATGTACATGAACACAAACTCTGTATGGTCAGACTGATGTTTGCTGCGAATGCATGCAGTGTATTCCAAAATGACTTGTTCGTCATTGACAGAGTAGCTTTAGGAGAATAAATCGATCCATTAACACAATCTGTGTTAACAGACAGGCGGCTAAAAAGAGCTCATACACCAGAAAGCACTTTCTTTGGTCGGGCCATTTGGTTAAACTTTAAAGAATAAGAATTCACACACTGGATCAGTAGTAATTCCAGTACGAAGGTAGGAGATAGGTGGCGATGATTAGGTTAGCGTGCCTGAGACTGAGAACTGTTAAAGCGTTCTATCAGCAAGAACGCAACACATCGGTAGTGCATATCTTAACATTTCTGTGGGCTCTGCTTAATTTGATTATGTAGTAGGCTTTCGTCGGCATGAGCCATCAAACAGCTGAAAACGAAGGTGACGATGAGACTAACTACTACTGTGTACATCCGCAATGTTATTTTCGGCCGAAGTCTCAAGTTTTTCCTAAACGCTCTGTTACATACGTAGAAGTGTTGATTTTCCAGTTGATTTAAGGACGAAGAACATCGCCTAGCTTCTTGGCACTCGAGGGAAAAAAAGGGGTTTGGCTATTTCTTCAAGTAGGTCGTTCATTATTCTAAGACAACCTAGCATCAGGGAATATGCCTGTCTCCAGGTGGACGACATAAAAGATCTTCCCCCGAATTAATAATTGATTCTTGAATAGATTCAGTATGAACGTTACTAAAAGCATCATTTCTATCACACTATATCGTGCAGAGCTTCTTTATGGATCTTAGCTTAAGTAGTTGTGTGGACAGTAAATGCGCTCTAACGTTTTAAGCGTGACAGAAGAAAGGTAATCAAAATGTCTGCGTGGATTCATGTTCTCATTAATGGACTTTTAGTCTAAACACTTATTGAATGAACCTACAAATTTGAGTAGTTCTTGCGCAATAATTTCTCCTTCGTGAACCTGTTATCTCATCGTTACTTGCAGCTTAAAGGCCACAAGTGTTGCAACTTGCAAATCCCTTTCTCCATCAATGATCTGCAGTTACTCGTAAACGTTTCAAATTTAATGACCACAAATTGAAAAAACCACACATGCTTTCCTCCCATGAATCACTTCACTTCCTCCAACTGGCTTCATTCGTTTATGAACTGCATCGTTCCATTTAAATCATTGCTCCCGACAATTTCACAACCTAAACTTGTGTTCATTCAGTTTTAACTGCCAACGAAGCCCATAAAACAACTCTAAGAGCCTTTAAAAAAAAAAAAAAAACAGCTTTAACTAAAAACCAGAACACCTTTCCATTTCCTTTTCCAACCACACAATCAAATAAAAAGTCCCCACGCTGTTTAACTTGACATTCGTGCTGTCGCCATCGTTCCGGCTTCATCCAAAAACGAAACGTAAACGTATTTTCCAGTTTTTAAAAGGCTTAACTTTTGACACACACAGAAACGTACTCGTATAGAAAATAAAAATAAATGAAAAGGCGAACAGTGAAAAACGAATATACCTTCGGCGGTGCTCCTTTCAGATCTAAATGCACCAAACGCTCGTTAGGTGGATGTGGTCCTCCGGGACCGATTCCCGCCATAATCGGCACTCCCATTCGCTGTAGCTCGTGCTCATACTGGGACTGACGTTCGGCCGACGATAAAATTTTTTCGTAATCCATGACGTTGTCGTCGTTTTGTACTTTTTGTTGGTTTTGCAGAATTTTCAAACGTTCCTCTTCGAAGAGGAAACTCTCACCCAATGCTGCACCACCCGCTGAGGATTTCTTCCTTCGTTCCACCAATGAAGTTGACACTGGATTTTGTGTGGGTTTCACAAACTGAACACTACCAATTTTATTACTATTGGAGTTCTTGTTTCCTCCACTGGACGACGATAGTGCAGCCAATTCTGGTGCGGATAAATCGTTTGCCTGCTGCCGTTGATATCTTAAAACCCGATTAGCCTGGGAAATTAGTTTTTGTATTAGATATTCGTTCTTATTGGATGATCCGCTATTGAACTCCTAGAAGAAAAAAAAAAAAACGTTAACACAGGAGAAAAATGAAAATTGGAAAATCGGAAAAAGTTTTAAAGCTAAAACGGATTCGAAGGGTTTACTTACTTTCATGAAAAATGATTTATCTCTGCTGTTAGCCTCAGCCGATGAGTATGTTCCGTTAAAGAGTGCCCAAGTCCAAAGACCGAGCAATAACAAACTGGACGAGATGAGAAGAACCGAAAGTTTTCTTCGCCAAAGGAGAATGAACAAATTGGACTGCATCTGGGAAGATAAAATGAAAAAAATGGTTGAAACTCCAATTTGGATGTTTTTCTTTCATAAAATGTAATGTTTGCCTTTGATTTTGGGTATATATATGTATTGGGACTTGGTAACAAAGAAGTGAAGGCTATCTAGAACTTGGAACACATTTACATGGTGTTATGTCGCCAAATGACCATGCTTTCTCGTCAGAGATAAGTCATAACTAGATGCCCAACTTTCCAAGCCATTTTCCAGTGTCTACAAGATGTTTTCCAATTAAATCCGGGGATTCACGCAAACTGTCTTATTTTCTTAACAACGGTGCGTAATCCACGGATATCTGTCATTTTGGAGGAGCTGTTCAATAACTATCGTCTTTTTTCAAATATTTAAATTCAACGGAAAGTTTTGAGAGACCATGTATTAACGTATTTACAGACTCGAGATTTTGAAAAGGAAAAGAAAGATGGCGATACAACAACAACAATGCAAACAAATGGTTGTCGCGGGGCTTAAAGGACGGAAGTTGAACATCTCTTTATAACTAATCTCTGTTCCTCGTAGAAACGAGGGAAGAGTACACTAGCGGAGAGTTAAACAACGAAGGTTTTAGTTTGTATTATGTTTTTATTAGGAGGCCCGCTGTCTTAGGCAATGCTGCGACCTTTATTTAGTTCTATTAGTTATTATTTCTAGAGAGGACCGCTGTCTTAAGCTAGGCTGCTATTGAATTGATTAGAAAAATTGACTCTGCCGCCTACGGTTTTGATACAGACTCATTTTATACAATTTTAGAGGCCATTGTCATCCCCACTCCTCAATCCCTCACGCAACAGTTAAAACACCAAAATGCAGCCACATCCGTCCTAGTTCACGACATTACACCTGCACCAAATCAACATTCATTGATCTAGTTTATGTTCATTACACTTGCGCTTGTTTAGGTTTGTTAGGAGTCAATACATGACCTAATTTATGTTCATTACCCGTAAGCTGGGTTAGCGATCGATCGGTGTGTGATCGTCAGCATCTGGGTATACCGAAAAATACTGTGTACGCGATTGCAAAGTGTTGACATATTCAGCCCCCCCTGAAAGACTCTCCGGTCTTTCAGAAAAAGAAAGAGGTACAATTTTAACGATGGGTCGCACGTATTCGTTAAATTTTGTCTTCACAGTGACAACACGAATCTTCTAATCTTTGCCCGGATGAGTTTTGATGAAACGACCAAGTATCCATTTCGAGGGCGGCAGGTTTGGTTCTTTAAGAAGAACGGTGTCGTCTACCTTAATGTCCGAGTCGCTGTTGCAGTGATATGAGGTATTCTTCCAGAAGCCTTGCATGAGAATCTGTAGGAGATGCCAATTATTTTTAGGTGAATTTGTATGTTGTATCTCTGGTTGAGGAGCCGCTGTGTAGGGTTCACCAATCATGAAATGCGAAGGCGTTAAGGCCGTGGGTTCACTGTCACTGATGTTGACCACATGAGGCGCGAATTGAACAACGCCTCAATTTTCGTTAGCAATGTGTTAAGATCCTCGTGAGTACGCGGTCGCCAATGACCTTTTTCAGATGTGTCTTTACAGATTCAACACCTTTCTCTCACAGCCCACCAAAATGAAGTGCAGAAGGAGGTATAAATTTCCAAGAGATGTTATCTCTGGAAGGATGATCGGCAACTTATGCTTGATGTCGTTGGTTAAGAAGGGAAGCATGCATATCATCAAGCGATCTCTTGGCTCCATGAAAATTGATGCCGTTGTCGCTCCAAATTTCCAATGGCTTACCGCGACAGGCTATAAAACGATCGAGAGCTGGCAAAAAGGCATTACAAAACACACGAATAATGCTATATAACCCTTAACAAATTTTGGATTTCTTCCGCGAGATAACAGTAGCGTTAATGGGCCGGCATAATCGCAACCGACTTAACTGAATGGTCGCGCATATCGAATACGTTCTCTTGGTAGATTTCCCATTTGTTGGTTTGTTGAATGTTGTCGATGACTTAGGCATCCTAAAGATACGCACTCGTCTACACTTTCTGCAAATAATACTGCTCGAGTTAAACACCCTTTAACGTTGCCACATTTTGTTTTTATGACGTTTCTGTTTATACAAATTAAAGCAAATAAATGTTAATACACACGATCAAAATCAAATTAATCTTTTTAGTTAGGCAGAGCATACATTCAATAAATTAGATTGTAAAGCTAGGATTAGATGACGTGTAAAAATTACATAATTGTGTTACCGTGATGTCACAGAAAAGTACAGCATACAAGTGACATATTGGCTACGTTGTGCAAATGTGTCAAACCACAAAAATGTGTGTGAATGTGAATATGTAACCTCAATGACAGCCGTGTGACGTTATTTTGACGTTATGTATTATAGTTTTTACACGTCGTCTTATCCTAGCTTAAGGGAAATTTTCACCACGTAGATTAAGATCACAAGTACCACATGTATTGTATATCACATCAATCAGAAAAAACAAAATCATTGTTCATTAAAAAAAAAACATACCATAGTGCCCATTATACCACAATTCAATTGAATCCGCGACCAGAAGAAGGACCAACAAATTTAAGTGCAATTTAATTTGTACAAAAAAAAAAAGAATTGATATTCAAAAAACCAAATTAATAATTATTTATTACACGTTTGGTGGTCTGCAATAGAATAGGTAGAGCCACGTAATGAATTACATAAATTATAGAAAAAAATTATAGACATGACAATTGAATTGAGAGTGAGAGTGGGAGTATGAATAAACATAGAATTAATATTGACATTATTTGTAATAACGTTACCAAACATAGATATTGAGATGGTGTCAAGCAGGTGCGGAGATTACCGAACAATTTAAATAAACCTTGACAAGAATTGTTCGCTTTAGAGTATTTTTTTCTCGAGGCCAGCTTCTCTGCATTACATTCGTGCACGACACAGGACACAGCCATAATGTCAGTTGCAGAAAGCAATATTCAAACTGCAAGATGCGATTCAGGAAATCCAAAATTGGACCAGAAAATGGCGAGTAAAAATAAACGAGTCTACATCTGTTTATGAGTAACCAAATAATTCCATACGCGAACATAGCTAAATATTTCGGTATGACATTGGTCGCAAAACTTCGTTGGAAGGCTCATGTCAAGAAAAAAAAAAAAACAAAAGAGGAGCTCGATATCAGATATAGAAGGATCTACTGGCTAATAGGAAGACATTCCTGCCTATCAACTTCTAGCAAACTCCTACTTTAAAGACAAGTCATTAAACCCATATGGACATATCTATGGGATTCAACTCTGGGGTTTTACTTAAAAGACCAACATGGACATCATCCAAAGATTCCAAAACAAAGTAGTAAGAAATATCGTCAATGCACCCTGGTAGGTACGTGCGGAATGAGGACCTCCACAGAGACTTGGGTATGGAACTAGTAAAACACGAAGTCAAATGACATGCTAAGAAACATGGAGAGCGGCTACGAGTTCACACGAATCCTGAGGTCCTCCAGCTTCTGGACCAAACAAACCTAGTTAGGAATTAACGAAGACGAAAACCCTACGAATTAGCGCAGCACTGAAAACGTAAAAATTAGAAAATGCACATTCATACGAGCGTTATGGAAAAAACGAGCTTAGGGGCTCTCCCCCAACGTCTTGAGTGGTCTAAATCCCACTTATGTTCCACTCGCCTAGTGGTGTATGTGCATAACTACTTTCTCGTGAGCTCATGAGAGACGCCAGTGGGTGGAACTTTCATTTTATACACATGCAAGTGAAAGAAAAACTATCGTCTGGACCCGTGCTGAGATGGAGAAACTCGGGGGAAAAAAAAAGTTTCTCTGGGAAATCTGAGAATGACCAGCGGAGGTCCTAACTTTGTTAACCGAAGAATTGAAAATGGAGCCGTAAGAAAGGCAAATCTGCGGTGGCTTCCATCGGACACATGCGCAATGGCCACAACACTTTGGCCAAAGATCGACAGAAATAGATATTTCTTTCGGTTAAGACTAAGCCCGAGTGAAGCACGAGCTATCTCCGGTATCCTTCATCGTTGAAGTCATCAACTTCTACAGGTCTGATGTGGCAACAAGGTGCCTAACCTTGAGGTGTTCCCCTTCCGATCTTTCCCCCTTTATTGCTTTCTTCTATGGCAAGCTTGTTCGTATGCAAAGTGAGCATAAGTCCAATTCAGTTGCAAAGACCGGTTGAACGAATAGGGCACTGCAGAGGCCGCTAGTTCACCTTGATATCGAGATTCTAGGCAGGAGGTTAGGTTAGGTTGTAGGGGTGGTTGCATTTATGTGCAGCCTCACTCGGATCTTAATGGATCTATTGTGTTCCCCGATGTGGTGCGGGATACCTAAAATAACTGGAATAGATTGTTTTCAGTTGGCCTCCCTGAACCATCCCGAGTTCCGAAGGAATTGTAGAATGGTTCTCGGTGGCTTGCTTGACAGTTCGCCCAGATCACTGAAGAAATGTTCTCGGAGGGTTATCTTTCGGTTTTTGCTAAGGCTTGGACACTCGCATAGGAGGTGGAATGTGTCCTCCTCGGAGTCCGTGTCGCCGCATCCTCTGCATAGTTCTATTGTGTTCAAACGCATTCTCTTTAGGTGAGCCGCTAGCAGGTTGTGACCTGTCATAATACCTATAAGAAGTGATAGTTGACTTCTGTTAAGTGCGATGATATCCTTTGTTTTTTTCTTATTTAGTTCTGTCCAGAGTTTTCTTGAGGTTCTAGTCAGAATCCTCTATGTAAAGCACAAAAGGCACCAAATATAAACATATAAGACCCTCTTTCGCTTATCACTCTCTTCTTCAAGTCCAATTGCCAAAGCCATTGTAAATCAAAAACTTAAGAACCACATCTTTCTAAATCAACTTATACATAATACCCTTAGATCCTATTCCCAGGAGGTACTCTCTCACCAATAAAGTGATGCAATAAAGGTACTTTCACATACTCTCCTCTGTTGAATCCATCTCCATTACTCGGTTAAGGATTAAAATTAATTTACCCCTCGGGATGGGCAATAAACCACCGACAGAGTTGTGTGCTCCTGCAAAAAATATGAACATGAAAAATATTCCAAGTGGAGGACTAACGAGTATACTCGTATGTGAATATTACTTGCACACATATATATCCCCTGGCTTAGCAGGGCATTAACTTTGAGCTTTATTCTTGGAAAAATGCCAAGCAATGGGGCAAGGATTCGCGTAAGAGTAGTCAAATACCAAAGTTTAAAAAGCAGACCAAATGTCGGTGGTCATCATTTAACATGATCTTCATGTCCTAGAATATGCGCTTAACCTTTCATTAATGATATGCCCCGAGATTTGCATCCTTCCCACACACACATGGAAAGTGGGAGAATTGAAGGACTTTACTTAAAGCGTGTACCAGCACTCTTGTGTGTTCTGTGCATTAATTTAGTTGTGCGCAATTTTGTGGTTTATTACGTGTGTGTGCGTTGGAACAATAACCGTTGAATAAGTAATGAAAAGCTTACGTCAGGACCTGACGACCAGGACATCATCATGTCGTGGAAATGGAGTGCATCAATTAAATCAAAAATTCATTGGATAGTGTATTTTATGGGAAAGGATAATATTAATTTTAATGTTGTGCCAGCCAGTATCGTATCCTGGCGCCTTCACTTGGTTTGAGTGTGGTCATCAGCAAAACAACAATTTAATTTCGAAATATCACATTAAGTCGTGCATGGATTTTCAAAACCAATCTGTGAGCACAGAGGTTTGAGGTGAATCCCGGGTGGAACCATCACTTTTACTTGTGCCTTAAGAGCTGCATCATTCCTGTTGAAGGAACTCGTAAAATGGAAGGCTATAGAGGGTTTATTTCAACATCAATCCACATCAACCAGCATGATTGCAAGTAGGCGACTTTAGTTGAGCTGACTTGTAAAAGCCCCCTACAACATTTGCAGAGAAAAGTATGGTCCTGCAGTCTTTTTGGAATTGAGAAAGCTTTTGACAACCCTATAGAGGATTGAATCTGATTCGACATCTATGTAAGCATAAGACCAGATAGTGGAGTGGAACCTTTCAATGGTTGGGAGTAAAATTGGATGGGTAAAAGCCTTTGACAGAAAAGTGTTTTCGAATTTATTAGTCGACTTACTGTTGAGAAAGCTTTGAGAGAATGTTACCTCTTCTTGGGTTTGCTGATGAAGAATGCACTTTCGTCGGGGAAAGCAACCTTTAGACAATGTAACCTCTTATTGGGCTTGCTGATGATGAATCCGTCAAATACCCTTATCCTCTCATTTATTAACAATTCCAAATGGTTCTATGGGTAGAATTTTCTCTAAGAGAGATTCTGTAGGCATCACAATGGGCTATGAGCCTAAGTGGGTCCAATTGGACACCTAACCTAATAAACTTTCGTCGGGGAAAGCAACTATCCCCACTGGCGTTTTCATGATCTTGCGCGACACTTGTACGACGACTCTTATCCCATGAATATGCCGTTTCACACGATGATATCAGAACTACGGCTGTAGCGTAAATTAAAACTCGACTTTCCTAACATTTAGGACTGGCTACGGCCAGAATTTAAGCAAGGAATGGAGTGTAGTCACATTAAAGAGTCTGGTGCTGATGATTTTCATTAGACTTCACTATTCATTGGGCAAATATGCATCCATCTTCCAAGCAAAGACTCGTGCTATTTCACTGGCCTTGAGTTACAACGTAAGGAATAGGTGAAAGAGTCGATGTATCTATGTCCATAGAGACAGCCAGGCAGGGCTTACGACATTACTTAACCCATTGCCCACTTCCAGTACAGTTCGTGAATGTAAAAACTCTCTGAATTCAGTCGAAAGATTAAATTCTTATCGCTAAGATCTTAGGAAAGATTGTAAGGCTTACGGGAAGACTTGTTAGGATCAAAACTTGCTTTGGGTCTTCCAACATCATCTGTGAAAGCCTTCATGACTAATTAGTTCTCTTATCAACATAATTGTGTGTGGTATGACTCAGTGTACATAATGCAGGCGAACTAAAAGGCTGCTGGCTGACGTCTGCAAGAAATCAGCGGCATTCTTGCTGTCACGCTACAGTATGCGAACGCTTGTGGAGAAACTGACGACACTGTGGAGTTTTCTGTCTTTGCTCGTTTCAGGTGGCAAGTCTTTGGGGCTGATACTATAACCTGCTCATGGTAAAAGTGGCTTTCTACGAGGGACAAGAAAACGCCAGTAAAATAGGACAATATAGGACTTGTTTCCCTGGTAATCCAGTGGACATGTTGCATCTGAGTGCTAGAAGTGATTCCTACCCCAACAAAACGAAAAAAAGACAAATTTGCATCGAAAAAGTTGCAGTTTTTGCTCATGGTAGCCATCTCCGAAGTAAATTTCGTAGATTTTGGTGTTCCAGTTCATCTCATGCAACTGATGATGCATTTGAGCATCGAATAGCCCCCCTTCTTTCACAAACTTGTTAGTTTGTGTCAACACTTTTGTTTAAAGGGGAAATTTTCAAATTAACCATTCAGGAGGTAATTATGTAAACATTGTTCTCTCGATATCCTTCACCGCCACCACCCTTGACGTGTTATTAATGCATATTGCAGGTTCTGTATACACTAAACACACACATACGAGGGTTCTGACAACATAACCAAAAAGGAATTCTTGAAAATTTCAACGAGTATCTATGGGAAATTAGTTCTGTTTCTGTGTATATCTATGACATATGCCTCTCTCTCGCCCTTGTGTTGAATTAAATATTTTTTTTTTTGTTTAAGAGCTACTCTGTCGGTGGATGCATGTACATACACATACATATCCCAGTTTGGGTCGATGAGCTATGTGTATAATCAAATAAACACAACAAGGACATGCATTATAAATCTGTTCAATGAGAAATAATTTGTATTCTACGATAAATTTTCTTTTAGGGGGGGAGGATTTTCCCTTAAACTGAAACATACACACACATCCACATACATGGAGATACAGAACAAATCCCTTTTATCTATTTCGGTATTGGTAGTCAAAGAATACAATTTAAATTGAAATAAAAGAAAAGAAAAAAAAAATGGAATAAGCATAAATTGTGTGTGGAAATTAAATTCACTTCGCATCGTTGCGTTCTTCCTTTGGAGGATTTGGATTTTTGAAATTTTTTTGAATAAGACTTTCCAAGAAGTGTTGCACAACTTATCATTATTTCGTTGGATTAACATTGAACTGTTTGGCTCGGTGAATCCATTGATTGTAAGCTTTGGTATAGATACTGTACTGGCCAGTATTCTTACTTACTAACTTTAGGTGACGCCACAGTCCAGGGTGGACCTGGGCCAGTCCTCTATTCCTGATCAATTCAATTCTATACTCGACAACACAGACTACACCCCAACTAAACACAGTTCAGCTCATTGCTACACAGATGGTTTCAAAAACGGAACTGAGGATGGAGTAGGGGTTTTCTTCAAAAAGCTCAATTGGAGCATCTTCTTTCGTCCACCAGATTGTTGTAGCATATTTCAGTCGGAAATAATGGCGATTAAGGCAGCCCTGTCCTTGTTGAAATTCAATGTAAAATCCATTAAGGATATTTACGTCTTCACGGACAGCCAATCGTTGTCATCTTTACTTCTAAGTCCGCTTAGGATTGCCGTTCCTATTCATCTGTGTTTAAAGCCTGGTCACAGAGACATTCAAGGAAATCGCAAGGCGGACGAGCTCGCCAAAATAAGCATCATTCTCAGCATATGCCAAAGAAGCAACACTTAAGTATGCCTATCGTTACAGGCAAAGACTTACTCTAGCTGGATGCTATCAGGAAAACTAACAACAAATGGGAGCATAACACATTTTTGGTGTCCAGCATCAAAAACGCTCCTTTAAATACTTAAACGACCGCAAATAAGCTTTATAATTGATGTCTTGACGGGACACTGTCCTACGGATTCGCATGTTAAAAAGGTAGGCCCAGTTCTTAGCTGACCTACGGGTCACATGGCTATCCTATCTGATTTCCCCGAGCTTGATATGATCAGCGCGGTATCGGACTTTATGCCCAAGTTACTCTGTTTTGCCAGGAAGTTCGAAATTGAGATCTCGAACCGTAACTCCTGGGACGCCGGAAACCCGCTGCTGAACATTAAAGGTATGCTAATGGTTCAAAGATGGACTCCGGTGTTGGTGCCGATATCTATGCCCCTAATCATAAACTTGGAATGCGTCCTAGTGTCTTGCAGACGGAACTACATGCCATTGATACCTGCGCCATCATCCTTATCGATTCTGGTATAAAGGGAGTAACCAATATATTCACCGACAGTCAAGCAGCGCTCAAAGCACTGTAACTCAAAGGTCGTTCTCGGCTGCTTCAATATCTATCAAAGCAAAATAAAGTCAAGCTCTGGTGGGTGCCTGGGCACAGAGGCATTGAAGACAACGAAATTGCAGATAAACTTGCCAGGAAAGGCTCTTCAGAAAGGTATATAGGTGCCGAACCCTCCTTCGCGTTCAGAATGAGTCTGGACAACTGGGGAAAAACGAAACCTCTTATCCTACTGGAACAACACTCAGGGACCCAAGACAGGCTAAAAAGGCCAACCGACTCCTGAACAAATCCACAAAAAAACATTCTCAATCATAAAAGGGAAGATATCAGAAGACTTGCCGGCTTCCTTACCGGTCCACTGCAGCCTCAGATATCACTTACACAAACTAAATATAGTTCAGGAATCTGAATGCAGACTCTGCTTAGAGGAGGACGAATCAACGGAACACGTACTATGTGAGTGCGTTGCTGTCTGCAGTCAGAAAACGCTTTCTCCACAAAGAAAACGGAGGACATTCTTAATGCCTCGACTGCGGGGACATCCTTAACTTCATTAGGAAGATAGAGGACCTCCTTGTCTAACTGGCTCCAGGCACAATAGATCTTTCAGGTCGCAGTGTCATATGCGTTATGCCGCAGAGCCTTACTAATAATAATAATAGCTCACTGCCACCAGTTGTGGACTTCAAGTTGGTTGAGGTCCACTTCTACTTGTACGCGACACCTTGGTCAAGGCTTTCCTCTACTGCGTTGTCCGTCCTAGTTTGATTCGAAGATTAAGCAGGCCGGAACGATGGTGTCTATTTAGTCTGTATGTCCTAACTATATCGACGAATGCACAGTTTTTTGATTAGGTCGATGTCGCTTTATAACTTGTACAATTCGTCATTGAATCTCGTCCTCTAAGGCCCGTCAACGCAAATTGAACCGAATATCTTATGAAGAATTTTTCGCTCAAAGCGACCTAGGGTATCATCATCTAGAACATCTAGAACATTTTTATTATCCTTTAGCTTTAGGACATATAAAAAGCAACAGGACCCACCTATCTTAAGCAGCGTCTTGTTTAATCTTCCTCTTCTTCAGCTGCGCCATTGCCTGCTTGGGTCTTCTTCATGTTCTTCCTCTTCACGCGACCTGGACGGCCACCACCGAAGGGCGATTTTAGGGAGAAATCAATGCACAACAAACGATGGAATGTTGACGACCTGTTTGCAAATACGGATACCTTCGATAGAGCTCCAGCATCGTAGAATAGAACTGGAATGATTACGGTCTTGGACAGAGTCTCCTTAGAGCTTCGGGATAGGGCAAGAAACAGCGATCAGCAAGAGCTATTTTTCGTTTGATTTCTTGATGAGATGTCGTTGTTAGAAGTTATAGAAGACCCAAAGTAGACGAACTTCTTTACTACCTTGAAGTCATAACTGTCCTTTGAGACGTTCTGAAGGATTCGTCGATTTTGAGTGCCTTGTCTTTTGGACCCTTCTTCCTCACGACTCTTTACAGCTCACTGAGTTCTGTCGATTATGTCAATATCATTGACGTACGCAAGTAGTTGCACAGACTTTTGAAAGATTGTTCCTCTGGTGTTGACAGGTGCATTTCACAGAGCGCGTTGCCTTGTCTAAATCCCTTTTTGACATCAAAGGTCTCTGTGAGATTCTTACCGAACTTGATGTCGCCATCAACGAGTTTATCAGAGATGCCAAAACTGGACATAATTCTGTCTAGATCGTCTCTATAAATGCTTTCATAGGCGGCCCTGAAATCGATAGAGATGGAGTGTATCGGTTTAAACATTTAGGTTTTACAGTTTTTAAAAAGTACGCCATAGTTATATTTCCACTTGTCATCATCAATCTCCCGTCACTTTGATGGGCTTCGGTCTTAAACAACTTTTGATGTCCCAGGTATTCCTTTGTTATTCTCGAAACACTACAAAGAAAACATCTCTAACACTTAAGTGACAAAATTCATAAAAATTGTCAACTAAGCAAAAGGATTTGACTGTCACTTTTCGCTGACTCGTTATTTATACCATATGCCTTCGGCGCCAAAACAACCCTCGCAAAACTTTGTTATTTCTATTTTGCTATAAATTCTTATTTCTTCTTGTAACATTCAATCTTCAAAAAGATAATCCTTTAGTTACTTAATACATATGACAATGACAATTCATAAATGTCGCGGTTCAGCAACGACGACGATGAGACGGTTCCATTAAAACCTCTACAAATCGAATGACATATGGATTTTCAATCTTTCTGCGGTATAATGTGACTCAAATCCCAAGAATTTATGCCTCCCCATCGAAGGGCACTTGGCAAAATGCTTCTGAAAAGATAATTCCATAATTTCATTCCTCCGCGGATGGAAAATAAGGGAAGGTTTTTGTAACAATTTACGAAAAGTAGGGTATTAAGGCTTACCGCCTCCCGCTGGTATATTATGACTAAAATTGTTAAATGGCAATGTGTCGTAACTACTGTCAATGTTACGCTAAACAGAGATTCTATTAAAGTGCATAAACCTATCCCATACTGGGAGAGTACCGGAGCGCAAACAAAATATAAAAAAAAAAAAAACACAAGGAGGGACACAAATGAAACATAAAGAAGAGTCCTGGCAATAAAGTTTGTTGTGTTGTTGCCAACAAAGCTCTCAGATTTATGACATATGCTGGGATATTTTTTTTTTCTTCTGTTTTGTCCTGATGCTTTTTCATTTAAATTAATGTCCTTGTGTATCCAAGAGTGGATGTGTGACAGGATATTTTTTTCATATCCTCATCTATCCTCAAGGCATTTTGTTGCATGTATTTTTATGAAATAGGTAGGAAGTCTACTGTCAACGGTGTGACAAGTGCCTTAATTTTTAATAATTGGTTTGTCAAAATAAACAACGGGAGTAGCACTGCATTTCAATCAGGAAAGAGCAAGAGATGTGTCTTTTGCTCGAAAGGAAACAAATGTCAAAGACACTTAGTAATTCTAGCGAAAAATACTTCAAAAAAATTCAAACGAGCTGAAGATGACTTGAGCATTCACCTCAACTCATTTCTAAGACCTGATGAATGGAATCTCAGATTCATTTGCCTGATCCACTCCCTTAACATTATTTGGAAGATCTTTTCTACCATATTGTCATATTGGGAGAACGCCTGAAGTCTTTCGTTGTCAACCTGATTGGTCCATTTCAGACCTCGACAAATCCTGGAGAAAACCCAAAAAGTCCACATCGATACCCACTATCTATTTATCGATTTTAAGGCCGCCTATGACAGCATTTATAGAGACGATCTAGACAGAATTATGTCGTTTTGGCATCACTATCAAACTTGTCTCTCTTCCTCTATGCTGGATGATGGTGGAGAATTGCTCACTTCTCCATCAAGATCGGTAACGCTCTTACCGAGGTCTTTGATGTCAAAAATGGATTTAGACAAGGTGACGCGCTGTCAAATGACGTGTGAAATTCACCAGTCAACACCAGAGAGACCAGTTTTCAAAAATCTGTGCCATTAATTGCGTATGCCGATGATATTGACATAATTGACAGAACTCAGCGAGCTGTCAGAAGTTGTGATGCTGAAGGGTCCCAAATGTCAACAAGACAAGACACCCAACATTGACGAATCGGATAGATCATCACAAAGGACAGTTATGACTTCAAAAGTTGTAAAGGATTTCGTCTACTTTGGGTCTTCTGTAACTTCTAACAACGACATCTCATCAGAATTCATGGAATAACTCTTGTCAGTTGCTGTGTCTTTGGGCTGCGAGGGCAAATGAGTAGTTAGTCCCTAAGTACTAAGGAGACTCTGCATAAGACCTTTATCATTCCAGTCCTACTCTACGACGCTGAAGCTCTATCGAAGGTAGATGAAGATACCTTTGGTCGCTTTGAGCAAACAATTCTTCATAATATAAGATATCCGGCCCGAGTAGTCTTCGAATTCACATAGTAGAAGAAGACCTCGCCTAAGGTGGAGCGCATAAGTAGAAAGGGGCCTCAACCAACTGGACGTGGTAAGTTACCGACCGGGCTAACTGGAGTGACTTGTTGGTTGAGACTTAGATTAACCCTGGACTGTAACCCGCAACATAAGACAGTAATGGTGGTAGAACTTAGATGCATCATGCAGGTTTCGCCTAGCCTTTGAACGCGTTCTAATTTGTTTAGTGGTGCTTATAGTCTTTGTTCACCAGACTGCGCTGGCGTATGAGATTATCGATCTCTCAATCAATATGTAAAGCCACAATATCTTTTTGGGTTGTACTCCCTCGCAGATATGACGGCACGTCCATAGTGCAGACGGCAAAGCCATGCTTAACGATTTATGTAAATTAATTGTGAAACATATGAAGAAGAAAGAATAATAAATCTAAACTATCTATCTACATATCTATCTATCTAGGTCCATAGTGATATGGTGGCTCTGCCTATAATTCTGTGAGTCTGTTCCAAGACATTTTGCTGTCCTTATGTACTAGTAGCCTTTCTAAAGTTGACCGATAACAGCTGAAATAAATAAATCAAAACAATTTTCAACTTTAACCTAACACCGCATCTGTCAGTCTACTCGGGAAGTCATTTGTCGCCACTGTAAGGCGGCCACCATAAAAATGATTAGTTTTAAGGGCTCCCAACCCCCATTTCACAATCTGATCCGATAAAATCTACCCCATTGCTACTGTCTTCCTTGTTCCAACTTACAGTTTCCAACTGTCATCATCAATAACAAACGTCAAAAGTGACCCAAATGGCACGGAAAAGAAAATATACCAAGTTCCACATCATATATCAGATGTGTAATTCGAAAACTCTACAAGAGTTGTCCACAAGAAGTTCAAGAAGTGCACCATTCACGCAATTGTAAAAAATACGCCAACAAGCAAAACTCGATATGTCAACTGGCTGCCCAATGTCTGGCATCGCTTAATGCCAAAATTGATGGTGTTCGCCAAAAAGTCCACAGAGCGAAAAAAAAAAAAGAGAAAGAGAGAGAGCAATCCCTCCCAGCCAACATGAATTGCATTTGTAACAAGTGACATATTTCTCTCAAAAGGTTAGAGAGACTGCTGGCGACATGCCAAATGCCATAGTTGCCTCACTGTCGACAATATTCTTAACGAAAAACAATTATTGAGCTTGAATGGGTGGTGGTTAGTTAGTTGGATTGCGGCGAATTCACTCAAGTGGATGCCCATTATAATGAGGGCCCTATTATCCCATCGGCAATTACACTTAATTGTCAAATATCTTTTGACAATTGCACTCAATATAACCTCTGTTTTGGGGTGTCAAGTAGACGTCAAATACCATGGTTACACAATATAAAATTTCTCTTGATAAATGGTTCGTTGACTTATCAATTTAAATCAAATTGTTATGGGCTTGTTATGTTTTTTTAACGGTGAAGAATTGAGAGAGTTCATTATTACTTTTTCTGTGCCCCTTATAAATTGGGGCCACATATGTATACGTACGCGATGCATTTAAAAAAAAATTAGTTTTTGAATTATTTAACATTTTTTAAATGAGTTTTCTTTCAGACGGACTTTTGGTTTTTCCTTTTTCTCTGCTTGTTTTCTTCAATTTTGAATGGGACGCGTTGTCAAAGGATGATGACTGAAGTACGAAGGAGAAGATGAATATACATTTTCTTTCCAAATGGGGTCTTCTTTTGTGTTTGGACAAAAAGGAAAAGTACAGAACCTGAGGAGCGCTTGTTGACAAATATGACTTTGCCTATCAAAACAAAGCGTGCGATGACATCGTACGAGTATGTAAGGAATGAAGATGCGTACACTAGTGACAGATGCATTCAGTTTATGTTTCCGTTTGTTTTCCAGAAACAAAGAGCGAGAGAAACGTTTATTTATTGATAGTAAACCAGATGCTGCTGTTGGATTTTCAATTGTCTTAAGATTTCAATTGAAACTCCATGTACTTCGACCCAGAAAGGAGAAACACATGTGAATATTGATACGATTTAATATTTTACTTCTTCAACGTGATTTAGGAGCATTCCTCGAGGACACTTGACGGAGTATATGTATGCCATCATTACGGCGATTAACAGATCTCATAGAAATGGTTGTAAACATTTTTCAGAAGGAACCGGTAACGTTGTCTGTCACACTTTCTGTAATGTTAACACGATTTATTGTCTTTTAAGGGCATGCCGGTCGGGAAACAGCAACAGCCACCGAAAATAACAAGAGAAACATCAAAACTGGGTTCTGCTTGGGAGTACTTTGGACCGAAACGAGTTTGAGTGCTCCTGGAATTTCCTGTAAGGTTAGACACTTAGAGTGGATGGACACCAATGCTCCGGTTCGAAAAAATTCCCGAGGGACAGCGAAGTAAAGGAAACGCGACTCAGGTGGCGCACGCAAGTGGAAGGGGACCTCAATCAACTTAGCGTGGGAAACTAGAAGAAGATAGCTAAAGATCGAGCTGACTGGCTCAGGTCCATCCCGACCTGAAGTGCCATCTTAGGTAAGCCACTTAGACCAGAAGAGATTCATCTGTTGATTTGCGCCTCATTCGGCTCCCACCAGTCTAGGTTCCGGGAAATCACCGAAATAGACCAAATCCTCATACTGCGACAAATTCTGGAAAAAACCAACGAGTTCCAAGTCGATACTCACCATCTCTTTCCAGACTTCAAAGCTGTATAGGACAGCATTCATCGCATCGAATCTGGGATCTCGAGAAAACTGATTCGGTTACTTCTCGCCACGCTTAAGAGTTCCCAATGTACCGTGCAGCTTAGAAACAGAACCTCCTATTTATTCCAAATATGCATCGGCTTGTGGCAAAGAGACACGCTGTCGTGTGATTTCTTCAATCTTGTACTGGAACAGATATTGCGAAAGGCCGACATAAACCCAGAAAGCACCATATTAAACAAATTCATCCACCTGCTGGGGTACGAAGACGATATCGACATTGTAGCCCGTTCCCAGCGTGCCCTTATCGAACCTTTTATGGCGATTGAAAAACAAGCCAAATGAGTTGGTCTTGTGATGGGATGAGGAAAAGACAAGGTACCTGCTATCGACCAATAACCGATCCACCTAACACCGTATAGGACAGAACTTGACAATCGACAGCTATAATTTTGAGGTAGTGAAGGAGTTCATCTACCACGGGGCAAATATAAATTCCACAAAAAGAAGAATAACCTTAGGCAACCGTTGCTACTTCGGTTTGTCCAAACAAATAGGGTCCAAACTCCTAACTCAAAGGTCCAAAATGATTTTAAAAAAAACTCTGATAATGCCAGCAAGACTTGCAACTTCCTTTATGAAACTGATTGCTTGACGATAAGTAAGACTGCAGAGCAGATCTTGGGATCCTTCGAAATAAAAATTCTATGTCGAATATTTGGAGTTGTCTGTGAAGGCGAGTGGAGCGTTTAAAGATGTGGATGAAGTTCGGGACGCAAAAATCTGTCGACTGCACTGGCTTGGCTACATCGAGCGAATGGCTAAGAACGCCGCAGCTAAGAGGTTCTTTAACCTAGTTCACGCAGAAAAGAGAGACCGAACCTTCAGTTTAAAGATCAAACAATCCCGGACGATACAAACCTTGGTTAGGTTAACTGGAATCAGCGTGTGAAGTTTAGGCTCAGACCCTCAAAGAGTCGCTAGCCTAATAAGTAAGTGACTATTGCGCTGTTTTACGTTGAGATTGATTACACTAACTCACAGCAGTATATCGATAGTTTAAGACTAACTTGCTGATATGGTCTCGGCATAGACCTTGAATTGTGTTCCTTAAAATTTTAGTTAGACTACCAGACACGCTGCACTATTTGACTCTACCAAATGGCTAACTTATCTCGTTTTACTCTAAACAAACAGTAACATCAATTGATGTTGGATATATCGAACAGAGCTAATAACTGTCAGATTTCATTAAAACACCCTGTAGTTCAGAATATTTGTCAAATCCTTCATCCAATGACTGGAAACCGTGTGAAATCACATCAAACATTTTCGATTTAAATCAAGGGATTGACTTTATAGTACATAAATCGCATTCCTTCTCAAATGCAGTTAATATAAGTTCCGAGATAATTCCACACTTATCACGACAAACATATCCATTGGATATTGGAAAACTTCTAACAAAGACAGAGAGGAATCCAACATCCAATTCAAATAACACTCAAATAAAGATACGAGTAAACGAATACTAAACAAATGCCACCACTTTTACAGTCCACTCCCGATAAGACACACCGTATAGTCGTTCTTGTTGATAGTATTTCGAAAAATTGCAAACACTTCTCGAACATGGTTGCGCATTTGAAGTTTTCAACGTCAAAACTTTTTAATTCCAATGAACACACTCAAAAGTGTTTCTGTTCTTCATTCTTGTAGAAATATTTCTTTTCAAATTTAATACTCAGGACAGAGGAAGACATTTTTGATATCCCAATGAGGAGCAGTTGATATATTTTTTTTTTGTGTTTCTGGTTGAGCACTCGCAAAGCTTTTCGCTGTCAATCTCGACATCCTGGCGACAAACAGTGGTGACAATACTGTTTTTTTTTTTAAAGCGAAATATTTTCGTTATAAAAGAGTAACAACTACCTGCCTCTAGTTTTGAGGATAACAAAGGCGGACATATTCAGTAGCACGTCCTAAAGCTTTAAACAGTGCTCTACTCAAACTTATTTGGATGTTCGGAAAATTAAATTTTGGCGCCAAAACGTCTACTAACTCGGAATGAATGGGATCCTCCTTATATCTTGAGAATAATAACAAAGAGCACAGATAAAATTTTACTTTGAATCCTTTGAGACAGTATGCGTGGCCCTTGTGTGGGGAAAGGGGGAGTCCCTCAAGCCCAAAAAGTCATCTCTTTACCGTGTACGAGAGTTTGGAGCCCGGGCCCGGAATCGGTAGATGGAAGCAAATTAGCGTGCAGGTCATCGCCCACCATCTTGTGAGGGTGCCTCACTAGCGCCACTTGCGGGAACTTCGAAGAATGAGGATATGATAGTTGGTTTGGAGCACATCAGAGATCATAAATACGAGGCCCGTTGGCGTATAATAGGAGAACATTTCGACAAGATCTTCAATCGCAACGAGTTTGGCTACGTATGTAGTGTATGCGACCGCTTATGGTTCGAGCATGATTTTAAGCGGATCAACGTCATTACGTTTGGCGTATTACTAAGAGCGGAGTTTCCAAATTTCAACCTATTCTCATCATCTTTCCATCGTTTGACAAAGACGATTATAAGCAAAAGTTCACGGCACGATCCCCAACCGTTTTTCCTTTTCCGCCAAAGCTGGCACATAAACGCTCTCACTGTCTTATCAGACAGAAAAGACTGCTTATTAGTACCATAGTGGGTATTAGAACAGGACACTGCGCCATCAGCAGGCACGGTAATAGGCATGGACGAGGGGGAGAAGAAGACGATTCTCTACCTTCTCTGTACGTGTCCAGCTCTCTGAACTCCTACTTATGAGCCAGCTTCATTCATAGTCTCAATCTCAACAAACTGACTGACACAAGTATAGGTAGCCTCCCAGCGCTTCATAGAAAGCTCCGACTGGTTCTCCGCGTAGTTTTCTGGAAGAAACTACAGATCTATGTGGTTTCACAAAGGACCTTGTCTGGTCTAAGTGTGGTTGCATCAATATGGCCTGTCTCACACCGCGAAGACTGATTTTTAAAACACGTACTAATATTTTCCAAGCTAAGGTTTCCTGAATTGCTCTTTTAAGCTTTACTTTAACAAGCTTCCGTCCTAAGATACCGACACTAAGAAAAACTGTGTATCCGCGATCGTGTTTGATATTTCTTGTCGTTTGGAACTTGAGGACTGGACTTTATGACGTTGTTTGATTGAATATAGGATGTCATCTGTGCAAGTTACAATTTTTAACAATTTTACGATCGTATCTGGTCACCGTGACTCAGTGGTTAATGTATCGGACTGCTAACCGAACTGACACAGAGTTTTTCACCACAGAACCTCTCGGTAATAATGACAAGACCAAGTAGGTATATGCTGTCAACAACAAATGATACCCAACACCGATGTCTCGGATATAACGTCACCGTAGAGACGTAGACAGATATATGTACCTTCATGTTGAGCGGATGGACAACGATGCTCCTATCCGAAAAGCCTTGGAATCCATCCCCGAGGGACGGCGCAGAAAAGGAACACCGCGTCTCAGTTGGCGCAGGCAAGTGGCAGGGGACCTCAGCCAACTAAGCGTGCGAAATTGAAGACAGCGAGGAGCTGGCTAGAGACGGTTTTAGGTTGATGCCTAGATCCACCCCGAACTTTATGGCGCCACCTTAACTAAATAAGTATGTGGTCACCGTGGCTCAGTTATTAGGGCTTTGAACTGCTTAGCGGGCTGACACAGCCACCTCTCGGCAGGTAATGCCAAACCACCGAGAAAAGTTTCTTCATTGGCCATTGGAAATCGACATTGATAACTGTGGGTCCATTCCATTCGTACGAAAACTAATGATTGTGGGTAGCTAGGGATTGCCTCTTCCAATACAGAAACGAATAAAAGGCTGCAATGAGAGAAGGCATAAGGCCAATTATCCATGAAAGCTTCTCTGTAAAATTCTGTCAAAATCCAATTCAATTTTGCCGGCTAAAAACGAGTGTTGATACCACTGTTCGCCGGTGAGAAAATTTCGTTTTGCTCTTCCCTTCTGTTCACACCGCTGTTTTTAGTAGTTTTTCTTCTTTTTTTGTTGTTCTTCTTTTCTATTATTCAGTGACAAAGAATAACAATGCAGACGAGTGAAAAACAAACACTCGCCGCACACTCCCAGAGCATAATTGCAAGACGAAACCAAGAAAATGTCTCTTCTTTTCGTGGGGTGGTACTGGTGCGGGTATCCACAGCGAAACTATCTTATTTACCTTTTTTTTTTTTTTGTTGCTATTTACTCGTCCCTTTGAGGAAGTCAGTGTAATTTGGTGTCCTTAAGATGTGGTTTCACGCGAAGGGGTTGTGATTTTTAATTAAGTTTCACGCTCCTAAGAACCATTTCGGTGTGAACCGAAAGCCGGGGGAATTGGAATTGCAATGGGATTGTGTTGGATGTTGGGCAAAACCACTAGGTTATGGTGAATATATCTTTTTATAATGATGAACATTTTTAATTTGTTTTTGATTGTTTTATATACAATATTTTGGTTGTTATACGAACGATGGATTTGAGTTTAATTATATTCGCATTATGGTCAAGCAGCAATTAGGGTAATTAGGTTGAATTTTGTTTGCCGAACACGGTCTCTCCAAGGGGAGGTTTCTTTTTTTTTTGAAAATCTAATTAGTGGGGGATGTAGTGTTGAATTAATGTTTAAATTGGATCGAAGGGACTCTATGATAAGTTTATACAAGAAGAAGGTATGTAATACCATAGTAAGGAGTTCATCAGCAACGATGTCTAGATGCTTGGGACAAGGTTTCTATTTATTATTTCGTTTCGTTTTTTGAACTGTTAAACATAAGGGGAGCTTTGCCAGATTAGGCGATAGCAATAGACATCTGTATAGAGCATCGGCTGGACGGGGCGCTAAACACCTTCTAACGAATTAAAGCACAAGAAATTAATGACATAATCCCTGTTTCAGGAAGCAAATATGCCACACCTCCTTGGGTTAATAAAGAGCTGCTAAGCTATGTGTTATTTATATACCAAGAGCCTAGGAGAGGGCAAACGTAATTTTGTATCTAAACGTGTCTTACTGCATTTATGCTAAAGACAATGGAAAATGTCATAGACAACTATATAAGAATGACAGCGATAAAGAGCATGACTCTACTAAATAGTTAACATGCTAAAGGGCTGGGAAATCTACAGAAATCGCACTCTTAACAGTTGAAAATCCATCTGCACCTTTCTAGACATCGAAGTAGTATTCAGCAACACCTCTCATGACGGAATTAAGAGAGCTTTAGAAATGAAAGGAGTGAACCAGACTACATATATCTAACACAGTCGAGACTATGGAGGCACAGAAAACCATCAAAATAAGTACATCGAGAGGCTGCCCAAGTGGAGTACTCTCAGCACGAATGTGAAGCCTAGTCTTAAATAAACTCCTGCAAAGGCTAACAGATAATGCGGACATACATAAGTGCATATGTATGGTTATCATCGCGAGGGAAAATTTCAGAGAAATTTCATAGAAAGTGGACTAAGAGAGTCACATGGGAGTGATGCTTGATGGCAGAAAAATTACAGGGGTGTCTATCGCCAGAAAAAGGCATTTAAAGCATATGCCAGCAACATGACTATCAGAATCGATCCACAAAAATGGGAAAAATGTTCTTTGGAAAGAACATGTAAAAGTTGTGAAAGCAAAAAACCACCCAGGAAAAACCTGGAGATGAAAACTAGCCGTAATGAAGTGGATGGACACCATGATGGTTAAACCGAACATCATATACGAGACCACGAGGAAAATCCTTAAAAAAAAACAATAGAAAGAATGGGCATGAATTTACATTACAGGAGCTATGAAGACTTGTCTGTTAGATACCCAAAATACAGAAATTTTGTCGTTTTGCTTGTTGGAAACCCCTACAACAGTACAAATTTAAACACGGGTACTATCGGCGTGCTGTTGAGCTGTTAAAAGATGAACACTTGATAGACGAAAGGCTTACAAGTTGGATCATCTCGAATTAGCTTCGACATGGATCTCGGTAAAATATCCTATACTTTGGACATGATTTTCTGTCAATTCATGCGAATGGTTTTCAACTTCAGATACTCTTGACTGGCACACTAATGCTAGGATTACACGATTGACGAAAAAGCGTAAATCTAGCGTCAAAAGTTTTACGCTCGATTGATGTAGTTTTGACAGAAGCGTAAATAGTATCAATTTTGTCAAAGTCAACCAAAATATCGATTGACGCAATTTAAAAAAAAGTGTAAATCGTCAACCGTACAATCGGACCGTTTACACTATTGACTCTTTTTTATATCAATAGAATTGACAATTAGTTGACGCTTGCTGTCATTAGTGTCAAATGAATTTCCCAATATAAATATTGATAGAAGAACATATGTATTTTCAACTAGTGATGGAACACTTTAATACCCTAATCTATGACAACACATCGAAAGTTGATAGTATTTTGACACAATGAGCACTGGGAACTTTGCAACAATACTTATGACAAGACAAAGTACATACTATGTAATGATTGTCTGTAAAACACCCCCAAAAACATGAAAAGGTTTAATAAAAAAAATTGGTTGCAAATCTGGAAAATCCATTATATAAACCAAAAGATATAGTTTTTATGAGAATTAACTGCAGATTAGGTCTTTCCAGGAAGTAATAGGGATAAAATGAATGTGTATCTCTTAACAAATATAATCCCGTTAAGTACAATGGGGACAGTTTCGTAATCCCGGATTATGTTTTAATGAAAACGAATAGGATTTCGACAAAATTTAGTAAAATCAATCGAACACACCTTTCATCATCAACAACTGTCAAACAAGTGATCGTTACGGTTTGAACGACACTGAAGATATGACTGTTAATGGGTGCGTTCCGCTTTCTAGACTATGAAATTCAAAATGGAAGTGGAAATCATTGAAACTCTTAACACAATTTCAAGAAATTTGCGGTTTTACAAGTTCAAAAACTTCAGAAAAACATTGACATAGATGGATACAATTTCATCCTTGTCAGAATCTGTTAAATATGCGGTATTGTGACAACAACCCGAAGGCACATACATACATAAAACACCCACTTATGACATTGAAAGAAAGTACTTTGACAAGTCATGTCGAATTCGTATATTAGCTCAATGAAATGCCATTTGTCCAAACATAACCACTTTGCATGCATGTCAAGAAACACTTTCTTTTACACAATCCAATCATGGGCACGTGACATTTATCGATGGCTATTCCGATTTATTCAAAACATCGACCCTCCACACACACACTCACTCTATCTATAAAGCAAACATTTTTATGTCAATTCAACAAAATCCCGAATCGAATCCTCATTGCCCGGCCTAGATTTCCACTTTACAATCCAAATATACTAATATTTACTTTCTTAACCTAAGTTAGCTCAATCTGACACTGCAATTGGCTAAATCAACAGAAAGGATTCATTTTATAGGGACACATGGTGGTGGAAGGACTACATCCAAAAAAATTGCATTCAGCAGCACATTTGAAAATGCTTTTGTAAATGGAATGTCCTGCTGCCACCTCTGTAATGTGCAGCAAATCAACTTAATTTGCATAATTTACCTTTCCTCTTGTGTGTATTCTATTCTATCCTTCTTGGTTATTCCTCTTTCACTTGTTCGTTCTGTGTTCGTTTGTTTTCCAGCACACAATATAATTTATTTGGAAACTTTAAATATTTACATCGATCTGTTTGTGGTACGTCGAACCAGCAGTGGCACGTCCATTCTATCACTTCCGCATGCAACTTGATTCGTAAACAAACGATGACAATGACGACGAAGATAAGTAACAACAACATGGAACCGCACTCCACGGCAGCACTGAATTGATTCTCATTCTATATTTTACATTAATTGTTTGACAACAAAAAAACAATGAGAACTAAATTACACAGTTTTAATTAAAAGTGATGCACTGCAGGGGCCTCATTTGCTCATTGGGCACGAAACAGTAATTAACATCTCCAGCGACGTGAATCTGTGCATCCTCTGGCGCACACCTCATGTACGAATGCGAAAGCAGTAAGAATTCTATATATTTGTTAAACTTTACAGTAAATGCTTAATGATTTAACACAAACAGATGCAAGGAGCACACAAAAAAGGATGTAAACACACGCGACGAAATGCTCGTCTTGCACGAATCACGGTTTCTCTTTTGGATGCTTGCAGTTTATCCGCATTCAGATTAAAGCGTTGTGTACCGAATGATACTCGGAAACATTCTAAACTGTCCAAGGATCTTCCATCGTGAGTAGTACTGCTGCTTGTGATTGTGATGCTGATGGTCCATGGATGTGGAGAGCTTTGCCCGGAGAGTAAAAAAAAAAAACATAAAAACAAAAACATCCCTATTGCTGTGCGATAGCATCAAAATAGAGAGCATCATCATTGTGCGATAGTTAGTGTGAAGTGTTGCCAGATGTCATAGATGGGATTAAATGGTTTTATCAAAGAAGGAATGTCCTTGCAGACTTTTGTATCACTAGCTTGTATAAGGATTCATGTAAGACTCTTGTAAAGGAACTTCAATACATATCGGGAGTTTCTAAGGTCTTGAGGTCCAGGCTGTTGGCTGTGTCCAGATACTTAATCAAAACGCTAACCACGTAAATTACGTGTTAATTGATGTAAGACATTCAGGATAAATGAGCTGATTTCGAGCGAAGTTTGACTGTTCAACGATAAGAAACTGGGCCTCAACCAACAGCTCGAACCAGTTGCCTTCAGTTTCATATCACCTGCGTCGCGGTCTGCAGTCTAATGGTTTCCATCCGTTTTTCATGACCCTGGACCTTTAGACAAATCTCTTTATTTTGTAAATATCGAACAAGACTGGGTCGCTAAGGTCTTCACAGATAAGGCTAGGCAAGTGCGAAAGAGGTGAGAAATCGTTTCTTCCTTTTCTTCGTCTCTACAGCTTATCCAGGAATCATTGGAAGGAAGTCCGACTTTCCTACTACATTTTCAAATTTTACGGACAAAAGTCTTTCTGTTCTCTTCAGATACAGGTTAGGCCAGATCTGTCTCGACGAAAGACAAGTTTTGATATTATTCCCTCTGAGAGTTTATCAATTTTAGAGAAGCAGCTGGTTCCCCTCAATTTTCAGAAAGATTCTGGCCTGCTCCAGACCTGTTCCCTTCCTTGCCAGCAGATTGTGAGGATAGAATCTTTTTGGAGTCAGTAAATATATCCGAATCCGAATCCTCTGCCAGGTACTTATTCCTGGCTCTCCACAAGGCCTACCAAATGAAACCTTGCTATACATATTCATTGACAGTCAAGCTCCTATCAAAACTGATAAAACAGAGCCAGATTGAGCACGCTGGTGTAAACTTAGGGCCGTTTCACAGGCGAAGATGAACCTTTCATAGTTCACTTTCAAAAAAAGTAGGCATTCCGTTCGAAACTGTGAAGGTAAGGACAATTTCGCATTAGCTAGCAAATTCAACAAAAGATGGAATAAACTCTAGGACAAATGCATACCAGACTCGAACAAAGATTCCCCAGGTTATGACAAGCAGTACTGATCTCTTCCCATTTAAACTCTCAACATTTGAAATCTAGTGTTAAAACGGCTCAAAACCAGTCCTAATTGGACCGCTTTGTAATGATGTCTATCCCCGCTTAAGCAGACTTTCCAAAAGTTAAATTCTTTTGCTTTTTTTCTTTTTCTCAATCTTTACCTGGCAACACTGTTTTCGACGCATTGAAGTGAACTTTACCATCGAGGAAGTAGTGTGAGAAAGAACTCTCCAAAGTACATCCACAGAATTCACGAAAACCGCAACGACCCGTAGCCTACATCCACCAGGATTCAGTACCAGCATCAACCACCACGTACATATTCGTAAAACAAGGAACGTAGCATAACAGTTCAACCACGTACGTGTATCCTAGAAAAATGTTTCCAGAGAGCATGTGCCGCCAAAATTTCACCACCCATCCAAAAATAGAGGCGCACACACACAACTATATGTGTATATGCAGCAGCCAGTGTTGGCCAAAGGAGCCAGTTTCGTGCTCATGCAGCAGTAGCAGCAGCAGCACACAATAGAGAACACGGCAACAAACGGAACGTGAGTAACACACAAAACACAACACACTCCACTTACTCTCTCACTCGCTGCGAGTGAATGAGTAAGTACTACTGTGCTCCATCCTGGAGTGGTTCACGTTTTAACAACGGGGCACGCGAGGACTATTCCGCTCCTAGCTTTCGCCTCTTAGCGCATACAGCTCTTTAAGATGATGCCGTGCGGCAACAAACTTATGCGGTGGTGGTCCTTTAGTCCTTTGACTCTCCATTCACTTCACCCTCAATGGACCTGGTAATTCCGTGGAAAAACATTGTCGAGTGAAATTTCTACATCGGCCCCCAGAAGAACTTCCTTTTCGAATGCACCTCACTCTCTGTGTTTGTGTGAGTGGAGAACAAGAGATGCGATGGCGCTAGGAAAGGATGCAAACGCACTCTCCGATGCCAGTCCATTGCTGGTCCATGTCGACAATGCAGTCGAGAGTTGACAAAAGTTATAAAAAAAAAACCGCCACTTTGCTGTATAGAGAGGGAGTGGTACCACAAGGTGAATTGCATTATGGCCGTGGCATACTGCAATTTATTTCGTTTTCAAATAAAAAGCGAACCTTCCCGCATGCGGTCGCTGGATGAAACTGTGGGTTTAGCATTATAAAAGTCCTCTCTGCTTACGTAAATACGTTGGATGCTGGAGTGTGCAAATCAAAGGACCCATTGTGTGCATTGTGTTATTATTGTGTGGACGAAAATAGCTCGTCCATTAAAAAATACCGCACGACGACGACGACGGGTGGAAATAGTTCAAAAGAATCCAAATTGAATGGTATGGTATGGATTTAGTGGGTATTATTCGTCCTTGTTGTATATTTATATCTGAATAAGGATAAAAAAAAGCACGCACACACACATATACACAAGAAGAACAAAACAAATGCACGGAAGTTTTTCGACACGCTAAAAAGAAGAAAGGGGGAGGATTACAACCGACTGCCACCTTTTATAAGGGTCAGGTATGTCAACAGCATCAGTTGTCAAACGGGTGAATAATTTGACGTATAAATAGGGTACCAAATGAGTTTTCCGATTATTGATCGAATGTCTGGAATAATAAATAGAAATGAACCGATTATTTGATGTTTTTTTTCTTTGGTTCTCTAACCTCAAATCAGTTGGCTTGAAATTTACTTTACGGGGAGATACATGCACACATACATATGTAGAAAAGTTTATTAGCAATATTTGCCACTTATGATTTTGACACGCATAATTGTCGGAAAAAAGTTTTACATATGTACGTCTGCATTAACCAATAATTGGAACATCTGTCAAAGTTTTTGATTGTGATTTGGCATCACTAAGCCGACAACTAATGAGGAAAATTTATTATGGAAAAAATGTTGTTAATTGCAAATCTCGGGTATGCCTTGGTTTTTGGTTGTTTTCGATGTCGTCGGCAAAAAATTAAGGATGTTCGGGACGAGCTTCTACTTTGTATGCAACTGCCCTATATAAAGCTTGTGGGGGCATATGCTCCGAGGTTTTATCTTCCTCAAAACAGAGTTGACACACTGTGGCAAGTCAATAATTAATCTGATACCGGCTGGAGGTGCTTGTTGGTTAAGGTCTAAGTCCACCCCCGACTGTAGTGACATCGTAAGTTAATTGGTACCGCCGGCTATGGTGGCCTACGAGCTTAAAAAAATTCATTTTTAATTAGCCTGAGGACATATTTGTTGTCAGGCCATGATTTAATCATAATTTGGACCGAAATTCTAAAGCTAGGGACATAGTTAGAAGTGGTCTTTCGAGAAGAGGTACACTTAGACCAAAAGTAGGTCCATTGTGAGACCACTGATTGCTAGGGTTGGACCGCAGTTTACTCCTGAAACTGTTTAGACTTTCCAGCGAAGCAGTTTGGATCGGCCATTCCGGCAGAGTTCAGAAGATTAAGATCGGTAAAGAAACATATCCCTAAGGTGGTTTTCCTGCTATTAGCAGGGGCGGTACACATGCAAAGGGAGTGTACAATAGATGCGTCCTCTTCCTTGTCTCTGTTTCTTCTACATGAATCATCTGCCTCGGATGCAGTGCCTTCTGAAGACGTTTGTTAGTTTCGAGAGTTGGTTTCTTTTTACTCAAATTAATGCTTTTGATCTCCTAGGATCGAGGACAGGTCTGATTAGCCTAGCATTGTTGCCATCTATGATTTGCTTTCGACTGAACATTGGTTGGATCTGAAATTGGCCGGTTTATCGACCGCCCTCCGCTCTAGTCATTAAGTCAAATCTGCTGTTGTCGACGCACCTGAGTACTGAAATAGTTGCATGACTCTTCTTAGGTTAGGTTAGGTTTGCGGGCTGATGAGAATGGTTACATCCTCATCACACTAAGGTCCATGTGGAACCATTGTGATACCCATGATGCGTTTTCGACCGTGGTATTAGCGTATTGGTTCCAACCATCCGGACGCCTTGACAAATTTGAGCATAGTTGTGACCAACGACCCAGCAGAGTTTTACATTGTGCTGCGTCCCAAGAACCTTTAACCTTTCGCGGCAACACTTTACAAGCTTTGATGTCATGACCACCTGGCTGTCAATTTAAACTGTGATATTCTCTCGTGATATTATCAGCATTGACACCAATTGGGCAGCCTTTCTTACTGCTAGAACCTCCGTTTGGAAAACGATGCTGTGGTCTGGGAGTCGTATGGAGCTGCTTAGTCTTAGTTTCTCCGAAAAAAAACCCGCTGATATACCTACCTATGTTCATTTTTCACCGGTTGGTGTAGATGGATTTGGAGTCCTAAGACACTACATTTGTCTCCCATTGTTCTCTGCTTGAAAAGGCTTACGAGAAGGGTCTTACGAAATCCAAGTATGGGACCGTGTAGTCTGAGTTGACATTACCGCTTAGATAGTTGCTTAGTATGACTGTACTTAGAGCATCTACAAAAATATCTTCGAAGACCTTCGGAAACTGACACAGAATCTGAGCCGGAAAATGAAAATGTTGCGTCGATCTCGAAACCAAAAAACGCAAGTTTGAAAAATAAAAAGAGGAACGTCATTTGGAAAAGGAAAAACTTGGAGCCAAAAGATGAAAACAAAGTTGAATTCAAGGGAAATCACTTCAGGATAACATAAACAAACCTGCAAACATAAGCAATTCATTAGCATGGTGATCTTTATGTCCTTAGTGAAGCTCCCGGCTTCAAGGCACTACTGGAGTAAATGTGTAGGCCAGTGTGCTATTTATGAGACAATGATCTGCAACAGATGGGAGACGATAAAAAGGTTCCTGCATTTCAATGACAACAATGACTTTAAGCCCTTTGGTACTGAAGGATACGACAAGCTTTTCAAGGTAAGACCACTTCTCAACAAAATAAAGGAACAGTTGTTATTGATTCCAAAGGAGAAGTTCCTAGCAGTTAATAAACAAATTATACCAACTAAGTGCCGACATGAACTCAAACAATACAACCCAGTCAAACCTCATAACTGGGGTTGTAAGAATCTGGTCCTTCTCCTTAGTGGTGTCTCCGGGTTCATCTACGATTTTGAAATTTTTGCTGGCGATCAGAGCAACACTTTTCCTCAAGGTGCACCTGATTTAGGTGTTAGCGGAACCGTAGTTACAAGGCTCACTTCAACGGTAAATAAACATATGAATCATACAATTTTTTTTTTGATAATTGGTTCAATAGCCCCAATCTTCAAGTTTATCTTTTCAAAAATGGACAGTGAGATCAAATCGAGTTCCCAATTCAAAAATGCCATCAGAAAAAGAACTGAAGAAAAAAGGACGAGGAAGTATGGTACAGGAAGTAGCGACAATTGATGAATTTCAATTTAGTTTGGTGTCATGGTTTGACAACAAACCTGTAAATATGCTATCGGCTTATGTTGGCAGTGAACCAGTTACAACTAAGCGTCGCTATGATAGAAAAGACCGGCAATACAAGGAAATCTCTGCTCCACAAGCTGTAGAAGTGTATAATAAATACATGGGTGGCGTGGACTTGCTTGACTCTATGCTAGGGTTTATAACCCTATCGAATCCTTTTTCGATCAAAAAAGTGGTATAAAAAGATTTTTTTTCATGATTGATCTATGTGTCGTTAACTCATGGATTCTCTGGCGCCAGCAAAATGAAGATCATATGACTCTGTACGTTTTCAAACTTATGATTTCTGAGCATTTATGCAAAGCAGATAAAGTTCCCCTAAAAAAGCGTGGCCGACCTTGCTCCGAATCTGCTTCAGGAACACCGACTAACATCGGATCTTTAGACACACCAAAGAGTCGACAGCGTCCAGCAAAACACCAGAATTCTCCTCTAGTTTTTGGAATCCAGGATGCTGTAGGGCATTTTCCAAAGTGAATGAAAAAACGTCAAATGTGCCAAAATAATTGTTTGTTTCGCTCCTACACATTCTGTGAAAAATGCAAAATTTTCCTGTGCTATAATGAAAAGAGAAATTGTTTCGCTGAATTCCATAATGCATAAATATAATATATGTATTTTTTAAGACAAGTTTTTTGATTTCGTTAATGCATACGAAGCCATATGTAGGTACTAGTAGTAATCCCGCGGCTTCGCACGCGCACCATACATACTAAATTTTATATTTAGTCGTGAGAAACCGTCTGTTCCTATTGAACTTTCAAAGGTAAAAGATAGCAAAAAGTGTCACCATTTCAGCATTGAATTTTTGAAATCGGTTAAGTAGTCTCATAGATACTTAAAGATCCATCCAACCAAATCACACACACACCCATTCTCCGTCGAATTACTCCGAACTGCGAATGTATTGTAAATAAACTACGTTATGTATCCATAGAAGCAAGAAGCAACTCGGCAAAACATAAGCAACACGAGATCACGAACTTAATGTGCTGATGGCTACGGTTGCGCATACTATAAATTTGCCAACTTTAACACCCTGTATCTTGGTCCGAATTTATAATTTTGAAAAACGGTGAAGCACGTATTTCTTTATTTTTATTGGTGAGTTTACATACCAAATTTAATTTTTTTTTCCATACAAACTGGAACATCCTGTATCTCCCCTTTGGAGCAAAAATTCAAAAAAAAAAAATTGCTTCCATAGTGGGTCTTTACGCCACAAAAGGAAACTACTGTCCAAATTTCAACTTTCTAGCGTTAGCCATTTAGGCTCGGCGATGATGAGTCAGTCAGGACTTACTGCTTTATATACGTAAGATATGGCTTCGGATTTTATTGTTTAAACTAAATACTTTTTTTAAATAAATATTGCTAAAGTATAACCAAAAGAATCTATTTCAACCGTTTTTTATTTTCTTCCTTCTCGCATATTAATTCATGCGGTAGAGGGTTAAAATATCTCGTGAAGTGGAAATATTCCCCTTAAACAATAACCTCGTGTCATAATGCCCTCCCATGTAACTTCGGCTCCAAACATCTGAAAAACTTCAATCTGCTAAGTGGTCCGCAGTTTATCACAAATCCGTTCCCATAGAGAAGTAATACATCTAATCTTTAACCCGGTCTTGCAGTGTGCAATATGTCTCCCTTCCATTGTATGCCCGGGTAGCTCAGTCGGTAGAGCGTTGGACTTTTAATCCAACGGTCCAGGGTTCAAGTCCCTGTTCGGGCGAGCACCTTTTTTTCAATTTTCTTTCTCCTTTTATTCAATAACAAAGCCAATTACATCGCTCTCCTTTGTTAAACCGTATTTATTGTGTAAAAGCATCTCGATACCATTTATCTCACACCTAACCACAAGTGTACAAACTTAAATAGAGTCTCGAGCTTACCCTTGTTTCCTTTCTCTAGTCACCATCGTCCATGTATTCTTCTATTATTTCCTCACACAGCATCTACCATTCACAAAAGCAGAGTTAACTTGTTTGTACCAACAAACATCGAAAAGAAATACACAATCGATATCCTTTGTAAGGAATTTTCATCTCGCCCCCGGAAAAATAGAAAAATTCTCTATTCTCGGTCTACATCTCCGTGAAAATCAAATTATCCGAAGAAAAGAAGTACAATGTTCACCTTGTTAGGTTTCCATCGTTCAAAGAATCTTGTTGGAGATAATTTTAAAGGAAAAACAAAATTAAAGATACGTGAGAGAAATTTAAAAAAAAAAATAAAAATTAATGTGCGTCGGCCGGGAATCGAACCCGGATCAACTGCTTGGAAGGCAACTATGCTAACCATTACACCACCGACGCCCTATCACTATTAATTCTAAAATATAATAAGTATCAATGGAAGAGGTGTGAGGACGATTAAAAATATTATATATTTGCAAGTGGTTTGTACACAATTAGGCATGTTTGCGGTGCCCACTCTCCAGGCGATTTCATCTCTCAAATGAAACTTGTTCAATAGAATAGTTGTAATGGCAAACGGTGGGCAATGGCTGAAGTGTTGTTTACAGAGGAAACTTCATTTTGTCAGACATAACGAAAGTTACACTGCGAACTGGCAAGAAGTAAAAGCAGGCAGATATTCGAATACAGATTTACAGTCTAAATCAGCGAGAGATGACTTGGTAAGGAACATGCACGAACTCGTCTGCAAAATATGGTCGGACGAGAGCATATCCGATGAATGGAATCTTAGCATTATTTGTCCAATCTTCAAGAAAGGAGACTGCGCCAATTATTGAGGTATACCTTCCTCAACATCGCTTATAAGATCTTATCTGCCATATTGTATGAGCGCCTAAAGCCCTTTGTAAATAACCTGATTAGTTTAGGTTAGGTGGCTGTCCCCACTGAGCAAGAACCCACTTAGGCCAGCACGAAGGCCCATTGTGATACCGCGTGCAAAAACCGGAAACCAGCCTCAGAAACCCTTACATGTGGAATTTCCTATAGAAATCCAGGAATTTCACCACCACACTTTCATAGATTTTAGGGCTGCGTATGACAGCATCTAAAGAGAGAGCCATACAGAGCCTGCCAAACTCGTTTGTTTGTGTAGGAAGACGATGGAGAATGCACATTGCTCTACCAAGGTTAAGACCTCACCGTGAGCTTTGATGTCAAAAAAGTATTTAAACAAGGAGACGCGCTATCTATCATTCGACTTCTTTAACATCCTTCTTGGAAGAATTGTATAACGCAAGCACCAGCACCAGCAGACCTGGGACTCAACCAACGAACATCTCCAGCCAGCTCGTAAGCCAGCTGCCTCCAGTTTCGCACGCCAAGTTTGTTGTGGTCCGTTTCCACTTGCAATCTCCTTCTGGCAAGATACTGCCGGATGAATATTCCTTAATCTCTCAACAAGTTAAACGCTACAGGATCCAGTGCAGAAGACTACTGGAAGTAAAGCCTCTGATGAGCTGGGTTTTAGTCGGCGATTACAACGAAACCTCCTAGCAAAGACATGCAGCAGAAAAAAAAGTCTAATAATTACAAAAAATTAGCTACTCTTGTACAGAGGCATCAGTCTCAGTCTGTGTTCTGCGTATACGCCTAAAGCTTTTCGTTAACAACTCGATTAGTTCCTATAAGCTTGGTTTTAGGTCAGGACCAAGAGGTTCTTCCAATGACCAGACATTCAAAGATTCTAAAGATTTAAAAGAAAAACCAGGAATTTCAGATCGATTTTAGACATTCCTGCTAAACTCGTTTCAGAAAGTGCGCTTTTTCGTCAGGGACGACAAATATTGTTGAGTTCATTAACAGCGAAACACCCCAATTGTGTCCACTCAAGAGTTGAAAATGGACCTCAACTAACCTGGTTTGCAAATCTGCTAGCAGTTAGCTATGAATCGGTTTAAATTGACAAGCTTGTTAGTTAGGAGCCAGCTCAACCAGCACAGAGAAGATGTTGGATTGTGTCTTAAGAAAACCCAATTAATCGTGCCGCGAACGATTGGAAATATACAGCGCACTGTGAATTTTAGAAACCATTCTCTTCGTATGGTTTCGCACGCACGTTCCCCGGATTGTCGAATCGAATGCCGGCAACTTTGGTTTAACGAGCTGCAAACAAACGGTTATCATCATTGTAAAGAGCCTGCAAAACCTTTTACATAAGTTTAACAAAAGTTTCAAGTCTCCTGTTCTCAAAACAGGCCCATTTCTCCTCCAATATAGTAATTAAGGACTAGGTAAGTACTATGAACAAATATGCTTTGAAAAAGAAAAAGAAAATCTTAACAAAACTCACATAATTCCAAGTCCTTCGAATGAACATCAAAACCTCCTTCGTGTTCGGTTACTCCTCGATTATGTATCAGAACTTTCCCTTTCGTAATTTTCACTAATATCACCCTCCACGGTAACAAATCGCACCGATGGCCTATTTTGATTGCTTAATGAATAAGTTTGAGAATTGATTGTATCATTCAAGCAAACACTATTCGCACGATTCGTACTCTGAAAAGAAAATATAAACCACATATTAGATTTCATGTTCAAAAGAAATTAAAAGACGTCCTCTTGACCGACTACCTACCCATCTTTCCAAATCACAGAAATTCAATTCATATTCACAATTTCTAGAATGACTGCTGCGACATCCACCGCTGTATACTTTACGCAAAAATAATCCACGATTTGTTGAATACAACACCGGTGTTCGGTGGCTAACAATTGTGTCGGTAAACAGAATTGGAGTGGACTGATTGTTACTATCACTGGAGTTTCTGTTATCACTTGATCCCGAGAGATTTTCTTTTAACATTATTGTTCGATCGTTGCCAACGAATGGAGTACATTTGATGAGGAATTCACAACCGAGAAGATGATAATTTTTCAATTTTTTTTTTATATTTTGTTGAGGATACAATGATTCTTTGTAGTTTCAACAAGTTTTGTTCGATATTTTCAAGAATTAATTGGGTTTATTGATTTTTTGAGACTCTATAAATGGAAGCGATAGAAGTAGAGTGAGATTTAGGCAATTGAATCGGTCTTTAACGGACGCACAGTAAAACACCTGGAAAATCACAGATTGTAATTGTGTACTCCAGGCAACCGGAAAGATTCTATTATTAAAAATACTTAATTATTAATTCTGTTTGCGGAGAATCGGGGATAACTTTGATAAAAGGGTGAACGCACTGCGTAGAGAAGTTGGTAAAAACACAACCAAAACAAACTGAACGTAATGAAATGTCACCAATGTAACGTAAGGTAAACGATAAAGCTTTAGAAAAAGCTTTTAGCAGCAACATGTTTTAGCAGCGACTACTGCTGAAGTAGTTTTCGAGAATATTGGAACACACTTTATCCTGGACGACAACTTAAGTCTTTCACATTGAAGATAAGATCAGGAAAACGAAAAGGCTGTTCAATTTAGGTTTAGAAGTCCATACATAGTACCTATTATGGCATTGAAAGAAATTGTCTTGCCCCCCTTCTGGTGTAAGGGGAGGTCAGAGCCTCGTTCATTGGTTCTATGTAAAAATAATTGGATCCGATTTATTATTACCGTTTGGCAGACCTTAAAGAACTGTCTTTGGAATATGTACATACATTCACTGAGTCAGGATGTTAAAAGTGAGAGTAGATGGAGGAGTGACCTTGTTTCCTGTTTCGGTTGGTGTAGCAGGTACTGCTCTTCCTTTTCCCCTTCGTTTGATACTCAAACATACCACGCCTATAGTGCACCTATTCATGTGCTTGGTTTGCCATTGTTCCATATAGGTACCCCTGTTCTCCAGCACCGCTACATAACCTACAACCATCTGGTACCTTGCAAGGGGATCAAAACCAAGTTCGTTTTAACTGTTTTCTTGTTTATTCAATTTAAATATTTGTTTTTTTCCTATCCTTACGCAAACATAATTAAGTATTGTCACCCCACAACTAAGATGATGAACTGGTTAGGCTAGCCATGAGAAACTCCATTTTATTTAGGAAACTCTTTCCTTCGATTTTATCGAACCGCACCTGTGAATGAACATTCAATTTAAAAGACCGATAAGTCAGAAACATATTTCTTCAGCATACTTCCTTGAAATGTCCACCTAAGTTCTCCCAAAACTTCTCAGGCACTAGGGGGCTGGGGAAGAAATCTTGTCTGGGACTACGGGCAATGAAAACCTTCACGTCAATTTGTGGATCACATCGAATCTGTACCGCAATCATGCGATCACTATTCGGCGAAGCTAAGAGACATGAACTGGCATTGCCAAGTGGTTCCACTTCACCGATGCCCAAGTGATTGCTATTCGAGAGCACTTGCCACGCCATGCAACGGGCCAGATTTAGGAGACAGGAGATCTGATGTTGATTTATCTGACAAAGTATCAGATCGCGAAGTTCTTGAGGTTCGTAGGACAAATGCATAACACGGCCATCACGACATATACACTTCAGAGAGCGCTCTTTGACATGGATCACCAGTGAGGTGCGATTTATCGTGTCGTAGCTAAAAGAAGGGAATTTAGTCAAAGGTTGACGCTCGAAATTGGTGTAACTCACCCATGGGTAACAATGTTGATCTTAACACACGACATTATAGGACTATTCATTGCGTTCCAATGCGACACGATCTGGGGATCCTTTACATCACGTGCCAATGTGTCCAGCACGTACTGGGTCCGTTTCCGCATGAAAATATGTTGTGCCTGCGCAATGATCTGCTCGAGGATAGTCTGCGATTTGGTCATTTCAAGGAGTTCATGCCGATCAGCTGCGATGGGGCCGGCCAGCATGCGACGCTTACTTGGACCCATGGGGCCACTTGCAGGATGAGGAAACGGGTGGTGGCTATTCTTGTGATGTACCTCACGCAACAACTGATGCAGAGAATGCTCCAAGACGTGGTCGTGATCATTTATCGGTCCCGGTTGACTTGAATCGAATGTAGTTGAGTGGCATAGCGAGATTATCAGCTGTATGCCAGGGAGGAGTGTCGCTCGAATTTGATTCCCCACAACAACATGGGGAATGGGCGCCTGCAGTTGGATAGCTTCCCTTGCCAACTGGCTGAACAGTTCTTTGCAGAAGAGCACATTCTGCGCGAATTCCAGTGTTTTCTGCCACACTCCCACCTGTTGAGTGATATTCTGTCCGGCGCCCATTAGATTCACTGTCGCTGAGCACAGATCTTCTTGGTCCTTCTGTGTGATTACTTTGATATAGGCCACGCCTTGCAATTCCGCAGGAACATTCACACGTAGGGCGGATGTTGGCTTAGCCACTGGTGCCACGGCACCATTACCAGGTCCAGTGGCTACTGTATCATCATCAACCACATCCTCGGCCTTGGTAACCTCAAAAGTTCCGCTCATTCCGAACTTAGAACCTGCTGTGCGATAACTTAGGTCGCCAATGATTGCGTTGGAAACCTTTTTAAGGCGCCAATTCTGTCGCAACCGTAACAGCTCAATGTGAAAATCAGAGACATTCCGATTCCTCTGTTCACTATGACAACTTCGCAAACGTTCAGCCCCGCTAAGGAGTACATTCGCCGCCTGACTGAGTGCTTTTTTTCGCGCGTAAACTTGAATTATGGGTTTCGTATCTTCAGGTTCCTCTGGCACAGGATCTAACACTAGATAACGTTTGTCTTTAGCAATTGAAATTACATCAGACAGAACACAAATCTCGGTGAGGGCGTCTTTCAATTTATTACGCACCGAATCCCATGGCCATAGGCTTGGTTGGAACTGTGACGGATCTTTGGAGTCTTCATCTGAAGATTTCTCTTCCTTCTTCAAATCATCCAAAGAGGTTTTACTAAAATCAATACGAGCGGCACACTTGGCTAAACTTTCCGACAGTGTTGGAGGCCTAGAAACATAAGAAACATGATCAAATCTAAATACCGATAAGCACCGGAGGCATTGAACTTACGGCTGATATATCTCCGTTCCATCGTAGGTTATTTCTTGTATTTGATTCTCACAGGGCGCCTCTACGGATACGTTGACCGTACTGGTGAGGTTCATTGTATAACTCATTGGGAATTATAAATTGTTTTCGTTTTTAAACTTGCAAAATAATTTCGTAATTTGGTGGACACGGCGCACAGTAAACAAATTTGACAAATCTTCAAGTCAAATGACACCACAAATGACAGAAAATTGCATTTCGAGGCTCGATTTGTATAAGCTTTCGGCCGTATTTACACACATTTATTTTCAATTCAAATGGGAATGTTCGTAGATCATGCTTCTTTTTTTTTTTTAGTAAATGATGGATGAGACGAATAAAGAATGCAGATGCTCCTGCTCCAATAGTACTTAGAATTATTTACGTAATTTCAGATGTCAGACGTCATATCGAAGCCTTCTTTAAAGCGGATGGAACTTAACTGTACCAAAGCCGAAGCGGTATTGTGTTTCAGCCATTATGCCTTCGGTGTAGAGTGATTTCTTGAAGCTTGTCGAATGTCTAATACATAATCAATTGCGGCTTATATCAAAACGCATGACATTTTGCCGGTTTTTGATCAGCAAGGATGGAAATCGGCTACTAGTTGCAAGCACTCAACGCTCTGGCCTAGACGGTTCTCGTATCTAACGAGGCGGAAGAAGGCAGTAGAGGAAGACTTCACCTAAGGTGGCGCACACAAGTAGAAGGGGACCTGAATCAACTTGTAACACGTAACTGGAGGCGGTTAGCTAAGGACCGGATGAACTGCAGAGTCTTGCTGGTTGAGGCCCTGGTTCACCCCCAACTTAAGCGCCATCTTAGAAAGTTGCAGTCATTCTTTATAGATACAACTTTTGTGGTCAAAGTAGCTCACAGTAAGAGCCACCATTGGCTATGGAAAGATCAAGATCATCCTGTTTGGTGAACGTCGAACATAATGGTGTCTGAAGTAATCAACGTTAAAAGTTCTTGGCTTTTGTTTTGTCTTTTTTTTTTGAATTTTTAAAAAATTCAAGATTTTGTTTAAAAAATGTGTTTAAGTGTCGTCATATTTTTCATTTCTACTGTAAATCATTTATGCAAATTCAGTACACCAAAAGCGCTCTGAATACTGCTTGTCTTCGTTTTCCTTTCTAAAGCTTTTGCGTTGCACATTTTTGTTTTTGTTTTGATTGAAATTCGTCAAGTGAAGTGACAGCTTTCCGTGTTTTTAAATTCTTCAATTATTGCAACATGGCTGCTCCGAAATTATAGTTTTCGTCTTATAAAGTTGTAAATAAAGTTCTTTAGAAGACGATTAGATATTTTATAAATCAATTACTTTTGAATCATAGAATATTTAGAACACTTGTTGTGAAAAAAAATCATTACAAAGTCCGTAAGTATAGAGTTTCGACATCATTTTTATCTTTGACCTTAAGAACTTTGCCTATCATCTGGTGTTTCAAAAGATTTATTTTAAACTAAGACATGACGTTGATAGATGAACAATATTTGTTGGTAAATATCTTTCTTAGAATCCTCAAAGGTTATTCTATTAGTCATGCCACTGGTAAGATAAATTAATCTTTCCCGAGAGTCATCTTAATTGAATCATGAATGCAGTACGTACAAAGTTACCTACGTAGTTGTGTTAGGCTGTTGGACTAAATCCAATTTGGGAATAGCAATTTCTTGACAAAATTGCCGCCGAATAATTCTAAATGTTGTGGTTTAGCAATCAGTTGTGGTTTCGTGCTTGAATTACTTAGTGTCTCTTGGTTCCCCACAATAATTGTGTAACGAAATGGATCTTGGAATAAAAAAAGTAAGATCATGTTATCTTACAGATTACATTTTTCTAACTTCGATGCACATATATTTCTATGCATTCCTAGTTCGTATCGATAGTGAACACTTGGAGCAGTGTGATGCAATAGATGAGGAATACGTTTTGTTTACGATTGTCGTGGTCAGTTAACCCTAGAATACCGATCTAATCTTTCTATTCAACGCAGTAAACAGTTGTTACTCATCTTCCTCGTTTTGGCAACTTTATAAAGACGACGCGTGTTCGTGTATTCAATTCCATTTCGTAATTTTTTGTTAATCGGTTTTGTTGCAATGCTAAAAGTTGAACTTTAAACTTTGATTGTAATGCTGCTACACATTTGTCTGGTGAATAATTGTAGATGACTAACTACACAGACTAACAACAGACTCCTGTTTGATTAGAAGCTACATTTGTCGTAACAATTCTACGATAGGGGTGGAGTTTTGCAAATCGGGCACATTATCATGTTTTTATCAATCTGGTTATTCCTACACAATACTACATGATTAGTTTTGTTGGAGATGAAAATCACCCATTATTTGGCTTAATACAAACTAAACTTACTTAAACTTAAAACTAAGATTAGTTGGGGTGGTGAATGAGATTAAATTTAAGTCAAGGAGTGTTCGGTTAAAGTCACAAATGGAAAAGTTTGAGTTAATCTTTCATAATATACGTGACATTTTTTCTTTCAATGGTGGTCCGGTAGATAGGGTTAGTGTAGAAGAAAATAGAGTTGTAAAGGAACGCACATTTAACGTGATCTGAAAGGAGTCGAAGAATGAATAGGATATCGGCTGCATCTCTGCGTTTCTCAATGGTATTCGAGTTAATGAGGTTGAGGCAGGTCATGGAATCTGCACGAGATACGGGAGTACCCATATGGTAATTGGATCTAAAGTGAAGATGCATTTTTCTTGTTAGTTGAGGGCTTATATGTAACATTATGTAGTATGTGGTCGTCGTGGCACAGTTAGTGCTAAACGCGACGTCCGGAGTCGGCAATTAAACTGTTCGTACGGAAAATATAACAAGCCAAACACGAATGGCTGCAAGAAAGTAGGCCTTGGTAGTATGTAGTATGATACAGATCTCTATCTCTATTAATCCCACCGAAACGTGTATGACAACACCATTTGTATACCCAACTCGACGCGTAGGAAAATCGTCAAGCATTCAGATCGCCTTTATTGTAATTTTTTCTAATCATTGTCCACTCGTTTTAGTTGATAGCCATGACATCAGAAGCTGAATTTCTGAAATGCTATAGCAAAATTAAGCTCGGCTACGCCGATGTTATAGGCTATATCGATGCGGCCGTCACTTTGGAGGAAGAAGAAAACAACGCCGATGCAATACGAAGCTATACAAAATGCATAGAAGCAATAGATGCAATTTTTGCCATTCCAGTTGGTTTGCCAGACAATGTGGAAACGGTCGAAAGCCAGTGGAATGATGCATGTACTATTATTCAAAAGTTGAAAACATTTCGGACTGAAGTGGTCTACCGGCGCACATGTCTTGAATCCAAATCGGCGGTCATTGAAGAGGCAAAGGAGGCCACACCTGAAGAAGATCCGACTGAACCCATTCCAAAGAAAAAAGCCACAGAGTCGGGCAATACAAAAGTTTCACCAAGCGGGGGTCCGAAAAAATCGTCTCCATTTGCGATAGCGAATGAATCGGGTGTTCCAATGACATACAGGCAAATCATCAAAGGACTACGAGCTGCCATTGGTACAGTAGATTCTCCGTTAACTTTTGACACTATTTTCGCATCTCGCGCAAAGTTGTATCGAATTCAGCCAAATGGAGCTGTGACCACTGCTGAGGTAAGAAAGGATAGAGTTGTGTATTTTGTTAGCATGCTTGACCAAGCTGTTTTGCAGGATGGAACCGACTTATCCCTGGCTATCATAGGTACAGAATCATCAGATTGGAAATATCTAAACAACATGTATTTCATTCACTGCCCGATGGCTGCCTGCGGTGAGCAGGCGCTACAAGAGATGTCGTGGGTCTATCCACTGGTCCCAGGCGTTACTACGTGCTTTCGTACCGAGTATGGAGCTTTTATATTCCCCGACATGGAAGCGGATGAGCCTGGCTCGGCGTTTGGCATTATTCTCGAAGGTCAAGAACCATGGTATAACCAGTTTTGGATTGACCTTATCGAGGCTATCATAACTGGGGAGGTTCTAGAAATCAAAGAAGGACCCACCGGTGCACCACGGGATATTAGCACAACAGTTTCAAAGACCATCGTTGGTACGGCTGATTTTATAGCAAAAAATCTTGTAAAGGGCGCTGAAAAAACCGGAGAACTGATGGTCAAATCAACGCCATATTTGATATCAAAAATGTCACAAGCTCCGCCAGATGCTCCCCCGGTTTCGTCGACTGTTCAAACCTCTGTTGAGGTGGCAAAGAGTGTGACTGGAGCTGCGGCTGGAGTCACTGGATATATTGCCGGAAAGGTTGGTTCTGCAACAATGGCTTTCGGACGTTTTCTAGCACCGCACATTAAAACACAAGGCGCCACGATACTCTCCAAAGGTTTTGGAATGAACGTACAAGACGCACAAGATAAGGTGGGTAGGATTTTATACACGTACGAACTAATCTCACAATTTGGTTTGCAATAACCTTGTTCAGCTATGTACACTTTTGACATTGGAACAATGAATCGTTTATAATAGCTTTGAATTCTTTTTAGATGCAAGGAGCACTTACAATAGCTGCTGGTGCAGTCGAAGGCTTTAGCACGGTCTTCAATGGCCTCGAGGAGTCAGCTAAAATCCTGGGCACTAATCTTAGCAACAATTCTGTTAAAATTATCGAGCACAAGTAAAGCAAATAATTATTTCTTAAAATGTTTTTATTTCATACCAACCCTTCTAGATATGGACCATCTGCAGGTCAAGTCGCCTCTGGAACTTTTGACACGCTCGGCAATGCGTTCAATGTGAGTCAAAATGTCAAGTACATCACGCCAAAGGGCATTGCAAAGCGTGTAGCTAAAAATACAGGTAAAGGAGTCGTGGAAATCTACCAGAATGGACTGCGTACCGACTCTCATTATGTACCCGCAGGGGTGTTGTATCCCGATTTGAGTGGACTACGGGAACAATATTCAAAGTGAAATCTTTTACATTTATATTTATCGAAGATATTATGTGTTGAATCTCTTTTTGAACAACTTGTTAGTGATGGATTTATCTTTATTTGCATTTAGAGTATGTTTATCTTTTGTAAAATGCTATTTATGTAGGCGAATTGTATTATCGCATTGATTGTGTTGTGAGATATATCAAAGTTGTAGAAACAAATACATTTTACTCATTATATGAGGCATTCGAAGAGGTAGTCTTTCATTCCACGTTTCCTTTAAAAATCATCGCTTGTTGTTTCGAACTATTGTGGTCTCGTAGTCGTAACTCCTGGATGGCTATTTTATAGTTTGGACATGTGGAGTGGGTGCATGGCAATAAATCATGCGGGGAACTGACCAACTGAAATGCGTCTCAAAAACCACGACGAGAGTCCATCGGAAAAACAAGGTGATCTGTCAGCACTAGCAGTAGAAAATGTTTGAACTGCAGAAGAACTCTTACAGTAGTGAATGGAATTTTGAAAAGAGGCACATCCTCTTTTTGCTTTGTGAAGGACAATAAAGGGCAAGGGTGGTAAAATCAGCCGTTCCCCAGGTAAAGATTGATGGTGGAACGCAAAACACTTCTAAACCGACTACTGAAGAAAGGTTAAATAGATTCTCAGTGGACCTCAGCTAGGGAGGCTGGTTAGGTTTTAAAATGATTCAAATCCAGATGAAGACACCCCCTTTCCAGCTTGGAATAAGTCGGAAAATTATCAGGAAGTTTGAGAACAATGGTTGAACCATTCAAATATGAAAGTAATATTCTGTTCTGGTAGGATGTATGATCCAAATCATTAAACGAGTTTGGGTGGACGGAAGCATGCAAGACAGCAAGAAACATTCGCTGTGGATCCATGCATAATGTAGTGTACTAGATCCTGCACAACGTACTGTATAGTGTGAAAGCAGACAATCAATCGAACATGTCTAAAAACTGTCATTGTCATATATGTTTGATTTGAGTCCAGGAAGATATGCCAAGTTTTGAACCCTCAAATGTCATCTTTGGAATTCCCGAAGTGGTGCGAAAGAGATGAATCTTTTTCTATTCGCCACTATAGTCCGAAAAAAGCACATTTCGACGTCATAAAATCTGTCAAATATTTGTCTGCTTCGAGCCGAGTATATCTGTTTATTTCAAGAGAAAACCTATATGTGCCGGCGGAACATAAAATCAAAACAAAATTCATTTACAAATGAAGTCAAACAAGTTGCGTTTAAAATATTTAAATAAATAAAAAGTGCTTTGCTTAATTAATTTTAATTACAATGTAAGATGTGAAAATGTTTCCCCGTTCCAATTTGTATTCTAAACTAAAATGTGTTGTCATCGTGCTTATTATCGTATTCCTTATCGATTACTCTGGAGTGTTAACTCACATGTTCGAATTAGACTACTATCGTCTATTTAAATATCCGTTGGATGGTGATATACTTCAATATGCCCATCGTGTTCGATTCCACCAGGAGGTCGAAGTGGAGCCAATAAATGTCTATAACTACACGTTCCTTGAGAAGTGCCGCCAAAAATGTGTCGAAGAAGGAGGTTCTCCTATAGCGCCAAGACTAACATTTGTAATCAAATCGGCAATGCAAAATTTCGAGAGAAGACTAGCGATACGCCAAAGTTGGGGATATGAACAACGCTTCTCCGACGTCATTATTCGGACTGTATTCGTTCTGGGCGTTTCAAACAATAAGGAACTACAGAAGCATGTTAAAATCGAGACCACACAGTACGGGGACATAGTGCAATCGGATTTTAATGACTCTTACTTTAACAATACCATAAAAACAATGATGGGCTTCAGGTGGGCTGTTGAAAACTGTCCCACTAGCAAGTTCTATTTATTTGTCGACGATGATTACTATGTTTCACCAAAGAATGCGCTACGATTTGTGGAGAATCCAGAAAATTATCCCCGGAACTTGGAGGAAGCTGATGAGACACTTCGAAAGCTAGGACGACGTTTAAATAAGCGGGCATATTTTAATAAATTCGCTGAAGTTTTAGCCCCAGAAAAAGCAGCAGAACGTGTTATGCTCTCCCATGATCATAGCAAACTGTATAGAGACAAAGAAGATTCCGTGGTGAACCTGAATCCGGAAAATGAATATAAAAAGCAAAGTGCACTTGTTGGCGATAGCTATAATGATGATAAACTATTCGCTGGATTTGTCTTCCATTCATCACCTCACAGGCATAAGCCCAGTAAATGGTATGTTAGCCTGCAGGAGTATCCATTTCACATGTGGCCACCGTACGTAACGGCAGGAGCGTTTATATTATCCAGAGAGGCACTTTTTGAAATGTATTTCGCCAGCATGTACGTAAAACACTTTCGGTTTGATGACATTTACTTGGGTCTTGTTGCGCTTAAGGCGAAAATAAATTTGCGTCACTGCGAGGAATTTTACTTTCACCGACCCACTTACTCTGGCCCACATAGTTATCGTTATGTGGTGGCTACACATGGATACGAAGATACAAAAGAACTGATTAAGACTTTCACCGAGTGCCGATCGGCTGGCCACGCTTGAAATGTATTAATGTCCTCCTGTGTTAAAGAAACCAAAAAAGAACAAAAATTATTTAGGCATGAATATCTTAATAAAAAAAAACATACTTTTAAGGATTAATGATATTATATTTTATTTTATTTGACCGGGTTATGAACTTTTACAAGCGACAATGTTTCTTCCAAAGTAGCCTTTACACCAGAAATGGTAAATTCCTTCTATTTCAATTAACACGTTCAAACAAGTTCGAATTATGAGCAAGTGTTTTATTTATTTTTCCTATTTAAAGCGTCTTGTGGATTCACAACAGTTAAAATGCTTTCAATATGGAAAACATTAAATTTAAATCATCATTTAAGCTTTTCATCGTTTATAAATTTCCTTCGTCCTTCTATGTACCACAGTGTCTCATCATACGATCGAGGTAGAACTTCTGCAACGGTATTCATATCCGATGCCTTATAAGTATGACTAAATAAATTCGATGTGGCTTGTTTGCCTGTTTTCCAATCCAAAGTATCAGCTAGGGTCATTATTTGTACGTAATTTTTCTTCGCGAACACAACATGAGAAGTCATTCTTAAAAATGAAGATACATCCACTGGCTTTTGAAATCTTATATCGCAGATGGTCATTAGCTTGGCACGATTGCCAATAAACAATGTTGCACAGACCCAACTAATTTCTAAAGCATTCCGCATAAGAAAACCACCGAAAACTGTATTTTGAGCATTTCGATTTTCCGGAAACGATGGCATAGTCGACACTACCGAAGTGTCACCCATCCAGCGTGCATTTGGTGGTAATTTTCGACAATTCAATGCCATTGTGTCTGTTTCGGTGGTTCTTATAAACAAGTCATGCATTAGCTTTTGTTCCTCTGTATTAGGTTCGACTTTTAGCAATGACATTTCTCGCAATTTTTTTCGTCGTTCTTTGCGTGATTCCCCACCTGATAAAATAACTTGTTCATGATCGTTTGCCGGCTGTAAGGGATTCACTGGTGCTGCTTTCGTATTTGTTGCATTCCTGGCTGCCATTAGAAAGAGTGCCCTGGTTATCTTTTTGTATTTACCCTCATGTATTTGTTCTAGCCATACAACAATCTCCATTGAACTAGTACCAACCCAAGATACATGGCCGGATAGCCGTATGTCAAGAGCCGCTTGAGGCGTAAAATCTGTAAAATCAATTTTATCCACCAGAAGCGTTACAAAAGTGTAGGGTAAGGGTACAGATGGATCTAATGTAGGGATTTTCAAATGTTGATGGCACACCCAAACTGTAAAAGAAAAACAATACATATACTAATAGGTGACAAAGTATAAAAAAAAAATACAAACCAGCAAAAATGTCCATATCTTCCATAAGTCTACCCAGACGTACATGGCCCAAGACTGTTACATACTTATCTTGAAGGTTTCTGCTTCGACTCAAGGGAATAATAGCAGACGTAAAGGAATTTTGCATTGATCTTAATGGCAGGTCCTTCAATTTTGGCTCATACTGAAGCAAGTGATCTCTTGACTTGGGTTTTAGAACAAATCCAGTGTCAAGACCAAGCCTATCCATCATTTTGGCTTTAACTGTAAGTAACAATAATTTTAATTAAGTATTTAGTGTCTAACCATACAAATAAATAGTGAAACAAGTTAGCAAGACTTGTTATCTCTTCCTTTGTAAACGATCGTTAACTGTTCTGATTAGACCTAGAGACTAATGGGAACAGGTTTACGATACGATTTATAATTCATACTTTCGTTCATGGTTTGAGCGGTTCCTTTTGCACGCTCAAAATCTGGCTTGCACCGTATAAATCTAGAAAATTAAAAGAGAATCAAGATTTATGAAAATGATGGTGAACCTAAACCTATGATATGACTTACATGTTTGGTAACACACGTAGCCCATTGCGTAGAAATTTCGAATTTTCTACAATGGCTGCTTTTAAAAAACTCATTTCTAATAAATAAGTTTTGGAAGTTTTATAAAATGTCACTGACTTCGTTTCCTTTTCTATTCGGTGAATAAGTCGGAAGTTGAAAATGCCATCGGATACAGAGACCCGCTATAATTTTATAAGTTTTATGGTTGTGCGTGTACGTAAACGTACCCACATAAATTAACCGAAGCTTTTATTTTAAACACAGGTATGCAAATAACATTTTCGCTTATACTGGGTTTACATACAGAGCGCATTAAGGTAATAAAGAAAACAAGCAAGCAAGAACGGGTTAAAACTTAAAAAAAATCAAGAGGTTCTAGTAGAGTAGGTATGCAGTCCCCTGAGTTAAAAATGGGTTATTCAAATGATTTTAGTTACCCATGTCGCCCTTCATGAGCCTTGTTACATGGGTTTTCTGTCATGTGTTTATATAGGGCTGTGCTTCAGTTTTGAAAATAATTTTTCTTTGCTAATCTTAAACTGTTGTACGGTTTATTGGATGGTCCTTTAATTATTATTAGTGTATAGATCATTTCCCACTGATTTAAACCATAATTTCTAAAGCGTCTTTTGATCGTCAAGTGGTTCAACTGGTTAAATTTTGTTTGCCTATCAGATGAGGCCCAGTTTGTCTTTTGACAGGCCTTGTGCTTAAATGTGTGTTACCAGTGAGGACTCATGATTCGAAAACTATAACTCTAACGGGGCACAATGTCGATAAACTGCAAGTATGATAGATGGAGAGCAATGGAGAGAACAATTCTAAAAATCACCAGAAGAGATCGAATAAGAAAAGAAGAAATATGTTGAAGATCAAACAAGAGCAGAGATCAAGTTATTAACAATACCATTGAAATGTATCTACGTCCCCTTGTGTTAAAGAAAGCAAAAAGGTAAAGAAATATACTTCTAAGGATTGATGATACTTTTTCTGTTATTTGACCGGGTTATAAACTTGTCTTTGAAGTTTTACAAGCGACAATGTTTCTTCCAAAGTGAGAAGCGTTATGGCTGTTATGCACAACAAATACGTGCATGCATACATTCTTTCTGGGGCCAACGCCTGGCCCAACACCAGAAATTGTAAATTTCTTCTATTTTATCAATCAACACGTTCAAACTATATATTTCGAACTATGAGCAAGCCTTTTCTTTATTTTTCTTAAAATTACATAAAGCATTTTGTGAGTTGACACCGGTTAACTATTAAACTAATACCATCAAAGTATTCAAGATTCGTAATTAATATCTGCATCGCTTCATCGATAGGATTTCAATTTGGCTATAGCATCGGGATCTTCATTCTTGTCTTTTAGCATATAAGAATTTCCTTCGTCCTTCTATGTACCACAGTGTCTCATCATACGATCGAGGTAGAACTTCTGCAACTGTATCAGGTGCCTTAAAAGTATAACTAAACACATTGGATGTGACTTGTTTGCCTGTTTTCGAATCCAAAGTATCGGCTATGGTCATTATTTGTATGTAATTTTTGTCCGTGTACACAACATGAGCGGTCATTTTTAAAAATGAAGATACATCGACTGGCTTTTGAAATCTTATATCACAAATGGTTTCTAGCTTGGGACGGGTGCCACAATACAATGACGCACAGACCCAAGAAATTTCTAAAGCATTCCGCATAAGAAAACCACCGAAAACTTTGTTGTGAGCATTCCGATTTTCCGGAAACGATGCAATAGTCGACACTACCGAAGTGTCACCCATCCAGCGTGCATTTGGTGGTAATTTTCGACAATTCAATTCCATTGTGTCTGTTTCAGTGGTTCTTATGAATAATTCATGCATAAGCTTTTGTTCCTCTGTATTAGGTTCGACTTTAAGCAACGATATTTCTTGCAACTGTTTTCGTCGTTCTTTTCGTGATTCTCCACCTGATAAAATCAATTGTTCATTTTCGTTTGCCGGTACTAGGGGATTCACTGGTGCTGCTTTCGTATTTGTTGCATTCCTGGCTGCCATTAGAAACAGGGCCCTGGTTATCTTTTTGTATTCACCTTCATCCAGTTGTTCCAGCCATACAACAATCTCCATTGAACTTTTATCCACCCAAGATACATGGCCGGATAGCCGTATGTCATAATTCGCTTTAGGCGTAAAGTCTGTAAAATCAATTTTATCCACCAGAATCGTGACAAAAGTGTAGGGTAAGGGTACCGATGGATCTAATGTAGGGATTTTCAAATGCTGATGGCACACCCAAACTGTAAAAGACAAACAGAATACATATACTAATAGGTGACAAAGTTTAAAAAAAAAAAGTACAAACCAGCAAAAATGTCCATATCTTCCATAAGTCTACCCAGACGTACATGACCTAAGACTGCTACATACTTATCTTGAAGGTTTCTGCTCTGACTCAAGGGAATAATAGCAGACGTAAAGGAATTTTGCATGGATCTTGATGGTAGGTCTTCCAATTTTGGCTCATGTTGAAGCAAGTGATCCCTTGACTTGGGTGTAAGAACATATCCAGTGTCAAGACCAAGCCTATCCATCATTTTGAATTTAACTGCAAGCAGAAATAATTGTTATTAGTTATTTAGCGTCTAACCATACAAATAAACAATGAAAACATGTTATTAGCATGAGTTAGCAAGCTTTGTTATCTTCTCCTCTGCCAACGGTCGTTAACTGATCTGATTAGACTGATGGGAAGAGGTTTACGATACGATTTATAATTCATACTTTCGCTCATAGTTTCAGTGACTCCCTTTGAACGCTCAAAGTCTGCATTGCATCGTTTAGATCTAGAAGATTAAAGGAGAATCAAGATGTATGTAAATGATGGTGTACCTATGATATGACTTACATGTTTGGTAACACACGTAGCCCATTGCGTAGAAATTTCGAACTTTCTACAACGGCTGCTCTTAAAAAACTCATTATTTATAATTTTATTTTTGGGAGTGTTATAAAATACCACTGACTTCGTTTCCTTTTCTACTCGGTGAATAAGTCGGAAGTTGCAAATGCCATCGGAAAGATGTGTGTACATAAATTTACCGAAGCTTTTAAACACTGGCTGTCAGCTGTCTGTATTTGCAAATGACGTCATCGGTTCTACTAGGTTTATTTGTATGGAAACAGAACGCGTTCAGGCGATGAAGAAAACAAGCTCCCAAAAACGTTAAAACTCAAAAAAAAAAAATCATAAGTGGTTTTGAAGGGGATCTCTTTGAATATGTTTGGAAACAATACTTTATACGCCAGAGAGATTGTCCTGAGTTAAAAATTGATTATTTAAATGATTTAACTTACCCAGGTCGCCCGTTTAGAAGAATCGCTGGAAATTTGATTGGTAGGTCATGGAATCTGTTTAAGCTATGGGAGAGCATGACGGCGCTCTAGTGCACCAGAAGGGGCTAATCTCAGGGTCCCAGTGATGTAGAGACAAAGCCTTTCTTTGAACCTTGGTCATTATATTAAGATATGACCTTTTATCGAGTACAGTCCACCATACTATAGCTTCATAAAGAAGTATGGGTCTGACTGCCTGGCAGTTATAGAGAAAGTAGAATAGGGTTTCCTTTTCGTGTGAATTGTTGCAACGGCGGAAGTGGGGGTTAAACGGAATGCCTTACTTGGCAGCGTGTGGATCGATTGGTCAGTGGTCCGTGCTAATTGCTGTCTCGGTGTGGGTTATTTTAATTAAGTCCATATCTGTCTGAATATGGCACAGGTTTCTAGACCACCACCTAGAGTTGGTAATAGAGAGAAAGTGTTGGAAAGGTTTAGGATTCCTATGTAGTTTATGGTAGTGGAGATGACGCTTAGTAGGTTAGGTTATGTTGAAGTGGCTGCCAGCACACATAGACTAGTGATAATTCCATAATACCTACTCTTTAAACCAATTGGAGCTTTTTGTGAAGCGAAGTCGCTTAAGTCGTTAAAGTAGAATTCCCCTAAATGGAGCCTTCTTTTACGGGAGAGAGCTGGGCAGTTACAAAGAAAGTGGGGAATTGTTTCATCCTCCTCTTCGTCCATGCAGCTTCTGTAGAAATCGTTTGAATGGACGCCTAGCCTTGTTGCATGCTTGCCTATTAGACAGTGTCCCGTGATGACACTTATTTCGGATCTGATATGCGATCTGTTGAGAGAAATTAGATTCTTAGAGTGTTTTAGATCCAGCCGTGGCCAAATCCGCTTTGTCGCTAGACAGGTTACACCATTTGTTCACCTAGAATTTGTTTTCTCGATAGCATCCAGCTTGAGTTTCAGTTTACATGTAGCCGATACCGATTTCCCAATGTGTCTCTTTATGTGAGTACGAGTACGGTTGTTCCATATCTGACGAGTTCATCAGCCTTACAGTTCCCTGGAATATCTCTATACCCCGGCACCCAACAAAGGTGAATATTGAACTGCTCCGCCATCTCTATAAGAGATGATCGGCAATCTAGAGGATAAGTATCTTGCAGGCCTCTCTGATCGCTAGTATCTCCACCTGAAACACATTCGAAGAGCCTGGAAAGCGGTACGATTTGGATATGTTCAGTTCCGTTTAGACACCTGCTCCAACGTCACACTTTATCTTGGAGCCGTCGGTGAAGATCAATACGTGGTATTTCGAGAGAGAGAGAGATCATCTCATACTATCGAGACAAAAAAATACTAGATCTTCAATACAAAAAGTCACATACAAATCTGTTTATTAAGATAAATATATTTTATTTCGATTCTTTTTTTTTACAAAATAAGTAGCAATACAGAATTAAATCTCTTAGATTTCTTATGAATTCATCATAACACAATCAATTGTTTGAAACTGTAATGTTAACAATAACAAGATGATATAAAATACACTTTTAGTGTTTGTTTGTAGTTTGTCTTTAAGAAATAAACAATTTTTATCGACATTAAAGCACATTTCGTTTGAATCCTTGTTGTATCGAACGTTTTGCATTCGTCAGTCAAGGAACTGTTGATTTGTTTGTATTTTATTTTTATTGTAGAGGTACTTATACGATTGAGATTGTAGTTTATATATAGAAAATTGGCACAAAAAGAAAAATTAAATCGGATGTCCCCAAAAATCTTGAGTGTAAAATATATCGTTTACTAGAAATAAGGATGGAATTTGGACACGTAGGAGACAAAAAAAAAAAAAAAATATTAAAAAAAAACACAAAACAAAACCTTTTTAATTTAATTAAATGTCATTCAGCAGTAGAAGAATTTTTTCCGTAACTTATAATTAGCCTGAAGCCTCTCAGGTAATGGTTGTATGTTATTTGTTATACTCGCTCTTGTTAGCTGGAAAGAATAGAAAATTTTGAATTATTTTTGATGAATGGATTGATGGAGAAGCGTTGAATCAACTTGAAAAGAAAAAAACTAACTACTAAGGTTAATATTAAGTACTTAAGCTTTAGAAATCGTTTCTGTCATATCCATAGTTTAATTATTAGGTATTACCAGTGGAATCGTCATTTTCCAAATTATAGCAGCGTGTTACAATCGCCGAAGCCTCACGAGAACTATCACAACAGACACACCCAAGAAGTTACATCGACATTAACATAGATAGTCTAGCAGCCATCAAAGCCATCACATCCACAACAATCAGATCCAGATCCAGAGCCGTGAAACGCTGCCACAATCAGCTCAGGGCACTCAACGCCAATCACAACGTTACACTCATTTGGGTCCCGAGACACAAGGGCTTCCATGTGAAATAAAAGGCGGATAAGCTCCCACGAATGGGTTCTGAGATGGATTTGACAATGGCCGATGAGTCAAAAAACTTTAACTTAAAAAGTCCAGTATCACCGCGAACATGCCGCACCTCTAGAATTCTCTGGACAGAACTTAACAAGAGAAAAACAAAAGAGATCATCGCGCTCAATAAAAGTCACCTATCACTTCTAATAAGTCTTATACCTAACAGGTCACTACCTGCTAGCGCCTCAACCAAAGAGAATGCGATTGAGCACTACGGACCTATACAGAGGATGTGGCGACGTAAACGCGAAGGACACATTCCACCTCGAATGCGAATGCCCAAGCCATAGCAGAAACAGGATTCAACCCTTGGAGAACATTTCTTTAATGATCTGGGCGAACTGTCAAACAAGCCACCGAGAGCCAACTTACAATTCCTTCGGAACTCGGGCTGATTCAGGGAGGTCAATTGATACTAGTTTTCTATTTATTTTTGGTACACCACACTACACCGGGGAACACGACGCTGACCAATCTAAAAGCCTTGAGAACGATTCCCGCCATAAATTATACGGAATCTGGTCTTACACCGACAGAATGCAATAAATAATAACGTAGGGAAATGTAACCGAACTAGTAGATAACTTAGTCCACAGCAACCATCAGTATTATCAACAAAGAACGATAGGTTAAGGTTGGCTTCTTACAGACAACAGAAGCAGCGTTAGCTGGATTGAGAATTTCCTATCCGAATCTGACTGGTGCAAGAAGTCTTTAGCTTCCGTGGTATGCTATATTTATAGTTCTATTCACTAGAGACTAGAGCAAACAGAGCGGTCATTTTAAATCATTGGAATACAAAATATATGACATTCTTATGACATCAAGCTGATGGTTTATCAGACTTCTGCAATCTGTATACATACATCAAAAGCGCACAAGTACGCAGCAGTGTTTATGAAAGAATTGAATATGCACTTACTTTCATTATCATTGACTTAATTAAACTCCGACGTGTTTAAAGATTACTTTCTGCTTTAAATGCGAATGATTTTAGTTCTGTTTTCTCCAATACAATAGTCAATTCTCTTTCTTGCTTGTATGTAGGAGTATAATAGACTTTGCCCAATTGGATATGACAATAAATTTGTTTACGTTTCTTAAAACTTCACTTACCGCTCTCCGATTTAGATTTTCAGAGAAAATACCATGCTTAGGAATTGTTCATAATGAATCGTTATTACTCCATCCATGTCAGTATCGTGCTGTCTGAATGCAGATGTGAGAGTCTAGAGACGAAAAAAAAAAACCCAAACCAAGGGTAAAAGAAAAAAAAAAAACACATCATGACTTGTTTTCTAGGAAAGATGACTCACGCCTGCGTGCAGATCAATTACTTACATATAAAACAATACAGCACTGAATAAAGTCGTCAAATAATATTGTTCCACGCCCGAATCGATCAAACTTTCTAATCAGCATATCAACCAGCCCGTCCGATAGTCGATATCCAAATGTGGTTAGCGCTGTTTTCAACTCAGTTCTATCAATGTTTCCGGAATTATCTCTGTCAAAGGATCGGAAGCAATTTTGCCAGTCTGTTACATATTTCCATAGGGCACCAAAGTCTTGGAATGAAACTGTACCACGATTTTCACGATCAAACATTCCAATCATCAGGCGAACAGTTTCGGGATTGAAAGGACTCCAGGTGCCATTCGAGAGAGCCACCTGAAGTTCATCGGCTGATATATGTCCACTGCGATCTTTGTCCACTCTAAAAGTTTATTAAATATATATAAAATATCATTTCGGTTGAAAATTTGATATTATTTAAACATATTAATGCGACTTACCTTTGGAAAACATCCCATAGAAATTGTTGGTCAGGCATTGTCGATTGTTGATACGCCATTTTATTTCAAATAAATAAAATCGAACACTGATGAAATCAGACGTCAAAGTCATATGCCAAAATTAATGGGGGGTGTTACCATTCACCACTCGATAAAGTAAAATAATGAACGTGTTCAGCAACAACATTGTGGAAATATATCGGTAGGAAGCTTGTTGTTTTTAACACAAATAAACATGCATTTGTTTTTCATTCGTTGTGCAATATTAGTTATTATATTAAAATATTGGGGCTGTCTGTTAAATATGCATTTCGAAGAATATATTGATTCTCTTTTTTCAATCTTTTCGTCACATCACAAAAAATATGTACAAATAAATAGGCTTGCTTTTCGCAACCGTTCCATATGCATGAATGGAAATAACAGCATTAAATAAGAGCTACTTAGATTAGAAAAGCCTCTTTTTATTAGAAAATGTCATGGTACAATTGAACACATTCAAATTAAAAGTTTAAGTTTGGTCTCACTTTCGTTTAGTACAAAATACAGAAATATGTTGACATCTGTCAAAATTTGACTCGCCCACCCTCTTTGGCCGGCTTTGATTCAACTTTTTTTTTTTTGCAAAAAGATTTTATCTTTGCAATCGTGTTCACTATCCACTGTCCATTGCGTAAAATTAATTCTATTAAAAGAAACATTACAATATGGAAACTGAATTGGACATTATAGAGTCCTTAACTGCAATTGGATATCGTGGTAAATGTCTTGAAAACGATATTCTTACGGAAGCACTTAAGATCGGTGTAAAGTCGGAAGAATTTCGCGAAGTTGTCGGTTGGGTGGCCTATGAATTGCATGTGTTGCGAAAAACCGATGAGAAAGTAGATAAGGATACAGATTTCAATGAATTCTCTATGGAATTGTCTGCGATGTTGAAAGAGTTGGGTTGTCCATTTAAGAAATTCGTAGATGGACCACTTTCCAGTCGGTTTCAGTCGAAACAAGCTCGAATACAATTACTGGAGTACCTTATCACCGAACTTATGACGACCAAGATGTGTCTTAAGCAGAAACCACTGCAGGATGATTCATATGTTATACCAAAATTCGAGACAGATACAGCGCGTGCATTGGAAACGATATCGAAGGATCTTGGTTTGGGAAAACCACCGGAAAACATCGCACCGAGGGCATTATGTGACAAACTCAACTTTAAACTTGAGGAAGCGAAACGGAATACAAATAAATTGCTTATAGGAGATTCGTTAATGAATTCGGATAAACAGTTGAGTGAGGCACAATGGAAAAAGTTAGAGACCATACAAAAGAGTCTCGATGAGGAGTACAATCTAAGGCGGCAGGTTCTGCTTACACGATTGGAGGTGACGGTGCAGTCATTTCAGTGGTCTGATCGAATGAAAGGAAGTGAGAGTGTCATTGCCAATCAGTATCAAAACAAGATGAAAGAACTGGATAAGTGTCGTTTCAGTGGAGCTGATACTGATATCGTTGCTCTATTAGCGGCTCGAAGTGACTTGGCTATCATTGAAAAGACTAGCAGCGCCAATGTGCGAAAGAACACGGCAACAAAGATACAGAAGCATGTCATAGGCGGTGTACCGGACCGAGGTGGTAGGGCTAATGAGCATGCACCCCCGCCACCCGAAATGCCATCCTGGCAGACGCAACGTTCATCTGGGCCACCAGGTGGTGGAAGAGGTGGTTTTGGTGGCGGTTTCCGTGGTGGACGCGGTGGAGGCCGTGGTGGTAGTGGAGGAGGTGGTGGTGGTGGTGGTAACTGGCAGCCACAGCAGCAGTATCAAGGAGGAAACAACAATAGCGGAGGAGGTGGCAACTACCAGTCATCAAATCAAAGAGGTGGTGGCAACTACCAGCAATCCAATCAGGGAGGAGGAGGGGGAGGCAACTTCCCGCAATCGAATCAGGGAAGTAACTGGTTAGCTGGTAGTGGTCGCGTGCAAGGTTCCGGCTGGCAACCGAAGACCTCACTCAACGATCAATCGAATAATTTCAATAATTCGTATGGAGACAACAGATCTGGGCGGCGCAGCTTCTCAAGTGGTTCGGACTCATACCAGGGTCAACAGCAAGATTCATACGGTGGCCAGCAGCAAAATAACAGAGGTGGCGGAAACTACCAAAGGGGAAGATCTAACTACAACCGTGGCGGTGGCGGTGGCGGAGGAGGTTATAGAAACAATTAGACTGTTAATCAATAAGAAAAAACTATGATCTTATGTTGTTCTAGAATTACAAAGCGAGGATGTAATTGCAGAGCTTCTTCGCCATTATCCATTAATTTGAATCTATGTACTACAATGTTCTTCGAATAGCGACAAAAATAAATTAAATAACAAACATGCATCTCAATGTTGTTGTTTGGTTTCACTTCTCTTAGCTGGCCTTTTAGGGTCATACCTTGCTACTTTGGGGTCCTGAGGTTCTGTGAAAGATTTTTGATAGCGTCTTCAACCGCCTCTGCAGGATCATGGCTGAGATTGACTAAAGCAAGGTCACCTATTACCAGCTTATAACTTTTGACTAGTTTTCCCGAATCCGGGAAATAACTTTTTCGATATAGGTACCAAAGCGCATACTCTTCATCATTTGTCCATTGAATCCTTTGTATCTTACACTGCAAGAAAATATGTAAATTCTAGAGTGCATGCATTCGTGTCGCAAAATTAGGCAAGATAGAATCAACAGCTACAAAGTGTTGTTGCAAAACTATGATTATAAATTCAAAGCAAAACTTGATCCAGCAAAGTAATTTAAACTCGTTACACACAATCTATAGGGAAATTTCTCTAACGTGCAACTAGTTTATGGAATTTCGTAAGAAATTTTCTACCAACCGAAAAGATAAGCAATCTTCTTACCAAAGGCCATCAATTAGAAAAAAGCAACATTTTTATCCGCAGTTTAAATTTTTCCACCAAGACTACCTACAATGAATAACTATTATCCAACACGTTAGGTTTAAGCTCATCTACCTAAGTTAGTTGGTCAATTTGAAATAAAAGGAAAAGTGTCACGTAACAAGACTATAAACAACTAGTGTATATCACGTTCAAAGTCACACGTTGAATCATCCTTAAATAGGGAAAAAAAATACAAAATTTAAATGAGAAATGAGATTCTTTATTGCAGATATGCCCATCCAACGATTCCATATTGTATTCAGCTGAAGTTCTTTATTTTATTATTTTATTTCCCTAGGTTAAACCTAAACCATGTGTGAAAACTTTCGCCTCTGGCGTTAAGTTTCTGACCAAGTGCGGCTTGTCTCGAGATTGATTTCAGTCTTTTGGTAAAGTGGTTTGAGCTTCTCACAATGATGGTTATACGAGCGGACAGCCATCAACTACAAGACAATATAAATCGTTTAGTGATTTCTATTATTCTATTATTTGAGATACAATTTGTTTATTGCAATGGTAATTGTTTATTTATTTTTTATTATTACTTTGAAAAAACATTATTTAAACGGGATGTGTTCAGTGAAACTGAAAGTGTTGTTTCGTTGTAACATACACTTTTTGCAAGTGCTTATTTGTTTACATTCTTATCCCACTGATGTAGGAAGTCTATGAATAGTTTTATCACATTCTTAGAATTTATATTCCAAATATTTTATAAGTAAATTGTAAAGATTGTAAACGGAGATTATTTTAATTCTTTTGTAAATTTGAATTTGAGTTTTCACTTACATTTATGTAAATTGTTGATAATCTTGAGTATCGCTGAGTCATTTGAAGTACGCCTCAAAATAAATGCGTCTGAATTGAACACAATTGACGATTGCTGGGTCTGACCAAAGCTGCAGCAACACAACAGACGTGTCCAGTTCTAGATGCATGACCATGGACAGGGCTTAGGCAACAGAAAAGATAGAGTTCAGAACTGGATAAGGAATTATGCTTCTCTTCTTAGCCAACAAAACAAGCGATCGGCAAGAGTTTGAACTTTAGAGCGGAGCCTGTTTATTACAATAGATGGCGCGTAGATCATTTGCTGATGGTGGATTTCGTAGATTAATTGGGTTCTTACTTACTTAGGGTGGCGCTATAGTCCAGGGGGGTGGACTCGAGCTCGATCTTTAGCTAGCTGCATCCAGTTGATTGAGGTCTCCTTCCAATTTCGTGCGTCACGTAAGTCACAGTTGTTTTTTTACCGTGCGGGGGTGGATTCGAAGATTTTCCAGGCCGTAGCATTGGTGTCTATCCGCTCCACATAACCCAGTCACCTTCATTCTTTTGGCTAAGTGGATGCCTGCACAGTTCGGGATTGTATCTTCTCCATCCGATTTGGTGTCTGCTGTTTCAAAATATATTAATAATATTAAAATTTTCTTCCTCACAGACGGATACATAAGATCAGCTAAATCTCTGGACTACTCCAACCATGTAAACCAAGAGTTAAACAAATACGATGGAGATTTTGCAAGCCATCCTTGTAAACGTGAATGTATACCAGGACTGCATATGACTTGTTTTTATAAATTAGTAGTTCATTTCTACGAAACAATGGGTCCAGAGTGTCGGCGCTGTGTATACGACAAAAGAAGGTGTATCCAAGAAAACTGTCTCTATGCGGATGGCGTCAACTCTGCAGTTGTAGCTGTAAACAAGATGCTTCCGGGACCTCCGATTGAAGTGTGTGAAAATGACACAATCATTGCAGACGTTGTGAATAAACTGACAGAGGCTACAACAATGCATTGGCATGGTATACACATGAGTGAAACTCCCGATATGGATGGAGCACCATTTATTACACAATATCCCATTCATCCTGGAGAGACGTTTCGATATAAATTCACAGCCGATCGTAGTGGCACTATTTGGTATCACAGTCATAGTCATTGGCAAAGAGGCCTGGGAGCTGCTGGAAGTTTCATAATTCGTCAACCGAGGATTTTCGACTTGCACAATGACTTGTATGACTTTGATTTAACCGAGCATATAATTATGATCCAGGATGTTGTGTATAACTACAATTTTGATCGGCTTTCGAATATTTTGATAAACGGAAAAGGAAGAAACCATATATCCAGCAATGAGGATAGCTTCCGATATGAGCAATTCGATGTTGTGCGGGGCCATCGATATCGTTTTCGTGTCATCTTCAACGGTGTATTTAACTGTCCCATCGAGTTCTCCATTGACAATCACCGACTGTTAATCATAAGCACTGATGGCAATGACATTGAACCAGTAGTGGCTTCGTCATTTTTCATGACATCAGCAGAGAGATTCGATTTCGTCCTTCATGCCGATCGATATACACAAAATTACTGGGTACGAGTTCGAGGATACACCAATTGCAGTATCGACAACCTCTATCAAGGAGCAATTCTTCATTATCGTGGAGCTAACACATTGAACAATGAGCCATTTGAACGGCTGAGCTATGACTACAAATTGACAGGTGTCAAAGTAAATCCACTTGATTATGATGATGAAAACAGTGTTCCCATAACCGAACTGAGATCTTTGTACCCAGTTGAATGGCATGAATCAATACGGTTTCAAAGGTTCTATTCAAATTTTGGTTTTCATAATGGAGACGACGGTTTTCAATTGCAAATCGATAATATAACATATGAAACGCCTGGTCTATCGTTGCTGCAATCCAGATATTTATTTGATAGTTCCCTGTTTTGTAATAAGACTACGTTAGCTGAAGCTGGAAGAGATTGTTCTCGAGAGACTTGTCGATGTGTAAATGTATTGTCACTGCCAGCCTATGCTCCAATCGAGTTTATAGTTGTCAACTTCATGAGTGGAACACATCCATTTCATATACACGGGTATACTTTCAGAGTTGTTGGTCAAGGGATACTTCATCAAGAAGATCTATGGAGGGTAAAGTTAATTGAATATTTTTTCAAAAACAAATCTTTTGAGTTTTCATATTACAGGTCGAGGAATTTGACAGATATGGTATATTGAGTAGGAACCACTATCATCCAGTTGAAAAGGATTCAGTTCAGGTTCCTGGTTTTGGTTACGTAATTATTAGATTTTTGAGTAACAATCCTGGATATTGGATGTATCATTGTCATATTGAAAACCATTCGATTCTTGGCATGATGGCTGTACTTAAGATTGGCGAGACAACACAAATGAAGAAAGCAAGACCTAAACTTAAGTGTTAAACTATCAAAGCATGAGGTTACGTTAGTGTAAGCGACATGCTGGTATTGTTTTCATATTTTATTAATTTTCCTGTTAATTTATTTATTTATTTGAGAATAAAATGTATTTTAATAAATATATAAAAAAACGTAACATAAATTTTAGGCATTTTACAGGTTTTAAGATACATACATATGTGTGGTAGTCTAATAAGGGTATCAGAAAATCGAGTAACTCGATTCAGTAGCCCGAATTTTCGGAGTTATGAACGACAAAGTAGGACCTTGCCTTGAAACGCACAAGTTGTTTTATTCTAGATTTTAACGTACAAGTTCGACATTTTCGGCCGAACGTCTCTTTGTTTCTTTTTTATCAGCCTTGACTCCAAAAATTATGCCTTTCTGTTCTCATAACGAAAGGCATATAAATAATCTATATAGGTTGACCATTGATGTTAATCTTATGTAATTCATGTGTTTTCAATTGCTATACAGCACTGTGGATACCTTGAATCGATATTATCTACGATGTTGATAGTGGAGGCTCTTTAAAGTTAGTGGCTACCTTTTAAATATTGCGACATAAAAATATCACTGTAACCCATAGAGGATCAAGGTCTAACTTCTCGGGGTTGTTTTTTCGTTACATGTAGAGAATTGTTTTACTGGGATTCGCTATTCAGTCAGCTTCCTCAGTACTTCAACGCACTAACATCTTTGATGGCAACTGTGTCCGTGTTATAGTTAGACATCCCTTCACAGAGGAATGGAAGATCGGAATCACCGATAACTCCGGTACAACAACAACTATCTATACGAAAGGGTCCTAAATGGACCAATCTTGTCCAGCGGTAGTGTCCCCTGAAAAATCCAATTTATTCGTGCAATGGTGAGTGGAGGAGGAGATACCACGACGAATTGTACAGCGACATCGACTTAGCCAAGAGAGTGAAGGTCCACTGAGGTGGCTGGGTAATGTAGAGCGGATGGACAACCAATGCTCCGGTCCGAAAAATCTTCGAATCCGCCCCCGAGGGACAGAGCAGTAGAGGAAGATCACGATTCAGGTGGCGCACGCAAGTTGAAGGGGATCTCAACCAACTTAGCGTGCGAAACTGGAGGCAGCTACCTAAAGATCGAGCTGGCTGGAGACGCTTGTTGGTTGAGGCCCAGGTCCACCCCGGGCTTTAGCGCCACCTTAACTAAGTAACTAAGTAATGGGAATACGGCTTCACGACTCATTGGACAAACATGCACTCGTCTTCCAAGCGGTGATATTATGATTATGATTAGCTGCTTATTATATGGAGGAAAAAAGGTATCTGCTTCTGTAACGACAGTCAGACTGCGCTCAAGACCTTCGTCAGTCCTTTAACCACTTTCCAAATATAGTTACAGTCGGCTGATAGACTAAACTCACTAAATGTATTTTGGATGACAGTCGACAATGGGATATTAGGAAATAAGATTGCCGACAAGCTTACTGAACAAGGTGCAGAAGAGGAGTTTTCAGAGCCTCGTGAACCTACGATGTTTTTTTTTTATAATACCCGTACTTAGGGAAATTAGAGAAGAGACGAAGGAGGTACCGAAGCACGTTGGTTTTAAATGCATGTGGGTTTGCCCAGCATCCTTGGTTAGGGTTTTAGTGAATGCAGTCCCATAACTCTTCAGGATTCAGACAAACCAAAGGAAAATTAAAATTTCATTTATTTGTTACAAACTTTGTCACAGTTTGTGTTAGGAACACATTCGATCTTGTGACTTATTTTATAAATACATTCATCTTATCCTCACATATTTTCAAGCAATAATTTGGTCAACGATCTTGTAATAACCATTTGTTATCAAATTCCATTTCGATTCCTTTATTAAAATATAAATGAGAATCTAAAAGTAAAGCAACAAGTAATCAAAGTTTGTGGCTAAATTTAAACAAAAAAATATATAAATAAATAAAATAGGTAATCTTTCGTTCCTTATTATTTTTTTCTAAAAGAAAGCAAATTTAAATTGTATACACTCCTCATAAACATTTGAATAATATACATAATCAATTTTAAATTCTGGGATAACTATACGCATAATTAACTAACTCTCATCATGTTTTTTATTTCTTTGTAGAGCTATCTTTCAAATATTTACAATATCATAATGTATTCCGTATTCGCTAACACCGATGAAATTCTATAAATTGGCGAAGGCAAAATTTTACCCTAACAGTCTTGAACGTATTGAAGTCGCGGTAGGTTTTTCGATTCAAAATAAAGTTTGTGTTAAAAATTTTATAACGAAACATTGTCGTGTCGGATGTGATATTTAAACCTTAAACCGTTAATTAGATGAAAAATTTATTAAAAACAAAAAGGATGAAATTTAAAATAATTTCTATTGTTTTACTTGGATACATTAATCTAATTAATGGTATGCAATGCATATAGTGTTAGTGATAAGTTTGTTACACTATTTATCTCTAGATACATGTTATAAAATGAAGGTTAAACTTAATCTTAGTTTTTTTTTTTGTGATATTTTTCTTAAAATTATGATTGAATTTTATGTAGCTAATTGTGGGAAATTTGATATGCGATCATAAAAATTAGATGCGAGAAACTAAAACGGAAGGGTTTTATAGATAATGAAACTTAAACCTTCAGATTTATAATTCTTTATATACTTCAAGAATTTAAGCCGCGTGTTTGTGTACTTGATCTCTGTTTATTCCTAAATAAATTACAATTTACTAAGTGCGTTACTTTTCTTCTATCTTTCGCATTTCAAATAGAAATCAAAGTATGATCACTTCTCAAACATTACATAAAAGGATTTGTCCAAACCTAAGCTCACTCACATTTTTACTGTTTTTTTGTGAACAATTTTTTTAATTGAAACACTGTTTGGGAAGTGGTGGGGGATGCTTGCGAGAGTATGTGATAGTTTAGGAGTTTGTAAGTCGCTGTCGCAGAAAGCTACGGGCTATTGGCAGGTAGCACAATGTAAGAATCTTCTGGGTCGCTAGCTACAAAGGGCTGCCTTGAAATGAGGCAGCTGATGAGTTGACAAGTAAAGGATCTTTATTAGACTCCGATCAAGCTGATACTACGGCAAAAATCTCACTCTGTAACCTTAAACTGGAAATTGGGAGCAAAATTAAAATAACTGCTAACGATAGATGACATGCCCTCAGCTCTTGTGTTATAACTAGGAAACTATGGCCATTTTACAACAAAAAGAAATCCGAAAGAATCCTGCAAATGGATATAAAAAAAAAATAACAATCTTCCCGGGCATTGCATGCTGAACTACATGTAAGAAGACTGGGATTGATCACAGATGACCTATGCAGGGGATGTGGTGACGAAGAATTAGACAAGGACACTCCACACTTTCTTTGTCACTGTCCAGCACTGTGCCAAATAAGATTTAAGATTCTGGGAAGACAGCTTTTTCAGCATCTAGAAGAACTGTTCAAAAAGTCTGTGCTGGACATATACATTTATCAGCACCTCAGGCTGGCTTGATAGAACATAAGCTTATGGTTCCCAGTAAGGGGGCTGCATCCCCTACGGCATCACAATGGGTCTACAATTCTTCATTGACCTAAGTGTGACGGGAAAAGGACCTCCCTTCCCTGTCAACCCTCCTACCTAACCTTACCTAACCATGCGATAGTTTGGCATTTGTTCTCATTGAGCTGTAGCAATTTTTTTTTTGATATGATATGTGCCTGTAGATAGTAAAACAACATCAACTTCTTTGCCATCCACCAATGAGCATAGTGTTTGAGATTCACGAATTCTGTAAGATTAGTGGTTGTTGATGTACCCTTAAGAAAGCCGTATTAGTTGGGAGACTTGCAGTGAAAAAAACATTGTATCATAGACAATGCTTTCGAAGAACTTGGGTGTGCAAGAGAGTTGGATACTTTGTTATTACGACCGTTTTTACAATTTAAATAATGAAAGTTATACGTTTCTAAAAAGTATACTATGCGGTTAGACATTATTTACAAGTATTTTTATTATTATTGGTAAGGCGCGACTGCGACCTGAAAGATCTATTGTGCCTGGAGCCAATTAGACAATGAGGTCCTCTATCGTCCTAATAAAGTTGAGGATGTCCCCGCAGTCGAGGCATTAAGAATGTCCTTCGGTGTTAGGAATTCTTTGTGGAGACAGCGTTTCCTGACCCTGCAGACAGCCACACACTCACATAGTACGTGTTCTGCTTATTCGTCTTCCTCTAAGCAAAGTCTGCATTCAGATTCCTGAACTATTTTGAGTTTGTGTAAGTGATATCTGAGGCTGCAGTGACCGGTGAGGAAGCCGGCAAGCCTTCTGATATCGTCCCTTTTATGATTGAGGATGTTTTTTGTGGTTTTATTCAGGGGTCGGATGGCTCTTTTAGCCTGTCTAAGTCCCTGAATATGGTTCCAGTATGATAGAAGGTTCCGTTTTTCCCAGCTGTCCAGACTCATTCTGAACGTGGAAGTAGGGATGCCGCAGAAAGGTTCGGCACCTATATACCTTTCTGAAGAGCCTTTTCTAGCAAGTTAGTCTGCGATTTCATTGCCTTCAATGCCTCTGTGCCCTGGTACATTTACAAGTAGATCAATTTTAAAGATTTTTTTAAGAGAAAATGTATAATGTTTCTTCCTCAAGTGTCTGAGAGGAAAAATCTATAAAGGAATGTATGCGATGGCTTTTGTTTTATAATTAAGTAGCTAATAGCTTATTAACGTAATCTTTAGCATCTAATTTTTAATTTTTGTTGCACGTTTAATTATCACTAATTATTTATAATTAAAAAAAGATAATATATTATGGTGGCTCAAAATTTAAATGGTTTCTCCAAAGACGTGTGAATAAAACTTTGAACTTGAAAGACGTATGTATTTCCTAGTTGTCCCAAGATTGCCAGATGAAAAAATGAAAAAGAAGGACAATTTCTTCTAAAAGCAAATGAAATGGATCATATTTCTAAATGATTAACCTTTCTTGATACAAAAAATTGAGATTAGGCATACTTTTCAAAGCTACCTACATAGGTATGCCGTCACCTAGCTAGGGCAAGGTATCCCGAAACCAGCCAGTAGCTCTTGTTGGCGATTTTAAGACGCATCAGAGAGTAAAAATGTTTACGACTACACTTTGCAAGGATACACGAACTTGGTTCACCGCTGTTTTTTTTTAGATAGAAGGGACTATAATCTGGAGTCGTGAGTTCACACATTTGAACCTATACGAACCACAGTTCTTGGATCAGCGTTGTGTCATCTTTGTTGGCTAGTCGGAGACTAGAGGCTATGGAGTTTAATTCGGGTGAGGCGCAGCATAGGAGCTATAATTATCTACAGTTATCTTCATCACAGCATTGTTAGCCTCCTCACAGTCTGACTTCCAAAGGCTATTAGGATCCACCATCTTTGGGTCTGACGAAGGACGAAAACTGTTTGAAGGCGCTTCCATCTCGGTTATTGAGAACGTAGAGCCATCAGTTACTAAAAATATAGGTTCAGCAACAGTGGATGTAGGTATGGTGGCATTGGCTGAACTAGAACCCGCAGTGTTAGGATCTTTTTTTCTATTCCTTGGGGGGTATAGTTCAAGACGTAGCTGATAACCCTGTCGACTGTCAGCAAAAGAGGCAGAGGTTTTTGTTAGCGATGATACATGCGCATCTGAAACCCTCTTTAGGCTCTTCCAGATTTCCGATCCTCCAGTTATAAGTTGGGAGCAACAAATTACTGAGTTTTAGGACCCTGAGGATCTTCTTGAAATCTAAAAGTTCAGCTGAGATTCAGGAACGCGTTCTTGGTCGATTTAAGATCCTGATTCCTCGATGATCATCCAGTATTTCACTAAAGTGTCTTTGGGTGGTCGTTACCTTTGGCCAACTATGTGGAGTTTTCTTGTGATCTTTGTCTAAAAATAACTTAAATCCGCTCCAATTTATTCCATTTCTTCCCGTTAGGATCGATTTAGCATTTCTTTTGTCGTAAATTTTCTGTTTTATCTACTCGTATCTGCTTTGAATTAATTAGTTTTTCGCGAATCAAGTGGATAGACAAAAGGGGGCAGGTAAATCTAAATACATCTTAACTATTTTTGGAGCTAATTTGAATGTTCTTGTTGCCAATGCTATAATCGATGCGGGCGCTGGTGGAACGAACCAACGAAAAGAAATAATATTTCATTTAATTGGATTAGCATAACATTATGTATAATCATTCGTTCGATTTTGAATTGATTTAATTGATCTTTTCAAAGATCAGTGACCTCACATTAAATGACGATAGGGCTTGAAAACGTCACAAATTATATTACAATGAACTGTTATGAATTTTTGAATAATTTAAATTTTCTTCCCTTTTAGGTCATATGCCAGTGTCAATTGCTGCTGCACCATGGTATTCAGATGTGTACAATTTGTACAATGAAAATGATCTCCGTTCCTATGTGTACAACGATGACCATCCATGCAAACGGGAGTGTCATATCGGCCAAGAAATGACGTGTTACTATGAATTCGTTGTACACTACTATGAAATTGCAAGTAGATTATGTGCGTTATACAACGACGATCCCGCAAAGGGATGCATCCTTAGTGATGGTACTGCGACTGGTATTATGGCAGTGAATCGTCAAATTGCTGGACCAAGTATTGAGGTGTGCGAAAACGATACAATTGTTGTTGATGTTCTGAATAATCTCCGTGAGGGAACTATTGTCCATTGGCATGGCCTGTTCATGAAGGATACACCACATATGGACGGAGCGCCTTACACCACTCAGTATCCCATCGATCCGGGTGAGAGTTTTCGTTACTACTTCTATGCTAAGCAGCATGGTTCATACTGGTGGCACAGTCACATGAATTTCCAACGGTCCTATGGCGTTGGAGGACCATTTATTATACGACAGCCGGCGGAGTTGAATCCTCATGCTCATCTGTATGACCACGATTTATCGGAACACACTGTATACCTACAGGACTGGTTTTTCAACTATACCATAGCTACCCCAACAAATATTCTGATCAATGGAAAAGGACACAACAACCAAACACAGTTCCTGAAGAAACCACAGAATGAGTTAATTAACTATGAGAGGTTTAATGTCGTTCAAGGAGAGAGATACCGTTTTCGAATTATCTACAATGGCAACTCCAACTGTCCTGTGCAACTATCTATTGACAACCATTTGTTGCAAGTGATTGCAAGCGATGGAACTAGCGTTGAGCCTGTATCGGTTAAGAGTATAGTTTTGTTAGCAGCCGAGCGTTATGACTTTGTCTTGTATGCTTCTGAGCCAGTTGACAATTATTGGTTACGAGTGAAAGGTCTTGGTTTTTGTGAGGCCAGTGAACTCCATCAAGCTGCTGTTATTCACTATGATACAGCAACAAAGTACGGTTTACCGAAGAAAAAACTATCATTTGGATATGAAGTGAAAGGACTTCAATTGAATCCCCTCGATGTAGGACCATCCGATGATCCCAACCAATTGACTATGATTGAATTGAATGCTCTGAGATACACAGAATGGGAAACAAATGCAAAATTTTACACTTACTACACCAAATTAGGGCTCTTTAATAGGGATGGATTCTTTGGCTTTCAAATGGATGACATATACTTTGAAATGCCTCCGCTGTCGTTATTACAGACCCGTTTCCTAGACATCGAACCATTATTTTGTAACAAGACATCACTACAGATGCAAGGGAAAGATTGTTTAACCGAACTATGCAGGTGTTTTAACGTCATACAAGTGCCGGCCTATAAGAATATCGAGTTTATCATTTATACCAATTTAGCAAGAGGTCATCCATTCCATCCGCATGGTATAGATTATCGCGTGGTCGGCATGGGTGTTCTTCCTCCAGCGGACATAAATAGGGTAAGTTAAACAAACATGGCTTAATGTTTGGTTTTGAGTTTTCTAAAGATATTCGTTGCAGATAGAAGAAATTGATAGAGCAACTCCACTCAAACGAAGATTGGACAGATCTCCGGCTATTAAGGACACAGTACAGGTGCCAGGCAATGGTTATACGATTATACGATTTTTTAGTGATAATCCTGGCTATTGGATGTTCCATTGTCATTTGGAAGTTCATTCGGACGATGGAATGATGTCGATTCTAAAAATTGGAGAAGATCACCAAATGGTGCCGACTCCAAGGAATAATTGTCAGGAAACTAAGAAATACGGAAAAGCTATGAAATAAACTGAAGAAAATAATGGTATCTTTCGTTTACTTGCTAGACATAAGATTGTGATTTCTCCCTAGAAACTTCTATGGAACACAAAATGTTCCACCAAGTCTGTTCCGCACGTACAAACAATAACATCCTTTAAATTTCATCTTTATTAGGTAAAGATGTCCATAAAAACATAAATTTTAAATTTAAACAACGCACACATTATGAGGCACATATTGAAATAAATCAAATATCTAGTCCTTCTTGCGCTGCCAGTATATTCTTGATTTTCATTAATAATTCCTTTTTCACAGCGTCTGGAACTATTGACCGAGCATTGGGTGTAACTTCCGCTATTAACTGCTCTATTTTGATGTTGCCACCATTTTCCTTTATTATATTGCGGCACATTAACTTGACCTGGTCCTTCCATCCACACTCAGCCAGACGATTGCATAGCAAATCCTTGAGCCTACAAAAAAATGCAAATAACAGTGAAAGTTATAAAAATAACTTATTTAATTTATTAAAAATATAATTACTTAGATCTATCGCCACTTAAAATCGTCGCTTGATCAACTGTTTTAGTTAAAGTCATTGAGGACATGCTCTTTATATTTTACCACACGAAATTAAACAAAAGAACGTAAACTAAATTAAAATGTTTACTATGCTTGTCATGGCTGTCAGCTGGTAAATGTCAAAAATACACTGTATTATCATTGAGAATAGGATCGGGGTACAGTTTGAACAGATTTTATTCGTAAAAGACAAATTTATTTGGGGGGGATAGAGCCACACACACATAGGTGTTGTTCAGTAAATCTGGTCCTTTAGTCCTTTATCGACTACAAGTCTTTTTGTGGATCCAGTAAAAGTCATTATGACCTAGCATCAGCAACACTTGTCTCCCACACCAATTTTTTAAGGGCACTTTTCAACTGTGTTCGTCATCTGAAGGCAGCTGAATTAATTCTGTTTAGTCGTCCTGTTCACTGAATCTATTCCAGAATCTCTCATCAAGCTTGCACGCAGAAGATTTTGATAACAACTGGATCACATCCATGATAAAAACTAGAATTATTCAGCCACAACACTCTATGAACACTTATCAAATCCGTAGACAGAGACACCCCGCAGGGTAGAGTCATATCACATTTTCTATGGCTCCTGGTCATCAATAATATCATTATAGAGTTTGATAACATTGGAATCAAGGCAGTCGCGTATGTGAACGACGTGGTTATTTCAGAGCTAGGTATGTTTCCCTCAGTGATTAGTGAACTCACGGAAAGGGGTCTGACTAGGCTAAACACTTGGGCTACAAGTTGTGAACTAAGCATTCATCCGAATAAAAACTGAACTTACGTTATTTACCACCGACTTCCAAGCTTCCACGTCTAAACAACGTGCTCCTAAACATCTTGTCTCTGGACCTGCACATCAAATACATCGTTCTGCGAGTGCAATTAGACTCAGTAAATCTGGGTTCTGGTCCGCGAAACCATATGGTCATAGCAATGCTCTTGATCTCTTGCCTGGGACCTTTGATCTCGATCATTACTCACTACTACCAAAATACTAAGTATAGGATGCGTTGCAGGAGGTGTCTTCTTAGCGAAACTTAACGCATCCAAATCGTACAAGAGAAGCCTACAAAATACTAAGTCCTAGCTCCGCCGTAAGAACACACAAGAAAAGGAAACCCTATTCCACTTTCTCTGTGACTGCCCGGCACTAGTCAAAACCAAACATCTCACACTTGTTCCTATCTAGATTAACAATGAAACTAGATTTTCTTTGTGTGTTAAGCCAGACTTCTCTGAGTTCTTGCAGAGAAAGAGCTTACCCGGTGGAAGGCTTCCCAAACATTTCGCTTTATCTGCGAATACCAGGCTCGTACCGCACAATTTAGGAGATTCGAGATGGGGGATTTTGTATTTCATGTAAAGAGAACTAACTCAGTTCTTTTTGGGGATTAACTCAAAAACCTTTTGAGAATGCTTAAAGAAAGCATTCTGTAAGAGTTCCCTGAGCATATTTAGGTATTTCCCTGACTATATATACCAACATCATCTGTGTACTCTACAATCCACATCTACAGCCTTCCTTTCCAAACCAAACTCCATAGAGATATCTTAAATTTCACTCAAAGCATCATACCACTACAGCTTCCACATCCCTCTGATACTGAAGCCGACACTCAATTTACCTGCATGCATTCTAGTAAAATTTAAGCGTCTGCGCCTTAACCTATCATTTCTCTAACTGTTGCTTATCAACAACTGCAAAAGCCATGCAAGTTTATATGAAATTTATGAGTGTATCCTTATTGCGCGCGATTCGAATATCGCATTCATTTACAATAGAAGGCAAAGCCATAACTGGATGACGTTTGGTAGTTGTCAAATCGATTATTTTACTGTGTCAAGCATCCTGGGTATTTTACACCCACTAAAACTGTTATTTATACATAAAATTAACATAAAATTATTAAAAACATTTCAATAAGTGTACGGCAATTACGAATTTAACTTATTTATAGCTAATTAAATGTTTTTACTATTACATTCATTAAATTTTGGATGCACCAACGATGTGTCTATCAAGTTAGGTTAGGTTTCAAGTTTCCATTTCCATTAATTATTTGTTTGTTTCGTTTGAGTGAAACGGTTATTATTTAGAAAAATGTCCGAACTAATACCGGAAAAGGGGGTTTGTCGAATTGAAATTGAAAGTACGGATAAGGACGACTTATGGCTCGAAGCCGAAAGTGATGTGGAATTGTATGAAATTATAAGTATAGACGACAGTGAGGGGGAAGAAGAAAAAAGGGATGAAAATAAAAATCGAGGACCAGGCGCTAAGAGAAAGAGCGATGAAGACGGACGAATGGCGTTAAGGTAAGCAATACATATACATACATACATCCTAATGTGAAAGAGCATTTTATACGTGAGGATATGAGTTTATTATGGATTGGCTTACAGCTTGGAGGATATCATTTGAATGGAATGGGAATTTTTTTGGTTTTGGTTTGTGTATAAGATATGCCATATATATATGGTATTTGGAGGGTGAAGAAGAAAGGTCAGGTATCTATCAACTTCTTGTTTTGAACACCACTGTCAATGCAATTTTTAAACTGTTTATCATGTTAAAAATACAGTCTTTCATTTGAGTTTGAATTATAAGAAAAAAACACACGACTAATGGATATTTATTCAATAAGATAATGGCCCAATAGATGGCGCTGGTGGTAACTTTATTTGGAATGTCATTTGAAGTGTTTATTCTACTGCACTGGAAAACTGTGACTTGGATAGTTCTCATCCTCATCCTTTGGTAAATGCAATTTTTGCTGAAAGCTTTGTCGTTTGCTGTGTTTCAATGCAAGTATTTGCAGTTCTCCCCTGTTGTTGCACAGAAAGCTTTATTTTTTTGAAATCTACCTAACCTACTGCTTAAGTTGGAGTAAAATGCCCCTAAAAGATAATTTCACCACAGTGTTATAGAGAAAAAATGAGGTGCAGTGTTGAGTTCGACAGTGGAAATGAAACAAAGGACAGGGGGGATGCAATAATTTTGAATCTTTGCAGATTTATTGATTATAGGATTAATAATGACTATGTATATCTATTTGATTAAGAAACAGCAACAATGATTATGTTAAATTAAAAAAAGAAGCATTCCTTTTTTCGGGATAGCTTTAAGAAGCTTGATAATTTGTTGGTTGAAGTCTAAATCCTCCCTGGACTGTAGCACCATCATAATTAAGTAAGAAAGCGTAGTCATTTTAAGCCAGGTTCTCTTAAAACAATTTTTCATTTAAAAATAAATATGTATGAGTATACATGCATAGAAGTAACCACACCCTTGATGATAATCGATTTTCTTTTAGATTCAGACCTCCACATTGGGGAGATGCTCGAAAAAATAAAAATAAACCTTATCACTGTAGTTTACAAAGGCCATATCGTTGGAAAAGGCTGCGAAACGAGCTTAAAACTCATGGCAGACGGAGAAATAGTAAGTTCTTACAATATCCATCAGTAGAAGACTTTGGTAAAAGTACACAAATATCAACTGTCCTACGATTCCGAGGTCCATTGACAAGTCTAAAATTGCCTGAAGTTGAAAATGAAGATGCAATGGCAGTCAAAACAATTTTACAGCAACAAGACACCAAAGAGTGTAATATGCTTGCGAAAGAAATCGAAAATTCTTTGGAAACAATAAGTTTGTTTCAAAATGAAAATGAGGAAATAATTGAAATGACTCAGCAGCAAGAGCCTGAAGAAAAACCTGTTGCAAAACGAAGAACTAAAGTTCCTAAATCCTATTTGAAAGCAAAAGATATAACAACTTCTAAGCAGCTAAAGCCTAAAACAAGAGGAAGACGTAAGGTTTCTACTTTCCAACAGCTAAAGTCAGAAGTAAAAGGAAGACCTGAAGTTTCTAAGTCGAATTTGAAAGTGACAGATATGACTTCTTCTGAGGAGCTAGAGCCTGAGGCAAAAGGAAGACCTGAAGTTTCTAAGTCAAACTTGAAAGTGACAGATATGACCACTTCTAAGCAGCTAGAGCCTGAAGAAAGAGGAAGACCCGATTGTTCTACTTCTCAACAGCTAGAGCCTGAGACAAAAGGAACACCTAAAGTTTCTGAGACAAACATCAAAGTGGCAGATATGATAAATTCTCAGCAGCTAGAGCTTGAAGAAAAAGGAAGAGCTGAAGTTTCTGAGTCAAACTTCAAAGTGACAGATGTGACTACTTCTTATAAGCTAAAGCCTAAAACAAGAGGAAAACCTAAGGTTTCTACTTTCCAACAGCTAAAGTCAGAGGTAAAAGGAAGACCTGAAGTTTCTAAGTCGAATTTGAAAGTGACAGATATGACTACTTCTAAGCAGGAAGAACCTGAAGAAAGAGGAAGACGTAAGGTTACTACTTCTCAACAGCTAAAGTCAAAGGTAAAAGGAAGACCTGAAGTTTCTAAGTCGAATTTGAAAGTGACAGACATGACTACTTCTAAGCAGGAAGAGCCTGAAGAAAGAGGAAGACGTAAGGTTACTACTTCTCAACAGCTAAAGTCAAAGGTAAAAGGAAGACCTGAAGTTTCTAAGTCGAATTTGAAAGTGACAGATATGACTACTTCTGAGGAGCTAGAGCCTGAGGCAAAAGGAAGACCTGAAGTTTCTGAGTTTAACTGGAAAGTGACAGATATGACTACTTCTGAGGAGCTAGAGCCTAAAGAAAGAGGAAGACCCGATTGTTCTACTTCTCAACAGCTAGAGCCTGTGACAAAAGGAACACCTAAAGTTTCTGAGACAAACTTCAAAGTGACAGATATGATTAATTCTCAGCAGCTAGAGCTTGAAGAAAAAGGAAGAGCTGAAGTTTCTGAGTTAAACTTCAAAGTGACAGATATGACTACTTCTCAGCAGCTAGAGCTTGAAGAAAAAGGAAGAGCTGAAGTTTCTGAGTCAAACTTCAAAGTTACAGATGTGACTACTTCTTATCAGCTGGAGCCTGAACCAAAAGGAACACCTGAATTTTCTGAGTCATATTTGAAAATGACAGATGCCGTTAAAAAGATCGCGACAGGATTAAGTCTATTTAGACATCATGACAATAAAATCGGAACCAGTGATACACCAGAGAAAAAAGCTAAAGAAAGCCATGACCATAGTCCATCCCGCACATCAATGAAAATATCCAATGCTTTGAAGAAACCCCTGCCTGCTAGAAAGGCTCTACTTTCTCAAAAGTCAACACAAATGCTAGATTGTTCGAAAAATGTTCAAAACCCTTTAAGAACGTTTAGACTGAACAAAAACGAAATGAGTTCAATGGAACAAACTAACTCAGTGGGATCAAGTCAAACAGACTTGCAAAGTTCAGATGCTACAAGGTGTACTACGTCAAAAAAGACAAAAAGGAATTTTCCAGATAAACAAGTTGATGTTGCAATTCCCTTAAGCAACATTATAAACCGAACTATCCCAAAACCGCTTCAAGATGGTGAAACCAAAAAAAATGACCCCATTTATAAACATTTGGAAAGTTCTGATACAGCAAGGCGTTCTGCGTTAACCCCACAAGACAAGAATTGCCCGGATAAACCCTCACAACTTAGATTAAACAAATATGAAAGCAGCCCAAGGGAACAAACTTACTTCAAACTGCGTCAAAATCATGAAACCAAGAAAATGGGTCCCATTCATAGATACTTGGAAAATTCTGATGCAGCAAGATGTACTACGTTAACACAAAAAGAAGAGAATTGTGCGGATAAACCCTTTAATGCACCAATGCAGCAAGTTCCCTCACAACTTAGATTGAACAAAAATAAAAGCAGCGCATTGGAACGAACTGACTTGAAACTGCCTCAAGACGATGAAGCCAAGAATACGGAACCCATTTATAGATACTTGGATAGTTGTGATGCTGAAGGGTGTACTACGGCCACCAAACAAGAAGGGAATTGTCCGGATAAACCTCTTACTGTACCATTGCAGGAAGCTGCCTCACAACTTGGATTGAATGAAAATAGAAGCAGTGCATTCGAAAGAACTAACTCGAAACTGTCTCAAGATCATGGAACCAAGAAAATGGGTCCCATTCATAGATACTTGGAAAGGTCTGATACAGGAAGGTATACTACGTTAACCCAAAAAGAAGGGAATTGTCCGGATAAACCCTTTAATGCACCATTGCAACAATCTCCCTCACAACTTAAATTGAATAAAAACAAAAGCAGCTCATTGGAACGAACTAATGCGAAACTGCCTCAAGATGACGAAGCCAAGGAACTGGAACCCATTTATAGATACTTGGATAGTTGTGATACCGCAATTAGCACTACGACCACCCAACAAGAAGGAAATTATCCGGATAAATATTGCAATGTACCACTGGAGCAAGCTTTCTTAAGCCCCAGTGTTATATATTTTCAAGGCTCTGATGCTGCAAGGTGCACTATGTCAACCCAACAAGAAGGCAATTGCTCGGATAAAGCTCCTTTGAGCTCCAGTGTTATACACTTTCAAGGCTATGATGCTGCAAGGTACACTACGTCCAACCAACAAGAAGGGAATCGTTCGGATCAATATTGCAATGTACCACTGGAGCAAGCTCCTTCGAGCACCAGTGTTATACACTCTGATGCTACCAGCTGCACTATATCCCTCCAACAAGAAGGAGATTGTCCAAAAGCTCACTCACAACTTAGATTGAACGAAAATAAGAGTAACCCATTGGAACGAACTTTCTTGAAACTGCCTCAAGAAGATGAAGTCAAGGAAATGGAACCCATTTATAGATACTTGGATAGTTGTGACACTGCTATATGCCCTACACCCATCCAACAAGAAGGGATTTATCCGTATGAATATTGCGATGTACAGCTAGAGCAAGCTTCCTTCGGCCCAACTCTTATATACTTGCAAAGTTCTGATGATGCAAGGTGCACTACATCCACCCAAACAAAATGCAATGTACTATTGCAACAAGTCTCATCGGTCTCCACTCCTATATACTTGCTAAATTCTGACGTTGCATGCTGCAATTCTTATACACCACTGCAGCAAATTTCATCAAAACAGATTCAGGATAGGGAATACTTACAACTTAACCCAACTTATCTAAGCACACAAACGTCCAATAGTTCTAAATTCCTAACAAACACAGCCCCGCAATTATCAAATGATGTGTTTAATATTAGAATGGCTGCAGAAGCCTTAAATTTGTTGAAAAATAATAGCAATAATGCTCAGACTACCGCAACTATCCCAGAAGTAACTAGCTGCATAACTATACATAAATCTCCTGAAACCCAAAAAGTATCCGATAAATATGTGGAAACACTTTTAAATCCATCAAGAGAATCCAGGTATAAAGTTTGTTTTGGCATTTCGGAAACATTTGTAACTTCTGTTGTTTCTTTCTAGTTTCAACTCTTTAGGGCAATGCCAATCTAAACAACGTTTGTATTTTGATTCAACCCTCGAAATAACAGATGCTGCAACTGGTATCAAAATTCCACTTGAGTCATTTTATTTGAACAATAATTTGATTTCTCCAACGGAAACTAGGTTTGTCATCGTTTTACATGCTTTTGGATATCCTTACCAATTATTTCTAGTGCTCTCAGTTTGGAATGGAAGAAAACTGTCAATCACTTACCTTTACTACCGGATGCACTTCAACAACTGTCAGATACTGTGGTATGTGTCAAAGTTCCATCCGAAGGGAATAATCAACGCGATGTAAGCACAATGGATCAAATTGATTCTAGGTAAATTTTGTAAGTCAGGCTTGTGCTTTAAATTGCTAACACCGTCTTTATCTTTTGTAGATATACTGCCATCAATGTTCCAGTAGCTCCGGAGACTGAAGACAATATACTGTATAACATGTCGATACCGACATCAGCTGGTCCAGTATTTGTCAATATTCCAGTAGAGTCAGTTAATTTACCTAGAAATGAGGAAATAACAAAGGAACAGATACAGACAAGGTGGGACTTTTGAGAAAACTCTTGTGCAGTTCTTAATCTTCTTTTCTTCTCGTAGGTATGCCACTTTGGAAGAATCTGAGTCATCCGGAAGTGAAGTGATTGATCCACTTCCTGTATGCGAGCAAATGTCAGATGCTGTCAATACTCCATTGGAATCTTTTAGTTTGCCTATTAACGATGGTATTACAAAGGAACAAAATGGATCGGGGTAAGCCTTCTCATGGTAGCACCATGCTTAAAGTCCCATCTTGGAAAGCCAACTACCAGCCTTTAGAGAATAAATCAACTTAATCGAACATTTTACAAGAAATGCAAGCCATTCTCTTTAATTTGATTGATAAAAGTGTCAAGAATAAAGGTATCGTCTCCCTGTAGAGCCTTAAATTTTGCGAGCAGTAAATCTGAGAGAAGAAATGAGTCATTAATCGCGCTGATTACATAACTCCTCTGTGAGAATGTCGTCAACGCTAAGATGGGTGACACTACAGTTCAAGTAGTAGAGGTACTCAAGGTGGGCGACCTCTCACTATTCATCTGGTACACGACTTTAAACAATCTGCTTTTGGAACTGAAGAAGAATGGCTGCATTGTGGTGACATACTGCGGAAAATGTTGCGATTACTGTGTCAGGAATGCACCCTTAGGTTCTCAACGAACCAATAAGCAATGCCTTCTCGATTCTTACTAGATGGATCGAAAAATCTGAACTTAAAGTAAACCCGAACAAAACAGAGCTTGTTATGTATCTTCTCCAGGAAATATAAAATCCCTACAACTATTCCTCCAAAACTCACCGACACAAGACTAACTTTCTGTAATGGGGCCAAGTTGCGGCAAACGCAGCAGCCCGTTTAAAGGGACCATCCAATTGCCATATGGTCATTCCTATATCTGATGCAGATTCCATGACTTACAAATTCCCACCATCACTGGTGCCATTACTGGCAAGACTAGGGTCTTTCTTCAATGTTTTTTGGCCAATTCTGTAAATAGGAGGAGGAGAAGAAAACTACAATTCACCTCCTCTGCCACTGTTCAGCGCTATCTCAGAAGAAGACTTCTAGGTCACTATCACTTCTGTGATAACAGTGACCTATGCCAAATCCCCTTACGTAAACTCCCATCCTTCATTGATAAATCTAAGTCGTTCTTTGGATAGAATGCTCCCTGCTCCCTCATAAGGAATTCTAATCACAATGGGCTCTGAGTTCCATTCGGGAGATCTGCCTACCCAACCTTACCGCAATCAAAGAGAAAGCGGAATTCTGAAGGTGAAAGGATTACACTTTGTGGTCCACCTCACCAGGAATGCTTTGTCCTCCGAAATTTGCATATGAGCTGGTACATGGTCCTTGCCAAAACATCGCCAGCAGCTTTGAAGAGTTTTGATGGTACATAATCGGTCCGAAACCCACAGTTTTGTTATTCTTCAGCATTTTAATAGCTGTGCCGACTTCCTTTACGACAGGTGGAAGAACTACTTTATCGACGGAAATTGGAACATTCTCTTCTGGTCATGCCTATCAAGTAGGGGCTGCTTAAGTACATTCACAATTCTCAGCGGGTCGGTGATAAGATTACCCTCACTGTTTCAAAGGACATGGGTTTTGTAGCCTGCGGCCAGGCTTTTCGTTTTTTTCTTTGTAAAAGCTTCCCCCTAGACTCTTCCCATAGATGTAACGCGAATTAAATGGTGGTTGATTGCGCAGATAGCACATTACTTATGATGACCCTTATAGACTTCATAGTACTAACAATTTTTTTAATAGATACCCCGCTCTGCACGATGTCGAAGAAACCGAAAACCATGTATCAATCGAAACACAACTTTTACTAAAAAATATCTCGACGTGGGTCAAGATTCCATTGGCGTCGGTTCGATTGCCTAAAAATGCTGCCACCGGTGTCAAAATTCCATTAGAAGACTATCGCATACCTAGAAACGAGAATAAACTAATTCAAGAATCTAAATTAAGGTAAGTTGCTTAAATAATGGTCCATACAGTAGTTTTAATCAACATTTTTACAGTTCCATTACATCAAACCAAGAAGCTTCATCTTTGGAGAAGTCTCAAGTTGTAAAACGAGATAATTCCTCACTTCAGACACTTGATTTATTTAACGATGATAATTCTTCTCCACCAAAACAAAAGAAATTAGACAGGCCTATCAAAATCCCAATGCCTAAGTTCATTAATCATCAAATAGGACAGCATACAGATACGTCACATACTGAGATAAATAAAAAACAGCCCGTGGAACCGAGACTTCGAGTGAATAAAAAATTTTATTCGCTTTCACAAGGGATGAGAGATTATATGAAACGTCACATATTTCCTTATTCTATAACGAGTTCGATTAATTCCAAATTCCCAATAATGGAGTCTGTCAACAACGAAGGAGCACATGTAGAACCGGAACAAATCGAAGACAAAGGAAAAGATGAACTTCTTGAAAAATCTTTTCAAATATCCAATGTTGTGCATTTATTGAACACACCCGAATCGAGTGGTATTACTGAACCACAACATCAGCAGGAAAAGGAAAAGGAACTTCAAAAGCACGGCTATGGAACAGAAAGACCAGAAGTTCCAAAAAAATCTAATGTCACATCACAAGGAAAAGGAATTGAAGAACACAAGCAGAAAAGAGGAAATGAAAGAGAAGGAAGATACAAAATTGAATCTTCTCAAAAATTCAACGTGGATTACTTAGTGGACACGCTCGGATCGATCGACATTTCTGCAGAACAACAGCAGCCAGAAAAATGTATTGAACAACAAAGGCCTGGAAATGATAGGATGCTTGATTTTCCTGATAGATCCGCCCAAGCATCCAATGTTAATATACCCGGATCGACTGAAGCAAGACAGCAAAAAGTAAAAACCGGCCATTCACCACAATTATCTCGTACGGGAACACCCAACTTGGTTATAGATGAAAGTAGCTCGGAGATGATTACTAGCGCTACATCTGCGCATCGGAAGAGACAAAGAATTGTTGTGTCTCCATCATTCTCCATGTCAGATATTTCTGAAAATTCTTGGGACATTTTTGATTCGTCTGAATACAGCGAAGATTCCATTGATTTACGGACAAATGAAAACCTTCAATTACCCGCCCAAGTGTCAAACATTTCAAAGACTGCTTTTATAGACTTGACCAGATCAGAGATAGTTGCTGCACAACACCAACGAATTGGGGTAATCAGAAAGCATGAGTCTTCTCACGCTGGTTCTCAAATAGTAACTATTACAGAAAATATTACAACTCCAGTGTTGAAAAATGATGTTATTACAAAAGAAAAATCGGCTTCCCAGCCAAAAGGAACCGGAAACACTGTAACATCTCCACTGTCGGAGTTCGGAAAAACTATCAAAACCCCACTAGACGCATTTATGTTGCTCATAAATGACAGCATGGTCAGAAGAATATTGAAATATACGAATGCAAAAATGCAAAAGCTGGCATCCAAGTCCAAGTGTCGTAATACTTTTAGACACATCGCCGATGAGACTGAATTGAAGGCGTTCCTAGGTTTGTTGCTGATTTCGGCTGCCATGAAACAAAACACAATTAATATTCCGGAAATATTTTCGGAATGCTTTGGAGGTGGTATCTATAGAGCTACTCTACAAGAGGCACGCTTTCAGGTCTTAACGCAGGGTATCTGTTTCGGTGACAATATGTCACGCATCATTAAAGATGTACACACCCCCACTGGAGACATTTGGGAAGAGTATCTCTATAATTGCAAGAAATATTCCGTAATATCGCAAATTATGAAGCCCAACGAGAAGACTGAAAATACAACAAACAGCGGGACTGTTGATGATGACTCCAATCAGATATACACCACTGAACGTAAAACTGTGAATGGGACACTTCGTACATTGTTCAGCATGCTCGATGGTGCTGGAATCAGAGGTTTAACTATATTCCGGTATTACAATCCCAAAGTGAAGATATGCCAACGAGAATTTTTGAAACAGGTTGGTATGGGTCTGGTAAGGCCACATTTGCAATCGAGACTGTCGAAGCCTTCCCTAAAAAAGTCAATTAGAGAACTAATCGAAACTATCCTCAATAAAAAGTCTGAAATCGACCAATTGGCTAAGCGTCCAGCACCTTACAACGATGATGGTTTTCGAAAACAGAAGCGCTGCCAGTTGTGCACCTGGAATAAGGATCGAAAAACAAAATATCAATGTGTGTGTTGCTCAAGGGCCATGTGCAGGAGGCATCGTACTAATTTGTGTGTTGACTGTGGAAATGAATTTATGTAAACGAATTCGTTTATGTAGTTTGAACGCCATAAGCGATACATATCTACATAAAACGTGATTTTCTATTTTTGCTAAATGTTTTTTTGGATTGAAGTCGTCCTAAATTGGTGTTGTGATTAATGTTAGATTTATGAAATAAAGTCAATGTTTATGGGTGTTTATATTGATATAAGTCTTTTCTTTTCCAAGGCTGTACTTTGTTGTCCTTTATTGTGAGGACATTTTTCCCCGTGTTTTTCTCTTTTCACCTTCGGCTGTTCTTTATGGTGACTGTATCGCCATAAATTAAGTAAGTGTCCACCAAAGTTTTGAATCTTTGAATGTCCCTCCATAACTCTACCAGAAATTGCTCGTTTTCCTGTGTCCTTGTGACCTGCTAAATGTGGAGAAACGTATGTTCGATTTTAATTACTGGCGATCACAAGCTAGCACGCGGTTCCTGCATCTCGACATTCATAAGGGGACCTGGAGATCTCCTGATCAATGGACCGTGAACCAGATTGACCACATTTCGATTAACGCAAGGCACTTCTCCAGTACAATGGATGCCTGAACGTTCCGAGGGGCGAAAAGACTGAAACCTAATACCACCTGAGTTTCCAAATCACTACACCAACACTAGCGCTGTGTGAATAGCATCATAAAACAAAAAATATATCACGACCAGCGCTAATACCAACTACTGAAGACTAGTGGCAACATTGCCAAAAAGCCATCAGAGATGCCGCCTTTGGCGTGCTGAATTTCACTCGGCGACCACAATGAAACCCCTGGTTTATCGACGATAGCCGGCAAACAGTGTGTTCCAAGCGGAGGTCCTAGCCATTGCCAAGGCCAACCCGTGAACTATCAATGAATCTAGTCTCTAGGAAAACCATCGACATTTACATAGACAGCCAAGTCGCTATTAAAGCCATTTTATCCACAGTAGTCAAGTCAAAAATTGTGAAACGCTGCCGCGAAAAGCTCAAAACCCCCACCGCGAGCCACAACGTAACACTCTGGTGGATCCCAGGACACAAAGGTATCCACGGGAATGAAATAGCGGATGAATTAGCCAGGAAGGGATCGGAACAGGACCTGTCACTGGTTAATCACTCAGTGCTGCCTCCCCCTAGCTCTCGTCCAATCTAGCATTACATTAGACATCCAAAGACAAGCTGATGAGAGATGAAGCGCACTCTCATCATGCCGCATCTCCAGGAAACTCTGGATAAAAATGGGGCACATTCTTGCGCTAAACAGATCAAACTTAGCTCTCTTCGCAGGGATCATCACAGGCCACAACCTACTGGCTGTCCAACTTAGAAGAATACGTTTTAAGTACAGACGAGCTATGCAGAGTTATGCGGTAATACAGACACGGAAGAGAACACAACCCACTCCCTATACGAATATCCCAGCTTATACAGAACAAGAAAGACGGCCCTCGGTGAATACTTTTTCAACGACCTGGGTCTAAGAAGCCACCAAAAGTCATTCTAAAATTTATTACGAATTCAGGATGGTTCAGGGAGGCCGAACGATCGTAGTTGCACTCACCCAAACTTTTCCCTTCTATTTTGTCTTTTCAGAATGAACATTCCACGTCAGAGAAACACAATCGATCCGTAGAGATCCGAGTGAAGGCTGCATCACGCGATGCATCCACCTCTTCAACCTACCTACTTACCTATGGGTTCAGCATGTTTATCCGTGCCAGGCCTCTCAGGATTATTGCCGGCAAAGACCATTTGCATGTCTTATGAAGAGTGATTAGCTTATCCCACACAAGGGTTCTGTTCCAATGGATGTTGTTGATGTGCTTTCTTTTTTGGCAGTGAGTCGGATTTTTTATTCCTAGCAAATATGCTATGACCCGAAATGAACTCCAAGTGACTCGTAGACATCTCCGCCAACAAGGACACCCATTCCCTTTACCTATGTAGCTCAACCCACCTAAAACTATTTATGTATATTAGGTCATCACGTTCTCTTCGTGGGTTTAAAAAACAAAGTAAGTCTTCCCAAATTTATAAACTGAATTGTATGGTTTATAAATACTTTATGTACTTACCCTGTCGCCAAAGAAGACCACTTTCCATAACGAAATGTTATCCAATGCAAAGTGGGCACAATTCCACTTTGCGACGTATCCATGCGCCAATGCTGCAGTTATATTCATTCAATCTATGTACAACCCAGACACCCCACACAGAAGTATTATGTAGCCATGACAAGGTAGATGGATGGATTGTGTTGTTTTGCAGCTAAAATTAGTCATCGACTTGATGACTTCATGGAATCTCCCTTATACGGTGTGGTAGTGGAACCGAAGCCGCAACGATCGATAGTTTTGCCGCACACAAAACTGGATTTTTTGATGCGGCATAGCATCAAGACTTGCGTAGTTTGATTGTGTAAAATAATTGCAGATGTGTAGGTAGATTCACTAGACAGTTGGCTACCAGCCAGGTGGGAAAAGCTATGTATGTATCTATGCCAACGCCATATATGGTTGTATATACAATAAGACAGGTGAAAACAGTTAAAAGAATACCTTAGATAGATGAGAACAATGTCTTGTGAAAAATGAGGTAAGTCTGCCGAAGACAGTTATGGTATGGATTTCTGGAATAGTTTCTATAACACATGGCATGGATTTTCACTTCACCACATGCATGCACTCCGGATATGGTGGTGAGACTACATGGCTACATGGCGTGTTGGTTAAAGAATTAAAAAAGTTGTTTTCGTCATCTGGTATTATTCAATTAAATGAGATCATGATTTATACCTCAGGGGTTATTAATTAGTACGAAGTTATATTTGTGAATGATGTAGGAACGTGCAGCATATAGCTACCTTTCATTTTATAGGTTTTTAATGTTAAACAAAATACGAATTCGTAATTTCTTATCGGTTAAGGTCGCCTTGAGAATGTTTATTATTTTCACTGAACACGAAGCATTACAATCGATAAAATAAACAGTAAAAGTTACAGCCAGGTACGGATCCAGACTTTGGATTGGAGGGCAACAACAATATTTTCTGAAGTACATACCTAATGTGGCGCTACAGTCCCCGGTGTACCACCTGAGTATCGGCCTTCCTCTACTACGTCGTCCCTCCGGAGTAGATTCGAAGATTCTTCGGGCCGAAGCGCGGGTGTATCCGCTCTACATGTCCTAGCCATCTAAATTCTTTTATTTGGACTCTTAAACTATAGGTCGATGTCACTGTACAGTCTATACAGTTTGTCGTTGTATCTTCTGCTCCACTTACTTTCGACAGGACCATAAATCACCCGGAGAATTTTTTTTCTCGAAATAACCTAAGGCAACTTCATCCATTGGTTGACGGACTGGGATGATTAAGGTCTTATACAGAGTCATTTTAGTTGTAGGAGAGAGGGCTTTGTTATTCAATTGCCTCCTTAGCTCAAAGAAGCAAGGCTTGGCAAGAGCTATTCCTTGTTTAATGTCAGCGCACTGGTGTCATTGCCTGAATTAATAGCGGAGCCTAGGTGGACAAAGTCCCTAACTGCCTCCAAGTTGTATCTGTCTACGGTGACGTTTTCTCCAAAGCGTCGGTATTGGGTGTCTTTTCTTGTTGACAGCACAAACTTGGACTTCCCTCATTGAACGTTGAACTCATCTTCGTCGCTTCTTTCTCAAAACTCAAAAAGGCGCCACTGACATCACACTGCGTTGTTCCGATTATTTCAATACCGTATACGTATGCGAGTAATTGGACGGAATTTTGAAAGATTGTGCTTCAAGTGCTGGCGTGTGGGTTCTGTACTATTCTCTCAAGAACGATGTTAAAAAAGTGGCAAGACAGCACGACGCCTTATCTTAATCCCTTTTTTGACATCAAGAGTCTCGGTGAGGTCTTTACTGACATTAAAGCAGCGTGCATTCTTCATTGTCATCCTGCACAATTGGATGAGTTTGACAGGGATACTAAAACTGGACACCGCTCTTTATAGTTCATCTCTATAAATGCTATCAAACACTTCCTCATTTTTCGGTCACCAAATCTTAAAAATATGCTCCTTCGACATGTAGAACCGCTTTTGCCTTGCACTAATGAATCAGCTATCAGTCAACATCATTTTATGTTGGTTAATTGATATTTTGCGTTACCAATCTTCATTCGGTTGGATGGGTTCATCGACATGTTAATTTCTAGATCCGACTTTGTAAGCTCCTTTTCCATATGATCAAAATTGCAACTTTGTTTGAAAGTTGGCAAATTTTCTTTTCATTTCATATCCAAATCTTTGTAGACTCAGGAAGTGGTCCAGTTGCCCGTATCAACACACTTAATCATGCAACACTTCTTGTTTGAATTCAGTGCAGCAGTTTACCCCGGTATACCTACATACCTATAAAGACTTACATTCAACCCTGCCTACTGATATACCTTTAATTTACATCGGAAAGTATTGCAATTTCATCGAAGGAGAAATTAACATGCCATCGACCACCACGGGATCGGCAGGAAATAACATTTAAATGAGTTTAAAACCACAGAAGCCATAGTTCGTGCATATCCCAAACATTTCATTAGTGGTTTAATTTTTCCCCCATGTACTCATCAACCTGACCTTTCTCCATGGTCTCAGTTCAACATATCAATGAGTAGAGAAAAACTAATGCTGACGCGCAACGCCTACATAGATTTTTGAATTAGTCAACCAAATCACGCGACAAATCAGTAGCCCACACCAATTTTGAAGCCGACTTCAAATGAATACATGTGGGCATCACGAAGGCGGAGTATTTGTCTTTGATTCAATCTCCATACAAGACACTTCAAGTGTTCTCAATCAGTGTAGGACCAACGCCCACTAACATGGGTTTACCAATAACATGTTTAGCAATCCGAAATTGGCCACACAAGTGTATACTCGTAAACTGATAAAATGCATAATTCAGAGTTATGCTCTCAGGCTGCGCATCAATCAATGAATGGAGGGTGGCCACACCCGTATCGACCGGCAATTTCTCATCATTCAACCCTTCTTTGCTCTATTACAATGCACTTGATGACATCACAGCTATCGACAGAGCGCATAAAAATCTACCCACTCCCCTTTTTCTAATTAACGTTCTCGAACATTCCATTCTCCCTGCTCCGTCCCTTTGTTGTGTATCAAATATGATGGCAAGTCACAGGGTCTAGATAGAATACAAAAATACCACGAAAGCGTGACGGCTCTCCCCACAAATTTCACGCACCAGCCAATGCTTACCCGTTCAATGACCTGAGTGAAAACGCTGCGTCTATAATTAACTCCAAAACAAATGAAGTTGCCCCTCCTTTCCTTCTGGAATAGGAGAGAAGTGTGGAAAGCAAAATAGAAAAACAAAATTTTTTTTTAAATTGAAATTCTTAATCTTTTATTTCAATCTCATGTCAGATTCGAAAGAGGATTCGTGCGCGTTATTTTGAATTATAGGAATAATTTAATACTCCTCAGCGCCTTCACCTTCACCGTCACCAGAGTCCATGCCGACCTCCTCGTAATCTTTCTCGAGGGCAGCCAAATCTTCACGGGCCTCTGAGAATTCACCTTCTTCCATACCCTCGCCGACGTACCAGTGGACGAAGGCACGCTTGGCGTACATCAAGTCGAACTTGTGATCGAGACGAGCCCAAGCTTCAGCGATGGCTGTGGTGTTGGACAACATGCAGACAGCACGTTGGACTTTAGCCAAATCACCACCGGGTACTACAGTTGGTGGTTGGTAGTTGATGCCGACCTTGAAACCGGTTGGACACCAATCGACGAATTGAATGGTACGCTTAGTCTTGATGGTTGCAATGGCTGCGTTGACATCCTTGGGGACGACATCTCCACGGTACAACATGCAACAAGCCATGTACTTGCCATGACGTGGATCGCACTTGACCATCTGGTTGGCTGGCTCGAAACAGGCGTTGGTAATTTCGGCAACGGACAACTGCTCGTGATAGGCCTTCTCGGCAGAGATGACTGGAGCATAGGTGACCAGAGGGAAGTGGATACGTGGGTATGGTACCAAGTTAGTTTGGAATTCAGTCAAGTCGACGTTGAGGGCACCATCGAAACGTAGCGAAGCGGTGATGGAGGACACAATTTGGCCGATCAAACGATTCAAGTTGGTGTAGGTTGGTCGCTCAATGTCCAAGTTCCTGCGGCAGATATCATATATTGCTTCATTATCGACCATGAAGGCGCAGTCAGAGTGTTCCAATGTTGTGTGGGTGGTCAAGATCGAGTTGTAGGGCTCAACAACAGCAGTCGACACTTGTGGGGCTGGGTAGATGGCAAATTCCAGCTTGGACTTCTTTCCGTAATCCACAGACAGACGTTCCATCAACAGGGAGGTGAATCCTGAGCCGGTACCACCACCGAAGGAGTGGAAGATCAAGAAACCCTGGAGTCCGGTACATTGATCAGCCAACTTGCGGATCCTGTCCAAGACCAAATCGACGATTTCCTTGCCGATGGTGTAGTGACCGCGAGCGTAGTTGTTGGCAGCGTCTTCCTTGCCGGTGATCAATTGTTCGGGATGGAACAACTGACGGTAGGTTCCTGTACGCACTTCATCGACCACAGTTGGTTCCAAGTCGACGAACACAGCACGGGGCACATGCTTGCCGGCACCGGTCTCGCTGAAGAAGGTGTTGAAGGAATCATCACCTCCGCCGACAGTCTTGTCCGATGGCATCTGACCATCAGGTTGGATTCCATGCTCCAAACAGTACAATTCCCAGCAGGCATTACCAATCTGGACACCAGCTTGACCAACGTGGATAGAGATACATTCACGCTATAAATCACAAAAGAAAATAAAAATTCAATTAAGAATAATGACATCACTAATGAAACAGGAAATGACAGATGATTCAATGAAATCATGGAAAGAAAAAATGACAAAATGGGTGCGGCGTTGCAAGTGAAAATGGCGTGTGCCAACATCTGCCGGCAAATTTACTAATTTTTCGATGAAAATTCAATTAAATTCCGACTAAAATAACGAGATTATTCAAGATTGAATGACAAATTAGTTAATTTAACTTTAATTTGAGAAAATTAGGCCCACTTGAGTGGAGAAAATAAAAATCAATACAAGTCTGATAACGTCATCGATTTCACTAGAACATGTCGCCATGTTCCATTTTTCTTTTCTTTTTTTTCACGGAAAATTATAACAAATTTTCTCAAGATTTTTTTTTTAACAAATTAAGTTCAAAGAAATAAAATAGATTTTTTCAACTCACCATATTGATTGAAGGTTTTTTAAGATTTCACAAATATGTAAATTACAAAGAAATTATTTGTATAATATAGACAGTCTAAGCAGCCGGCTATGAAGCTTCCCAAACTGATTTCGAATGACTACAAAATTTCATTTCGCTTCTATTTATACCCTCCAATGAAATGAGCAACGACGCCTACTTTGCCGCATTATGATTGGTCAGATCGATAATGTACTTGAAGGCAATAGCACAAGTGATGATTTGTGGGAAATCTATTACAATGTGGGGGGTAATCTTAGGCCTTGATGACATTCCAGTTTAGTTTTTTTCATATTGAGAGTAATATACCAATAGGTATCAAGAAGCAGAAGAAGTCTTTAATTTAATTTTAATTTTGGTGGGGAAACCCAACATTTATTCGGCTTAATACAAGCGACAACTTACAACTTAGATTAGTGGAGTGGTAAAGAAGATCGAACTTAAGGCAAGGAGTGGTGCGATTGAAGTCAAAAATGGTAAGGTTTGAGGTTACCTTTCGTAAGATAGATGGGATTGGTTCGTTCAAGCCATAAGGGGTGGGATAAATAGGTAGATAGAAAAGACGACACGTTCATAGATTACGACAGTAAGTCTTGAAGAAAATAGAGTTCTGAAAGAACGCACATTCAACGTGACCTGAAAAAGAGTCGATGAATGAAGACAATGTCGGCTGTATCTTCTGTTTCCAAGCTAAACATTGCGAATTCTTCAGCGTGGCGCGACATAAATATATTAGTTTTCTCGGAATTGACCATCGCACTTATAGCTCGGTGCGCTAAATGCTGTTATATGCGGTTTTGAAATCGATGAAGCGATTGTGAGTGATTGACATTGAACCCAAGGGACACAAAGCTGGCTTGATGTATTTGAATTGAAGGTAGATCGGCAGTGGCGTCTCTGCACAAGTTCCCACCTTGTAGAAATGCTTTTCAGATTTTTCGTACATTCAGTGAGACTGCAAATATTAGCTTTATTTAGATGGTAAGAAACGGACATTAAGCTTTCTTTACCTTCCAGATTTCCAGGACTTCTCAAGCGGGTGTGTTGTCAGTCACTACTGCTTTGAATCTCTTCCGCCTAGTTCCTTAACTTTTCTACATAAAACCAATTTTGACTATTTGAGTGCCACATTTTCTTTCAACTTTTATTTTGACACATTTTAGAAAAGTCGTTTACCTTCAATTATCAGCACTACCTTATCGACATTTATGAATAAATTCACATTTCGGCTAATGTAGATGCCACGTAATGTAATGTCATTTGTGACACCTGTCTTCCAGTTATTTGTTTACAAAAGGCAAATTAAAAAGTAGAAAAATACTGTAAACTTAAACACGATGGATTGGATAATTGGAAAAGAATGGAAATGTCCACAAAAAGGCCTTTATAAAAGAGTTCTCGACCATAATTTCGAAAAGGTTCAGAAACCAACAGAATTGTCAAAGTGTCGTGTAAAAATAACCAATATCGTGAATCTCGAGGATCGTCCAAGTTCGTATCTTTCGAAAGATGATGAATTCCTCTTGGAAATGGGAACAGCATTGACGCCGATCGATTGTTACATAGAAATTCTTGTTCTAAACATGCTTCTGGGTGAAAGTAGCTTGTGTCAGATTCAAACTAAAGGCGATAAGCCACTAGTTACTTTTGAAATCACTCTGAATGAAATTTCGCCAACTAAATATCTATTCCAACTTACTCTCGAGGAAATGTATGATCTGGCACGGAAATACCGCAGTAATGGTGTACAAATGTTTAAAAATTACCCAAAGTTCGCTCATGATTACTTTAGCCGAGCTGCCAAGTGCTTGATATCATTCAAACCTTTCAATGTACTAACGAAGGAGTCGAACGGAGTCGATGGCTCTGAAGTGGAGTACTTGCTGCAAGCCTTGCAGACAAATATAGCAGCATGTTTGTTGCAGGAACAGCGCTTTGAAGATGTGATCTACCAGACTGAATTCGTGGATAAGGTATCGTTGGAAGATATCGAAAGAGTTGAGAAGGCAGTATATCGTCGGGCATTGGCTTACTTTAATGTCAAGGCATATGATAAAGCTTTGGCAACAATTGAGAAAGTTAATGGCATACAGAGTAAGAAGGAATTCCTCAGTTTGTACAACCGTACTAAACAGACATGGAAACAAGACGAAGACCACTATAAGAGCATCGTCCAGCGGATGTTTAATTAGTTTTAAGTTGTTTTGTAAATAAATGTTAGTTAAGATTCTAATTTGAGGTTGTTTTTGGAATTCTGTCACGTATTTAGATGAAAGAACAGGGAAAACATACTTTTTCAGATAGAAGTAACGGTAGTTCCCCATTTTTCATAAGGAAAAATCAGTTACAGAGGGCTCAAGTTCGCTTAGCAATCGTTCAATCTCAGTGGGTCTAATCCAATGGAAGTGCAGAGCGAAAACCCAAGAAATCCAAATCGATACACACCATCTCTTTATCGATTTTAAGGTCGCCCATGACCGCTTTAACAGGGACGAGCAATACACAGCCATGTTCAGTTTGGGCATCCTTGCTTAACTCGTCAGTCTGTGCAGGATGTGCACGACTCGCGTACGCTGACATTGATGTAATCTGCAGAACTCAGCGAACAGTCGCCGGTGCATTTGAGAGTATTGAGGCAGAAGCGACCAAGATGGGTTAAGCTATTAACGAGCGCAAAACTAAGAGTTTGCTGTCAACAAAAAGGGACATTCAACATCGACAAATCGGACAGAAGGTCACAGTAGACAGCTATAGCTTCGAGATAGTAAGAAACTTGATCTACCTTGGCTCTGCTATCACTTATGATAACGACATCTCTTGCCAGTCGCTGTTCCTGTGGGCTGAGAAGGCAATCGATTAGTAAGGTCCTAATCCGAAGAACTAAGGAGACTTTGAATAAGACCCTTATCATCACAGTCCCACTCTATGGCGCTGAAGCTTGAACTCTATCGAAGGCGGATGAAGATTTCCTTGGTCGCTCAAAAAAAATAAAAAATTAATAAGATATTAGGTCCCGTTTCCGCTGATGGACTCTAGAGGAGGAGATTCAACAATGAATTTTACAACCTAGTTAAAAAACGACGCATTGGTCATTTGAGAAGGTTAGGACATGTTGAGCGAATAGACACCAACGCTCCGGCTCGGTGGTTCTTCGAAATAAACCTCCGAGAAACATCGCAGTAGAGGTAGACCTCTCCTAAGATGGCACGCACACGTAGATGGGGACCTCAACCAACTTGGAGTGCGTAACTGGAGGCGATTAGCTAAAGACTGGGCTAACTGGAGAGGTTTGTTGGTTGGGGCCCAGGTTCACCCCGAACTGTAGCCCCACCTAAGTGAGTAAGTATTTGAAAGGGTTAACATTACATCTACCTTATTTGATTGCTAATACTTGACCGCATTGTAAGGCCTTCAACTGCTCCAAATCTAGAACAACTGTCAAAAAAGAAACGATCCAATTACCAATTAAAAATTTGACCAAATTACTGGTTACCAAACTATTGTCACATCCTCAAACTCAACCATGCATTAGCATTTGTATGCTCTAAAATGTCAGAAATTGACGTTATTTAAATTGCTTTCTAATTTTCAACTGATGTCCCTATCGAATTAACAAGTTAAAATAATTTTGTCCAATTTGTCGAATAAAGCATCACACGGGCTATTACCATAACCATTCCGTCTAACCAACAAAAAAATTAGTCATTCTTCAAGGACAATCTATCACATTCATCCGATGAATGATTTTCTCTTACGTAGCTTTGCTATATAATTTCAGATTATTACATTTAATTGTGTGTTTTCAATACCTTTCTACGCACACCGGCCCATCATATGACCCACCCCCCAGAGCATAGGAACATTCAACAGTCATCACATCACTCTATCCATTGTACACCTGTAAAATTTACACGGACAATTAGAAAACATTCGCTAATTTATTTGGGAATTTTTTTTATTTTTTTTTCAAATCTTCCATCGAATAAGGTATCTCTGTTATTGTTTCTAAACATTACCGACAAAAAAGTTCTACAGATCGTAGTCGAAATTTTGTAGCCTTTACGTTTAGATCAAAAAGCATTTGTGTCGGAAAGTACTATTTATCTGCGGGTAATGAATTAAATTAAATTAAATTCCAAATATGGCAAGCAGACATCATCGAAATTGTAGCTCTCAAATGTAAGGTGAAATAAATTTAAACTAACAACTATGTACTAACAGTGACACTACAAATAAATCAGTGAAGCACAACCGATATAGCAAACTAGGTACGGTAGGTACTCGTCAATGAATTCAAGATAAATTACAAGTGAAATAAAGTGTAATAAATGTAATTTCATTTAATTATCACTTGAGAAATAAAAAATAAAATAAAAAATCCCAACGTCTGTTAATGATCAGCAACGGTATTGTAATTGAGTGACATTTATCGATTGCTAAAGGTGTTCACGCAATATTAATCTCATTTACAAACACATTATACATTTATTGTAAATTATAGATTCTCTTTGCATGACAAGTTTCATAAGAGTTTTTTGTTTTTTTTTAATGATAAAAAACATAAACCTAGATACGTGGTGCAAAAAACAAAAGAAAAGGAACTTTGTTAATAGTGCTAATCAGTGAAACCACTTATAATAAATTGCAAAAATAAAGTTAATTTCGATGGAAAACTCCCGGAATTTTGAAATTGTTTATTGTTTTGAACTTAATTTGATTTAATTTCAACAAAACCATTGTTATTAAACATTTATTTTCCCCAAACGTTTGTTTTATTTGTTACAAATTGAATGATGGATGTGTCGATACATCCGGCTAAAACTTTCCAGAGGGAATATACCTACAACAGTATTAAGTAAAAAACAGGATGTGGTCACGGTGAATATTTAGTGTGAAATATCTAATCTTTGTTAATTTTAAATGTCAAAGCAATTGTTTGGCAAATAAATAAATAAACGGGTCCTATGTCGTGTGTCTTTTGGTTTAAATTTTATTATGTGCTAAATGTAGACACTGTGGTGGTAAATAAAAGAAAATATTGAAAAAGTCAAAATTTGAATTTATCACAATCCCTTTGGTCTCTTATCACAGATTGACTTCTTTAATATTTGAATCGGTATTCAGGCCATTGGCGTATTTTTTTTTTCTCAGCATTAATAGGTCGGGATACTCGTACATAAAGGCACAATAGGATACACAGTGCGAAGGATTGCCAACAAAAATCCTCCCGAACACATAACTAAAGGTCAGGACTTGTACACAAAATGTGGATTACTGTTTCCTCCTTCTTGTCGTTTTTACAGCTTCTAGAGAAATCTTTGGAGGGGACACCCATTCCAACAGCATGCCTTACTATAAAGCTTAAGCATTTTCGCATTTAACTTGCGTGCACCACCTGAGTTTCAGTATTCCGCTACTGTTCCAACTCTCCGGGTTAGATTCAAAGATTCTCCGGACCGCAGCGCTGGTGCTCATCCACTCAACCGTATGTCCCAACCATTTTAGTTGTTGTATTTGGATTCTTCTGACTAGGTCGATACTTTACAGTTTGTCAGTGTATCTTCCTCTCCACTCACTGTCTATGCAGACAGGACCATCATATATCACCGAAGAACTCTTTTCTCGATATTATCCATTTTCGACAAAGTCCATGCCTCTGCGCCATAGAGTCGGACAGGGATGATTAAGGTCTTATGTAGAATCACTTTAGTTGTTATTAGCCCAAAAAAACAGCGATTTGCAAGGGCTATTTTTCGTTTGATTTCTGATTTCATATCGTTTTCAGAAGTGATAGCAATGCCAAGGTAGACAAAGTCCCTTATTAGTTCGAAGTTGTAGTTGCCTACTGTTACGTTATATCCGATTCGTCGTTATTGGGCGCGTTCCGATTTCTAGACCATCTGAAATTTCAGATGAAGAGAGCATTTTGATTGGACAACAGCCTGAAATTTGACAGATGAGCAAGACAAATTTTTGTGAGGTAGTGGACTGGATTCTTAGTCTAAAAATTCTTGTCTTACTTTCATTTGAAATTTCAAAATTGTCTGTCAGTTGAAAATCGTTACAAATCAGCTGTTATGCCAAACGTATTTTTGCACGATTGCTCAACTTTGCAAGTAACTTTCTATTTTTTTTTCGTACTTGGACGAATATTAGTTTAAATTAAAATAGATTAATAGTTCAATGGAAGTAGTTTACTTCTCCCATAGTTTTATTTTTTAATCCATTGATTTTGTAGTACTCAGCTAATTTTTGAGGTCAAATGATTACACTTAACCTGTGATATAAGTAAAATGCTTTTGCCAAAGCGCGTAAGTGTATTTCTTTCATAAAATGTTATCCTCAGAGCAATTCGTGTTTTATTATTTCTGCGCATATTTACAAGTTACAAAGCAACTCCAATGCGAGAACAGAAAGTAAAAATTCAGTTTTAACTTGGATGTCATATCTGACGTTGTCTTGTTTTTCAGTCAAGTTTCTGCGTTCCATATTCTAGTCTATCTGAAATTTCAGATATCTAGATATCGGAACGCGCCCATTGACAGCAAATACTTAGTTTGGCCTCGTTTTGGCATTTTCTGTTGCAAAGCTCGTGAATGCATCATTGACACTCGAATACTGTCAGCATACGCGGTAGATTGTGGACTTTCCTGGCCCAAAACCACACTGATAGGGGCCAATCAGATTATTGAAGAAGGGGTCTCAGACCTTCAAACAGATAAGATTCTATTCGCGATGTTTAAGAGACTGACAATTGGAGGGCTCTCCCCTCTGTGGATTATTATTTTAATCCGATCTAATCTGATTGTCTTCGAAAACCGAACATCCGTTTGAAATGTAAAACAATCGTTTACGCCAGGATGCTTGTTGGAGCAAATTGATAAAAAAGATGTCGCATATCTTTAAAGCTTAACAACTGTCACATTTTAGAAAAAAAAAAAAACTTTCATACCTCAGTGTAAGCAAAGAACAAATATAATTTAGCATCGACATGTACATATATTCTTAAGAAAATATTCAAATTACCCAACGTTTTCACATCGGACCAACAATAAAATCATTATACTCATCACATCGACAAAAACCTTCAGTCTCTAGTACGTCAAGCGTCAAAAAAGCTCCGGCATTGCATTGTATTTCAGAAAGCAATAGCTACTTTTAAATCAAACACCAGCGGTTATTGACTGTGGTATACCCGCATTCGTAGTCGTATTTAGTTGGGCCAAGACCACCTGCGGTAAAAGGTTAACACTAAGTTGACCAGCTCTTTGCTCCGTGTTAACGTGTACCGTGTACACCATTTCCGTTGTGAGTACCATTGCTACGTACGCGTTTGCCAATCGGCAGTGCCCTCCCTAAAACTGGTGTCGTTCATCATCAAAGTGTTAAAAAAAAAAAAATTTTAATTTGATCAACATCTGATTTTGTTTTAAAAACTTTTTTGTAAACTAAGCTTAAATTTAAAATAAAATTAAAATTTAATTGGTGTCATTAAAAATTTATAATAATTTTTATAAAGACCTCAGAGGAAGTGGGTTATTGCCATAAATTCGGAGAAGATACCTTTGAAGTCATAAACAAACTGCAAAGTCTTTTTTTTTTTATCTTTTGGATATTAAAACCGGATTATTTAAGCTTTAAGCGGAATTGTTGTACAGCATCTGTATCGGTAGCCTGTTTATTGCTACTTCAAGCTTTTAGTGAGTGTACTTAATCGTCTTGTGACTCTTTAGCCAATGATTGCATTACAGTTTGTCCGCTTGAGGAGTCAGTGTAATTATTTTACTGTGGGAATCAGCATTCCTTCCTATAACGTTGTTGGTGCAACCAGTTACCTCAGACTAGACTAGACTACTAGCAAGGTACTTTTTATTTATTTTTATTTTTTTCTAATTGAAGTAAGCATGGGAATATAAATTATAGTCTTCTGTCTTAAGTCGTACTTAATGACATTCAATTGTAAGCTTCATAGATAGATACCCATCATGTAAGGCTTATAGTTAGCCACTAACAACGAACAGAGAAGGTTCTTTGTAAGAGATTAACATAGCCCCAAGGCTAGACATAAAGTTATTTGAGTCGCTTTGTCAGTCCCGCATATCAATGTGACTTATGCAATAGGCTTCTCCAATAAGGTGCAGTAGATATGTAATTATGGTTCCAAAGCTTTGGTCGTTTAAAACCTGTTTCTTTTTGGATTGTTGAAGAGCTAATCAATCTTGCCTTTTTTTGTTATTGCTCAACAAACTTGTTATACAGTTCTTGGAATTCATGCCTAAGCAAATTCTATTCTCATTTTAAATATTTAAAATATAGTTCACGTATGCAAAACCATGCCTATTACATCTGACAATGGAACCGTTATGTTTAATCACGACTAAATGATAACAGTGATTGTTTTGTAACTTGTAATTTAAATTTAGTCTATCTTAGCTCTTTCTTTTATCCAGGATCACAAGGTCGTTTAAACGAAGATATTGCTTTCTCGTAATTCTCATCCCTTCCTTTAACTCTGCCTAGCAAGTTCGTCGGAGGTTTCATTTCTTACTAGTCAAAGAGAGGTTGCACCAGAGAGGTGGGGAATCTGTCTCAGATGCCAATAGCCCATACTAACGATCTTGACATAGAATTGTCAGCCGATATCTGCTTACTAAACTTCACTCCCACGTACGGTCTTCAATCATTTCCTCCTGGGACTGCCGTGAGGTTTTACTTCGCGGGGTTTGTAAGCAAATCATGTTATGCGTCTTGGGTCAGCTGCTTCTGATGCTTCTACAGCTTTTCTTAGCTTTTCCATTCTCCACGGCTCATTTTGAAGAGTCGTAGCTTATGCTTGAGGAATTACAATGGACTGGATAGAGTTATTCTTCATGCCGTATCTTCGTCTTCATCTGGACATTCTGGGCAGGATGATGTCGTGTCTAAATCGATTTATGTAGATACGGTGATAACCGCCGTCAACAGTCAGGAACTGCGTAAGATGGTAGTTGCAGTCTACATGCTTTCGACTTATACAGTCTTGTCCATCTGCCTTTTGTTGTATTTGTCCAACGATCTTGCCACTGACTTTTCTTCCGTTTTGACAATCTTGATATCACTGACATCATGTTGACTCAAGGCTCTTCTGTTAAACATCTCATCGGCAAGGTTGTCGATGGGAACCATTCCCGCTATAACAAAGGCGGCTTCATCTGAAATAGTTCTCAATCCCCTGATTGTCCGTAACGCGCAGAGTATGCATGTTTTTATGGCCTCCATCGTCCTGAATGCATGCGCCTAGACTGGGGCGGCATATAACACAACTAAAGGTCATAATTCTGGAGAATAGAATCCTTCTAGCGTATCTAAGTTCGCCGATGTTAAGCAGTATACTCGAGAGAGCTCCCTGCATTTGCGATGCTTTCTTGGCTAAACAATCCACGTGCGTTTGTTCCACTGCAGTTTGTTTTGATTTACTTTTCTTTGAGGCAACTGTCCGATCAAATTAGATAAATATGATGTAAATAACTTCAAATGGCCAATCCAGGAACGTATTCTCTGTCAGTTGTGCGCCTGACCATACCTCAGCCAGTCTTCGGATAGCCATCTGCTGATTTCATCATATGTATCCAAATTGTTTAGATAATTACAGCAAAGCTTTGGTAAAAACATAGTCTCATGCTCTTAATAGACATCAACGAACAATAAACGTGTTTTCTCTCACCCTACATTCAAAAAAATTCATTTCTACTTGTACATTCCAGTTATTGACGTCATAATTTACGTATATCCACTTGAAATAGACAGTTTCACCTTCCGCAGCAGTTAACACAGTCACATTTAACACACGCAATTTAGTTGAAAAAAAAGACGTTAAAGCACGTCTTTCTTAAATGTGGAATCTTCCGTTGAGTTGTTCTTAAAATTTTCCATAATCCGAACCATAATTCATAAGTTACTACAATCCAGTGTGTGCCAGTAATACAGGGTGTTTTTTTTATTTTTATTATTTATACTTTGTCAGTCAGAAGTTCTTCTTCAAGGAAAAGAAGGCTATTAGGATCCACTATTTTTGGGTCTAATGAAAGAAAGTTGGAGTTCGTTGACGGAGACTGTTTGAAGGTGCTACCATCTTGGTTATTGACATCCTAGGGTCATCTGATATTAGAGATTTAGGTTCAGGGTGAGCGAGAGTGGCGCTGGTAGCATAAGCCGGTGAATCTTATGCTTGATGATCGTCCTCATCTTCTTTATATACCTTGAGGGTTATGACTCCGATGTCGTAACTGATAACCCTGTCGAATGCCGCCAGTGGTGCCAAAGCTTCTTTATCAATGATGAAGTAAGCGCATGTGACTCTTCCAACTTTCCAATCACCCAATTATGAGTATGAAGAAAGGGTTTTCTGAGTTTAAGGATCCTTAGAATCTTTTCAAAATCGGGATCCAGGAACGTGTTCCCGGTCGACTTGAGATCAGGTCGCACGAAACGATCTCAAAATTGTGCTCCTGACCATATCTCACCCAGTCTTCGGATAGCCAGCTTGTAGAGCTCAAGCGATCTAAGGTTAACTTCACATGACCCTGATGCCATCCACTATCGGGACAGGTTGGAGAGGAGCCGGCTTTTTCACCATCATTTGAAGGAAGGCAGTGATTAATTAAGCCACCATGTGTCTCCACTGTTCGGGTGCTATACTGCCGTCTAGATCGCTCTTATCTATGGGGTTTGGTTGGGGTTTGCTGGAAGATCCTGAGTTTGTATTCTAATATTCACTTTTAATTAAAGATGAAAGGATGACATAGTGTGTGATACTAGATGGTAACCCTAACAGCGATATATAGATAACATGTTGTCTTTGTTGACAACATGTTATCACCGTCCAACCGGTAGCCCTCATTTTTTTTCATCGCCTTTGGATATTGCGTGTACTTATTTGTGCAATCTTCTCAAAAGGAAACCTCACTCGTCTGAGTTCTTTTCACTTTGAGATCTTGTTATTCAGGTATATCAGCTGTGGTTTCGATGCGCTGCACTGAGACACACAAGGTGTCATGTCAACGCGTAAAAGCTCGGTATAAGCTCTCACCGCATTTCTCCTCAACAATGGCACTCCTTAAATTCACAAATCAAAAAGAAAATAATTAAAAAAAAAAAAACAGAAATTGATAAAATGCAAATAGAAACCGAAAAATAAATAAAAGCTTTTAAAATTCAGATCACAGCCAGTAACACGATCTGTTGGCCGTAACGGACGCACGGTTCAGTACTGTAATCACAGATGGGACTCGGCCGTAATTTAATTGAAACCAGTATTTCTAATTCGATAAAATTATAATACAAACAAGTCGCCTAATAAAATGCCATAATGTCGCACCGAACGACCTCATCGTAGTTAAGTTGGTTTAAGCCCTATTGAAACGAATCGAAGCGTGACTTAGGCACATAAAATAACAACAACAACAAAAAATAAATCATTAACATTGTTTAATCCGCGATTTATATGTGAAAAATGAAATTTGTCATTCGGTTTGTTTAATCGCAGTGTTTATGGGCTTAGCTCACGCAGTGCAACGCCTTATTGCTACTGTAAGCCCCGATCGTGATAGTTTGTTTAATTCATTAAGTATTTTATTATTATTATTATAATTTATATGTTTAACAACATTTTTGTGAGTGATATTTGTTTTATAAATTGTTGTTAACAATGGCATTGGAACCAGCATCTAAAAATGGAAAAAAAGTTAAAGGGTATTAAATATTGATTTTTCTTTTAAACAAAAAAAAAATTAAAAAGCATTTTGCTAATTATTATTATTAATGTGGGAAATTGTTTTAATTTAAGACAACTTAAGGAACGTCCACTTTTTATGCAAAATGGGAAAAATGGTACGACTACAGATGGTGGTAGTGGTGATGATGAGATTAAGGAATTTCGAAGAGCCTGTCCTCAGTTTCTTGCTGTAGCCGTGAAGAATACCCTACTTTTTGGTAAGTAATTCTAAAAAAATATTATAAATTTATTTAATTTAAACGTTTATTTATTCAAAGAATGTTTTGTTTTAAAGAAAGTCTGCTATCGAATTTTTAAAGTGTGATTTTTAAAATGTCATGCTTTGTCAACCATTTATCCTTAAAAAAAGCTTCCCAAAATCACTCGTAATGTGTGTGTTACATTACAGATCCACTTTTATTCCCCCAAAGAAAGATGCATTGGCAAGGGTAGAGTGAACCCTCTACGCTACACTCAGTTCAGCAGAGACACATTGTGATACCCATTGGGAAAGAAGGTAGTACTTGGACTTGCCCTCAGAGAAGGCCCATTGCCCTAGGGTTTCGAAGCACCTTGATATTTTAATAAACCTACAGATATCCTTGATAGGTATGAAGTGTCTTTCAAAGGATTTAAGTCTGAGATGGCAGAGGCTTGGACAGTGGCTGAAAAAGTGGGTTGTGTCATCAGTTACTTCCTTCTCTTCACAGCTTTTTCGTATGCTACTGTCTGTTCGCTTGCGCGAGATACCTGCTCCTTGTCTCATGTTCAAGATTACATGGTGAGACTTCTACTCAGTGATAAGCTTGCTCTAGGATAAGTGCTAATCCTTTCATTGTCAATTCATCAGCTTTCTCATTCCCTGGTATGCGTTCATGCGCAGCATAGTTTTACCTCATGCAAGAACATTAAACTCTTCGGGACAGCACTTCACAAGCTTCGATTTTACTTCAATAGCACGAATCGCTTTCAGTGCTGCCTGGCTGTAGATAAAAAAAATAATGACGGTAGTATTGCCTTCAACGCAGTCTTACGGCAGCAATTGTCACTGCTAGGACCGGGAGTCTAAGTGATAAAAATAGGCTAACTGTGTCAGAAAATTTGCTGCACAAACGCTAATGCCCATTTTAGACCCATCAGTACAGATTGCTTTGGTTTACGTACTTGGCATTGTTCCATTTATCCATTCCTCTCTGCTTGGGAATAAACAGGAGAATGGTTCATATTTTGCAGTCCAGGTAGGGCGTCTCGTCGTGCATGACTTCTTGCCGCAGATTCCTTCGAAAACAGGTCTATTGAAACCAAGTTGAGGATAACCTCTAGTCCTGCTTGTGGCGTCGTTCTGATAGCCCTAGTAGGTGCTATACATGCCATTCTCTGCATTTTCGTGATGGCCATGTGTGTGTAGACCTTACAAGAGTCGTGTACGATGTTTTTATGACTACGTCCCCAGGTTTTCCCCAATATTCTACTGCAGAAGTAAAAAGCTATCATGGCCATATTAATTCTTTCGCTGATACTCTGTTCCCAGTTAGTTAGTTTGTCAAGAACAAGTCCCAAGTCTCTTGCACTGTTAGAAATCCTGAAGGTGGTGGCCCCGCCAAAAGGTGCTCCCTTTTTTGTGAACAATAACAGCTCAGTTTTCTGAGGGTTTACCGTGAGTCTACATGTCTAGCAGTTTAAGGGCTCCTTCTATTCGTTCACTTAGATTTGGAGGGAATTCATCTGTCGCTAGCAGAACCATATCATCCGCTACACTATACTACAAAAATAGTTTTGTTTTTTACTAATGTTCAAACCTGTACTCATGGTTAGCATGGTCTTTAAAGTCCACCTATTTGAATTCATGAACAATTTGCACACAATTCGTTGCAACTATTGCGACTGTGTTGCAAGTGATAATAAAAGACCGACGATTATTTCTTTAGGTAACATCCGGCAGGTGCACACTGCTCCCATTATTTTGAGCTGCCAAAGTTTCGAGACAGCAAAATGAACAACATTTTTTACAGCATCACCTCTGTGGAGGCAATGGCAAACCTGTGTCATGAAAAAGCTTCTTAAACCACCGTTCGGAGTTGGTAATAAAATTGTTGGTCCATTTCTTTCGTACGAAAAATACATATAATATGAATAACCTGAGTGGTTGCGAGAAGTTAGGCCTTAACCCTCTACGTATAGTTGTGGCAATTCGAGTACAAAAGACCTGTGGTTTATAGAACGGAAAGATTTAGGGTTATTGTTCAGATTCCTGCCTGCCTTGGGTAGATAAAAAAATATAACGCCAACTGAATGAACTTTAATTTTAAAATTGGATCTTTGTCAAAATAATTTCAAACGTTCATGGTTGGATACAGCCACTAATTCGGGATGGTTGTGTTCACTCGTTATATTGTCAACAACAAATAGGTTGAATTTGTTCCGTAAACTTCATAAAGAATATATCGGTGATGGGAACATGATGGTTCAGTTGACACATATGCCAATTAGAGGGAATATCTCCAACTGTGCCCGTCACGTGAACACTTAATTTTGATGAAACATTTCCAGAAGTCACCTTGGAAGAATTATCACTACCAAAAATAGCAAAAAAAAAAAAAAAAGAACCCATCAAAGAATGATTTGGAATACGAAAGTTATTGACACACTGATGACTTAAGGTTTAAAAAAATCATCTCACGAAATGTTTTAACTTGTATTTTATTTGAATCACGATTGTGGCACAAGCAAATCAAGAATAGATTGTCAAAACAATAAAAACAACATCACAAACAAACTTATTGCTTTAGATCGGCTTAGATCGAATCCTGCTCCTGAAGTATTGTATTTAATGAAAGTTCAAAGCTATGGATTTATACTTTACCACATTTTTTAAATTATTCAAATGAAGAGAGAGTATTTCAGCTATAAAACTAATTTTATAAATAATAACTCGTTCAATCACGCGGGGGTTTCCTTTTTGTTTTTTTCTTCACCATGAATAATAATGAAATAGTAACACCTTGTCCGACGATGGAAATATTTTAAGAAAAAAAAATCTTGTTTCGAGGCGAGATTAATTTCATTTTAATTTCTTTATTTACGACGAATAAAGATGTTTTATAAGCTCCTGTATTTTTGGGAACTGGTATTTTAAAATAATTTTATAAAATAATCACAAACTATTTGGTTTTTACAAATACCTAACCAAAGACGTATAAAATTGTATTAAAGTTGGCAGCACCGGATACCCAGTTTCAGGATATGCGCACTGTGATCAGAGTATAGATCGTTCCGTTCGGAGAGGTAACTGCCTAATATTGCAATCTGACTCGATCCCTGCGAACTATTCTAGCAACACCACAAAGGAATCTTATTTCGGCAACTTGTATCCGTTGCCCCGTTGCCTTATTCTATCGGTCACTGCCAAGATTTGATGACCATAGGCAAGAGTTAGAATAAATACCGAATTAAAGACCAATAACTTAGCTTTGACACAATGGTCAAACTTTTTATCACAGAACGTTCAAGGTCCTTCAAAATTAATCCAACTTACATTGCATTGCTACTTTTATCAATCATGAATAGGTTAGGGTAGGTAATCTTGAAGTGGCTGTCAGCTTAAATCATCAAGAGAATGATAGGTCCATTGTGATACCACATGGATCTGGAGAGATCTCCCCACCTACTCGTTGAATCAACTGAAGCTTCTGATGAAGCGGAAGAGATTTCTGACACCTGTGTTAAGAAGATCACCGAAGTCGTTTAAGTAGAATTCTCCTAAATAGAGCCTTCTTTTGCGGGAGAAACCTGGGCAGCTACAAACAAGGTGGAAATGGTTTCCTTCTCTTCGTCCACGCAGCTTCTACAAAAATCATTTGAGTGTACGCCAAGCCTTGTTGCATTCTTGCCTATTGGTTTGGTAGTATTAGGAGAAGGTAAGTTTAGCTGTGCATCCATCTTTAAGTATCGCTTTGATCGCTTCGAACCGTTGCAAGTTAATTATTCTTTTCAAAATAAAGTCGACCAACATCGTCAGCTCGGATCAGACGATAAAAAAATCGGTGTCAATGAGTTTCCCGTCATTTTCCCAATAAAACGAATCCCCATACAACCGTGCCAGATGTGTAAAAGCCATTAAATAACACTAATTGTTTACAACATTGACAATTAATTATACACATCCAAATGTAAAGAAGTCAATGTCACAGGAAATCAATTAAGCGTGTAAAATAAAAATTCCCTTATTATTATCTACTTCTCACCTCTAATTACGTGAAATCTCAAAGATTTTTCAGTTTACCAACAGGAAGATCTGGTTTTATACGAGTTTTTATCGGTATACCTCGAAATTGAATCTTATTTTCCGTGACGGAAACAGAAATTTACAACAATAATGTCTATTGCTTTAATGCTTTAATAGTTAATAGGCAATTAACAACTTATTATACAGAGACAAAAGTTACTGTTTGTAGTCTTTGGCTGCGAAGAAATAATGATTATAGTCAAAGTTTGCTGCTTTGAATGTATGCACATTGGTCGATTTGGTAGGCGGTAGGACCATTTGGAGATAGCCAAGTTTTAGGAACCTAGTGCTACTTACCACAATCATTGTGTTACTCAGTAGATAGGTAGATTAAAGAATGAGTGCACCCTATACGATGTGGACAAGTGGTATAACGTGTCTAGTGACAAAATAGATTTGGCCAAAGTTGGATCTGAAACGCTCTAAGAATTTAATTTCCCTCAACAGATCGCATATCAGAACCGTAATGGGTGTCATCACGGGTCACTGTCAAGCATGCAACAAGGCTTGGCATTCATTCAAACGATTTTTGGAGAAGGAAACTATTTATAACTTTTTTGGAGCTGCCCACGTTTTTCCCGCAAAAGAACAGTCCACTGAGGAGAATTCTACTTTAACAACTTAGGCGATCTGATGAGTACAGATGTCAAAAACCTCCTAAGCTGCATCAGAAGCTTCAATTGGTTCAACGAGTAGATAAGGAGATCTCTCCAGGTCCATGTGGTATCACAATGGGAATGGGCTTCCAGTTAACCATCTTCAGACGGAAGTTCTTTTAACTAGAAAGAGGAAGCGTTGGCTAGACTGACAATGCTCAAAAGCTTCAGAATCCCCTTAGCCAACGAAGCGAAATATTTAGGAGTAATCTTGGATAGGAAACTTCTTTGTTCGAAGCAAGTTGAGTTCAAAGTGGCTCGTGCATTACCAGCTTTCTGGCAGTGTAAGGGCGCTTTTGGTACGACATGGGGTCTATTACTGTGTTCTGTGGCAAATGCTTAATTTACAGCCCCTTGGTGAAACTATCAAAACCATCTTCCATTTAAAAAGACTTGGTTTCCGGTATAACACGCACTGGAGTTATGAGTAATATCCTTTGACTTAAATCTTATGAATATGTAATCTGATCCAATTAAGATTTCTGTGTAAAAATACGCTCGAATTTACCTGTGCACAAGATTGGTTTTTGCCACACTCTGAGCTGGGTAAGGAATGTAACGATGACTGCGGTGCTGGAATCATTGTTAAAGGTGACATCGTTTGCCTCTAGATATACATATATGCGTCTGTCTTCCAAGCGGAGATTTGTGCAGTATGAGGCGATGGAATATTTGCGTCTGTTAGACTAGATTGAATTCGGTTGGAACACTGAATTTGCCAAGCCTTATCTGGGTTCCTGGACACCGCGGCCCAACCGGCCCAACCACGTTGGGTTTGCCAGTACCTTCGGTTAGGGTTTCCATTGATGGCTGGATTTCTATAAGAATATGCTTCAGGTAGGTAGGTAACTTGAGAGGTTGCTTGTTACTTTCATAATGCAGTTACCTTGGCCCCCGGTCTCTCCCCTATTCATTATTTTATTTTAACATCTTTGTGCTTATAAATTGAATTACCTGTGCTTTGAATGAACCTACATAATGTAGGCAGTCGTTTTATGAATGAATTAAAACGTTTGGTTTATTACTTCAGGTTACGACAAAAGTCTGACATTTTACCTTGTGAGTTCAAGACCGGTACGTACAGTTTCGCATTGCAAATGTTTTCAGAATAATGGAAAGATACATCAATTTACACTGCTGGCTTTAACGAGATTGCAATCAAATGAAGAGGTCTCAAGAGGTGTCGGACGATGATGTGTTCACCTTGATTGGACTTAAAATTATTCTTAGAAGATTGTTTACTTGTTTATGCATTTGTTTTTGTGTAAGACGTTTCATGTTACTTTTAATGAAACGCGTATCGGATATCAAGGTTTCGATTTATCGACAATCATTTCCCATTTAATAAATTTATATTAATCGTTTTATGGTATGAATAAGGCTTCGCTTGTTTCAATAGTTTATTGTATCTTATGAATCTATAAGCATGCATTGATTTGCTTGATAGACGGTGAAGGGAACTTTTCGAGTTTTATTTTAGCATTTCTAGGTTATAATTACGAATGCGTAATTCGAGAATATATGGCAAATCGTCTGCAATTTTTGGCGATAAATAAGTCCGAGATAAGTCTTGGTCACACTAACATTTACAACTTATTCCCTCAAACATAGTTAGTTAGTTACCTAGAAGTGATCCTCCAGAAAGAAATACACTTAGACCAACAGTAGGTCCATCTCAACGTCACAGTTAAGATCCACCGTGCTGGTTAAGTTCAGATCATTTAATTCGTTAAAGAAATATTTGCCTAAGGTGGTTTTCCAAGGACAGGACACGTGCAGAGGAAGTCTACAAGAAATTTCTCATCTTCCTTGTGTCTGTAGCTCCTGAAGAACTCTTTGCGTACAATACCCAAACGCTGAGCATGTCTGCCTAGAATGTAGTGCCCTGTGAGGACATTAGTTAGTTTCAAGAGCTGGTCTATTTTAAGTCATACTCGTGTTCATTAGAATCGAGGGAAGGCCAGATTAGCCAAGCATTTTTGCAATAATCAAGATGTTGCCATCTATGATTTACTTTTGACAGCATCGGTGTAAATCAAGCATCTTGACATGGTCGCACAGTTCCCCGGAATGTCACTTTGACCAGAGACTCAATGGAGTGTGACATTATACTGGTTAGCGAAATCGTTTAGAGATACGCTTTCACTGCCCTAGATTTTGTTGCATTGGATATAAGAGATCGATCGCAACTTGGCTGTCGATATAAATCACAATATCTGTGAAGACTGACTGGCAGCTGTGACTTCGGCTTAAAAGACACTACAGTGGTAAAGATCGACTCCTCCGTTTGTTTTAGAGATCGACTCCTTCCATTAAAGATAGAAATAGACTCATTGAAGAAGATTTCGCGCTGACTCCAGGCGATTCTATCCGATATTGTGTGCTTGTAGCCCATGTTGAAGTCATTTTCAGTGGGCAGCGTATCAGATTTAGGAAGTCTGCGGTGAATTAATATGATTTTGGCATGCCCCAGGGCCACTTTCCTTACACATAGGTACATAAGTATGCAAGGTGAGCTGACACCCGAGCAAGCAATATATGTGAAATAGACTGTATGAAAAGGAGTTCTTTTTAAAATCCACCACGGCCGAACTTTATGCCTGCACCTAAGACTTGTTGATTGTCATAGCAAAATAGACCTCAAGGGGGATTTGCAATCTATTGAACTCAAAGAGAAAGTCAAAATGTATTAAGGTTACTTGCAGCTTGTGCCATTGCAAAGTTTGGACGGGTGTAGGTTTCGCAGTAACATAAATGGAGCATCCACTCTCAAAATAAGTGTATGGTTCTGGAGACCCGCTGCACTTACCACCAACACCTACCAGTTCTGGCTGGAGATGCTTGTTGGTTGATGCCCAGGTCCGACCTGGATTGTAGCGTCATCTTAAGTTAGTAAGTAGGACTCCAGAGCCCCTTATTTAACTTTTGGCTGTCAGCATACAAAGTGATGGCTTTTCCAGACATTTTATAGTCCCTGCTCCTTAATGTTTATAAGAGTGATGAAATGGGGAAGAACGATTAACAATTTCTCTGCGCTGCGAGTGCTGTCGGTCATCGTTTTGTCAATTCAGATGAAACTTCTTGAGATATGTTGGGGACAACTTTTCAAGGCCGAAAAGGCAACGTAATTTTAACCAATGGCAAAGAAGTTTCACTTCAAATGCGCGTTGGTACCTATATTACACGAATAGATTTTTAAACCTACATTCGAGGCTGATTAAAGTTATGATTTTGGCAATTGCAGAAATCACAGAAGTATTTTTGCATTTCTCACACTTAGCCCAATTTCCTTGGAACTAAACGATCATTCTCTCTTTCCATAAATCAAATAAGCAGAATAATAATTTTTTTCATGAAGAATAAATTATTATTCTTATAGCATCATATTTAATGAAATAAAAACACCCATTCGCTTGTGAGTTTAGTCATTAAATTAAATATTTTTTTTTTTTTTTGCAGTATCATGGTACGGGGATACACAAAATCATAGCAAAAAAAAAGACGAATAATAATTATTGTAATCACAGACCACCAAGCTAATTATTGGGAATTCTGTCTAATGGGTATTTTAACACGTTAAGTTTGACTGGGAGTTCCACTAGTATTTGCATATTTTAATTATGGAAATAATTTCAAAGCAACGCACTGCAGATGTTTAATCAATTCCAGTTTTTGAAGTTCCGAAGTTTAATGGTTAATTGACAGAGGTTTCTGAGAAAAAATAATTTTACGGTACCGGAGACATAATAGTCTTTCATCTTCCGTGCTGATTCCAATTCGTTAGACCAAGCTTCCTGACACCCGCGACTTACGAAGCTGTGATTGGAAGACCTTTGGTTAGCTTTTACAATGTACAGTCTCACTCGGATCTTAAAGGATCCATTATATTGAAGAAATGTTCTCCAAGGGTTCTTCTGAGGCTTCAGCATTCAAGTAGAAGGTGGATTGTGTCCTCTTCCATTGTATAGATCGGTTGTATTCAAATGCAATTTTATTTATGCGAATTTTATGACTTCCTTGGAGGATCCTAGTTGTTTTGTTGATTGTGAACATTTATTTTGTTTTCCTTTTATGTAGTTCTGTCCAGAGCATCGTTGAGATAGATGCGGCATGTCGTGAGGGTACTCCATCTCCCATTCGCGATTTTTTTTTTAAATTTTAAGGTGATACTGGACTTTGGAAGTTCTAGTAGTGTTGGAATTGAGTCATCGGCTATTATCTGGTCCATTTCATCTGGATATTTGGTTGAGTTTCATGCCCTCTATTTCTGTCCAGCCCTTTCTAGAGGAGAATTTGATTCTGCCAGGTTCTGCATGTTGGTATTGCTAGTCAAAAGAAATGCGATCGGCACCACTAAACGCAGGTGGACGGATTTGACCTAAGTTCAGAACATCAGAAACACTTCCAAAGTCTAATAAGACAGAAAAGAGCTGCTGTGTGAGTTATAACGGGACACTGTACACTCTTCTCTGCACGTGTCCAGCTCTCTCAGCTCAAAGCAGAGCTTATCAAGGAGTCAGCTTCCTCCACAATATCCGCGAACTGCCTGACGTCAGTATAGGCAACCTTCAGCCCTTCATAGTTTTCTGGGGGAAACGTCAGATCGATGTAGTATCACAAAGGACCTTTTCTGGTCTAAGAGTGGCTACATCAAACACAGGCTGTCACTCTTACCTAATCTAAGCTTTAGTGTTCGCCCATCTGGTGATTGCTTTGTGACCTATCACGCTCTTTTTTTTTCTAAAGATTGGATTGTTGAACGTGAAGGCCCTTTTCGTGGCTACTTTCTTTGCATTAAGATCAACGGATCAATTAGCCCTGTATGCTGTGCTTATGACCTTGCTTAATCTTCTTACTAGATCTTAAAAAAGTTCGGAGATTCAGGTCTAGTCTAATTTTAGTTGGATGACTGAACTTTCTAAATCGTGCCTGGGTTTTAAGATACAAAGGATTCAAGGAATTTCAACCTACAGGAGTAAGGTCATGCTTTAGACATATTCCTCAATTTAAAAGCTAGGTATTGATAGGCTCCTATGAACAAATATAGACGAAGCAGACTCTAAATGTTGATGAAAGACTTAGAATTAACTTTTTATTTCAGTTTATGGAATGACACTGGGTTTCCCAACAATCGTTATTCCTGCCATTCAAGGAGGTGAAGGTCGCGAGCCAAGTGATATTGTTTTAAACAGAGACGAAATATCATGGTTTAGTATGTACAACTGCTTTTGTTCTCCAAATTTAGTATAAAGCCATCTTTTCTATTGTTTAAGGTTCTATAAACCTTATATGTGTCCCGATGGGATGTCTATTTTCTGGAGCATTTAGCCAACCAATTGGCAAACGAAGAGCTATGCAAGTAAGAAAAATTCTTTAATATTAAAACTTTTTATTCGTTAAATGGTACATTCTTATGGAATAGATAGTTAACCTGCCAATTTTGGGCTCATGGCTTTTGTTTCACTTTGCCACCGGAACGGAACATCTTTATGCAGCTCTCTGTCTAGCTGGTATTGGCGGAGGTCTCATGGAAGCACCGGTAACTTATAGATTATTTCAAATGATATTTTTAATTGCTAATCCTTTGATACAGGTTCTAACATATGTGGCAGAGATAACAGAACCAAAATACCGAGGTATCCTCTCAGTGATGGGCTCAACATGTGTCATCGCTGGGGTCTTCGTACAATTTATCCTAGGATCCTTATTAGATTGGCGTACAATTGCAGCAATTAACACAGTATTCCCTGTTATATCCATAGTAGCATTATTTTTCATTCCGGAAAGTCCAACGTGGCTGATAAGAAAACAAAAATTCCGTGAAGCTATAAGAGCCCTCCAGTGGCTTCGAGGCTGGGTACCCGAATATAGAATTGAAGCTGAATTCAATAAGCTGTACGATCAGTTGATTACACAACCAGCTATCCAAGATGCCGATGAGGGAATTACAGAAGAAAATAAACGTTCCTGCTACCAGCGAATGAGAATGTTTCGCAAGCAATCATTTTGGCTGCCATTTTTGTTGATATCATTCACGTTTTTTGTTGGACATTTCTCGGGAAAAACAACACTCCAGACATATGCTGTTCAGGTGAGATAATTATTTAGTAACTTTCTTAACGATCTCAAGCTAGTGACAGGTAGCCAGAAAGTTTTTTGAAATCGTTCGTATACTTTTACCTTTGATAATTCAATCGGTCTGTTTGACATCTGTCACTTATCATGTATCAAAGGGAGTCGACTTTATAGGCAGATCATCTTTGCATAGTGAAATTTAGAAGTTAAGGTGCAGATGAATCAAACAAGGTTCAATAACAATGTGTTAAAGCTACATACTTATTAATTCCGAGCTATAATAGTGTCGTTCAATTATTGAGGGGAATTTAAATTGACTATTGTTTTTTTAACTACTCTGTGATAAATAGTGTAAGTGATAATCACCGGTTATTAAAAGACTGTAAATTAATAGTAATACATCGTGATTTATTTTTAGTATTGGGGGAAGAACAGATCTATCAATACATTGTATTTGATGTAGTCTAACGTCGGTAAGATGCCTAGGGTATGACGATGCTTCTTAATACCAGAAAGAGGTGATAGAATATTCAAATCTTAAGTCACTGGAGAGCAAAACAAGAGCAGAGTGGGAAGAGTGTCGAACCAGAGGAAGATTAGAAAGAAATATCCTGAGTAAGAAGAAAAGGGCATACGCAGTCTCCCAGATTAAGGAAATCGAGGTGTCGCGCAACAGGAACAAGTTCTGGCAGTTCTAGAGAAAGCCAAGGAACGTCAAAGGGTACTGTGGTCTATGTGGATACTATGGGTCGAATTACGGCATCAGTGATCGAGTAACTCGTCACATTAAAACGAGCATTCTTACGTTCGATTTCGGCAGGGAGATGCGCTATCATGTTTTTTCTTCGATCTTGTGTAAGAACACATAGTACGTAGGGGAGATGTTAACATGGATGGCATACGCATATGATATCGAATTCATTGGTCGCTCCCAACTTGGCGTCATAAAGGTTTTCACAGCAGTCGAAGGACAGGTGAAATAAGTTGGTCTTGTAGTAAATGAGAACAATACCAAGTACATGTTGTCAGCAAAGAAGCACTTGTCCATCGCCAAAACGACACTGTTGACAACAGTAACTTCGAAGTAGTAAAGGAGTTTACCTACAGCGGAGCTGCAATCAGATCCCTTGTATCTAATACAATAAAATCTAGGGCAGTGAAAGACTGTCACGTGTCTCTAAACGAGTGACATTCCGGGGAATTGTACGGCCGACGAATTAGCGAGATAGGATTTTCAAAGTACAGACGGCATTGTATCGTTTGTTAAACACCTAACAAACGTTTGCAAATCATAGATGGCAACATCTGACTATTGCAACAATTTTAGGCTTATCTGAATTGAATGATGGGCGACTGTAGTTTAAAAACAGTTAAGGTCATAACACCTTGTCAAGTTGTTGTTTAGGATTTATATTATAAAAGTAGGCCCATAGACCTAAGATAGGATAAAAGGATACGATATAACCCGAATTATCTAACCTATTTTAATACAATATTTGTTGTTTTCTTTTAGATTTTTCACACTTTGAAAGCTCCGATCAATAAGTTCCATGCGACAATCCTACTCGGTGTAGCCGAGCTACTGGCCACAATACTTTCTGTAATATTAATTCATTTCACAGGAAAACGTCCATTAGTATTAGTCTCAACAGTAGGCTGTGGACTGTGCTTCTTCAGTACAGCAACGTATGCTTACTTTTTAAATGTGATACCAGGCTTCGCTATCGACAATGTCGTAGTAAATGCATCTCTATTAGTTCCCAAGGAACATCTTATAACCATCGATAACATAACGAATATATTCGAAAACCAAAACAATCCAATTCTGGGAAAGACTCAAAACATGAACGATTTGTTTGGCTATGATATTACAACACTGTTGCCAGAAATTCTCGAAACTACATTGCCGCCATTTATGAATGACGCCGATGAGTTGCCGTTGTCAAGAGGGAGAAGATCAAATGACACAGTTTACACAGATCCTCAAGAATTTAATCCATTTGATGATTTGCCAATATTTGATTATGGTGAAACCAATGAAACTACTGAAGTTTATCCAGAAACTGAAAATATTGAAAAGGAATTCACCACTGAACCCATAGCACAGGGGGAACAGCCATCTGGCAAGCCTCCAGATAGTGATATACCAAGTAAAAAGCAGGTTTCCACCAACATACTGCTACCGATTCCGAAGCAAGACAAGAATTACTTGGTTTGGTTGCCATTGATTCTGTTGTTGGGATCGGCGTTCTTTGCACATCTTGGAATACGTATGATTCCATGGATTTTAATCGGAGAAGTCTTTCCTGCTGCTGTGAGAAGTACCGCCTCCGGACTGGTCGGTGCTGTTGGTTATATTTTTGGATTCCTTGCGAATAAACTGTTTCTTCAGATGTTGGCTACCATGACTATGCCTGGTACATTTTGGTTCTACTCGGCTGTAGCTTTGACTGGCGCTGTTGTAATTTACTATGTTTTACCAGAAACTGAAAACAAGACACTAGCGGTAAGTTAAATTCCATAGAAAAAAAGTCTCCTCTAATTGGATTAAATTGGTTTCGTAGGAAATCGAGAGTTATTTCTCGAAAAAGACAAGAAAAGGAGGTCGAAAGAATTCTATTGCATACGATCATGCGAAGCCACCTTTCGTCACCGATGTAGAGCATAATCATCAGTTCCCAATTGATGCATCAATCCAAAAAGCAATTCAACTACAACAAAGCGATCTGGTTGTGTCCCATGCGGTTGACCCGAATGGACGAACAAATCCCGCTTTCGAGGGAACCGATGAGAAACACAATACAACACATTTGTAAGGCCTTAGCCTATTGATTGTCGATATGTAATATATGTATGTATGATATGTGTAAATGCCAGTTGTGAATAGTTAATTTTTATTGAAAAAAATGATAAATATGATAAATAAAATGTAGTAAAATTATTTTATTAAATTTTAAACTAACTTGTTTAAGTTTCTTGAATTGGACTTTCAAAAGTCTATGACGTATGAATAAAAATAAATCCACTTCAAGGGCAAATCTTTCAATAACAGCTTCATTAGAAAGCAAAAGACAGATCGCACTGACTGAAATGAAAAGTCTTATTGGGTGAAAACCAAATCTGCACTAAAATGTATAACCATCCGAAGATAAAAACAAAAAGGTAACATGTATGAACGACGCCCTTTTAGAAATTACACACGCCCATGCAACGCCTTTGTAATTGAAAACAAAAATAAACGTCAAAAAAATATATAGCCGTCTCATTCACTCCCACTGAGCCAAATGTCATGTATTTCTATAGGGAAATTAAATGGCTTAGTTTGTTTTAATTTAAGTGCGGGTAGTAATTTCATTAAATCTATTTTATTAAATACATAAGAAGAATTATTAACATATTGCAACATAATTGCAATGTGCAGTGTGTTTAAATTAGATTTAACTAAATATAATATAGAAGATGTGTGTAGAACGTGCGGTAAATGCGACGTACTCACGTCCGTAAGTCTAGTAAATATTTTCTCTTCCGATCCGCAGTCCGATGAAAAGAATAAATTTCTACGAGAATTTGATTTATGGAAACTCAGTGTAAGTGTCAACCTTTTATTGCAGACAATTGGATAGAATTTTCGAAAACAATATATATATGTATTCACTTGTAGATTTCCGAAGACGATGGTCTTCCGCAAAAAATATGTAAACAATGTTTTGGCAAATTCACCCTAGTCCACAATTTTCGCAAACAATGCGAAAACATTCAAAGTGCTTTTAAAATCATACTCTACGAGCAACGAAAATTAACAGGCAAATCCAATAAGACCTCCGATTCAGTTTCATTGTTGCAACTGAACCCAAAAGTTGAAACTCACATCTCTGATGTAGACGAAGACTTTAACTGCTTCGATGAGATTCCATTTGAAGATGCCGAATATAAGAATATTGAATTCTTTGAACTGCAACCATCTAAGGATGCTGACGGTAGTAAAGAGCTTTCATTGGAGGATAAAGCGGCAGAACCAGGGTGCAATGAAGAGGATGATTTTGATAAAGTAAACAACACATCTGAGGACGTTATTCCGAAGGTTGAGTATGAAGACGATGAGTCGAGCTTAAGTTCCGATTTGCTTAGTTCAGACGATGAGCGCAGATTAAATCGTAAAAGCAAAATAAAACCCAATCAATTCAAGTGCGAATACTGCAAGAACTTTTGCCTCGAGAATCAAGAGGAGTTAGACACCCATGTGAAAGAAATACACTCAACTGATACTCCTTACACATGCCCGCTCTGCACAAAATCGTTTAGTAATGCTAAGCAAAGGAACTGCCACTTTATGGTGAGCCATAAGTGGAAGTCGCACGAGTGCGATATCTGCCACAAATTGATTAAAGGCGGTAAGCCAGGTCTGAAAAATCACAAAGACAATGTACACAATAAGTCGAACCACGAATGCAATATTTGTCACAAGAAATTCGAGAATATCTCGTTGAGTCGGTTTAGATACCATCTTCGGTGGCATGACAGTTCGAAACTGTTCTCGTGCAAATCTTGTGAAAAAACCTTCGTAACTCGATATCATATGGAGGAGCATGAACGGACGCACACCGACGAGAAGTCTTTCCTTTGCAGTATATGTGGTTTAGGTATGTGAGTAATGTGCTTTGTCTGATGATGTTGGGCTTAAGCTTGTTACATGTTTGCTGATTTTTAGGGTTGCGCTGCAAGCAGAACTTGATTTGGCACATGAAGACGCATACAGGCGAAAGGACATATCAATGCAATCAATGTAGCAAGGGTGAGTAAGATTTGTCGTATTGACACACTGCCTTTTGTATTTCCTTTTGATGGGCCACAAGATTGTTGGGGGGAAAAGATTTTACGGAATATTTTGAAGAGCCTACCATGGGACAACAGAGATTACTACCAAGGAAATGGCTTGAGTCTGTGAACTGATTTGCAAGACAGCAATTCAATGGCTAGTGATAATCTTTAGGAGTTCCAGGCCAATAAGTTTAAAATCTTTCGTGCAATGTGTCTTGTACGGAGAGAATTACATATGTAGTAGTAGAAGATTCAGCCATCTGCTATAACATTATATGAAGTCGTTAAGCTGACAATTAATTTCCAAGTGGATGTGTGGAGTAGATGGACTGGTAAAGAGAGCCACTGCAGTGATGGGCTTCGGATTGAATTTATACAATCAATCTAGACAAAACAGGAGCAACGAGGATTCTGTCAGGCTGTCATCAAGACAGATCAATTCAAAGACAGTTTGGACCGCCTAAGAAGAATTAACAACGTTACAGTATACTTGGTGTCAGAGTACGCCAGAGTAAATAGTAGCAATGAAGTTGGAAAGCAACCAGAAGCAGACAAAACCCCTTAGTAGAACTAAAACCCTTCTGCAGAATTAAAGAGTAGAGAAAGTCAGCAGCGCTCTTAAGCAGAACTCCTAAACAGTCTAAGGCACTTTTCAAGAATCTTCATCATAAGTACATGAGCCGGAAGTCATATCATAGTCAATCAGCTGTCTCAGTCGTCTCGTTTTATCCTGCAAGCCATTCAATGGGCAAAGTCTCACACTCATGAGCTTTTGGGTACGGATATGTAGAGTGAGTCTTTAGCCCAAACATCGCCTGAAGTACAACATCTTGTTGCCTGTGTAGCCTTTTATCTTCTCATGATTACAGCATAGACTTTAGCTCATCAATTTATGTTTCTTTTTAGCATTCCCAACGCCAACAGCCCTAGCATGTCACATCAAAACGCACAGTAGTGAAAAAAAGCACGAATGTGACATTTGCAATAAACTCTTCAAGACAAAAGGAAGTCTTAAGACGCACATCGGCAATGTACACAAGGTGGACTTTAACGAGGGAACAGTTAACTCATCTCCTCGTTATCAGTGTCAACTGTGTCCCAGAAATTTCATCTTTGAACGCGATCTCATTAAGCATTTGAGAACACACGAACATCGGCGACATGTTTGTGATGTCTGTGGTCTGTCGTACATGCAGTCTTCGCACTTAAAGAAACACATGGAATCTGTGCACTTGAATTTCAAACCGCATGTATGTTCCATATGTGGTCATGCTTTTCCATTCGAGTATAATCTCAAACAACATGAATTAACTCATAAAGGTAACTTGCTCGCTTAAAATTCTGAACAAATGACTAGAAAGGGTGTTGATATTTTACAGAAAAGGAATTCAAGTGCATAGTATGTGATAAGGCATTTACATTGCTTCCATCGCTGTTGTCACATCAGAGAACTCATACGGGAGAGAAACCCTTCCAATGTCATCTCTGCGATAAGGCATATGCTAACAGAGGGAATCTCAAAAGTAAGGGATTTGTGAATTGACAATGGTGTGTGTTTATTCTTAATTTGTTTGTTTTTTTTTAATGTTTCAGGTCATGTTGAGAAACATTTGCTAGAGAAGAAACAAAATCAAACATTCTCACAAATTATCTTACCAGTGATTCCATTATCAGATGTTCCACCTCAACCGACGTTTAATCAATATATCAACAACCCCATTACGGATCCACAAGTCTTCAACAATCAACTATAAGACGATTAGAGCAATTGTGAACTGGATGCATTCAAATAAAGCTCATTTAGATGTAGGTTAAGTGAAAAATAAAATATTTTTATCGTCTACCAGTTAAATCTGCATACGGACCTCAGTGCCTTTCCGTCAATGCCGCTGCTGATGCTCTTACATAGCAAATGAGCTGGTGCAAAACGAAGAAACGTTCGTCCTAATCGATGTGTGTAGTTGCTGAACTGCTTTGTTGACCACGCCGGCTCACAGACTTCAAAGAAGCGAATCATGAAGTGGTATTATACCCGTACTTGATCGAATTCATACCCTTCTTTCCTTCAGGACTACCCCTACTTACGGAGAAGATAGCTCAGGGGCTTATTGCGAGAATCTATTCCCAATAGAATTAAAGTCGAATAGAAAGAAATTCTATTGATGGTATTGCGGAATTCAATTCGTAATAGAATTAATTTCGAATAGATTCTCGCAATAAGCCCCTCAGGTTGCACGATAAGTGGGTTACATGAGGCTAATCCGGTTCTGACTGGTTCAGAATTTTACCAGCCTTTATCCATATACAAAGCATAGCATAGGTATAGCTCAGCTAGATTCTTTTTGCGAGTGAATTGCGAAAAGTCCGTGTGTTTCGCTAATCGTTCAACTTTTGTTTTTCTCTATTTTGCCTCTTGTTTCCGCTCTGAATTCCCCTTTCTTCTTTTTCATCACGCTTTGCTTCTTCTCTGATGAACGAAAAGATTTTTATTCTGAGCACCGGATGTTGTATTTGATCCTGAACCGTATCTCATTTGTTACGTCACATGTATGCAAGTAACAAACCTTATTGCCCCACTGAACAGATACCAACAGATGTGAAACGTCAAAAACTCATCTGCGTTTACATCTTACTTTAAAGAGACAACACATGGCGTTTTTGTCCACTATTCACGTTTTGTCCAAAACAACTTACTCTGCATCGTTGCTCACGAAATATTTGGCGATATCATCAATTAAACTCCATTCAAAGAAATTTTCAAACCTTAACATGTCTAGCAACGGAAGCAGTGCGAAGAAGATCAAAGCTGACCAGCTCACTATTGGAACTCATGGTGGCACATTTCATTGTGATGAAGTGTTAGCATGTTTCATGTTGAAGCAAGTACCCGCATATTCGAACGCTAAAATCATAAGAAGTCGTGACGATAACGTCTTGGACCAATGCGACCTAGTTCTTGATGTGGGTGGTACATTCAATCACGAAAGGAAACGATATGATCATCACCAGAAGGAATTTCAAGAGTCCCTCAGTTCGCTTAGGCCAGAAATGGGGGATAATTTTAAAATAAGGTTCGTTTTAACTTCGAATTAGTGTAAAAGGCGCACACATGCTAACTTATAGTTTTATTTCTAGACTAAGTTCTGCTGGTTTAATCTATACCTTTTATGGAGAGGATGTAATCAATGCAATTTTGAAGAAAAACGAAGGAAATGCACTCTCGCCGAGCGATTTGAAGGCGGTTTATAAGCAAATTTACAAGAGTTTCATTCAAGAAATCGATGCAATCGACAATGGTGTACCCATGTTTGATGGAGAGCCACTTTATACGATCTCAACACATATGAGTGCTCGCATAGGAAATTTAAATCCATCATGGGAGATGCTAGACTATAATTTAGATGAAATTTTCGAAGAAGCCATGGTCAAAGCGGGTGAAGAATTCACGCAAATTGTGTTAAATATCGGTACGTCGTGGATTAAAGCGCGAAGTTATGTACGAGAGGCAATAGAAAATGCAAAGAATATCCATGAATCTGGAGAAATTCTAGAACTAGAGCGTTTCTGCCCATGGAAAAACCATTTAGCTGACTTAGAGAAAGAATATAAAATAGAGGGCATTCCCAAATACGTTTTATTTCATGAGAAGGAGGACAGTTGGCGGGTTATTTGCGTTCCAAACACTCCATCCAGTTTTGTGTGCAGAAAGTTTCTTCTCGAAAGCTGGAGAGGTCTTAGAAATGGAGACTTGTCCCAGACGGCCGACATCCCAGATTTAATATTCGTCCATCATACTGGCTTTGTTGGCGGAGCCAAGACCAGAGAAAGCGTCCTACAAATGGCCATCAAAAGCTTGAATAGTGAATAACATAAGACAAACAGTTCCCAGAAGTATTTTATTGATAAAAAAAAAAAGTTGATTCTACACTCGTTCCACCGTTTTTTTAGGCAAAATAAAGACTTTCAATAAAATTACAGTTTTGTGAAATAATTTTAATTCAAGAACCAAATTTTATACGTAAACAGCAAAAGAAAAACACCAAAGTCTGGAGGATTCTCCTAATCCATTCTTGTTTTTAATGTCTTCACAGTTATGTTGTTCTTTTCGATAACGTACACGGTTGCACCCCAACCGCTGATTGCATCTCGATCGAATGCATTGATCATTGCTTGTGAGATTACCTCGAACAGTTGGCTTGGTTCCAAGTCGGGTTTCCACAAAGTTTCGCACATTCCATACAGTTGTTCAGCACAAGTTCCAGCTACTACAAAATCATCTGGCTCATTTGGGCATCCAATTAGATCCATATTGCAGATAAATGGTTCCAGGGAAATGGGATCTATACCGGCAATAACAGGCTCGATGAAATACGGTCCGAAACGGTGCTCGTAGAGAAAACTTGATAGCATTGCCGAAAATCGTTTCGGTACCATTTCACGATTCTCACGGAATTCATAAAGATTCTTTCTAAATGCCAGACGATCTTTTACTGTAAGTATGTCGGTCTGCAGGCCAACTAAACCGAGAAACATACGTGGATTGATTTGGAATACCTTCTCAAAGTCCGTATCGATAGTTTGGGATTGGACACCAAATCGCCGATCAGTAGCGATCGCTACACAATCCTTGCCACGCATGGCAACAACGCAACCTCCATTATATGCTAGGATGGACATTTTCGTGAATATTTGTTGCGAATATTAAATTGAAAACTTTTTAATTGTTAAGAAATTCCGGATGACGATGAATTAAGTGACTCTGTTGGTTTAGTTAGGTTAGGATTTGTATATTTCTTGCAGAAGATGACAGGCAGTTCTCAAACAAAAGAGAGGGATTTTTTCTTGGGATATTTCCAGTTTAGCATTGCCAGATGAGAGAGGAAAATTCAAATTTTGTTTCATTTGTTAAGGCTAAGATTACATATGCGTTGGAACAAATTAAAGAGTTCGAAACTGAATAGATCGACAAGAACGGCTTATAATAAAAGGACGGAAGCAAAGGAATACAAAAAGCGTGATTTTGACGTAATACGGAGTTGTTAAGATTACACGACGAAGCTATAATTTCTTAAACAAAGCTTGCAGTGAAGGAAATCTAATAAATGAAGTCACAGTTGGGTTGAGAGAGCAATAGCGATGAAACTACACTGTAAAATAAAATGCTTCATGACATCAGGCTGATGACATCTATAATGAGGTTAAGATAGCAATATCCAAACTGAAATTCAACAATACTGATGGAACTGATGGTTTAACTACCGAACTATCCAAAACAACATCTGATATACCAACACATCTGTAAATTTTACTCGGATAAAAGCTTACCAGTTTACAGTTTACAGTGCTATCGAATTACGAACCATTTTAAGTAAACTATACGACTCCATGCCGAGTTTGGGCACCGCTGTTAAAAATGATTACCATCCCGAATTCAAACTTCTCTTATGATCTAGCAGTGTCCAATCTGGCAATACTATATTACGACATTCAGCCACCTGTGACATTTCATTACTTCCCACTATTTTGTAAATTTTAAGGCAAACAAAGTTAAATTGCACAAAATATTTAAAAGGTAAATCTTCTAGTGAGATGAAAACAATTTCAAAATGTGTGGTCGAACTTGCTTGTTAGTATTTAGATGATATCTTTGAAATTGTTTACTAAATTCGTTTTGATTTTTTAGAACACTTGCGCCAGACCAAATAGTCCATGCATGCAAGTACAGAGACAATCATTTAGAAGACCACAAGGACGAAGAGAAACCCATCAAAGAACCAGAATGGAGATCTGAGTTTAATTGTGGCAAAAAGTATTTGCCATCACACAATATTGCACCCACCGATGTGACACCAGTTCTGGTCTCAGGTGAACATTTCAAAAGCGCCGATGAAGCTGACTGCCCTGACAGAGTGGTTGTCCCCATGATGTGGGGGATGATTCCTTTTTGGCACAAGGTATTGAATCGGCTCTAGAATACAAGTACACATGCCCGAGATTTTTTTATTTTTATAGGGAGACTATAAGAAACATGGCTTGACAACAAACAACTGCCGATTAGAGCACATGTTGGAGTCGAAATTGTATCGAGGACCCTTTCAGAAGGGACAACGTTGTGTTATTCTCTGTGAGGGTTTCTATGAATGGCAAACAACGCAATCTGCCAAGCCATCTAAACGAGCTGCGTACTATTTGTATATGCCACAGAAGGATGGAGTCCAAATCTACGACAATACCACCTGGGATCCTGATAATGTTAACCTTCTGAAGCTGGCTGGTCTGTTCGATATTTGGGAAGATGACAATGGTGATAAGATGTTTAGCTATAGTGTGATTACATTCGAGTCAAACGATGTGATGTCTTGGTTGCATCACAGAATGCCGGCTATTCTTGAGACGGAGGAACAAGTGAATGTAATCGTTTGTATTCTCTTTGCACGGTTCTTATTTTAATTTGTAAATTTTTTTTTTTTAGAATTGGTTGAACTTCAAACAAGTGTCGGTTAAGCAAGCTTTGGCTACTTTACGACCAGCTACTAAGTTGGAATGGTATCAAGTCTCCAATTTGGTAAACAACTCACGCAACAAATCAGAACAGTGTAACACTCCTATTCAGGTTTGTTCTGAAAAGAAAACACCAACAAATAAACTTATGAAGTGGTTGGTTGTGAGAAAGAAGCGGGAAGCAGATATCAATGCCGAATGTAGTGAAAGTGATGAAGAAGATCGTTGCGACCCACCACCAAAGCGGCAGAAGCCTAAACCAAAAGGCAGCGAGGAAGAGGGGAATTCTGCGGAGAAATAAGTAAATAAATGAGTTCTATCAAATTGTCGTCCATTTGTTGTTAGCCAAGTATCTTTAACGAGAGACTTGTATTTCTTAAAGTACTTTCCAGGACTTCCCTATCTCGACGGGCAAAATTTATGTTTTGCAGAACGCTGATCTAACCAGCAGATATTGAATTGCTTTGAGAGGAAAATTTTACGTCGAAAAGTTTTCTGTGTGTTTGGAAGGCGAAAGGTGAACAAAATTTAGCCGCCACCTCAATGCACTGTATCATGTGAGTGTACCTAGTTTAAAAAGATAAGACACATCGAGCGAACAAACAACAATGATCCATCCAACAGGATCTTTGAATTCCAGCCTGCAGGTATTATAACGCAAGAAAGAGGGAAACTTACAGACCGACCGATCTCCGGAAGAATTTGTTCAGATAGAATCAACGGATTCAAATCAATTCACACCATCTGCTTATCGATTAATAGGGACGAGTTATACAAACCCATGCCCAGTTTTGGCATCCCTGCCAAACTCGTCCGTCTGTGTAGGGATGACGATGGAAAATGCTCGCTTCTACATCAACGTCAGTAACGATCTCACCAAGACCTTTGATGCCAAAAAGGGTTTTAGACAAGGTGACACGCTGTCATGACTTCTTCAAGGACATACTTGAACGAATTGTGTGAAACTCAAGCAAACACCAGAGGCACAATCTTTCAAAAGTCTGTGCAACTACTTGATATAATCGGCAGAAGCATGTACTCTATCGAAGGTAGGTGAAGATACCCTTGGGTGCTTCGGATGAAAAATTATTCGTATATTTGATCGCATGGATGTGGACGGGTTTTACAGGAGAGATTCAACGAAGAATTATAGGAGTTGTACAGCGCATTGACCTAGTCAAAAAACTACTCATTGGTCGTTTGAGGTGGCTAGGACATTAAGAGCAAATGTATATCAACGTTACGGTCCGGAGTCTTCGAATCCAACTCCCGGCAGAGGAAGATCTCGCCTGAGGTGGCGCGCAGAAGTAGAAGGGATCTCAGCTAGCTTGGAGTGCGTAACTGGAGGCGGTTAGTGAAAAGGCTTGTTGGTTGAGGCCCAGGCTAACGCTGAGTTGTAGTGCCACATAAGTAAGTACGTAGGTAGAGATGAGGAGGAGGAGGAACCTTCAACTGTCCAACACTATCTGACAGCAGAAGAAGACTTCCAGGTTACTATCACTTCAAAGTTAACAGCGATCTAAACCGAACCCCCATACGTTAGCTCCTATCGTTCATTATTAACTCTTAATGGTTTTTCGTGTAAAAATTCTCTTTCATAGGGAATTCTATAGGCGAAAGGTTGATCAGCCCTTTAACTGTGCCTGTTCGTTCCAAACAATTACCTACAAACCTGAACAACGTCACTTTACACTTGTGTTTCCAACCTAAAATAAATTCAATAAAATATCCCCCTATTTTCATTTCTCATCACAGCATTACCAACACTCACCAAATTACGTACATAATATGCGGCCAAATGTCTGACTGCCTACGCTGAATTGAAAGAGCTGAATAAGAAAAATAAATTAAAAAAAAAGAAAAAAAAATCTACCAACCAGTGTCCGTGTCTCAGCACATTAAACCATTTAAAGTAATTTTTTTTCGATTTCTGTTCGTACATTCTAGCCGTTATTAAAAAATGTAATAACCCCTTAATTCACATCATTTATTTCATCCGTTTAAAAGTGTACCACCCACCAAAAATAAGCCTGAGAAAGTTGAAATCTCAATTGGCCCCAACTTTTCACCCATTTCCAATAAGAAGGTCGGTCGACGGCAACACGACAAACTTCAAATAATTGGAAGGATATATGTATTAAAAGTACATCGCTCCCTTCATTTGTTTTCCCCCCTACCCTTATATAAAACAATAAACGATCTAAAGTTGAATGTGTTTTTGTCTCGACGACGTGAAAAGAAAAAAAAAATTTTTTTTTTCTTTGCGAATATGTCAATCGAAAAACTTCTCAAATGGCGCTGAATACGAACGAAAATTCTCAAGTGAAATGTGCTGAATTTCAGTGTATTGCCTTTCCAATTTGAAAAAAAAAGTTTTAGACCACACGACCTTTAAAGTATATACTTTTGGCAATTTTCAAAACGTTTGCCTTTGTTTTTCTCCCATCAAAAGAATCAAAATTCTTACATAAAACAATAAATAAAAAAAAAGAAATTTTTTTTTTGCAACTTCTAGTGGTGTTCCCCCGAACCTCGACACAATTGCTTTCAATCGCATTCAATTGCGAGTACCGACCGCGACCGATATACACGGAAAATTCCCCATTCAAACAAAGAAAATGCATTCGACTTTCCGTGGAAAATGTTAAAATACACAAGAGACAAGTGAAAAATATACACAAAATTCACAAGAACACTGTGCAGAATAAAAGTCTATATAAATGTACAAATAAATATACTCCTATTTACACCCGACCGCATTGAAAAATAAAATTTTCCAAAAAAAAAGAAAAAAAAAACTAAAATCTAAAAAAAATAAAACATGGTGGTGAACAGTGAAGACATGAGTTGATCTCTTCTCTTTTTTTTTATTTGCAGTTCTTTTCTTCCCAATGTACTTGAATGTCAGACCGCAACGTCGTCGTCGTAGTCGAATTTGTAAAAAAGCAAAAAACAATTAAATAGAAAAGAAAATCAAACGAAGAAAAGGATAATATACAGAGAAATCAAACAAAATATACGACGACACACGTTGAAAATAACAAAATCATAAAAATCACAAGGAGAGAGAAAAATAATAAGAAAAAAAATAAAAAATCAAAATACGCCAGAGAATATAGAGGAAAATTACAAAAACAAAAAGCAGAAAAGAAAATTGAAATTTTCATCGAAAAACTTCCCTCTTCCGCCACCCAAAAAAAAAGAAAAAAGACATTTTTGAAGGCACAACACCCGCAGCAGAATTGGAAGAAAGAATCTGTGTTGAAACGACGAGCACCCCCCCAAATTCGGTCGGATAGGATCACTGATTGAGAAGAGCAGAAGCAGGAATTGTGGAGCGGTGGTGTCTGTGTACGAAAGTGGTTTGCAAATTTTCCAACGACGACGACGAGCATAGAGGTGGTGGTACCTACCGTTTCCCGGGGTGAAAAGTGCAGTTCTGTTTTGTGTTGAATAATGAGTCGACATGAAGGTAAAATATTTAACCCACAACTATTTACCATTGTGCTGCATGTGTGCTGCTCCTCTAGCTAGCATTTCGTGTATATGCGCCTCGGAATTTATTAATAGATTGCTAAAAGTGTGCAGAATTTGTTGTAAATATTTTTTTTGGTTAATTTAGTTTTCGTTTCTCTTTCACACACAGGAGTTAGCTGCGATTCGTGTCTCAAGAGCAATTTCAATGGCAGACGGTACAAATGCCTCATTTGCTATGACTATGACCTATGCGCGGACTGCTATGAGGAGGGTGTCACTAGTACACGGCATTCGGTGGATCATCCGATGCAGTGCATCCTAACCAGGACGGATATTGAGTTATTTTTCGGTGGAGAAATGCTCAACTCGGAACAACCACAAAGTTTCACCTGCCCCTATTGTAAGAAAATGGGTTTCAGCGACTCAACACTGTTGGAACACGTCAGTTCGGAACATACGGAGACAAGTTTAGAGGTAGTTTGCCCAGTGTGCGCCGGTTTGCCTGGAGGTGAGCCGAATCTAGTCACAGATGATTTTGCCGGTCATTTAACATTGGAGCATAGAACTGGTCCCAGGGAGCTGATATCATTTCTAATATCCTTTTCAAAACTAAAACAAGGGTGGGTAATCAATTTCTTGTGAGTAAGTGATGTGATCTCATTGGCTACAGGTGACATATGCAAATGTGTTTTTATTTTTTTATTTTTTTGCATAGATGCCCTCGCGCAATTGGTAAGGGAATTCGCAATTTTGCCAATTTACCATAAGCTTTTAAAATCCACCATTTAGATGTCTCCACGAACGTGGGGTTGTAGGATTCGCCGTCATTCTTAGCGAAGATGTAACTTGAATGCATCCAAAACGAGAGGCTAGGATATACAAAAGTTTGAGCTCCACAATCAAAAACAACAAATCTTTATTGACAGGTAGGCTACCGTCAAAGTGTTCTATTCAAACACTTCATCCTTTAAATTAGTAGAACAACGTAAGGAAGTTATTAGATAAGTGCTCGGTTTAATATCGCTCTTCTTTGGGTTCCCAGCCATAGTTATATAGGGGGAATGAGAGAGCTGATGCGCTAGACAGATGTGGCTCAACCGTTGATGGTTTACTTGTGAAGTTCGTCTGCTCCTCCATGTAATTCATTCTCTATCATCGCTCCCAACTCTAGGTGGAACAGCCTAGAAACCAGTGCCATATCCAGACAGATATGTCCCCTCCATATTAAAAGTAGGACGCACGACTAAATTAACAGAACTCGCACTGAGAGCAAAAATATTACAGGCCATTGGCTTACACGTTGCCAAGTTAAGTATTCCCTTTAACACTCATTGCCGTTACAACATACAAGAAAAGGAAACTCTATTCCACTTTCTCTTCGACTGCCCGGCACTAGCCAGAAGCCAGGCATCTCACACTTGGCAACGCCGTTTTCAAGGAATTATCATAGATCTCTGACATAAAATTTTGCATCATCATTAACTTTCTCATCTCCACAGGATGGATTTGAAAACTACCCCTCTTAGTCACACCCATCAACATCGAGGTCATCGTGATTTGGGGCATCACAAAGGCGCATCAGAGCTACTTGTGTTTTTGGTAGGATTTACCAGACAGACACTTCTACCTACCCACCTACCTACATCTTGGCTAGGAAAATTCTTCAATTCAAAGACAAAATCGGATAAGAGTCTACCTGATTGCAGAGGCATTTGAAGTTTCGAATGAAGACGGCTGGACAAGTATAGAGGAGTTGGAGAGTGATTTTCTTCCTCCTTGGTCCTGTCGGCTTTAACGAAAATGGAAAAGGAATACGAACTTTGACTATGAGCCAGTGTCCCATTACGACACTTAATGTTGTGCTTATGTAAATTCTTTTAAGCCAAAGTAAGCTGTTAGAGCTTTTCAGACCCAAATGGGATCAAATCTGTCGGTGGTCTGACACGTTTTGATGACGAATTTGTTTTTACCATATTGGTATTGTTGTGGCAGAGATAAACAAAGATAATTGGTTGATGGTTTTTCGAGACGATTTCGGCACTTTCTTCGTGTTTGGAAATTGATGGTGATTCGTTGAGCATTGTACTCTAGCTTTAGACGAATGAACCCCTTTAAAATTGAAGCCGGATCAGGAGTGAAATATTTTTTTGCATTGTCTGTAAAAACCTAGACATTTCAGGGTATTTTTGGCGAATTCGAATATGTGGTCGTCGTTAGCACATATACCGAGGAGCGGAAGTCTTTCGGCTTCGGCGATGCAGGCACCATTCAAGGTTTCGCTTAAGTGATAGAAGACAGCTTTGGGTTTTGGAAGCATTAAATTCCATTCTGTAAAAAGCCATTTTATTATGCTGTTGAGGTCGAAGTTTAATGAGCATACGTTCGCGTTCGTTTTCTATGTCCGAAGAGCAGGTACCTGAGTTAGGTAACGAATATGAGAAATTGAGGGTAATGACATCATGTCATCAGCGAAGGAATGGATTGGATTATAAGTTGCACTCAAGAGATCAGGCAAAGAGAAGGGAGTCGTAGATAAAACAGAGCCTTGGGGAACACCAGCGTTTATATGATAAATTGTAGACATGAACCGTCCAAAACAACTTGAAATGAACCACCAGAAAGGTAGTTTCTAATCCATTGAAGAAGAGATACATCGATGCCAATTGCACATATTTTCGGCAAAAGAGCTTAGTGCCAGACTCTGTTAAATGCTTTTGACATATCAAGTGCAAATATCTTACTTTCACCAAAGTGATGGGGAGATTCTTTCCGCTTCTCAGAAAGGTATGTCATTTGCCAGCCTACTGAATTGTAGAACCTCTAAGGCTTAGACCAAAGTTAGTTGTTTGTCAACGATATAGATAGAAATAAGGTTTAGCTGCGTTTGGAGAATTGTTTTGTTGTACTTTCTCTTCAGTGTGGTTTACCATATCAGTATTCAACGGCTAAGAAACGACCTAACTGCGGCAGTGAATAGCCAATCCACTATGATGGGCTGCAGATATGGATTAATTTAGGTTTGCGATGGGAGTTAGCCTCTTATTACATGATTTAAACAGTTCCAGTGGCACGTGGTTTGGACGTCGTCGCCGGTACCAATTGAGTATTCTGCGACAATTCCAATTTGACTTCTACTTGTTTCCTTATTTTTTTTAGAAAGCTGTTGGTGGAAAATGTTCAGCTTGTCCGTTTCCATTCAGAAATGATATGTTTTTCTTGTTTCAGCAAGTGATGCAGATCCTTTTCTGCCTTGTTTGTTCAAACTCGGCGCTGGCTGGTGACATGAGCAGTTATAGGCTGTCCCAAACTAGATTTGATAGTAAAAGATGCGTCTTTAACAAAGAACATACAAATCGAGCTTTGTTTTGGTAAAAGACAATGACATTTTAACGGGTACAACGGCGACAGTTGTTTGTGTCAAATACCAAGGCATACACACCCTTATGCAGAGGGTTGGTGGATGGAGACACACAAGTTAGTCTGGCTTGTGCAGACTTCTGTTTTGTTTTGTGTCACCATACGGATGCTGCATACAGAACAATCAAGTTTGTTATTTGTATGTACATGCACTGACATCATGCTGGACGAAGTTTGTGCTTTTCTTGTTCTGTTCTCCACGTTGACTATTCATGTTGTGTCTGGACTATCGGATTGATGTCCTTAGATTTCTTGTACTGTTCTGGATACGAAGGTAGATTCACAGAAATCATAATTGATTTCCTTAAGTTATTTCATAGTGCTCCTTCCGCTTGCAATTTTGTTTTGTTTACAATAATGCAATTATATTTTCCTTAACCAAATAAATACGACGAGCCATCGGCAATACGTCACGGTGGTGGGGTACGTCGAATTCCAGGACGTACATTAGGTGGACCGAGATCCCGGAGGTCCAATATGTTAGTTAATTCTTCAAGTGGCCTGTCAGCTTTATCACCCTCTGGTCGTGATTCGGTTGATCCGATTGCCGAGCTATTGTCACAATTATCCGGTGTACGCCGTGGTGGCCCACAGACATCTCAGTTGCAGCAACTGCAAATGCAGATTCAATTAGAACGACAGCAGGTTACGGTAAGAACATCAATAATCACTTGTGATTCTCTTATAATTTACGATTTTCTCTTAGGCAACTCGACAACAATTAGAAAGGTTACCAAGGCGTCAAGCCCACCCAATGGTTTCCTCATCCAGTTCAAATGCAACAATGCAAGAAATGGGAAACGGAGGAGGAGGAGGCAGTGGTGGCACCCCAAGCGGCGGTGGCAGCGGTGGCGGTACCAGCGGATGTCGTGCAACCGAATGGACTGTAAATAATACATCAACATCATCGATTCAACAGTCGCAGTCGAATGTAGGCGGCAGCAGTGGCAGCTCATCGCTCAATACCAGAGAAGTACCATTGAATACGTCTGTGTTGACGGTTAACGATTTCGGTTTGTCGTCCTGTCAATTTCTACAGCCAGCTGTTGGTGGAGTTGGCAGTGGCAGTGCTGGAAATACTGGAAACGCAAACGCTTCCGATGGTGGCCAGTCATCACAATTTTTGCTTTCGAAATTTATGACACCGTCATTGAGTGAGGATGAACTAGCACTTCTTGAAAAGGATCGTGCTGATCGGTATACCACCATAACTATACACACCACAAATGTCCACACTCTTATAAGTGTTTTGTCTCTTCCCATTACAGATCTCTTTACGTTCAGGCTATGTTGCTATCCACTTTGGCAAGTTTTAAACATGACTCAGAGTGGAACAGCAATAGTAAACACAAAAATACCGAATCACAGTCGGAAAGGCCCAACAACAGTGACAGCGACGGTCATGTACATAGGGACGGTGGAGCAAATAACGATACCAGTGATGAACAAACAGTAATGAATAACAATACCACAACAGCAACAAACAACCGTGACCAACAGCAGCAGACATCTCCCGAGGATTTTGTCGAAGAATACTCACTACAGCATCAGACGTCATACAATTCAAACAACGCCGTTTCGAAAAAGAAACCAACCTCTTCTGGCGGCAAGGGTGGCGCACAACAAAATGCGACCGCATCGGCAATGTCCCTCGAGCGACGCGGCCGTCCACCACCACCACCTGTGGTCATGGGAGGCGGCGGTGGAGCCACCACCGGCGGCACCCAACAGCAGCAAGGCGCCACTAACAATCAACAACAAGCATCAAAGCTTACGCGCGAAATGAAAACAACAAGCTCTTCAATGTCTGCTTCAAATGAAATTCCAGATTCTAGGTAGTGCTGCTTTCATTTAATATTATTATTATTATTGAAACTTATTATATTATTATTAAAAAGAGATACATTTTGAGAAAACAAAAAGAAACAAAACAAATCCGCAAAACAAAACTGCAAATACAAAATTAACTAAATGATACTAATATGTGAAAAAAAAAACTAAAAAAAAATGCAAAAAAAAAAACAATTGTTTTTTGTTCTTCCCCTACTTTCCCCGGATTCCTTAGAACTAACGTGTTCCCTCACTCTCCCCTGAGTTTTATTAAAACCCCTAGGTATGCAAATATGATGTTTTTTCTTTTTTTTTTTATGTTAGATTTAATATTGTTGCAGGAAACTGATGATTAACTTTTTCCATTGTTTGATTGTTTTAAAAATTTAAATTTTTTTTTAATTTCGTGATCTCCCACCTATCTGCTCTCCTTCCCTCGTATGTTTTCGCTCCATTGTATGATTAATAAAAGCAAAATTTAATGCATAATTATAAATAAAACAAAAGTATATTTTTTAATTCAAGTTTGTTGAAATTTGGTTGAGAACCCTCCTTCGGAAAGTGAATAGAAAAAAAAAAAAAATAAAAACAAAAAAAAAATCGTATTTATGAGTTAATATTTTATTATTACAATTAAGTATAAGGATATGTATTTATATATTATAACGAAAGCAAATAAGGCGAATAAATGAATGAATATGAAAATTTGTCAAAATATTTTTGAATACTACTTAGTAGGGAGTACATACATATATAACAGTTTAGCTCATTTTCTTTTCTCTCTCTTCCTATTTTGCCCTAGTTCTGTTCTTAATTTTAGTTGTTTCGATTTTTTTCTGTTTTTTATTTAATTTTGTAAATATTGCATTGCAATGTTTTATGAAAAATAAATGTGATTTACAATTTTTTGCAAATACGTGAAAAGAAGTGAGAAAAAAAAAAATTTAAATATTAATAAATTCAAGTAAATATGAATTGGGTTTTCTTTTTAATTTGTGGTAAATACTCTTTAAAACCGGAACTCGGTATTGTATTAGTTTGAAGTGGTACGGTGCACTTAAACCAAAGATAGGTCTATTACGATCAACCATGCTGTCGCAGTTTATATAATTTAGATGTTACTACAGGTGGCGCTTCAGAATCACACTTCTCTGGATTCCAGGGGACCGCGACATGATAGGAAACGAGCGTGCAGATGAACCAGCCAGGCTCAGCTCTACACGGCTCATTCGCGTTAAGAGTTCACATCCTGCTAGGAGTGGGACACACACTTTCTGCAAAAGGCCAACCTTCAATGGCAGGGATTAACCAACTGCGCCCTATCAAGGAAGATATGGCCGACCTATGATAAGAAAAGAACAAAAGACCTACCAATTGGAGACCATGTAGCCAAACTAGGTATCCCATACAGTTGCGGAAATGAAAATGAGAAGGAAACTCTCTCCCATTTCCTCCGCAAATGTCCGGCACTAGCAGGAGCCAGACGGCGTGTACTTAACCAACCATTCTTCGACGACCTTAACAACATCTCGGGTAAAAAAATACGAGATCTAATCCGTTTTCTTAATTCCACAGGCTGAATCTAGGCACCGACTGTCTTACACCCTCAATAACAAACATCATCAACCAGGTCGCACGAGTCGTAGTAACAAAAAGGCACATTCTAGTGCTACTTGGGTTCATGTCGAACCGCCAACTCTACCTAGCTACCTACTTAAGGTGGCGCTTCTGTCCGGGGTGGACCTGGACCTCAACCAACAAGCATCTCCAGTCAGCTCGATCTTTACCTAGCTGCCTCCAATTCCGCACGCTAAGTTAGTTCAGGTCCCCTTCCATTTGCGTGCGTCACCTGAGTCGCGGTCTTCCTCTACTGCGCAGTCCTTCGGAAGCGGATTCGGAAATTTTTCGGAGCGGGGTATGGGTGTCCATTCGCTCTACATGATACAGCCCCCTCAGTCGTTGAACCTTCACTCTTCTGCCTAAGTCGATGTCGTTGTATCTCCCCTACCGAAAATCACTCGAAGAATTTTTCTCTTACGTCGGTGTTGGTGGTCCTTTCTTGTTGACAGCATATACTTGGTCTTGCCCTCATTGAACGTTAAACCCATCTTCGCCGCTTCCATCTTAAGACTCACGAAAGCACCACTGACATCAGTACGATCCTAACCAAATTATCGCCTGCCGCCTTGAAGAACTCGGCAGTCAAGCCATCCCCTCCAACAGCTTTGTTGGACTTCAGCTTGGATATGGCTATTTTCACTTCATCTAGGCGGTTAGATCATTAAAGAAATATTCACTTAAGGTGGTTTTCCTGATGTTAGCAAGGGCGAGGCACGTGCGGAGGATATTTACAATAGATTTGACATGGTCGAGCTTCCTGATCTGCACCTTGACAGCCTTGTCTGAATATTTCTTCAACCGTACATCCCCGTAATGATAGCCGTTACTTAGACTTGAAAGACAATATAGTTATAAGAGAGACTGCAGGAGTGGTGCGTCTTCTGAAACGAAACTGGCATCAACTTCTTCGACTGTTTTAGAGTCGACTGCACTGGCTCGGCCACAACGAGCGAATGGATGAGAAAACTCCAGCTAAGACGGTTTTTGAATCCCAGCCACCTGGTTCATGAGGAAAAGGGAGACCGAACCTCCGGTTTAAATATCAGGCAATCGTGGACGCTAGGAACTTTGGTCTGATAAACTGGAAGCAACGTGCCCGGGATCGTGAAGGATGGAAAGTGGCATTAGATCAGGCTCAGACCCTCGAAGGGTCACTGGACTGATAAGTTAGTAGGTATAAGCCCTTTAGCGGAATATTGTCATACCAAGCAAGAGTGACAGGTCACTCTCTCTCAATTAAGACTAGCCCGGTCCTAACTACCTTCGAATTTACCCAAGAACTCAGTTGAAAAAAAACCGCAACAATTTGCTGTGTAAAACTGGAGTCAGTTGTTAGCTAAAGATTGAGTTAACTGCAGAGGTGTTTTGGTTGAAGCACAGATTCATCTTGGATTTTTGTAAGTAGATGGATTACTTTACTCTAACTCGTCTCCATAAGATGTTATAGATGAACATATCGCTCATTTGCTTCAATACCGTCATAACTCAAAATCCACGAATTGACAGTTATTGGGCGCGTTCCGATTTCTAGACCATTTGAAATTTCAGATGAAGAGAGCATTTTGATTGGACAACAGCCTGAAATTTGACAGATGAGCAAGACAAATTTTTGTGAGGTAGTGGACTGGATTGTTAGTCTAAAAATTCTTGTCTTACTTTCATTTGAAATTTCAAAATTGTCTGTCAGTTGAAAATCGTTACAAATCAGCTGTTATGCCAAACGTATTTTTGCACGATTGCTCAACTTTGCAAGTAACTTTCTATTTTTTTTTCGTACTTGGACGAATATTAGTTTAAATTAAAATAGATTAATAGTTCAATGGAAGTAGTTTACTTCTCCCATAGTTTTATTTTTTAATCCATTGATTTTGTAGTACTCAGCTATTTTTTGAGGTCAAATTATTACACTTAAACTATGATATAAGTAAAATGCTTTTGGCAAAGCGCGTAAGTGTATTTCTTTCATAAAATGTTCCCTTCAGAGCAATTCGTGTTTTATTATTTGTGCGCATATTTACAAGTAACAAAGCAACTTCAATGCTAGAACAGAAAGTAAAAATTCAGTTATAACTTGGATGTCATATCTGACGTTGTCTTGTTTTTCAGTCAAGTTTCTGCGTTCCATATTCTAGTCTATCTGAAATTTCAGATATCTAGATATCGGAACGCGCCCATTAATAGAAGTTAGGTACGTTAATAAAGGAATCTTTTACCCTGTAGAATTTCATTTCTTAGCTTTAAAGATTGGTGATGGGGAAGGGGGAATATGAGAATAGATCCTTAACGGCGAGGGTTAGTGTTAAGAGAGATCTGATGAAGCAGGTAAGGACAATCTATTTTTCCAGCTAATAACTGATGTACAAAAGGAATATCAGCGATATCACGACTAGTTCTTAGAGCCTGTAAATGAAGCAGCTTTAGACGATTCTCGTAGGGAGGTAAATTGTGTGGAACATCCTTGTCTAGGCCACGCAAGGTGAAGCGAATAAATCTCCTCTCGACGCCTTCAATTCTCTGAATATGGACTTGATGGTAGGGTGACCACATCTGGCTGGCATATTCAAGAAGTGGTCTAACAAATGTCATATAGAGGAGTTAGAAAACTCCTTTGAACAACGCTTAACAAAGCCAAGTGCGGAGTTAGCTCTGCTAATAATGTTGTCGATATGAGGACGAAAGTTAAGTTGAGTGTCGCAAATAATGCCCAGATCACGAATTAAAAAACTAACTCATTGTCAATGTGATACGATCTTTGAGGTAAGGGATGATGTTTGTGGGAGAAAGTAATAGCTCGACATTTTTTCACACTAAGCTCTAAAAAATTTTGTTGCCACCAAGTGTGAAAGTGGTTTAAATCAGCCTGCCGGAGCGTAATGCTGACCATACACTATTCAATTCAATCATCAACTCAGTCAAATCACAGTGAAATCAACCCGTGTGTGGCCTTGTCACGTGATTAGTTTGATGGTTGACAATTTGGTTGAAGAAAAATCAAAAGATTTTGAATTTTCGAAGTTGACTGGCAAGTCTTTCAACTCAATTGAACTGTGTGTGGGCGAGTCATTTGACTAGCTGTCAAATTCAAGCAAATTTTCAGTCGACATTCGGGCGTTGAAGTCTTAATTTGTTCAAAGTAAAAAGGATTTTATTGCTATTTTGTTCAATTTCATAGTGCATGTTAATGATGTTATGAATTGAACTATAAAATAACAATACGAATTATTGTATTATTGTTACGAAAACCAATCATGTTTAAACCTCCCACTCCACAGAATTCATTGTGCATTAATTTCCCTATCTCCTTAATGATTCTTTACTTTTGTTTTGTATCTTTTGCTCTTTTTACAGGTCCTTTTTTACCGCAAATATTCTTTTTGGTTGGTTTTCCCCAAGATCCCTTTTCCCGTTCAATACCGATATTATAGGTTCACAGGTCTCCATCACTATTTTCCCAACAGCATAAGGGAAAACAGCATTAAGGCTTCTGCATTTATCCTGAAACCTCCTTAAAAAAAAATATTTTGTTGACAGTTGAAACAAAGTCTTTCAATTCAGTTTATGTAGTGTGTGGGCAAACCTCAATTCAGTTGACAACTCAGTTTACAATCGAATTGAATGGTGTATGGGCTACTTTAAAGACTTTCTGCGTAAATCTCAAGATCAAATAGTAAAATTACATTCTCAACATCATTTATGGTCAAATCGAAGATCAGAGGCCCTAAATGAATTCCGCTTTGATTGGGCTATAGACAGAAGATCTAAAACGGATACTGTACTTGCAATCTTCTAAGTAAGATTCAATCCAAGGTGGGAAACGGAGCGCCTTTATTTTGAGGATTTTGACTTTGTGTGAGATTTTGTCAAAAGCTTTCCTGAAATCATTAGCCACATCATCCACTTCCTTACCATTTTCCAATCATATCTCAATAATAATAAAACACAAATTCAAACACTTACTGGAATGATAAAAATTTATTGATATCATAAATATTATTATTAATATTTTTGTTTTAATATTATTATATTGCTAAACAATAATATAAATTTTTCATTTTTCATTTGAACAAGGATTATAAAATATATGTATAAATGTATGGGTGAAATATAAACTACAAAAGAACAGAAAAAAAAATGTTTATATTTAAAAAAAATAATTTAAACGTTCCTTCTTCTTTTTATTTTCATTCGTTTTCATCGTATTACAATGTACTTAACAGTTTTTTTCTATTTTTTTTTTCAGTTTTACTTTTTTCCTTATACAAAATTTTCTTCGTGCTTTTTAATTAATAAATAAAAAATGTAACATCGTTTATACCTACGCCTCTTACACTCTTTATCATCATTTCTTAAAAAATATCTTGTCTTCTCAAGCGAAAAAAAAAAACAATTAAATAGAAATTACAGAGTGTAAAATTAAATATAAAATTTAAAAAAATTGCAAAGGATATTAAATGGGTTTTTATTTTTTTGTTGAATTGATTAAATTCCATGTAACATGTGCATAAATTACAGTAGTTCTTGTGCTATAAATTGTTGACATTGATTGAATTAAAAAAAAAAAAAGACATAAATTTATATTTTGTAAATGTCAGTGAAAAATTTTTTAGTTGTAATTTTCTATATATCATGTCAATCAAATAGAGATGTTAGCCAAATTGATTGCAAATATGGGTCAGAGTTTGTATATATAAATTACTTGTGTTATAAAAAAAAAAAACTTTTCACCAAAATACAAAATAAAACAATTAATAAAAAAATAAACAAAATTGGTATTAGATTGGTTTTTGTCTATGTCATGGTCATCGCACATTGTACTGTCTAAGAAGAAACGCATAAGATTTATAATTTTTTTTTTTTAAGAATAGAGAGATATGTTTTATATAATTTTTTCTTTTATAGAATAAAACTATCATTTTCCTTATAGGTATATATATATATAATGTCTTTTATTAATATAAGATATGTATTTTTGTTTTGTTTGATATGTATCCGATATGTATCTGATATGTAACACATTATATAGATAATTCTTTTCGTTTAAAATGTAAATTTTTTTTTACTTTCTTTCGATTTATTTTTTATTTTTATTATAATAATAAGTAGTTTGCCCTTACTATTTATTATAAAATATTTGAAAATTGTGTAACGCTTGTGTCAAAAAACATGTCAAGTAGTTGGAATGGAGAAAACTTTGACATTTAGATGAAATTAAATGATATTATGATGGTTTTTGGTGATGATGATGAAATTGGAGAAACAAAATATAATGGATTATTCTTATATTCACTTCTAAAAGATTTAATCTTAATGTATCTATAATCTAATTCAAGGTACTTATAACTCCATTATTATTTTTTTTTTTTATTTCGTGTATAATTGAATCGTATTTTATGTCAAATATTATTTAAAGTTTTGTATTTTTGTTGACATAAATTCTATTTTACTTAATTAAGTATGTGAGATACTTGTTTTGTTTGTTTAAAACATTTCATATAAGACATCTAGGCGTTTAGAAAAAACAAAAACACAAATATTTAGTAAAATTTTGTTTGTTTTTTTTTTGTTATTGCTGGCGAATATAATGCACAAGAATATTGGAAATAAAATTAAAATTAAAGAACTCTACAAAAATGTTGATGATTTCCTTTTCAATTTTTTTTTTTTTTTTTTAAATATACATGCTGTGTATCATGTATCAAAAGATTTAATCATTTTGTTTTTTGTTTCTTAGTACACATATCACAACATTGACCAACTGTTTGTTACCTTACCTAAATTGAATAAGTAAAAAAAAAAACGAATTTATGAACTTGGTGAATGCAAACTACTATGAATTTATTTAAATTTAACAAACAAAAATTGAAATCTATTTAAACAGCTAGAATTATTCATTTTAACTTTTGGTGTATAGCTGCAGGGCTTTATGTTTTTTTTTGTTTTGAAAAATGTCTTCCATTTTTAATTGTTGGTTTATTTTAATTGTGAAAAGTATTTAATATTCAACGTTTTATTTTTCTTTTGTTGTGTCTTGTATGTTTAGAAAGCTACATTTTATAAATAGGTACACAATAGGTAAATAGGTATGTTGACATTATATTGTAAAAAGATTAAACCATGTTTCGTTCATAAGATATGTGTGTGATTAGTATTCTTTCTTTTTTTTAATTGTTTGCCAATAAACATTTAGATGAGTTCGTAAAAATATATTATTATATTAGATTTTGATTTTTATTATAACTTCTTTTGGCTAACAACGTAATAATATATATGTATGTTTATCTTTTTTTTTACTTTTTTGGTTTTTTTTTCTAAGATATTTTAGGTTTCTTTATAATTTCTTTCTTTTTTTTTTTTGGTTTTTCGTTCATAACCGATCCTGCTTCCACATATTTATTTATACATATTTGTTTTTTAGTTTTTTTTAAAAAGTTTTTTTTCAATTTTGATGCAAGAAAATATATTATATTTCGCATTTTTTTAATAAATAGTAGAGAGCAGTAGATACGTTTGTGAATTATTTTTTTTAAGAAATTCTTTTTTCTTTAAATTAAAATGAAGCAAGCAAATAAAGAGGAAGAGAGAAAAGTGTTTCTTGGAAAAAATTATAGAAAAAACAACTTAATAATTGTAGCTATCCATGTATGGAGAGCCAAGGTAAGAATAAAAACTTGGATTGATGGGTTGGGAATATGCATAATAAAATCCAGAAGCTGGATCTGGTGCTACTCAGTCTAAGAAACCGGTGTTAACGAGCTTTTCAAGGAAGAATTTCACATCACCCAATTCTGAGTCCTTTATACCGAGTGATTTAAGCATTCCCAAGTCACCATTTTCAACGGCCATAAAAACAGATCGTAAATGTTCCAAATCAGATCTGAAAAAAGAAAAATGAAAACAAGTTAAGTAATGTTTTTTGAAAATGTATTGTGTATCTGTATTGTTCCTTCCATGGGATAAGCCTTGCTGTGGCAGAGTGGCATGGGGTTGCTACGATGAAATCTAGAGTTTCGAAATTGCAGAACTAACAGAACAACCTAACCCTAACCTACAACCCTTAGGTATATCGTTGCTGAGACCATCCAAAAGGCGAGTAAGCCTGTCAACACCGGGCTTATGGGGTCATTAAGAAGATTTTGGCAAGCACCAATAGCGGAGCGGTAAAATATTATTACAAGAAAAATGACAATAAATGGAAATGAATCCTCAATAGATAGCCCTTCTATGGTGAGCCCTCCTACTGTCTTTACGGTTGTAGTTAACCGCACATTGGCATCTTTCATGTAATAACACAAACTAGACGACACAATAAATGAATTGACTACAACTTTTGCCACACCATGCTCCAGTCGGGGTAAAGAAACGAAAGTATGTATAATGGTTTGAGAAACACACAAAAAATACTGAATCTTTGTTTTAAGGACCAACCTCTCGCGGATGCCAAAACGCTTGGTCTGGAGAACTGGATAAAGTGTTCTCGGAATCGAAGAGAATGGCAGGCTGTAGTGTCTCAGGCAGACACCCTGCACGAGTCGGGAGACCGTTAAGCAAGGTAAGTAAGTTAGACCTGCATTTTGTGGACGATCAGTGACAGAGGATCATATCAAGGGACTTTTTTTTTAGAATTTTTAGTACAGAAGACCAGTGGTACGATTGCAAGCAAGCAATCAAAAATGCAATCTCTGATGCTGTCTTTCTCTTGGCTTACTAACTGAGGTGGCGCTGCAGTTCAGGTTGAAGCTGGGCCCCTACCAACAAGGCTCTTCAGTAAGCACAGTCTTTAGTTAACCGCCTCCAGTTACTAAGTTGGTTGAGTTCTTCCTATACTGCGTTGTCCGTCGGGGTTAGATTTGAAGGCTTTCCAAGCCGGTGTTTTGACCCTTCACTCTACAGACAAAATAAATGAGACCGAATACCTTACGAAGGATTTTTCGTGCGAAGTAACGAAGGGTATGTTCACCCATCTTCGATAGAGTCTATGCTTCAGCGCCATAGAGTAGGACTGGGATGATTGGGATCTTGAATAGAGTTTCCTTAATTCCTCAGGATGGGGTTTTACTATTCAATTGTCTTCTCAGCCAAAAATAACACAGCGATTGCCATCATAACGAAATTATGGTTTAGGAAAGAAATCAACTCTCTGGTTTGGAAAGCCTTTGAATGCATTTTCGAGGAAGAATCCGTAAAAGGACGCCCTCATTTTGGGAAGAGTGTACACGTAGATAGTGGTCCTAGTGGTTTAGTGGTACAAGTGAAAAGAGACCCAAACCAATGGATGAAGAGGAGTCTGGTATTCGAAAAAAATGTCCAGCTCAAACGACAAAGTTCAAAGACCTTTGTAGATGTAAAAACACTCACAAAACAACGCGAAGAGCTAAAATAAAATTCTTCAAAGTGTAGCCACTTTCGTGTAAACGTTGCGGGATCTCTTCCCCATTCGTAGCCGTTAAAGAGTTAATTCCTTTCAACACATCCTTTTCGCAAAGTTAAAAAACAAAATTTCCATTCCCCTCCTGTGTGGATACATTTGCAGTTTACAAGTAGCGATGTGCATGAAAAAAGTACTTGTATCTATTAAAGAAGAGTGAACTTACCTCATGAGATGTAAAGCAGCACCAAAGTCCTCAATAGTCTGCGATTCACTTAATGCGATTGCAACTTTTTCAACACCTCCCAGCGGCGAGAGTGCATCTCGGGCCTTGCTACCGAATAACTTTTCCAAGTAATTAGGACCATGAGAAGCAATTAAGCTTTGCAAGAACGATGCGGTTTCCTCCACAGGTGGTCGTTTTGCTAAATGTTTCAGAAAAAGAAAGTTAAAAGAAATTTTTTTTAGTAGAAATCAATTAATAAAGGTTGCTCCTTCCTTGGAGTTAATTAAAAGAGAAAAATTAAAGTTGCATTATGTTTTGAAACCTTCTATTGAAGGTGTGGTGAGACTTTCGGTTACTTTTGGGATGACCTTTTGGCCGTTTGGAGATTGCGTGGGTCAGAAAGTTCTGTTGGTCATGTTTTGGTTTTAAGCTGTACAATGACGGGTGGTGCTCGAAAAAGGTCAAACTTAATTCGAAATACTTAAGAATTTTACACCCCTGTGTGTTCGGTGTAATCGATAGTTGGAAACACTTAACTTTTTCCTTCATGTTGTACAACATCTAAAATGACTTAAGTAGGTAGGTATACTTTGTTTTTCTTGATTTTTGTTTTTGGGACTGATTATTATTTGAAGAAGTTTTGTCTTAGAGCATTAATGATGTAAAGGTTAAAGGGTGGGAGAATTAAGTTCAAAATTTTCGTCGAAGAGGCCATTTATGGAAGCTGACTGAACAAAGAGACTATAATTAGATAAAATTTGAGTTCAGAATACCCGTGGTTTAACTTTAACTTCAACTGCCCACTTTGCTTACCCAAGGGATTCTCTGTTGTTGATATTTTCTATTTCTGGGTGGCTCTCAAGAATTATTAAATTCAAATGATAAGTCCCTTTAGGGACGACCAAGAAAAAGTCAAAAACCTCAAATTTCAACCCTTGACAGTGTCTTTCAGGGGAAAATTTATGCAAACTTACTCCTCATGGGCGTTGTATTGCTCCATAATTAACGTTTAGTGACATTTTCCAAATCCAGGAAAAGACCAACGAGCTCCAAGTCGATACTCGACAGCTCTTTATCGACTGGAAAGTCGCATGAAACTGCATTCATCATACCGAGGTCGAATTCGAGATCCTGTGAACTGATCTGGTTATGTTGCGCCACGTTAGAGAATTCGCAATGCCAATGTGCAGCATGGAAACAGAACCTCCAAAGTCTTCCAAACATGTTAGGCTGTCGACCAAAAACTGATTAGTCAAATACCGGCTAGGACAGAGCTTGACAATCGACAGCTATAATTTTGAGGTTCATCTACTGCTACTTCGGTTTGTCCAAACAGGTAGGGTCCATACTTCTAACTTGAGGGGTGAGCTCCCTACCAGGTGCGTCCCCGGGTAATGGATAGGGGAAGCTCTCACTCGACTTTCTTAGAAAGACGAAGAACACACAGTAAAAGGGTGGTACCTGCTAGTAGTACAATGGACCTGTTTCTGTGTCTGAGTGCATCAGCGTGGTGCTCCAACATCCCGGACAGAAAAAAAAGACTCCTAACTCGAACGTCCAAAATCATGCTCTACAAAACATTGATATCCAACGAACGAGAGGACACCAATGTTCCGGCCCGAAAAATCTTTAAAACCAACTCGAGGGACGGTGCAAAAGAGGAAGACCGCGACTCAGGTAGCGCTCGTAAATGGAAGGGGTCCTCAACCAACTTAGCGTGTGAAACTGGAGGCAGAAACGAAAGATTCAGCTGGCTGAAGACGCTTGTCAGTTGAGTTAAGAAAAACTCTGATCTTGCGAGTCTTGCTTTATAGAGGTGAATGCTGGACGATGAGTAAGACACCGGAGTGGATCCTGGAATCATTCGAAAGAAAAATGCCTACGTCAGATATTTGGTCCTGCTTGCGAAGAGGGCGAATGGATAAGAAGATATAACCGTGACCTCTACGAGGTGTATAAAGATGTGGATGTAGTCCGGAAAGCAAATATCCGTCTACTACACTGGCTTGGCCACATCGATCGAATGGATGAGAATAATCTAGCTAAAAGGGTATTTAAATCCCAGCCTCCTGGTTCTCGAAGAAAAGGAAGACCAAACCTTCGATTTAAAGATTAAGCCATTGCGGACGCTAGAAACCTTGGTCTAGTTAACTGGAAGCAGCATGCCTAGGACCGTGAAGGATGGAAAGAAGCATTAGTTCAGGCTCGAACCATGCAAGCATCGCTATCTGTACAGTAGTAAGAGCCCCGGGGGCCCTTGTTTATCGCAACGAACCGGGCGACATCTTCAGTCTACAGTTAGTTTTTTTTAAAGATTACATATTTCTGGCATTTGTTATTCTTCTCTCGATAGCTTCAAGTGGAATGTAGACTCTTTTTGTTGAAAAGTTATCGTGGGTTAATCATTGTCTGTAAAACTTTGAAACTCTTAATAGAATTTCTGTCTTTTCGGACTAAAGCAGAAGGCACTTATCCGAGGACAGCATTTGTGGAGGTTGCTTTTCGTCCCGAAAGGTATTTCGTGCCAAGCAAAGCTCACTTTCAACTATAAAATTAGTGATCTCTTCAAGATCGAGGTTCCACATCGTGCTAGCGGATAAATGGTTAACTACGGCCGGTGAAATGAATCTCCTGAGAAGTGTTCTTGTCTTTGTCTTCCTTACACCCTTTAGCAAACAAGTTTTAACGTTCAAAGGCATTCAAAATGCGTAAATTAATATTTTCTACAAATTTAACTTTTTTGTACAAGTGAAAGTAAGTATTTTTCAAAACGAAAACTCGTTGTCATTTTGTTAAGTCTGAAAGTGACATCTTTTCCTGTGTCCTACAGAACTTGAATGTCCACAAAACTATGTATGTAGCTGCAGTACTTCCCTTTTCAATTTTTGTTTCTTTTTTTGCAACTTTTCATAGCTCTTGCCAAAGGGCTTCTACTTATTTCTACAAAACAAAAAACAACTTGTATAATCCTTAATTGTAAAAGGGGTCCGTGTTAAAAGAATTTTCAAAACTCGAAAAACTAAATTTTAATGTGTAAATTTATAGCAGGAAAAAAGTGCTTTTATAATTGAGTTGACCCTCTTATCCTTAAAGGATTATCATCACCACTATCATTATTATGTATGTCATTGTTCGTGCTTAGGTTGAGAAAAAGGCACAAAAAGGAGAATGGGATGCTTGTGACAGTTTTGAACATTTAAAGGACACGTACAATGAGGAAAAGTTCACTACAATGTAGGTAGTACGATGTCCTTTAACTTAGGAATTATCAAAATGGAACTATCGACCATGTAATGAGATTCCCTAAAAGGTCATTTATTGCAGGTTTACGTGAATCGGATTTTAAACTTTGACCTGGGTCCAGTCGAATGGTGGATAGGGTTGGTCATTGGGACGTTGAGACGGGAAGATTGGCTTACTTTGACCATAGTTACATATTATATGTTCAGAGCAAGACAAGGCTAGAAAACTACCATACTCAAGCTATGCCTTTCATAGGTACCTCTTAGGAGGTGTTTTGTTAAGATAATCCGGTCATACTCGTAAATTCCAGGTTATTATCCCAAAAGTACCATTGGCGTCCAGTGCCAAAAGTACCACCCCGACAATATGTGCTTCCATTGGCACTGTTTGTTCTATGAGAGATCGTTTTGGAACTTTAAGTGCAAATACCAGCCATCAAACATAAACACATCCCCCCTACACCAATGTCGGCGCGCATACAGAGTGGGCAGATCCACAGAAATTGCTCTATATCAGCTGATGGGAAATATTCAAGATCCTCTCGATACGAAGGAGGTAGAAGGGGCTTCCAATAACACTTTACTCAAGCGAACCCTAGAGAGAAATTGATTCAACGACAAAACATCAGCAGAGACACAAACTGCATTATAACTATTAGGGTCAACACAACAAGAGGCTGCCCACAAAAAAGAGTATTATCTTCCCTAACGAGGAGCTTTGGCAAACTAAGCAGCCTCGCACATTAACTGTCAAGGCTACGCTGTCGACATAGTACTGATTGCTAGAGGAAGGTTCGAAGAGACCCTCTGCAATAATATACAAAAGGGATTCAAGAATGGTGCCAAATAGCTGGAGGCTGTATAAACCCGTCCAAACAACAGTTGTCCCATTTACGAGGAAAATAAATCCTCAAGACACTGACATTAGTTTAGAAAGTCATCTAGGACTACACCTAGATGGCCTGGGAAACACACAAAGAAGACGTTTTTAAGAAGGCCACCCGTGAACTCATGATATGTAGAAATTCTGGCTTCGAGCTATCCCGAAACTTGAAAGAGAGCAAGTATTATACTTTCCTCTAGCTATAGAGGGGAACTAAGACAGTATTTCTTGCGAAGACTTTCATAGTTCTTTCTTAAGGCAGCTTAAGCTTCCAGATACAGCTCGGGACACTGAGCAAACCCAAAGGTGTCTAAATCAAGTCATGAGACGCGTCTAGTTCTGAGTAAAATACCATGGATTGAATTAAGCCATAGAAAAGGCACTGATAGCTATGCTGACTTAGAGGCGTATTCCTACTGATATGTTCCTGCTCGAAAAGTATAGAAGACAAATGGTAGCAGAACAGCGAAGATGTAGCTCTTCGGAGGTCTCAGAACCGGAGACAAGTAGAAGCTGGAAAGGAAACGGCAAAAGCAGAAGCTGAGAAGATCACGATGTGTCGCTGGCAAGAACGCTGGAGCGGAGAAACAAGGGGTAGATGGACCGCAATATTGATCGGGAAGTGAACTGCTACCTAACACAGTTCCTTCCTGGTCACAGAATGGGAAAAACAGCGAGTTCAGCACTCGACTCAAGATATCGTCAAACACACATTCTTCAAATGCAGCAGATGGCTTGCAGAGGGATGAAGAATAGAAATGGAGGTAGGCGGAATCACACTAGACAGTATCGTTACGATAACGTGCATGAGTGAGGAAACCTGGAACAAAGTCTGTTCTTACATCGAGGAAGTGATGAAGGTAAAGAGAAGAGAACAGCACGTAAATTCGTCAAGACCATAGAAGATTGGAGCCTATAGAGGCTAGGAAAACTGGCACCATCCTGAAGTTATGCAAGAAGCAGTTCCGGGGTTAGTTCGCCTAAAGATGGGGAAGGTTTAGACGGTAAGTGTCGGACACACTAGAGGAACTTGGTCTTCAAAATAAAACATCTACAGCCAGCACAACTACCAAAGAGATGGCATTGATTGAGCTGACGGGTAGGTTGCGCCGAGGAGTTGACCGTAAATCTTCTTCGACATTGAGAAGCTTGAACTGAATGTACTTTCTGCAACTGGGATGTATTGAGTTAGGTCACATTGTCGGACAATAATATAGGCTAAGGTGTTGGAGTCTTTGTGGCAAGCGACAACATTAGACTGTAATTTCCTCTAAGCATTATCATATTTGTGGCTGCGAACTATATTGTGAAAAACAAGTAGAGGAGATGGAATATCTGCGTCTGTAGTGATAGCAAGACTGCGTTTAAGGCCTTGCTTAATCCTCTTACTAGATCCAAAATAGTTTGAGAGTGCAGAAATTTGAATTCGGTTGGAAGACTGACTCTACTAAGCCTTGTCTGGGTCCCTAGATACAGCGGGATTACGGGTATCTCAGGCTCTGAATCCACATTGGGTTTGCTCGTATCTTCGGCAAGGATGGTTTTTCGCAAATACAGCTACAAGATGCAGGCAGACTAAAGAAATAATTTACCGACTTCTCTAAGAAGTTTTCGGCATTCTTGCTGTCTCTCAGCAGAAACTGCTGACAACTTATTCATATTATTGCGGGACACTAGGCCTTTGACAAACATCTCAACGTGTTAGGCTTAAGTGACACCACTATCTATGATGCTTGTGAAGAGGACGACGGAACACTTTCTATGTGATGGTCCTGCCTTTGCTCGTATCAGGTGCAGCTGCTGTGAGGAGTGCTTGCAATCTGCTTTTGACCTGTTTTTGGGAAAATATGTTTTGACTTCTGCGGAGCCTAAGAAGTGTTAATTTGCGTACCATTGGACTCAAAATGTTGGACGTTCAACGATAGAATAGTGCTTGTTTCTCGTGAGTGCTAAGGAAGCCCACCTGATTTTTTATTCATCAAGAAGAGGAACTAGTTTTAGGAAGTTCTGCGAAAATTTTTTGAAATCTAGCGACTGGCATGGCTCATGATTGAAGTACAATGCTTGAAGTCTTTCAGGCCCTCTTATCCAACCGTTTTCTTCATCTGATTGTCGGTGATCTATTGCTTATGGGATTTGAAAGGTCCTCGTGTTCCCTCATCATATAAACTATAAACAATTATTCCCTTCTCTGATCAAATTCAAAACAAAACTAGACCGTCTTAACAACCATCCATAAATCTTTGTTGAATACTATCAGGCACTGCGACATTACTTAATTTTCATATTCTCTCCAAATTGCTAGTTTACCGCTTTTACTTTAAGGCAAAGGAGAAGAGGAAGTTTTCGAAAGTGTCGAAATCACTAGCCAAAACGTTAAAAATATGCAAATGCACGGGTCGTAGTGAAAATCGTCAGGACAAATACTTCGTTTTCGTAGCAATAAAAGACATTAAACGTACGAATTGTTACCGCCAACAAAACTTTATTTCTCACGCAATAGAAACATGTCACCAACCATTCTATCCGCGTGACTAATTTGAATTGTTAAGATTATGCTTCCTAGTCTAAGGGACTATAGGTGTTTCTTGTTGTATTCAATTCACTTGTGTTTTGTATTCAAGTCTTGAGTAGTTTACAAAACAATTTTTCAAATGAAAATGAAACAGTTTTCCTAGACGAAATCATAATAAACGATTCATAGTTTTTCATCTAAACTTGATGTGGCTGTCAAAAATGACAGAAAAATAAATGTCAAAGTCCAAAAATTTCATTTGTCAATCCTTCAAAGTGTTGGTTAAGTTAGGTTAGGGGTGGTTAGGGGCTGGTGAAGATAATTAATTATCCTCACCACATTTAGGTCCATGTAGACCCATTGTGATACCCATGGTGGGTTTCCCTACCACGTGGTTTTGGTAACTTGGTGCTAACCATCCGGACGCTTTTGTAAATTTGAGTACGTTTGATGGTGATCCATCAGATGTGCTCGAAAAAGAAATTGCCTAGGGTTCTATTTTTTCTTTGACAGGGGTTTGGGAAATGACAGAGAAAATGGACCGTGTCTTCATGAACCCCCACATCCTCGCGTTCCCTGTATATTAATTCATCTTTTCGATGTAACCTTGGTCTAGTTAACTGGAAGCAGCGTTCCCGGAACCGTGAAGGATGGAAAGCGGCATTAGTTCAAGCTCAGACCCTCCAAGGGTCGCTGTAAATCTTGACACTTATTGGGCAGCTTTTGTCACTGCTAGAGCCTCTACCTGGAAAACGATCCTGTGATCTAGGAGTCTTATGGAGCTGCTTAGTCCTAACTCCTCAGAGGAAAGACCCACTCCTATGCGTATGTTCATTTTTGAGCCATCGTTCACAGTTCTTTGCTTGGAAAGACTCATTAAAAAAAGTCGAAGTCCAAGTACGGTGCAGTCCGAGTTGACGTTAGCGCCAAGATAGTTGCTTAGTTTCTTGGCATGCCCATACGGATTCGGTATCCAGTACTTTGACTACCTGATTCTGAGAGCACTCTTCGCTGCGGCCTCGTGCATGTACAAATCTAGAGACAGAAGGTTAGGAAGTGCTTCCATCCCCGCTGTTGGTGTTGTTCTCATCGCACTGATGGTTCCAGTGCAAGCTACTCTCTCTATTTTGGTCATATCTCTGAGGTAAGGGGTGGCAAAGTTCCAAATTCACTACAGGTATAGAAGGCGACTGAGTATTTCGCAGTATCAAACAGCTTAAAGGGAATACCCTCAAGGGTATTCTTCTAAGACTGTGGTCTTTTGCAGTGGTATGGTTGGGTTTTTCAGGTCTGGGGACTAAAAACAGCTTTCACCTCTTGCCAAATCCTCTTTTGGTATGGTTGGATCTTTGAAATGAGTCAATGGCCCACAAGGTCCTTTCTTCAGTCACAGTCCCGACTCATCTTCCAGATAATTGTTTATATTTAGACATTCAGCCTGAAAAATATGCGTTAAGTTCCAAAGATTCAGAGCAGAATACCGTTCAACTACCATTCGTGTCTGGTACTGACGGTTCTATTTTTAGGATCTTTGTAAGTCTCGCTCCTTCCTTGGTACTCTCTCTCAATATTGTTGCAGTAAATTCATCAGAAAGTGCGCTTTTAATCTTAAAATGGTAGCGAACTGACAGCTGCAAAATGGAATATATTTGCTCGCGTACAAACAATGAGAAACCAAGGAAACTACTCCTATTTTGACAGTTCTCAAGCTTGCATATGTATGTATGTAGATTTATCTGCATTTGCTACTTTAAGTTTCCCCACTTAATCATTTATGTATATTTTGACAGTTTACTTAAGGTGGCGCTACAGTCTGGGCCTCAACCAACAAACGTCTCCAGACAACTCGATAGTTGATAGTTTACAAACTTTTAATTGACAAAAGTCTGTGAATAAATTATAAAACTTAACTTTACAAAGCACTCCATTGCTAAGCCTGATTAGAATCATAAATAAAGTTTATCCATTCAATCTCATGAATTTAAATTGCGTCCACACTCAGTTCTGTCCGAACAAACGCACAGAACACACATAATTACATTTTACTACAATTAAATGTTTCAAAATTGCCCAAGAGCTCATATTTGATGACAACTTTGCCATTCTACACTGTCCCATTGATCAAAATAAGTGGTGCCCTTGGGATCCTGTATGAAAATCAAATACAAAATTGATTACCCTCAAGGAGAACCCTCAGGAGCTACATGCTGTGGTTTCAATTATTCAGATCCGCAATTTCCATGAATAAATCATCACTAAACTCATCCTCAGCGAGTATAGCATTTATGTTAGAATTTATGTTTAAATTTTAAGTGCGGCCAACTGCACTGCATCCAGAGTGGATAAGTTTTTATGTTCAAATAAATAATTTTTTTTTTATTTTATATTCCATGACACTTGGGATCGGGATCGGGACACATGGATGTCTTCGTATTTCCTTTGGTTCTTCCAACTTTGAAAATTACATGTATAATGCATTACATATGCTAACTATTTTCCATTTGACACCGACTCAACTTTTGACATAAAATGCAAGTATGACGCTTACGATAATACATTTTCAATGCCTCTCTGACATTTAATGGCTGCTCATTTCAAACTTAATGAGAACAGTTTAGAGTAATAAAAATCAAGGAAAAGGAATCATTTAATGTCAGAAAATGTGACAGTTGACCTTCTTTCGATATCTGTCAATCAAAACATGAGCAAATCACATCAATAACATCTGTCAAAATAGCTTTTGTCAATTTCAATTTCAAGGGCAATTTCAATGTACCGTCTGTGTGAATTGTGAGTATGTAGTGCTTTACAGAAAGTGTTAGGAAATGCAACGTGCGTCAATGAATGAAGAGACTAATTTGTAGCAAAGAAAACAAAAGCCGAACCTAGAAGATACCTTAAATACAAAAAGAAGCAGCAAATGCTGAAATTCATCCCAAATATTCCTCTCGGCAACGTTGATTTTTAACTGTCATCTCACCGGGACACAGATTTTCTTTCTTTTTTTCGATAAAATTGGATGCTTTGCCTTAAATCAGAGTAAGACCCTTGGACCCATTGACCAAGAAAAAAAAAAAACCAGGAGCTTCAAATCGATTTAAAAGCCGCGTTTGACAGCATCTATAGAGACGAACTTTTGAGAGCAATGTTTAGTTTTGGCATCACTGCCAAACTCGTCCGTTTGTGACGATAGGGAATGCATGCTGCTCCGTGAAGGTCGCTAAAGACCTCATCGAGACATTTGATGTCAAAAAAGGATTACGACAAGGTGACGCGCTGTCATCCAACTTCTTTAACATCGTTCCTGAAAGAATAGTCAAAAATTCACGCGAGAGGCAACATTATTCAAAAATCGGTCCAATTACACGTCCAATAACGTCGACGATATTGACCTTATCGGAAAACGGAGCGTGATGTCAGTGGTGCTTTTGTGAGTATTAAGACAGAAGCGGCTAGTATGGGTTTGACGGTCAATGAGAGCAGGACCAAGTATATGCTGTCAACAAGAATGGGCACCCAATAACGATGCTTCGGACAGAACGTTACCATAGATAGATATAACTCTGAAGCAGTTTGGGACTTTGTCTACCCAGGTTCTGCTTTTAATTCAGACAATGACACCAGAGCTAAGATTAGGCGCAGAATAACACTTGTCAAGAGCTGCTTCTTTGGGCTAAGAAGCCAAACTTTAGGTGACTCTATAGAAAACCATTTTGGCATCCCAGTCTTTCTCTATGGCGCAGAAGCATGGACTTTTTCAAGAATGAATGACGTGGCTCTTGGTTGACTTGAGAGAAAAATTCTTCGAGTGATTTTTGGTCCCTTCTGCATAAATGATGAGACGTTCAAAATAGTTAAAATACGTCGACTAAGGTGGCTGTGACATTCAGAGTGGATGTACACCAGTGTTCCTTCTCTGACAGTCTTCGAATCCACCTCAGAAGGACGGCATAGTAGTGAAAATCCGCGACCTAGGTGGCGCACGCAAGTGGAAAGGGTCCTCAACCATCTTGGCGTACGAAACTAAGGGCAGCTACCTAACGATCAAGTTAACTCGAGACTTTTGTTGGTTAGGGCCCGGGTTCACCCTTGCCTGTAGAGCCATCGTAAGTTGCGACACACACTGATGGGTATAGACCCGTTTTTCTCGGTTGCTCTACTGCAGCCTTGGAATAAAATTCTAGGGAAAGCTCTTTGCTCTGAAGAGTAAAAGAGGTCAAGATCACTTTAGCACAGAAGTTGCATCTTTTTCAACATCTTCTTAGACAGGATGACTAATGATTCCAACACTTTCAATCCAAGCTTTTTCTAAATGTGGATAACTTTCCTGTCCAGAGAGATATCGAGACAGGCCATCTCGTCTCTCTTTTCACGATGGTGCCGCGAAAAACGTTTTGGTTTTTCTGGGATTTGAATTAAAGTCAACTTGGTCAACAGTCCAAAGCTTAAACCACTGAGCCACGGCAACTACACTCCACCTGGATGTAATTAGCAGAACAAATTGAAGGGCTTAAGGCACCATATGTGAGGTTATAAGGTAGATTTAGTGTAGGCCGGATCTGTTTGCTTTCACATAAAAAATAACACAGCAGCATACAGCCAGAAGGCTTATATTACTTTTGTATAAGCCCCACTCTGCTTCAACAAACTTGACGACTTGGACCGGGTTGCTGTCAGAAGTCATGTATAGTTTGTGACAACCTCTCGAAATTTCTTTGGCATCACCATGAACCACTGTGACCTCCAAATATCTAACCTAACCCAACATAGCCTTAAATTGCACATGCCTTTTAGAAATGAAGGGCAACTTCCAACGATCACCGTTTGCAGTGCCAAATTGGTGTTAATGATTTCAGAAACGAATTAAAATAATCAAATGCCAGCGTGTGCAGGTTGTCTTCTGCTGTTGACAGAACTGTCATTTCCAACTGACAGCTTATAACAACAACGGTGTTGTAAATTTCAAACCAAACGTGCCACAAAATTGTACATCCTCGCTAATTTAATTAAGGTTCCCTAACACCGTCTAAAACTTACTCATGTGTTCCGGTTCTTAATCGATTTATTGAATCTCCAGGGATGAACACGATAAGAATGAATTCGTTACATTTCCGGAACCATTAGCCAATTCATTTTATACACACGTGCATACACACATTTATTCGTACTCGCATGTACCTATCTCCCCAGATAACAATTTATTACAAGCTTTAGTTGTGGACTTGTGGTTTATATTTGCACAATACCAAACTTGTGTACACGAATATTTCAACAAAGCAAACAGTCTATCTTCTAAGGACGGAGGACGGTTGCAATTTATTACCGAATTGTGTACGTAACAAACAATCAACAAAAATCAATATACACACAACCAAAAAGGCTTACCTGCTGTACAAAGTCGCATGTCCTCGTCATAGCCATCCGAGCAGTCAGGGGCACCATCACATAAATATTGTATTGAAATGCAGTTACCATCGCCAGGACATTTGAAGGGCTCATACGGATGGCATGCGTCTGAAAGTAGAAAAAAAAACCAAAACCACGATAATTACAGCGATTAGCAAATTCAAATTAAATTTATTTACTGAAACGAAATGGTGCCACTGCACCGCCTCAAAGTTATGACTTTGATCTAGAATTTATTTATTTATATATGAGACATAATGAGACACAAGGATACCAACTCTACCTTATCCAACATAACCTCCAGAGCGTGGCTCGGAATGAGTTTGACAAGGATATTTTCTAATGGGAACGGAGAGAATTGCATGGAATTAGTAGGCTTTGTACTTTTGATTCGAGGTATTTTTGTTTTTTGGTGCTCCATTATAGATGATTGCTTATGTGGAAAATAAATTTGAAAGTCTAAAAGTAAATCTCATCGTTGGAATGTTAAAAAGGCGGTTTCTCCGAACGTGACTTTGTTAGCGTTAACAAATTAGTGACCATTCTGTGAGATGGCTTGACGACCCTCCACGATGTAGTACGTACAGTCGGAAAAATACTTCACTAGCGACGGGGCTACTTGATGTGAGCAAGACTTTTTTTTTATTATTCACTAGCGCTAAAGGGGTTATGAATACCCTTATGATGCTATTCATACAGCGCTAGTGTTGGTCTAGTGATTTTTGAAACTCAGGTAGTATTGGGTTTCAGTCTTTTTGCTCCGAGGGTTGGTGTCCAGAATGACTGGGGAGAATTATTGGTACTGTTCTCATTGCTTATAATTCACAGTATTTCTTTCGAACATCATTAGTACGATTAACACTTTCAAGCCATATGTCCACCCTACTGCCAGTGTTATGCCTATGCAGTAGAGTTGACGTCAGCTTTTTTCGCAGTTGATCGACTTTTTTTTTTTTTTTTGACATCGGGATTCGAACCTGGAACCTTCAGCGTGACAAGCGATGATGCAACCACTACACCATGGCCACCCTGAGTTTCGCAAGGCCCCTTTGCGAGGCGAGGGGCTCTTTTGACTGCAGGTCATATTTTATATCAAACATATTCCAGTAACATTCACTTCCTGGACTGAGGTGAAAACTGTTTTTACACCCAAAGCAAGAAAGGCATCACAAACACACTGCTAAGCTAAGCTTGGAGTGAAGGATCCTGTGGAGACTGTTGCAATAATATTTTTTTTCCAAATCACAGCATGCCTATCAAGGGTCAAACGGACCTTCACTCGATCGTACAACGTATCGAAAAATCCATTACTTTCAAGGAATTCAAAATGATTGCACTCCTAGATTACTGAAGGACTATTCCATAAAGTTGAGACACTTTCGATAATCAATGCTCTGAAACATCTTAACATTTGTGAATCAGTTTGCGGTTTAATGTACTACATTCTTAAAGCAGAGTTATCAACGCAACTTTTGGTAGTAGCTCAGCTAGGAAGAAGCCACACCGAGGTATACTCTACCTTGACTTCCGTAAAATCCAATCCTAAATGAACTACTTCTGAAGCTAGAGGATGTAGGGTCTGGCGTGTTTGCGTACGCAGACTAAGTCGCCATGTTCATGTCGGGTAATCCCCTTGGTAAATATTCTTCAATAATCTCTAAACAAGCTGACTTCGTGGACAAACAGCTGTGGCCTAAGTGTTAATCCGTCTAAAACGGAAATTATTATCCCACCCAAGCGCAACGGTACACTTTCGAGTCGACAGGAAGCTTTCGTGGAGAGAAAACATTACCTTCTGTCGAAGTTGCAATCTCCGCAGTGAAATCTTCGTTCTCTTTTCACTGGAAGCAAATGTCCAGTCCTGGCGAGGATCAGACAACTCAGCGTAGGTAAACACTTCTTTGATGACCTCCAGGAGTTGTCAGACAACAGTTTCATCAATGAGTGGAGTATCAGCTCTCAAAAAAATGCGAAGCTGTGTCCTGTATCAACTATTGAGGCATTTCCATTCTCAATGTCTTTTGAATAGAGCATCCTGTCCAGTTCAACTCTACAAGTGTCTTAAATCGTTTTGTTCCACACTACTCTTTATACCACATTTCTGCGGTACCATATGAAGAAACTCTGTGTTACGGCAGAAGACCTGTGTAGAGGCTACGGAGACGAGGAAGTCCATGAGAACACAACCCATTTCCTCTGCCACTGCCACCCGGCCTGTACCATGTAAGACACAAATTCCTCGGGCGACATTTATTCCGGGATCTCGATGAACTATCTGGTAAACCGGTACTAGTACACTTTTTATGCGGGTAACGTTTAAGGGTAAGATTTCCCCTGTATGGGTAGCACAATGGGTCTTAGAGACCTGAGTGAGGCGTTGAGGAACATCTCTTCGCCGCCCCACATACCTAACCTAAACTATACCACACTTATTTCTAAACTGACAAACCGGCAATAGACCAAATTGTGCAAGTCGAGTTTCAAGTTAAAGCCCAACATCTTTTCATCGATCTTAAAATTGCAAATCGAGTTTTTTAGATAAATTCGGGACTCAGGACTATGGGCCACTAGGAGGAGTTTACCAACCTCAAAGCATACGTAAACCTTTAAAAACTGAAAATTTAATTTCGCATTCCGTCAGAGTAGATCCGTAGATCAACAAAATTATGAAAAAGGACAAAGCCGCCAACTATATACATACATGTATAAGCTGTTCCAAGAATAGAATGCCAAGAAAAAAAATTAAATAAGCAAGCCATTCATGTGTACTAATGCGAGTATTTCCCAAGAAACTTCTTTTGTCTGATTTTTTCAGCTTAATTCTGGTCCGTTCTGGTCTGTTCTCTTCCCTTAAATGGTATAAATAAGCTCAATAACATAAACCTTGTACCGCTTTTAGATTAACATAATCCTATTCCCATAAGGATGACTCACGTACGGCAGATAATTCGTGAGCGGTTATAAATAAATTGTCAGGCAATTCACGCAGCTCCTGAAGGAAAAATCAGCAAATTCGGGATGAGTGCCTTTATGTACGGGCTGAACTGCAGGCAAAGCAAATTAGTTTTCGCACACTCAAAAGCAACAGTATATATATATAGACGACTGATTTACATGTTTTGAAAGAAAATGTGGACGTGTCCTGGATCGAAGAATCCTTAATTGGAAACAGGGGACATAAAAGATACTGCTACACTTGTAACCTGGTATTTAACCAATAAAACATTTTCAATTGTGTAAAGTAGACAGTTGCAGGACGGTAGTGTCCCACCAGAGTGTTGAAATTTAAAGATGTCCTTAGGCCACAACAAAAGGATTTTCATAAAATTCTAGGTATGGGATCATCGGCAATTTTATACTCTTCCAGTGTCTCGCATTGTGTTAAACCAGAAATCCAGGAAACAGATGGCAGGAGTACAGTGTCGTGGAGCCTTCCGAGTAGCGAGCTATTTAATACTGTACGGTGTGGGAACCAGTCGTCCTCGTTGTCGAGGGAGTGGTTTCCATCGATCTCTTAGCGGCAGAAAGGAGATTCGTTTACAAACAAAAAGCTGAAAGAAGACTACAAGCAGCGAAGATAGAGGCGAAAGAGTTAGTGCGATGGAGAAGTGGAAAGGTCGATGGAGTTCTGAAACTAGAGGCAGATGGACGGTGAGATCGATTAGGGACGTTGCTGAATAGAAGAAACGAAAACATGGCGAAGTAAACTACTACAGCTTCTACCCGGACATGAAATCTTCAATGCGTACCTCCATAAGATGGGAAAAGTAGAGAGCTCGGCTTGCCGATACGGCGACTCTCCACTAAATGAGCAGCAGAATGAACCAGGCTGGCATGAGATACAGGCAACATCACTCCAGAAAATGTTGTGGAAATGATGATCTCGAGTAACGACAGATGGAACCAAAGCGGGTCCTTTAACGAGTGAGTGCTGCAAAAGAAAGAGAGAGAGGAAGAGGAACAAAAAACAAAGGAAGAGCCCTCCCGTGAAGTAATGCAAACAGGCGGTTCTAGGAAGTTGCTGAAGATACCAAAGGGCAATGTTGATTGATTGTTTATCATAAAGAAAGTCATGATGCAAAGCTGTGGAAGAAGAGTGGCAAAATTGGAAAAATCCTGGCAAAGCTAAAGGGACCTCAACCAGCTTGCCGTACAAAACTAGAGGCAACTGTTCCACCCCGGGCTGTATCGCCATTATCAGTCGTAAGCTGAAAGAAAACTAAGTCAAAGCTTCGTACAATTTTCCATGTTGTACGGGTTTGCACGAATCCAAAGGACTTCACCTACAGAAACGACTCTGGGCGAACAAAGTCCAGCCTTCGAATGACAAATTATACTCTCGAAGGTTTGTTGTTCCCTGCAAAGAGGTGGAACTGCGAAAAATTGTTGCTTGGTTTACTATGCCACGGTGACAACGCTTTGGTGTTTTCGTCAGTCTTAATGTCCACAAGCAAGTCTTAAAAAAAAAAGCGAAAAGAAATCTGAATCATTTACAGTTCAATATCTTTCCGGAAAAGACTAACGGCTGGCTAGGTATATCTAACGTCATTGCAACTAGGCAATGTCGGCTCTTAAATAAGTGCCTACCCTCCTGATATCCTTTCTCATTACATATGTATTCCTTACTTGCAATGTCATGTCGTGCTAGTAAACAATTACAAACTTTCCCAACGTCAAGGTTAGAAATGACGTTAAATATGTACAAAGTTCCCTTTGTTTCCGATGTTAATTGGCAGCCAGGTAGGAAGAGCAGACAAAGTACACGTCCAATAAACATTCCCAAAGCAACGTAAGCATTTAACAAATCTTGTTGTCTTTGGCAATTTTCATAACATTGCGCTCCTATTTGTTGTCGGCTTCCTAACGATGGTAGCAATAGCAAATGCTTTGCTCTTAAGCTTAAGTAAACATCCCCATTGTTAATCCAACAAGTTCCGCTTCAAGGCATTCTACCCTCCTCCAACTGGAATCCATTAACCAAAAAAAAAAGGATTATAAGCTTATTTTTTTCTTTCCCCTCCCTTCATTTCATCTGTACATTCCAAGTGGTATATTAAAATTAATATACCCTACCGAGCATATGGCATTGACTTCCTTCCACTGGGGACAGGGATAATGGAACCACCAACCAGTAGTACAATACCTTCCTGCCTCTTTCGTGTTTAGTGTTGTTAGTGGATTTGCGTGTAATGTGTTATTACTATGCAAATGTCAACACTTTTAATAACAATTTAAACGCTAAACATGATTATCGTCCTTTATTCGATCCCCTATTCCCATACAGTTGGAGGCCATAGCGGTATTCCTTTTTTTTGCAGCTCCTTGCGGTGAACTTTTGGGGCGTGAAAAACAATTTGTATCCGATGGAATACCTTTGATAGTGAAACTTCATTGTATAAAATGTGCAATTGAGTCACCACAAAATGAGACAGACTCCCTATAAGATGGTATTCATTCTATCAGGACACACTAACTAACTGATCCTTGTGATAACGATGTCCACCTCCACAAATGGTATTGTATTTGCAATTTACTGTCGCACAAAGGAATGTCGTCAAAAGTAGTTGACAATAACGACGACGACAAGTGTATACATTTTGTGTTGCCTGTCTCCTTGACAGCATGAAATTGAAAAGGAAAGAGGACATTTTCAATCGACAAATGGGATTTTGCCATTCCATTTGAATATTTTTGCTTTTTATTGCAACGCAGGACTACCGTTAGGTGGTATGTATTGATTTTATGTGACACTCTGTTATTAAATTTTATTCAACATGCGGATTGACTAAGTTCATTTAGATTGAAGTTCACAATTTCCAGAAGTTTCTAAAGTCAATGTGCATATTTCATGCAGGATAATTGCATTACCATTTACCTATGTACATTCACATGCACAAAGTGTACCAACGTTAGTGGTATCTGTGTGAATATGATGATAATTGCCTTGCAATTCACTAGAAGTTTTGCATTTATACAGTTGAGTTTTCGAGGTTGAATCCTTTGGAGCCTAGAATAAGGATGGATCTAGGATTCCAGAGTTTGTAATTTATGTTAAGAAAGTTTTGCAATTGAAAAATGAAAAGAAAAACTGAAATCAACGATCCGAAGGATAATCTCAAATAACGTATTGTCTTCCTGTGAATTAGGGTTCCCATTCCCTCGTTTCAAATATAAATCGATGCTTTTTCGTTTTGGGATTTCAGAAGAAGAAAACGTTGTGTTCCGTAGCTAGTCTTTGACTGAAAATTGGGTTTCAATCCCTTTGAAAGGTTCGATCTTATCAGTGGAGCTGACAGCATTGAAGAAGCTGGACAAAACGTGGTTGAGGTCCGCAAATGGAGGGTGAGATCAAAAACGTCAGTTGTTCAACCTTAAAACAATCACAGAACTTTATTATTGCATTTCTGAACGCATTTACTGAACGTCATCGGTACAGCCACTTTTTTTTCACTAATTAATATGCGTGACAACTATGATATTTTGACGTGTATGAATGAAGACGAGATAATACAGTTTGTCCGTCGCAGTTCTGCAGTAAAGCTGCATTATTGAACGCAGGTAACGCAGTTCATTGTTAGTATGACGTTTATGAATTCACTCGGACTTCCAGTGATAAGGAATTTCTTGTGGATATTCCTGAGTCCTGCTCATGAAATAGTGTTTGTTCTGCCACCTAGGGTCATCAAATCGTGTTAAGACGCTAGGTACCCACAAACGGATTAATTTTCTTTTCAAAAGTTCGACTTCGAAGGTGAGCTGAGGAAAAGGACACTTCTCTCCAAGCTCTTGAACCTATTCGGCATTGTCCAGGCTAAAATACTCATGCAGCAACTCTGGCATCGAGGCACTAACTGACTAGGATCAGGTTGAGTGGGAGAACTTTCATGAAGAGCTTCCACTAATTCAAGACATTTCGATTCCAAGATGGGTAAGGACAAGCAACAACTCCACCGGCATTGAACTACTTGGCAGTTGCGGTTTATTTAAGAGTGCTTGGCGAGACGAATACCACTGATATGCATATGCAAGGTAGCTCCATTAGAATTGGTGAAACTACCTAGGTTCGAACTTTGTGGTGCAGTCATGCTAGCCACACTACTACACTATGTCCGACAAGTCAATGTTCTTAGCTCCACAACAACGATTTGAAGCTCAAATGGTTTAACAGGGTTTATCACCAGGCAAAGTCACACAGAATACGCTTGGACATCAATTAAGCAATTCTTATACGTCCCCACGTACCAAAGAGATGCTGGCGGCTGTTCTAAGGGAAAGCTCATGCGACACTTCTTAGAATGTCATTATACCTGCACCACAAATAATGTCACCTGTTCTTGGGCAAAGTCATTGTGCTTCAAATGGTCCACAGAAAGGAAATTCTGTAGTTATGATGTTTCGTCGCTTGACGTCGGATGGGTACAATCTCAAGAGATTGGGGTCTTTTCCGATCGAGTGTCCATTAATCTCTTGAGAGGTAGTATATAGCAAGCATCAAGTATTGAAGATCAGTGGGAGCACCACCAAAAAGCCTCTGGGTTTCACCCGACCACCACAACGAAAGAACGACAAAGAACGCCGCTAAGCACATGCAGCAATACAGGAGGCATATACATAGCGGTGCTGCAAAGAAAACTTAGAGTAGCTCAAGAGCTTCACGAGTAGAAGAGCATGGATGAACAAAAGTGAAGTGTCCTAGTAGAAGTTTTCTTAAGTCTTTTCTGTTGAGTGACAACAGGAATGCCTTTGATTTTTTAGAGAAGTCCGCGAGCATTATTTAAGTCCACCTGCATCCTGGAGAGTTATGTCACACACAATTGTGTTCGCAAAACACCTAATCGTCATTAGAAGTTCTAACTGAAGATGCGGGAAGATTTAAGGCAGTTTCTGATTCTCAAAAGTCTTACCTTGTCTAGCAATGTCATTTCCCGAGATTCCAATGTGACCTGGGACCAGTCAAGTGCCAAAGAATTTAATCTTGCGAACAAATTCAGACAGTTCTTGCATTCACGATCTAAACTGGAAGTGGTCAACGGGTTAAGGGTTATTCCGACACGTCCATCTACTCCTTACAGTATAACTCATACCATGTACAATATAAACGATAGCATAAGTCTCCGTTTTCCTTATGAATGGTGCCAAACTCACAGTGATCCGAACTAACTACTGGGCTTACAACGAAACGCGCCACAAAAAAGTGAATCATTGCGGCCATGTTTGGAGTACTTCGGAGGTTTTCTTCCATGCTGCACGGTGCATTGCGAATTCTCAAGCGTGGCGCGAAACAACCGGAGCAATTGTCTCGGGATCCCGAATTCGGCCTTGGTACGATGAACGCTCTCTTATACGACTTTCAAGTCGATGAAGAGATGGTGAGTATCGACTTGGAACTTGTTGGTCTTTTCCAGGATTTGTCGCCATGTGAAGATTTGGTATATTGGTGGGTACCGATGAGTGTGGTGCACAACGGCTTTAGTCGTTCCCACAGTAAACTGGTCAGAATTCACTGAATTGGCTGCATTAAGCAGGGATATGCCTCCATAGTTCTTTGTAAGACCTAGGATAGGATAACCTTTCTTGAAAATGCAACAGATAGAGCTGATTTTTCAGTCGTTGGGTATGCTTTCGTCCTTCCAAACTTTGCAGATGATCTGATGCATGCTCTGAGGGTAATTCGTCCCAGCAACTGGCTTTTTAGTACTGTGCCGCCTACCTTTACTACTAGATTACTAAATTAAAAAAAAATAAAAAATCCACCACGCAACACTGCTCCACTATAACCGTCGCTGTCACTGTCATTGTTAGTTTACCTGTCAGTGTCAATGTCAAAAATATCATTAGTTTCTTGATTATTTTTCAATTCTTTACGATACCGTCAAAAGAAATGATTCCAGGGAATCCTCTGAGGATAAATAAAAACAAATTACAAAAAAGGAAAAAGTTATCCTTACACACGTTGAATTTTCTCTAGAATAAGCTCACAAAGTTCTATTTAACTTTTGCACTTTGCGAAATACATACATATATGTACATACACAGAGCAACTATGAAAACGTTAGTTGTCGTTGTTGTCGGTGACGTGGGATTTATTTAACTTTCATGGATTATTATTCGATTGACGTAATCGATTTGAGGATGTTTAATCATGCCACGACTAATCTGCCATCAACTAGAGCAGGTTACATACGAGAGTAATTTTTGATACGCAGTAGATAATAGTTGCATAATTAACATGACATTTTGCGTCAAATTTAAATGGCCGACCAATTTTTTTGACATTCATATCATATTACGGGATAATCCTCTTTTCGGGAGAAGGTCAACAAAGTTGACAGACAGTAATAAATATGTCAATAACGATATTCGCATGTTGATTAACACTCCCTTGGGGATATTTGACAAAGAAAAATGTTTACATATTTTTATGGCCACCCTTTTACTTGTTTGGTTGCTTGGTTGAGGGCCATGCGATTGTTAATAGCTAATTGTTGACAAGATATAAAAGTAGACGCTTAGTCTTATCTAATAAAAACTGTGTTTATGATACGTAGGACTACGGAGTTGTTAGCCTTTTGAGGCGTTTTAGGGACGGAAAAAAAAAGAGCAAACAAAATGTGAGGTAAAATATTCGGAATTTGGATACCTTGTGTAGATGGTATCAGTCGAATGGGTAGTCGGTATAATGATGGGAAATTAATGTCAAATGTTTAGCTGAATAGCTGATTAAGGTGTGCTTTAGCTAATGACTGTTTGAGATGTGCAAATCAATAACGACACATGGCAGCAAGGCACATGCAAACAGGAATCATAAGCTAAATGAAGCTACTCGGGTTCTAATGTGTTTTAATTTTGTAAGAGTAAACACTTGATCCATTGCAAGTTTGGTTTGCAGTTCAATTATAGATCTTTCCAGGACGAAGATAAACCGGGAGTTTATTTTATATTCCAAGCTTCCCTGAAAGTTGGGCATTGAACTACAAAAAATGGGTAGCTTACTACTAGGTTTGTAAGGAAATATTTGACAGGAAGTGGGGGCCAGTTTATCTAGAAATGCGACCAGGCTCCGATCATCAGATTCTAAATGTATTATCAAAAGAACAAGCTAAGTCATCAAAAACTGTCGCAAAATTTACCTTTTCGAAGGATTTCAAAGATTCCGTACTAGAGAGAGCTGGAAGACTGACTGTCTAGATTAGCGTATCAACGCAGGGTCGATCCAGACATATTTTGAAATAGCTCAACATATCGAGATCCTTTTGATTTCCTGATTCAACCAGCTTGTTTCAGACGCGACAGCTCATAGCCAAGACCAAGGTTTTTTCAAACATTCATGTTGCACATGTTGCGCATGTTAAATTTGTTCGCAAGCATGGAAAGGACCTGCAGTTCTTATTGCCGACTTTGAATGATGGATTGAGAAGCTCTCGAAAGATTGTCATCACCTTCCGAGAAGTGATGAAAAAAACGTTTTGTTTTGGTTTTCTGAGACCCGAGTCTGTATCAGCTCGCTAAGAAATCCGATGTACTAAATATTAAATCACTGAAACCAATAAACCTTGCCAAACTCACAGTGATTCGGACTATCTACTGGGCTAACAGCGAATCGCGCCACAAAAATGGGACCGGATTTCGGCAAGAAGACGCGTTATAGTGTGATTTCTTCAATCTTATGCTGGAGTAGATAATGCAAAGGACACAACATAGCTGCTGGGGTATGCACACGATATCGACATTATCGTCCATCCCCAGCGAGCCATTATTGAAGTTTTTACGGTAATTGAAGAACAAGGAAAGCGAGTTGGTCTAATGGGGAATGAAAAGAAGACCTAATCCATCGAACACCGTCTTGGAAAGAAGTCAACAATCGACAGCTTTAATTTTGGGGTAGTGAAGGAATCCATCCCTACCTCGAGGCAACTGATTAACTCAACAAATGACAGCCTGGTGGAGATTCGGCGAAGAATAACCTTAGGCATCCGTTGCTAGTTTGGTTTGTCCAAACAGCTAGGGTTCGAACTCCTAATTCGAAGGTCGAAAAACATGCTCTACCAAACTCTGATCTTGCCAGGCTTGCGTTATGGAGCTGAGTGCTCCAGGAAAATTCTACGTCCAATGGTCCTATCTGCGAGGAGGACGAATGGATGAGAAGATACAACTCCGTGAGCTGTATAAAGATATGCATGTCGTCCGGAAAGCAAAAATCCGTCGACTGCTTTGGCTCGGTTCCATTGAGCGAGTGGACGAGAATACTTCACCTAAGAGGGTCTTTGAATCCCAGCTACAGTTTACGAAGAAGAGGGAGACCGAACCTTGGTCTGGTAACCTGAAAGCAGCTTGTCCGGGATCGTAAAGGATGGAAAGCGGTATTAGTTAAGGTTCAGACCCTCCAAGGGTCGTTTCCATTCCTCCCATTCACCAACTTCCCTAATCAGTTTCACCGTTCATCTTCCTCTGGTTTCAGACCTTCATCGCGCGTGTCACCGTTGGTTGATGAGCTCCTTCGTTGATTTTTTCAATCCAATTTCAGCTATTAGTTCGTGGATGAATCTCCTTTTTGCCGGTAGGAGATCGATGGGAGTCATTTCAGAGACTTCGAGAACGTCTGGTTCCGACACCGTACAGTAAGAGTTCGCTACTCAGAGGGCTTCTCGTTTCTGTACTGCTACTATTTGTTTTCTCTTTTCTATTGAACGCATCGGGCCAGATCTCGCAGCTATTCAGGAGAATGACAATCGTGATCAACATAAGAAGTCTTCGTCTGCTTGCCATTTACATTTCCCATGAGTTTGCTAAGTTATGTAGTGGCCTTTGCAGCTCGCTTCGATGAGGACTTTGTCTGCTGCTAAAATGTGAGTTTGGCGGTACTTCACAGCATTTTTGCTGGTTTTTGTCTCCACAGTCACCGGGATTAGTCTCGAAGTCAAAAGGACTATTTATTTCTGTCTTCCCTGCCGCAAGACTGTGCATCTTCGGTGTCTTTTGCTGTAACCACTTCACCGATGCGTACCCCGCCAGAAAGGTGTTTTGGGGCACCTCCATTCGAAGAATACAATCACAAGAGATATATCAAAGGTCAGGTACTAGGATTGAGCTCTGCGCTGCTCCTACCGTGTCTTAAAACAGACAGTGATGGTTAGATTGAAGCAGTATTGCGTGGTGCATTTGTATTTTTTAATTTAGTAAATGTAGCGACAAATGCAAATTCATTTTTCAAAATGTCAACCCAGTTGGGTTGGCAACGATAAGTTTTCAATTACTTAAGCTTATAAAAACAATTTTTCAATCTTTTGGATTATAATGAATTGAAAGTGAAAAAATATGGACGGCTTTACGTGGGAATTCACCACAAAATTCAGGGCGAAGGAAGGAAATTAATCCCAAAAAAGAAGAAAAAATCCATTACACTCTATTTTCTGTCCAAGGAATATGGGAGTAATCATAACACTGTACATGTAAATGTAATAAATCCTAATTAATTTTGACAGCAGAAATAATAAATCCTGCTGAGCTTCTAACAGTACCTAGAGGAGGTATCACTTTTATTTTTTATTTTTTTATTATTCTTCATGGTTCGGTGGTAAGAGAAAAACTCTCCATTGTGAGTCGGAATAAAGTAATTTGTCTCCATTTCGACGAATGACGAAGTGCCTTTGGTATATGACAGGGCTAGCATTTGGGCAATATCATAATTTGTATTTCTAGGGAAAAAATGGAAGAGAAATGGTAATAAATTTAGAAAATAAATGTGGAGGTCTATTTTAGGAAGTGGAGAAATCGTCATAACGCCTGACCTGTCTTTCCAATCAAATAAAACCATCAGGAGTGTGAAAAAGTCAGGAATGAGCGTAGTCGAGAGTGAAAAAAAAAATACTGACAGTCCATACTTTTTCACGTGGCCTAAGTGCTTACACCCTCAAAAATGTGAAAAAAAGACGTCATAAAAGATTGCTTCTATGAGATCCTCAGGAAGACTTAGTCAGGTGGCTGTGATATGATGGATTTCCTTTCTGCCTCATGGCCGTTCTAATGATATCGGGATGTTCGAAAGAAATACTGTGAATTATAAGCAATGAAAATAGTACCATTAATTCTCCCAAGCCATTCTGAACACCACCTCGGAGCAAAAAGACTAAAACCTAATACCACCTGAGTTTTAAAATCACTACACCAACACTAGCGCTGTGTGAATAGCATTATAAGGGTATTCATAACCCCTTTAGCGCTAGTGAATTATAAAAAAGGGAGGTTCTTGGGGGTTGGCCGTAGTGTAATTGTTGCATCATCGCTTGTCACGTTGAAGGTTCTAAGTTTAACTCCCGGTTCTAGCGAAAAAAAGAAAACAGGCGAGAAAGTCCAACTTTCCACAGCACTACGGGTGCGCCAAGAACTTCTCCAAGAGCTGCTCTTCAAACCATGTTTTACTTGGCGAGGTACAAACGCGGTCCTAAGGCTGAAAGAAACTCATCAATGGTGTAAGAAAAATGTGGGGCATGCAAAAATCCTACTTGTTCGGCGCAGCCTTCCTAAATTAACTGAGATTCTGCCCATTTCAACATGGACAAGCACACAAAACCATACAGAAGTGCCTGGAGTCAGCGCCATGGGATGCGGTGAAACAGGTTGCAACGACTATCATGACAAAACTTCAGCGGTTGGAAAGTGTCAGGGGAGCAATTGTGTGAACCAAGCTCAACCATAAATTGCTAACCAGCCCCGCTAAGTAATGCCTATCGACAGTCCCGCAGGGAGAGTGGTTGAAGTGTGTAGGGTTTGAAAATAACTAACGTCCTCACAGGGCATTGCATCCTAGGCAGACATGCTCAGCTTTTTGGGTATTGTATGCAACGATTTCAGCTGGAGCTGCAGAGAGGAAGAATCTATTGAATACCGTCTTTGCACTAGTCCTACCCTTGCTAACATTACGAAAGCCAAAGTCACTTAGGCAGCATGCATACCACTCACTTAAGAAAGTCTTGAGATTATCACTCGTCTACAAGCACCAAGAACTACACATCTTCAACGCCATTCTGAAGTCAGTCTTCCCATAGAGCAGCGAAACCTTGAGGGTAACGGGCAGTCTATCCAAAAGAAAAAAGTCAAGTGTCCTCCAACGAATGTCTCAGGAGGATATACAGAATCTTTTGGCTCATTCCCAAACTGAAACATGCCTTATAAGTACTCGGAAACCAACTGCTAATCGTGGAGGAAATATGACGAACATGCTCCGCAGGCCAGAGTTCACAATCGTGAGAATGTCATTCAAGAGAACAGGGGAACTGACAGACTTAGACAAAGACAAGAAGAACGCGAGGGATGACATGGCAACAAACTCCAAAAATGCCGTCCCACGTACATAAGTCATTACTTTCCCAATAGCCCATTTTCCATCGTCCATAGAATTCAACGTTGTGCGTCTAACGTGTATTCAACGTCTCAAACGAACCATGTCAAAGTCATTACTATCTTCTACGACTTACACAAAATCTTCAAGTATCCGAACAACAACCCCTTCTCTTACCCCCACTGGATTAACACTAATTGCAATGTCAGGTGGAAAATGTCAAAGCATTCATTCCGTAATCACTTCGAAAAGCTATCCAAACAAATTCCACTCGAAATCAAATCCGATTTCGATCAAAAACTCATTAAGACTTCCACAAGAAATTAAAGAAACCATTTTGTTGCTGATACCGACAAGCCACAAGTCATTCCACTCCATTTGCGTTAAATTATCGAAATAAAAATGAAACGGCATATTCCACCGAAAAGGTCATTAATCCTTTTTCGCAGACGTCGCAGTCTTCTAATTTATTACAACAAGCTCGTTGGAGACGACAACGACGACGAGGACGACTGTAAAAGACATTTGTATTCCTTGAGGCACATCGTCGTCGCTCCCCATAAATCATCGCGTTAAAAACTACCAACGACAATTGGATGAAAGATTTTATCGCCAAATCGTCCGGGCCATGACAACGAAAATGTATCTTATGTAGTACATGTGGGCCATCAATACGAAATGATTCCAAGGACTGCCCACAGAGGGTGAAAACGAATTTGTCCCAATGGTATGCTCAACTGTTGCATTGCACAATGACCCAAACCCCCAACGAGATCAAGCAATGAAACGTATATTACTCCATTAAAAGGACATGATTTGCGAGGAGAATATAACCCACGGGGGGGCAACACAGCACTGTCGTTACCTACCACCATCTGTACAAATGATTTTCATCGATTTTTCCCCCACCCCCGGCCAATGAAGTCCTTGTGCGGCGACACCATCCAACAGCTCCAACTCGACCAAAAAGTACGCTTCACTTTGAAGTGTTAAATTATGAAACAGATTGCGGGTGTCTTTGTATAATGTGGGCCAAACCAACCGGATCCTGTTGAATTCTCGCCGTAATTGACGCTCAGAAGGATTTTATGCCATAACTGCGAGGACTTTGCGGCCATGTGATGCTGGGTGATGGTAGTAAATGGCAAATGTATTCTTAAGTAATTGAGTTTAAACAATATTTGCATAGATTTCTGTATCAGTGTGTAAACAATCCACAATCCACGTCTCGGGCAGAAGGATTTGCCTTCGACAAACGAAAATCCTTGAGAAATAAACTGTGAGTTGAAAAATTCTTCGAAATCGCTATTCCTTTCGACTCTGTCTGTACATAACAAAAGGATATCGCAATCGCAGTCACAAACTGAATGTCACATAAAGGGGAGACTTAAATGACTTCTCTTGTTCCATGCTATCCTTATTCTGAATCTGGATAGGATATGCATATTTTTATTTTATCTTGGAAAAAACCAGCATGTACCGTTTCCGACACAGAAATGGTTTATTTATCAACAAAAATTTTCCATCCCGAGATGGATAAGTCAAGCGGAAAGCCACCCCAGGGATATTTATGAATATTTTCGCTTGGAAAAACTCTCCAAAACACGCTCGACAAGCTCTCATCTAAATCGGGAATGGGGATGGGAAAATATTTTGTCCCAAGTTCTCCAGCATCAAAGGTCACCTGTACGCGAGAAGTGCATTCATGTAGGAGAGCATCCTTTATGGAATTTTTTTATATAACCAAACATGACACGGTTGCCCCCCCCCCATCCTAGAACTGGACACGTTTCTATGGAACCTTGTGCGTAGCGTAGGAGAAATGTGATAGATTACCTTGCCAACATGTTTACGTGCAAAAAAAAATGCAATCAATTCGGTGAAACATGACCGTTTACCCAGAAGCAGTAGCGGCTCTGTTTACTTCACATTAACGTTAGCAAGGACTACCCAAATGCAAATCCATGTGTATGTGTACGTGAGTGGTTCTGTGTCAGTAAAAATTTGTATGAAAAACGATTTATATCGTCCTCGGTAGATTCAACACTTCAGATTGGCGTTACGCTGGCGTGAAAGGTTACTTTTTACCTTATAACTGCAATTTTCCGCTTGTTTTATGCTTTTCGTGCAATTTATGAGCTCCGGGAAATGATGGCGTTACATAAAATAATCTCTTGTTGCTGATGGCAGAACAAAAAAGAATAACGGAATTTAAAATTCAACAGGCAATCGGGAAACATTTTAAAGGGGATGTTGTGTTGTGAGATGAGCCAGGAACCTGGAATTGAATTCAATTTCGCAACTGATAGCTGGAATAATTATGTAAATGGGAATTGATTTTATGTTAAAGGTCCTTTAGGACTGAAATTAATTTCAATAGGACATTGGTGTCGACTGGAACAGATTTTCGAATGTATAAGCATATTGTAATGTTTCCTGAGTTGCTACAAGGTAAGAGTGGCTTGTTGGTTCATTGTGATTCCCCTAACAGTTGTGGTATCATTTCTAACACTGTTTATTGTCGGTTGGTCCATGTTTGAATCCACCATCCTGGGGTGGCTTTCTGCTTGACTTATCCATCTGCGGCTGTTAACAAATTATCCAAGTTCTTTCATTTCTCCAAATCTTCAGCTTCCTTGATGAAGAATACGACGGACCTGGACAGTGAATATCATAGTTGTTCATCTTCTTTTTGCCCGGGTATCCGCATGGAAGTTGAAGGAGATTCCAATTAACTAAGCGTGCAAAACTGGAGGTAACTAGCTAAGATAAGGAAGGACCTGGATAGGTTAGGTTTAGTTGAAATGACCGCCAGCTATTGGCAGCACACTTAGACCAGTGATAGGTCAATTGTGATACCACATGGATCTGGAGAGACCTCCTTACCTACTCGTTGAGCCAGTTAGAGCTTCATATGAAGCGATGGAGGTTTCTTATATCTGTATTTATCAGGTCGCCTAAGTCGTTAAACTAGAATTATCTTAAATGGAGTCCTCCTTTGCGGAAGAGAGCTAGGCAACTATAAAGAAGGTGGAGAATGGTTTCCTTCTCCTCTTCGTCCATGCAGCTTCTACAAAAATCTTTTGAATGATCTGGATAGTGTTTGATGGTCTCTATATCTTCCGCATCTTGACAGCTCCTGCAGCAGTAAATTTACTTCAAGTCTAATGGCCTAATGGCGTAATGTCTCGTCAGTACATCTACATATTAAGGTGCGTCCTTTTGTTTTCCAAATTGCACGTATGCTTTTGGTTCTTCCCTCATGCACTTGTGGTGTTCTCTCACCATGAAGTCTATGTACTCTTTCACTTCGCTGCCAGCTTATCTGATCTCTCGTTTCCTTCGACGTCTCATTGTCTCATTGGAAAAGTGTTTGATAAGGTTTTAGGAAGGCTTTCTTCAAATGGGATACGAATGAATAATCTGGTTGTCGTCCTGAACTCTGGTTTGAGAAAGCCTGTTATGCCAAACCTGTCCGCAGCTGATTTAGAGAAGGCATATGACATACAGTTGCCGTGGCTTAGTGTTTAGTGCGTTGGAATGCGAAGCGAGACGACACAACCAAACGTTTTTCGAAGTAAGGCAAAACCTGCAAGAGTATAAACTTTCATGAAAAAGCTTCTCAATTGGACATTCGTTGTTTGGCAAGGTGCGTCACCTTTGTTGTATATACAGCACAGCTATGGCGAAGAATGTTTCGTACTTTTCGAAGATGAGGATGGTTTTCCCAAAACCGATTTCCAGAAGGCATTCGAAAGATTTGTAGTCATCTGTGATGGAACTGAGTGAAGGATGTGTCAGTCGATCGGACATATCTCAAGCGCTAAAACAATTCTGTTTCGAAGTATGTCATGCAATGGAAGGTATGCAACACCCATTCAGGAAGAAGATTCATCGCCCTAAGCAAATGTGGCTTTAAAAAGTTGAAGGAGAATTGAGTTCACCTGGTGATAAGCTAAGTTATAGCACAAAGCGATATTGATTCCCTCCGCCTCACGATCATTCTTCGTGGATTCAACTGAGTCATGTAGAGCGGATAGAAACCAATGCTCCGGTCCGAAAAATCTTCGAATCCGCCCCTGAGGGACAGGGCAGGAGAGGAAGGCCGCGACTCAGATGGCGACCGCAAGTGGAAGGGGACCTTAACCAACTAAGCGTGTGAAACTGGAGCCACCTAGCTAAAGATGGAGCTGACTGGAGACGCTTGTTGGTTGAAGCTTAGGTCCACCCCGGACTGTAGTGCCACCTTAAGTAAGTAAACTTACTTTACTCTTGAACTATTTTGGAAGTGTCTAAAGCTCGGATGTTGCTACAGATCGTTCTTCACAGTAGACTTGAAAAATGAGGTTTGCGTAGGGAAAATGTTTATCGATTTCTGTAAAAGTTTATCGATGTCCTGAAGCAAATGCGTTCCAAGAAATGTGTACCTTTGATGGTAGAGGACTGGTTAATAGAAGTGGAAATAGGTTGTAAAGTGCTTTTTCGTCACCGCAAGCTCTACATCAATCTCGATCGGTTAGTCTTAGTTTTTTTTTTTTTCATGTTTCATTGTAAGCTTCCCTTAGAGCTTTTTCTTTCCCCTGTTCTTCTTTGAAGAAACAAAGTAATATGTTTCCCGAGTAGTCAGCTTGATTCGGGTTCTATGATTAACTTTTTTTTGTTAATTCGTCAGTCTTTTCATTGTCCAAGGACTGGGAACCCATCAGAGTTTTGCCTTATACTGTGTTCCAAGAACTTTAAGATCTTCCCGATAGCACTTAACAAGCTTTGATTGTTGCTTAGCTGTCGATGAAAACAGTGAAGAAAGTCTCTAAGTAATCAATTCGTTTGTGGCCGGCTCTTAATAAAGTTCTCGCCTCTTGCTTGGTTATAATTTAGAATGCTTATCTAGCCTGGAGCTACAAGCCGTTTCCTAGCTCACGTCCCTGCTCTTCGGATGTAGTAGTGGAGCGGCAACGTATGTTAAACTCATTAAATTCCGACCTTGACAGCATATTAAAATGGGGTTCTACAAATAGAGTGGAATTTAATGCTTCCAAAACTCAATGCTGCCTACTGTCTCTCAAGCGAAACCCTAATCTCGAACCATTATCCATGAATGGTACCTGCATCGCCGAAACTGAAAAACTTTCCATCCTCGGTATGTGTGTTAACAACGATCTTCGTTGGAATGACCATATATTCGATGTCGCCAAGAACGCTGCGAAATGTTTAGGTTTCCTTAAACGATGCAAAAAATACTTTACCCCTTCTGATCTGGCTTCAATTTACAAGGCGTTTATTCGCCCTAAGCTTGAGTACAACGCTCACATCTGGTCTGGTGCGCCTAAAACCGTCTTGCACATTCTAGATCGAATTCAAAAACGCGCGATAAAACTAATAGGTGACAGAAACATTGCGAAGTCAATAGACTCGCTTGAACACCGAAGAAATGTTTCCTGTCTCTCACTGTTTTATCGATTCTTTTACAAAAAGTGCTCTAGCGAAATAGCCAGCTGCATTCCGCCCCTGCAAAATTTCACCCGCAATACACGTCAAGCTTCGAATGCACATCAGTTTACCCTTAAGCCTACTTTCGGACGTACTGTCAAATATAGAGATTCTTTCTTTAGCCGTACCACACGAATGTGGAATAATCTACATAGCTCTGTGTTTCCTCATCACTACAACCCTCAAGCATTTAAAACCAACGTGCACCGGTACCTCCTTTCTCTCTCCTCTAATTTCCCTAACGCCCGTGCTCTAATCCAATAGTTTAAGGGTAGCCATATCCCCTTTAGCGCGCGCTAATTATAAAAAAAAAAAAAAAAAAAAAAAAAACTATTTATAGCTGATAAATCTGAAAATGCAATGTAAATTCTAGAAATCAAGGGCAGCTGCAATATTTAAAGTATAGTGAAGCGTCGTTCACGAAAGTATTAACGACTTATCCTTCACACCTTAATCTTGAAAGCATTCGAAGTAAGATTCTGACTGAAACCAATTCTCAACACAATTCTCAAAATTCAAAGTTCTGTCAATGTTCTGTTCTCATTGCATCTGAAGTTTGCATTTTTTTTGACACATTAGACATGTGTATGTCAAATGACTTATATTTTCATTTACTTAATTGAAGAACACTCTAGGATCAATTGATGACACCAAAATGTATATAAAACCGCCTATTGTTACGTAATACATACATATACCTTTTCGAATCCTTTCATTCCTTCCTCATTTCACATCTGACAACCTTGTTACAAAAGTCAATATTATCAATGTCAAATGAAAAGTAAATAGCTGTTAATGAAATGTCTCTTCCAGAATTTGCTTCTCATTTCGAAAAATTAATTAGCAAGCTGAAAAAGTCACTATACCTTTATAAAATTGCTTTTCGAATGTCAAATTAATACAAAGCCTTTCGTCGAATGATGAAATATGTCACAAACAGTGTTGATATGTCAAAAACACATCCTTATACACTTGGAGTGATATGCTTTCGCACTTTTAATTAATTTATGTTTTTGTTTTTGACAAAATGTGTTTCAAAAAAAATTCAAACGTTGTTTTGTTTGACATACGAATGAGGAAAAAGGGAAATGTGTTTTTAAATATTCAAAATGACACATGAAGTGATTGTTTGCTAAATGAAAGGGATCACCAGGGAATGCTCTTGTTGTGTGAACATTTGTATTTTTAACTTTAAGCATTCACATGATGATTTTATTTACAAAAGTTCTGGTTAATTCTGAAAAACGAGGCGGAATTGTTCCTTGAAATGGTTCAAGTTAAGCGTAGGCTTGTTGTGTTTCTTTGTCAAGACTTTTTGTTGTTTTTTCGACTTTTCTAATTTAATTTGATTTACTTAAATGGTTACAGGTTAAAGGTTACATTTCCAAAACGTATTAACTGGGAACAGAGCAAACCAGCATTTGCCAATGCGTGGTATACAGATCCAAGTCAGATGAAGGAATTAGAGCTGGAGTCTAAGGTCACAATACCCAAAACTGCCCATTTAGCTCGCAAACACAAACAGAATTCATCTCATTTGGATACCTGGCCATAATTGGTATAAAGGCAATGAAAAGTCGGACGAACTAGCCAGAAAAGTTTCCGCATTAAACTTCATGATGTCAAGACCATTCTGCGGCTTTCCAACAAGCACTGCAAAAAGCAGTATGAATAAATTGGTTAAAGGAAACAGCGCTCCATTACTGGACGGAAGCGGAAACGGAAGCTAACAAGCAAATATATTTATACCAAACTCTTCTCAGAAAATAACAAACAAATTATGTTATGTGTTCAGTCAGGTTCAGGAGGGTTGATCACAGCCCATGGCACTGCGATATCTCTTCAGAATCTTGTTGTGCCTTTCCTTATGTTTGTAGGTGAGTTGTTTGACTTGAAGGTATCAGAAAGTAAAGGAACTTCTCTGGGTGGATGGCAGCAAGTTGAAGTTGAAGGAGAGCTGAAGATTCCATTAGGATGTGTAGAGAGGTCTCTGTACTCTCAGTCTCAAGACAGCGTTTACAGCTTGAATCAAGGTTCATACGATGTAGATGTTTGTTCAGGTAGCAGTGTCCACTGAGGAATCCAATTAGTGCTCTCAAGTTTTTCATATCGAAATTCACAATGAAACTAGAATAGCAGCTTTGAGGCTTCTCTGGATTCTTATATGCAAAGACCTTTTGCATGTCTCGCGAAGATTGATTTGCTTACTCCACAGAAGGGTTCGCGCCGCCTTTTGCCAGTGAGTCGGCTTTTTCATTGCCCGCATAACCACTACGTCCAGCAATCGAATGAAGGATGACGATGTCGTTCCTGCGAGTTTTTATGACAGGAAAGTCAAGCAGCTTAACTGTCTGTGAAGATAAATATGGTTTTCTCCAAAGTCTGAGAGGCCTGACTAAGTCCCACACACTGATTGATGGCAAAGCCCTCAGCTTGGAATATGGACAATTTTTCACTGAAGGTGGATGAAAAGTTTGCAAACGGTTTTCCTCTAAAATTCCAGGATCAGTTCCTGCTTCCATTTTGGTTGCGTCATCGGCGGTGGTAAAGGTCGAGTTCCTTAAATTTCACTTCTTAAGGTTAGGTTAGGTTAGATTGAAGTGGCTGCTTGCTGTTGCCAGCACACTAAGACCAGTGGTAGGTCCATTGTGATACAACATATCTGGAGAAATCTCCTTACTTACTCGTTGAACCAATTGAAGCTTCTTATGAAGCGAAGGAGGGTTTTGATATCTGTATTTATCAGATCATCTTAGTCGTTAAAGTAAAACTCTCCTGAATGGAGTCTTCTTTGTGGTGGTTTTTGAGAATCGAACCTATGTCTCTCACTTAGCAGACCAATGCACTAACAACTAAGCCACGACGACCACGGGAATACATGCTGGATATGCAACAAAGACAAGGAATCAGCAGAACACATACTTTGTCACTGTCGCTGTCCCATGAAAATACGTCTTCGTTCGAAGATATAACCCAAAGACATCGGATTCGTCACTCACTCCGGCTTCATGGAGGAGCCTACAAGTGACCGCAGTGAAAAGAAACTAATTTCCACCTGATTCCCCTATCTACATAATGGATGTTCAAGTCTTTCGGACATTCGTACATTTCTTTAATTAAGTTGATGTTCCATCTGTCCCAGATTGACTAAATCTTCAATCAATACCCACTTAGCTGACATTTCCAGTCACTGACATTTGCTAAACATTTCTCTCACATTTCTGTGTTTTTCGATGGCCTTTGCCTTTTCAAATGTCAACAGATTCTACCCCTATAGCAAATTGACCTTTCCAATACTTCTTATTACACAAAGAACAAGTATCATACATATACCTACAAGTAGTTGTGTACATGCTTCGAAGTCGTGTCAAACATTTTCTCTATAGCTTGCTCAAAAACTTCTTTGAATTAGAAAAGCAATTTAAAAACTTAAAAAGCGTAAAAGATCAAATCAGTGCAAGGTACGTGCAAGTGTCAAAAGAAGTACGTGCTTTGCAACCATGCAACACATGACACATGTTTTAAAGTTTTCAAAGTGTCGGGACAAGCATATCTCTATCTCCGGTATAACAAAAGTCAAAAGTCGTTCGAAAACAAAGTTTAAGAACAACCACAACCTCGTTGTGTTTTTGACAAAGGCTAAGTTGTAAACGAAAGTATTAAGCATTATAAATCGAGCATTAGAAGCTTAAAATTATCAATTTTCACAAGCAAGTTGATGCTTAGCAGTTGGATTTGGATCAGTTTCCAACTACTAATGGGTTATACGAAAAAGTTTGATATTCCATGGATTGTTTATGGAAATGATAGATATTTCGGAAGAGTGATGATGATGACACCAATGGCATTGTTTTTATTGCCCTGTTTTGGTTTTTGTCATGGAACAAGGAATAGTTTGACTTTTGTCATCATTGGTTACAGGATACCAGACAGTATCCAGTCTGTAGTCTTTTTTGTTGCAAGACAGCAAGAACACAGTAGATTTCTAAGGATGCCGTGAAGCATTGATTTGGTTTGTTTGTATCCTGGAGATGCACGTGATCTGCAATTGACCGAAGACCTGGTTTATGTAGTTTCGAGACATTTTATTTGCTACAAGTTTGACATCTTGCTACCACAACTGGTCCTTATGCGACTTGAAAAACAGCCTAGCTTCTCGCAACCATTCACTTTATATTTTCTGCGCGAATGGAAGGGAACTACGGTCTTACAGCTAACTCAAAACGGCAGATTGAGGAACTATCTCCTGACAAATTATACTTTGTTGTTTGATTGTTATTTTCCTCAGAGAGGTAGTGCCTGAGAAAAAAAAGACGGCTAGTTCAATGTACTGATTCAAGGTGATCACTGGTTCTTATATCTTTTAGCAAGTTGTTTCGGGTGCAGACTTTAAGGGAGAAAAAGAAGAAGAAGAAAAGGAAATGCTACCTGAGTTTCAAAATCACAACATCAACATTAGCGCTGTATGAATAGCATCATAAGGGTATTCATAGTTAATTGCCTTCTCAAGTTTCGGCTACCTTTTGTAACGAAGAGCTGCCACTTGGAGGAGATCTTTTCATCTGTTTGTGACCTGGTATCAGGTCCTTAGCTAACCGCCTCCAGTGTTATGAGCCAGAACAGGGCCACCTCGGTGTATTCGAGGGAAACGGCGGCACGCTCGCAGTTGCCCGCGTTAGGTTCGACGGATGGGGAACTTCTTGTCTCCCTCCAACATACACCACCTGCTCAAACACTTTTGATTCGTTCCTAAACTAGCTGATAAAAGAAGAGAGAAGGTCCCTAATACCCTACTCGGACGGACATAAATAAAGATAGGAAACGAAGATCTCCAACTCAACGGCGCTTGCCCCTACAGAGGAGAGAGAATGGGAGGGGAAAACTTACGCTTACCTTACTATCCTAATCTTAACCTAAGCTAACCTAAAAACCTTAAGCTAAAACCCTAGCCTAGGCCTATTCTACTTAAAACTATCCTACACTATCCCTACCTTATCCCTAAGGGGGGGACCCTTCCAACGGCGCTCCCCCATAAGGGTTCGTCTCGACACACCAGATGACGGTGGCGTCGGCGTAGCCAGCCCTCCCGACCATTGCTATCCGCCTTGGCCTGCTTTCAGCACAAAATGTCCCGTTCCGTAGAGGAAGTCAGCAAGTCGTCCGGTCACGTCAGGTTGCGTCAGTGGATGTCGTCATGTTCCGTCCTTGTCGCGCTCGACCACTGGCCGCACTCCAAATTGGTTGAGGTCCCCTTCCACTTGTGTATGCTACTTTAGGCGAGGTCTTCCTCTACTGTGTTGTCCCTCCGAAAACTCTTCGGGCCGCAGCGTTGGTGTCCATTCGCTCTACATATCCTAGTCATCTCAGACGACCAAATTTGATGTCACTGTACAGCGCGTCGTTGAATCTCCTCCCCCGTCAACGCAAACAGGACCGAATATCTTACGAAAAATTGTTCGCTCGAAACGACCAAGGGTATCTTCTTTCGTCCATGGTCCAGCGCCATAGAACAGGACTGGGATGATTAAGGTCTCATACAGAGTTTCCTTACTTGTTCAGGAAAGGACCTTACTACTCAATTGCCCTAAGAAACAGCGATTGGCAAGAGTTATGTATTCTTCGTTTGATTTCTGATGAGATGTCGTTTTCAGAAGTGATAGCAACACCAAGGTAGACAAAGTCTACGGTGCCATTCTGTCCGATTCGTCGACGCTGAGTGTCCCTTCATGTTGACAGCAAATACTTAGTTTTGCCCTCGTTGATCGCTAATCCCATTTTGGCCGCTTCTGTCTCAATACTCGCGAACTTACCAGTGACAGCTCGCTGATTTCTTAGCGTACGCGAGTAGTTGCACAGACTTTTGAAAGATTGCCCCACTGGTGTTGGCCGAAACGTTTCGCACAATTCGTTCAAATATGATGTTGAAGAAGTCGCATGACAGCGCATCACCTTGTCTAAATCCTTCTTTGACATCAAAGGATCGTTACCGACCTTGATAAAGCAGCAACCATTCTCCATCGTCATCCTCCACAAACGGACGAGTTTGACAGGGATGGCAAAACTGGACATGGCTTTATATATGTTGTTCGTCCCTATAAAAATCAAAATCAACAACTGACCTTTAATTTCAGAAAGAAATCATTCTATTCACAAGGAAAAAATATATTGTACATACATGACCTATAAAACAGTTGCTTCTGTCATCTGTATGTTAGGCATTTGACATTTATCGAATTACCGTTTCCACGAAACCAAAGTAATCGAATTTTCTCGTCGAAAAATATGTTTTTTTCGAACTTCTATACCAATTTAACGCCTTCGGTGCGGCTATCGTTGAAAGGGGAAATATTTATCTACAACCCCACATACAATGGAATCCTTGGGATTCAGCAAAAATTGAAGCTTATGCCACATCGTTTTTCCGCTGTTCAATATCACGTACTTATATATGTGCACACATAAATTCATTTCGATAAGTGTGTGTCGAATATGGTTCTTGACAGTGTCGTAAAATGAAGTGCGGAAATCAGCGAAAAAAAATATCGTAAATGTACATCAAATTCATTTGGTTTTGTTCTATACACCCCCGCCTGTAATATGCGAAAGTTATAACTTTATTCTTTTCATTTTTAAGGGAAATAAAATTCACATGAGATGTCTGCCATTAACATTAAACAATTTTATTTTATTAATTTTTTTCATTCGCCATTAGGCCATGTGTCAATTTGTGGTTAAGTGATATTTTATGACTTAATTTTGACGTAAAATTTTAACAGAGTTAATTGTTTTAAATTGAAATTGATTTAAGGCATTGACTTTGACATCAGGGAATACAATTTCTCGCATGGGGCCAAATACCTGGGAAATATCCAGGGCAGCAAAATGTTCTAGAGGCCACAGATTGATTGAATTTTTAGCAGAGCCACAATATCATTATGGACCTGTCGCGGAATCTGTGGAAAAAACTGGGGAGTATCTACAACTCAAGATGATACTCCGGCTTTATACATGGATTGTCAGACCGATGATCTCACGCACATGCGTGGTCTGGTGGACAAAGATTAATAAAAACTAGCCCAAAACCTGCAAGACAGGATGCTTATTATTATTATCATTATAAGTGAGGCTCTGCGACAGACGCATATGGCACTGCGACCTAAAAGATCTATTCTGTCAGTTAGACGAGGAGATTCTCTATCTTCTTAATGAAGCACTCACATAGTACGTTGTCGGCTGATTCGTCGTCCTCTAAGCAGAGTCTGCATTCAGATTCCTGAACTATATTTAGTTTATGTCAGTAATATCTGAGGCTGCAGTGACAGGTCTTCTGATATCTTCCCTTTTATGGTTGAGAATGTTTTTTGTGGATTTGTTCAGGGGTCGGATGGCCATTTAAGCCTAATTAAGTCCCTGAGTGTTATTCCAGTAGGATATGAAGTTTCGTTTTTCCCATCTGTCCAGACTCATTCTGAACTCGGAAGTAGGGATGTCACAGAAGGGTTCGGCACCTATGTACCTTTCTGAAGAGCCTATCTTGGCAAGTTGATCTGCAATTTCATTGCCTTCAATTCCTCTGTGTCCTGGTACCCATCAGAGCTTGACTTTGTTTCGCTTTGAGAGGTCTTGGAGAGTATTGAAGCAGCCTAAAACGGCTTTTGAGACAGAATGCTTTCGCACAACTCCAACTGCTGTCCTCAGTCATCTCTTCTTGGTCTTACTACCATTTTCGAAATTTCTTACGAATAGAAGCCAAACGAAGCATCCATCGATTCTTTCACTAAAGCAATTTTGATTTAAAGTCTTAAAGACTTGAAACACTGGAGCACGACATAACCGTTTCCAGTCTAATGGCTGTAATGGTCAACGAGTTGTCAAGTAGAATCCTTTTTTCTGCCACAGAATTTAACAGAACTTATGTTTTAATGTCCTTGAAATCTTAACAGGCATTGGAGTGGAGGTATGGTCTTGTATTCCACGATAAGCTGAAGGGAAAATGTTGATAATCGCATGACAAAAAGCATGTGTGAGATGAGATGGCTTTCGACTCTTCATGACTATAAATGCTCCTTTCTAGTCAACAAGACTTCTATAACTTACTTACTTAGGTCGCTTCTATAAATCGCTCATTAGATGACCTGGACAGTATTGATCTTGTGGAATTCTCTTTCTTTTCTTAGCAAGTTCGGAGGTAGAATTATGATTGCAAGGGATCGGATTACTTGTCCCGGTGAGCTACTGACTAGTTCACAAGATTTCCATCCATTTTGTTTGAGAGTTAACAGCACCGGATTAGCACCTTCAGTTTCGACTTCTGTAAAGGATACAGTGTGATGAGCTTCATATGCCTCAGTTTTTCTGTCACTGCCCGAGGCTCTATCACTTAAAGAATAGAACACCTGGGAAGCTATTCGTTCAATGACATTTAAGAACTATCAGACATTTGAGGACGTCACGATGGCAGGAGACTCTAATTCGAACCAGCGAGCATCAAGGAAAGACATTACAATATCTGGGAAGCTACTCCATCAATGGGATTTAAGAACAATCAGACATCTGAGGACGTCGAAATGGCAGCAGACTCTTCTTTGAACCAACGAGTACGAAGAAAGGACATTAGGTCAAAAAAAAATAAACAAAGCTAACCTCCAAACTGGGCATCAGAATAGGACCACAAGGACCTACAAAGTGTAGTGAGGTTGAATATTTCCTCTCCCTCATTCTCACAACGGCTTAACCTAGCCTAACACCTTGAATGTGACAAGACTTTCTCCTTGGCCCGGATTATTATTTTCAAACTGCGTGATGTCTTTTGCATTTTTGAAGAGCGGGAGTAGGTCGACGACTACAGTACACCTTATACTTTAACAGTAGATGTATCTCTATAGCAGCTTCTGAAGGACTTTGGTCGAAGAAACTCAGTTAAAAAATTCGTGATACATTTTAGTTTTGTCTTTTGCGAAAGCCTTTTGAATTATTATCCCGATTAGATAAGGCTACAAATGTCGAATGCTGTTCCAGCTAACGAAGTCACTTTTGTATCATAGGGATTTGACAACCGACTATTCGGTGACACACACTGAATTTGATGAGATTTTCGCTGTCGCCTCCGAAGGACTTATATAAATGCTAAGCTTTCTCTATTTGCCTGCAATGCCTGGAGAAGATGGTGTCTGTAAGGTATTTGGTTTGAAAGCCATTCACAGTTTTGTGCTTGTTTGTGTTTGCCAACTGACCATTTCCTCCTTCAATGCATTGCACATTTATTTAATGCAACAGCTGTCATTGTCATTGCTTATAAGCCAAAAGCTAAATCTTAAGCTGTCTGTCTTAAAAAAGATGCCAAAAAGATTTAACCTCAAGGAGCCTATTTTTCTCAAAAAAAAAAAAAAATATTTACCCTCAACACTGGGCTTATAACTCATTGCTTACAATTACAGTACGTATGTCAAGGGACACCGTTAATGGTAGTCCTCAACTGGTATTCAAATAAAGCGCTAGTACTTTATTCATTCGTTGCCTCGGTCACATACCCCCCCACATACAGAGGCATACACACTCGTATATCTACGAAATCTGTACAAAGAAGGAAACGTAATGACATTTTATTCTCTTGGGAGATTAACAAACATCATGGACCACATTTTCCCGTCGCTATTCACATTTAGGTTAAGCCACCCCCAAAAAGGAGGACTTATCTCAGCACACTTTACGTTTATTGTAGCGATTGTGGCATACGTTTGGCGTGATGATGGTTTGCATATTCACATCCTACGTGGGCTTATGTTTGCATATCTTAGGAGGGGTGTTTTCTTTGGATTTTCGGCAGAGGGGCTGTCAGTTTATGACAGGTTTCGTTTTGAAATTGAGGAAACTGTATATTTGGTATCGATATTTAGTGAATATCTCTACAATCATTTCGAAGTAGATCCTTGAAGTGGATGTTGTTTAGTAGTGCGTGACATTTTTTTTTTCTGTTGTAGCAGTAAGCTTGACAAAGATGGGTTTAGATGGGCGATTGACTGTCAAAAAAAAAAAAATCTGACGTGTATGTCATTTGTCAGTTGAAAAGATGAAGTTAAAGAAGTTGTTCACTTGATTTAGCTTACAGGGTGATCAAAGAAGGTTTGTATGTATGTGGAAATGGACTCTGATCCAAGATACGGGTAAATAAATTTATGTTGCATTCTTCACGATTGAGTGAAGGCCAGGCTTAACTCGCCACTTAATGAAAATATCATGATTGTCATGAGAGTTCTTAGACGCTTATTGTTTCCACTTGAAGTTTATAGGGTGGAAGATTGCAAGGTATGGACACACACAAGTCCATAAAGTTGGGTGCTGCGTGTCGTTGGGAAAATACCCCAATTATGAGAGAGAACTTTGAAATGTTGGAAAATGGAAACCCTTTTGGACTATTATTAGGTTTCCCTGGTGGCTAATCAAAAGTTGAATGCTGTCTTCGCCGCATTATAAGGCAGACATCATTGTGATGCAGAAGTTACGATGGATACTTTCGAAAATGTTAGACTTTATATGTAAGGATGCACATTCGTTGTGAGAAATCTCCTGAGGCCAAGAGCTATTGACATAAATCCTATGACTGATTATAATTGAGGAATAAAACCACACTTCAAGGCATTTGACTTATGTGCGTAGCGTTCATGACATAACCGACGAGGGTTAAGATTCTATCAAGAATCGGAACTTGTATGAAGAGTTTTACTTGCCTCATCGTAAACAACGCTATTTTTCTCCCATTTTCATACGGTTTTGAGACTCTAGGCCGCTCCTATCAACTGGAGGGATAGCAACATAGCGAGATTTACATTGTTTACCTTCTGCTAGATATCTTCAGTAAACCATGTGCCAGGCTCTATCGACATTTCCTCTGTTCCAGTACACCAATGGTCTTGTAAGCTAGTGAACTGCTGATTGTTTCCAAAGGAAACCTTAAGTCTGTCGATGCGTCATACTTGACCCCAAGCTTAATTGGAAACTAACCATAGAACACAGGGTGCGTCGCTTCCTACGCCTGCAGCAAGACCTTTGGCAAATGGTGGGGACTTCAACCTAAGATGGTCCTCTGGATGCACTCTGCCGTAGTTCATTCCATCCATACTTATGGTTCGCTTTTGTGGTGGCTCGCCTGAAGAAAAGCCTACTACATCACAAAACTTAGCCGAGTCCAACGAACAGCTGGTATTGGGACCACAGGAGCGATACGATCGAGGCCGACAGAAGCTTTTAACGTTCTCTTCCATATCCTGTCCCTGGAGTTGCACATCAAATACATCATTTCGTGTTGTGCTATCAGATGCCGATTTTGAAGGACCAAAACCCTATGGTCACAGTAAAGCTCTTGACCTGCTTCCTAGGGATCTAGCCTAGACCATAACTGACTACACGACTCCTTAACTCAAATTCAACAATGATATTCATGTTCACTTTCCGGAAAAGTCGGAATGGAAAAATAACCCGCACCTATCGAAATACCAAGTATCGATCTTCACTGACTTCACTGGAGTATCCAAATTGTACCCCCTTTCAGACTCTTGGAGTGCTTCCCAGGCAGGTAACCTCTAGGGTCCCGGTCCCAGTAACATAGAGGGGAATAAGAGAGTCGACGCGCTAGCCAGATGTGGTTCAACCCTTGCGGAGTCAGTCTGTTCCCCGATGGGACTCATCAAGGGCAAAATATTCCAATACTTTCTTTCTATTGGCAACTTTAGGTGGAAAAGTCTAGTAACCTGTGGCATATCCAGACAGGTGGGCCCTACAATCAAAATAGGATGAATGACTAAATCAATAGAACCCGCACCGAGACAGCAAGAATCACAGCAATTAGCATGGATCAATGGCCAATTGGTCCACACCCTGCCAAGTCAGGCATTCTGTTCAATCTTCACTGCCGTAGTTGCGACAATTTACACGAAATGGTTACCGAATCCACTTTCTCCGCGACTGCTTGGCACTAACCAGTGCCTACTTGGTAAATTATAGACTTCTGACACAAACTTCTACAACGCTATTCACTTCCTGAATTCCACAGGATGGATTTGAAAGACTACGCTCTTAATCACACCTATCATCCAGGTTAAGTAGGTTGTGGTATCAAAATAGCGCACCCGCGCTTCTTATGTTTCTTGTAGGACCTTACCAGACAACCACTACACTACCTACTTTTCGATGCTTAACCTGAACACATTGATCTTGAAGTGCAGTCTTCTAACTGATGCAGTACATAATTGGCCGGAGGTTTCCATAAGATGATAATTTCGGCCCCATGCCTCTTTTTGACGTCTAAAACGTCAACAGGTCTTACGAATAAACATTGTCTGCTGTAGCAAGACAGTAAATGCAAATACATTTGTCATCTGACGGTTAGATAGGTACAACCAATCCAAAGAATTACTCAAAAGCATCAGACAATTTAATGTCCTTCTCGGAATCCTTTTTTTGAAAATTTCTCGAAATTACATGTCCCAAAAGGGGCTATGTGTGTAATTTTGTGTTCTACTAGCGTCAGCAAATTGTCGCATCTGTCAACTCCCCATCTTTAATGGTATCCTTAAGCAAAAAAGGACTCAAATCAATTTGAAAACTGTTAGAAAAGGCTCAAATTAATTTAAAATAATTGCCACATATTCAAGACGTCAAGGATTCAAAGAAAAAGGTGTGCAAACGAACATGTGAATGGATTTCTTGCCAACACGTGTTTATCCCAAAGTTTCCAGGTAATACCTTTTTTTTTTTTTTTAATATTAAATGTCAAACTCCACCCTTTTTTTTGTAAATTAAAAAAAATCCACGATTTATTTAAAGTAACCGTTCCGTCGTTATTTTTTGTTTGCAAAAACATAAACATCAACAGCAGTCAAATGAAGTTAAAAGGGTTTAAAGGATGTGTATTGACCTTTTAAAATGAAATTTTGTTCTACTAGATACCTACCTCTCACTTTTATAGCTTTACAAAGCCGTCTTTTATACCCCAGCCATTGCTCGTGTATGCCTTTTGCAGTGCATCAACGAAGGGTTATAAAACTTGTAATAGGAATAGAAGAAGAATTTCACCCAGGAACTTGTAGGACTTTCAGGGATTTGAATTGCAAGCGAATGAAGTAAATAACGCCCCAATAAATCTAAAAAAAAATAACATTCCCTTTGACATTTTGAAAACTCTGGTTCAATGTGCAAATGTAAAGGAATACCAAATCACGTACGTATAAGGATCACCCCTCCAGTGACGGGAGAGAAACATTATACGGTTACAAGGATTTGAATGAATTTTTTTTTTCGAAAATCAAGGACATTTCTTCAATAAAAAAAAATGAAAAAACATGTTCTTTTCGAGGGTGGAATGTGTCACAATAAGGACATAGACATACCCCCTAATTCTGTTAATGTATTTGAATTTTTGTGATGTCAACCTAGAAAGTGATGACTTAAATTAAATTCCACTGATGCAAAAAGGACGAATAAGAGCTGTTGTGAATTTTATAAGAATTAGGACCCTCTTGTGTTGGTAAAGCTTTACGTTTAAATTGGTCGTGTTATGGATACAGGATAAACCACGAAGCTAATTTTTGGTAAATTTAATCAGTCATGACATTAAAGAAAGTTGTAAATTTACCATCCCAAGGATCAATAGGTTTTGGGTAAAATTAACTCATTCCACGGACTCATGTAATTATGTCTTCTCTAGTTAACCCGGTTGTTGGCTAATTGCCTCCAGTTTTGCACTTCAAGTTGATTAAGGTCCCTTTCTACTTGTGGTCCCTTCTCTTCTGTGTTGTCCCTCCGGGGGTTAGATTCGAAGACTATGCGGGCTGGAGTGTTGCTTTTCATTTGCTCTACATGTTTTAGCCATCTCAATGCAATTTATGTAGCTCGTATAGTTCGGTGTTGAATCTTCGCCTCCAAAGCCTTTCATCGCAAACAGAACAGAACCAAGGATATGTTCATTCGCCTTCGATAGAGTTCATGCTGAAGCGCCATTAAGTATTAAGTAGGACTCCGATGATAAGGGTCTCCTAAGTTGTTCCGAATAGAGCCTTAGTTAGTTAGAAGTAGTCCTTTGAGAAGAGGTACACTTAGACCGAAAGTAAGTCCATTGTGATATCGGAGAAGCCCTTCCTACTCAATGGTCTTTTCTGCCCCCAAAAAACAGCTATTGACAAGAGGTAGGCCAGTGCCACACGAGCTCCTTTGACCTTTGGGTATGTCCATTTGGAAGCTCGTGTGGCACTCGCCTTATTCTTTCTTTGATTTCCGATCAAATGTCGTTGACAGAAGGGATGGCAGAGCCGAGGTAGACAAAGTTCTTGACTATCTTGAAGTCTACTGTGGCGTTCTGTCTAAATGGTCGACGTAAGGTGTTCATTTTTGTTGAGAGCAAGCATTTGTTTTTGCTCTTGTTCACCGTTAAACCCATTTTGGGTGTTTCAGCTTCATGACTCGCTGAGTTCTGCCACTCGTTGCATAGCTTTTGAAAGCTTGTGCTTCTGGTGCTGACTATGCTACTTAAGAAGTCACTTAACTTATTTCTCAGTGGTCGTTACTATCCTTAAGCAGTGAGCATTCATCGTTGTCATCCTGCACAAACGAACGTGATTGAACGGTGTGCCAAAACTAGACATTGATCTATAAAGCTCGTCTTTTTAAATGGTGTCATATTTTAGCTTAGGTGGCGGTCTTCGATAAGGCAGGAATATACTGAAACCAGAAAGTAGGTCCACATTACCTGATCCCACGTTTAGTACCAGATTATCAGCACCAGAAACCTTGCATGATGGATTTCCTTACGTTCTCAAGGAAGATACAGTGGGTAGCCGCATCGGTACCGACTCCTTTCTGGTCCGTATTATATGTAGAATCGTTTAGACCCACAGACAAAGCTCCTTTATAGAAGAACTCCCCTAGGATTTGCTTTTGCCAGGGCAGGGCACATGCAGAGAAGGTTGATTACTATTTCTTCCTCTTCCTGATCTCTGACTGGCTGGACAAATGTAGTCTTACATCTACTCGAGAAGCTAACTTAGTGGTTTTGTCAGCGTGGAAGAACACTTCTTCAGATGGAACCATCTGGGCCAGAGAATGTGTGAATGTTCAAACCTCTAAGTACTCTTACAACTTTACTAGTATGGAGAGGATTTGTCCCATAGGGAATTCGACGTTCTCAAGTACAGGCGGAAACAGAGCACAATCTGCGTTGCAAAGTGCGAAGCAAGCGAATTAGCCTTGTCTGAGGAGCAAACAGCTGGAATGACATTGTAAATGAGCGTTAGAGTCAATGATAAGACAGAGTTCTTACTGTTTTTCACAAATGACCAAAAATTGGGACAATAAAGTATTTTTCCTGGTAGTCGCTTCGCAGCTCAATTCAAAACACGATTCTTCCTTTGAAAACCTCTTGAAGGTCATCGAAGAAGAGTTTGCCTAGAGTGAGTTGTCTGATCCTCGCTAGGGCTAGACATTTGCACAGAAAGCAGGAACAGAGTTTTCTTTTCGCTGTTTTCCTTGCAGCACGGCAAAAGGTGTTGTGAAAGATGCCTAGCTCGACTGAGTGATTTTCTATCGGTCAGTGATCCGTAGTATATGCTTAAAAGTTCGTTTGTTTTTACTTTGTTTTAACCGAGCCTAGTCTTTTTTTATATGACGCACCCTTGGTTAGTCAACTTTAAAAAGTGTTGGGGAATATTGCCCTTACCGTCTCTTCAATGATTTCAGAGTGTCCTAGGACCTAGATGAGAGTGACTCTAACCTAATTGGTCGAATAGATGTTTTTGATGGTGGCTTGGTTGTAAATAGGCGTTGGGTCCGCAGCAGGCTCCGCGGATAGCAAAGAGCTCTACTTGAAAGACATTGGCAAAATTTAGTAGGTGGAAGGATTTTGATATTTTCAGCTTGTCTGCCGCGCTAGGTCCGCAGTCCATTTTCGAGCCGTCTGTCTGGGTAAATAAGCGTTTCGAAATCCTTGATCACTTTCCCATTCTTCCTTGCATAGACAGTTTAGCTTGAGAGTTAGGCAGTCAATCGAGGATGCGACCAACTCGTTTGGTATCGTCTCAAAGACCTTGCTATTACATCTTTAATATTTACATAGGTCAAGGGGTAGTAGATGTACGGTCATAGTCAAAGTATCTGTAGGACATGATCTCAGCACGCATGCCTATGTTTGGCGTTTTTTGGACTTCTTTTTAAGTTACGCTAAGACTACGGCGCCATAGGTGAGAATTGGACGCCCTATGGCTGTGCATCATTGTTAGCTGAAGTTCCTAGACCGAAAGTTTTCCTGTTGTAAGTGTAGAAATCTACGCTTGCTTTCTTGATGTGGTGTTCGATGTAAAGTTTCGACCTAAGTTTTGGGTCAAGAAGTTTAGTTTGTGGGAAGGAAAGTCCTGGCCTTTAGTTTTTGGTAGTAAAGAGCATAATTGCAGTCTTGTCTGGATGCACCACGAGGCAACAGCTGATGGCTCACGAATTTGTCAGGTATACAATGTAAACGCCTCCAAAATGAGTCATCCTCTTTCGAAAATAATATTTAAAATGCCACGTGAAATATTAAACTTGATCCTTGCGTGTTTGTGGTCTCTGACTGGTTGGTATGTAAACTTGTACAAAAGTGTATCCATGTTCATTATCCAGTGCAGGTGTTAGTGGTTAATAACAAAACTAAAGGTAGACAGCTCCAATTGAATACAAATGCTAATAATTCAATACAAATAACTGTGAATGGCACTTAATTAACTTATGAAAGCTTTATAGAGCTCAAATTGCATAGGCTACTCGTGGGTATAATTGCCAATTGAGTGTAAATAAGTACGTATGCCAAACTTCGGTGTCTCGCAAAAGGTTGAAAGCAATAAGGAGCGTCAATTATTCTTGAAATAAGTTTGCCTACAGCCTACTGGCATTACTCACTCGGCTTTCAAAAGGTTAAACTTGGAAAAAGTTTTCCACAAAAGGTTTTAAATAGATTGTCGCAAAAAAGGGGAAGAAAAAACCTTTCAATGCTTAACAAATGAAACTTCCCTGAATTACTCCTAAATGGATTTCTATGTGTTTCCCCAAAAAAGAGCATCCTAACCGTCTAACGTAAAAAGTTTTTATTTAGATAAGGGTGAACAGAAAAGATTTCAAGAGAAAGGTTATTATGTGTTGTCGGGCGGCTTATGAAGCCATTATGCTTTCGTGAAACAATCAAAGAATGTGTTATATATGTCAAATTTTGACAGTTGAGTGACGTTAAGCTAGATTGGTTTTATTACGTGTCAAATGAAAAGAAGTCATTAATATTGGGCTTTAACTTTAACTCGTTTTTGACAATCAAACGAACAGAACTAAGAGACAAAAGAACAATTGCTTATGACGAGTGCAAACCGTTGTGCTGGAAGCTGTCAAAACATTGCATGTGTTAAAAAAAAAACTTTATTTTAGTGAAAGAAACAGCGAAAAGGAGGCCTATGAATGCTTCTACAGCTTCTGCAAACATCATTGGAGGATATTCTTTAGGATTTATCGAACAATCCTTGTGAAAGCTTCTTTGTTTACGCTAATGTTTATTCTGTCTATTGCGGAAGAGTAACGTAATCGATCTTTGTCAACATTTCTTCGGTAGAGGTAAACCAAATATTCACCTTCAAGTTCCATAGAAAGAACTCACACTACTTCCATTGAGGGCGATATTGCCACGTTGTTATGTGATTTTTTCAATGTCATTCTTGAAAGGAGTCAACACCACAGGAGCTATTTTTCAATATTAATCGTAGGACGTAGGTTAACATCGATGACATTAACAAAATTGGAAGCTGTCAGTTGTTCTAGTTGAGGTGTCCTTGTGTACTGGTGTCAGCAGTTCGCTCAACAGCACTTGTGGTAAAGGACTTAATGAACATTTGCTGAAAATTCTGTAAATGACACTAGGGGGGGAGATAAAACGTGAAGGCGCCCTTGTCAATATTGTCAATCAATACAATTGGGTTCCCTTTTGGAAAACTGAAATTTTTTCGTGGTTTTAAAAAGTCTATTTAAAGGAAGCTCTATCAGGACGTGTAATCCAAATATTGTCCAGATTTAGTTACAACTGCTTTTTGAGCACGAAAGTCTAACAGCTCGAAACTTGTAAAGCAGCAGTTAAGGATAGAACATTTCCGACCTTACTCTGACCAGAAGCTATCAAAAGTAAGATTCAAATCAAAGTCTCTAATGTCTCACCTTACATAGCCCCGTTCAGATCATCAAATGTTAAGCCATAGAGACCATTGGCACTTCGTTAAAGTTACGTTATAGATGGTACAATGTTCGATGTCTTTGTAAACCCTTAAAAGGTAACAGGGGAGCTTGGCTCTGTGTCCGAGTCAACTATTCGGTTAGTCGAGGCAAGTACGCTTTTTTTGATGGAAGGCCATGATCTTTGTCGGCAGCAGAGAAGATGAAAAGCACCTAAGAATGTGGCTCGACAAATAGCTGACACTTGGGCAACAGATAAAGACAGCATCCGATAGAGCTGAAAAGATCATCGCATTGTTGAGCAGACTAATAAAAAACATAGGAGGTCCTGCCGTCAGCAAGAGAAGACGGTCCTGTATGGCGCTGATGGTAAATGCCTAACGAAAAATATCGGATCCTGCCGTCCTCGTAATACCGGGAGTGACTTCTGTCGATCTAAGGAAAGCTGGCAACAGCAGAAGCAAAGGCAAAAGCAAGGCTGGCAGGATTGTTGGAGAACAGAAACTCAGCTACTTACAGGGCACGTATAGTCACATACGATGAGAAACGTGGAAAACCCAGCAAATATGAAAAGAAGAGCCTTGAGCAGCGAAGGCTGGAAATTGAGGTGGAAATCATCACAATAGACAACATTTTGAGGGCGATGTTTTAGGAGAAATGGAGCCGGATGCGCTCCCACATCGAGGGAACAGGAGAGAGAGAGAGGAGGTCTTACTCCAAAGCAGACAAATCCAAAAAGCAGGAAGGAGCCCCCTTATGCTTAATTCACATCGCTAAACAAGTATTCAGCTATGGTGGTTCCGAAGAAGTGTAAGTAGATTCTTTCTCTTCGACATAAGCGCCTTGACATTGTCAAGATTCCTACTGTCTGTGTCTTGGGAGCCCTGTCTACCTAGTTCGTAAGCCGCATAGCTCCCTGTGTTGTGAGTTGGATAGACGGTCGCAATCTACGGTGACCTTCACAAAGCGGTCAAGAATTATTTTCGGAGCTTTCAATAGTAAGAAGGCCAAACTTATCCGCCTGAGATCCTTAAGAAGCTTGTGCGTACAAAAAGTACATACACCTCAGCTCAGGCACTAGGCGTTGTATCAACACCCTCTTACGATACTTGCCAGAACTTGTTTGATATCTAGGAAGGCCCTTTGAAGTTCTGGATGGAAAATACCATAAGGTCCTGGTGCTTTGTATGATTCAAAACTACAAACAGCCCATTCAAGTTTACTTGCGTGTAGCTGTCTGACTGCATTCGAAATTTAAGGGTGGTCTTCTCACAGACCGTTGCGAGTTCCAAACCTCTTCACTTGTAGATCCGTCAGTCGGTGTCGCGTCATGTAGGTTTGGCCAAGTTAAACTCTTTTTTGCTTTTCTTGGAGTTTCACGTTCTAACATTTAGGTTTTAGTGAACGCTACGTTTAGAGTAGAGTTGAGTACATTTTTGTGCTTTTCAATTCGGCGAGTTTCATGTTTATCTTCTTGCAAAAACACTAGCAGGATCTTTATCTAGCTATGACGGTAAAAACGTTGCATAGCACACTGCTACGAGATAAACACTTTCAGATAAAACAGAAACAATACATTTTTAAAGGAAATAAATAAATAATAAGGTGTGTATAGGACTCTAAAAAGCACTTAAAGGACTTTTTTTTCTCTACAAACATAAGGTTGTCCTTGTTACATTTTTGTTTTTTTACTTTGAAAATTTATACCAAACCTGACACCAATGGAAACTTGTCAAAATAAAAAAAAAAAAAAGTTAAAATTGAAAAAAAAATAAAATGTTCACGTGCAGGACATGGTTTCCTTTTTTGATATTTCATTCACTGACAGGTATTTTGTATGTCAGCTTTGGTAGTCCTGTTTGTGTTTAAATAATTTGCATTTGCCATTAAAATATGACAAGCACGCAAACAGAACTTGTCAGAGAACTATAACAACAAAATTGATTACATCAGGCAAGCCAAGCGCGTGTTACGTTAAAATTGAACGGCCCGATCTATAGAATCCATTCTCTCCGGCACGTCAAAGTATACGTTGACATTGACATACACGACAGAGGGAGTTGACTCAATGAATACTCCGTTGCGTTGCCCCATAGAAAATCGACTGGTCCTCACAAGAAATGAATTGACACTTCGAATTCCTTTGATGTGAGTGCTGTCAACGGACCCGACGATGAAAAGTTTAAAGTTCGGTTAATTTTTGCGCGTTCTGTATGGGCACAAACGTTGCCTGTGGACAATTTCTTGTTCAATTGAGCTGTTAGTTGTGTACGTCGAGGAGAGAACAGATTCTATAGGTCGGACCCTTTAATATTTCGTCCTGGACTCAGGCTCATCGACTTTGCCTCAGAGAAAAACGTGATAGTGCGTAGCACAAAATTCTCACATCTCAAGATTCACAAGGTAACTTGGAAGTCACCTAATTGAATTACCACCAACTAAATTCATCACGTTGTGATTGACGGCAGACACTCCTCAATTGTATTGAACGTTCGAAGGCTCCGAGGTGCAAACATCCACTGAGAAACCTAACCTAACCTTCGGGGAACACAATAGATCCATGGAGATCCGAGTGAGGTTGTACTCAATTCAACCACCCCTAAAACCTAACCTAAACATCCACTGGGACCATTACCTTGTTACAGCAAAGTTACGGTTGTGACTACCAACTTTAAAAGGCTGCAACCGCAAAAGATCCTAGTTGCGCTCGAGAAGTCGCCTAGCAGCAGTAACAAACACACGAGTTAATGGCACCACTGCCAACAAGCCATCAGGAATGAAACGGATGTGCTAGGTTTCATTCCACTTATTCCGAACGCGCACAGGCAAAGTTGATTAAATGGCTGCCTATAAAGCGACGTTGCAAAAAAGGACGAGGGGTGCTAGTCAGCTCTACGAGTAGAAAAGAAGTGACGCAAAGCACGTTCTCAGACTTAAGGAAATTGAGCATGAGAAACGTAAGATCGAGGAGATGCGGAGATTTTACGACAGGAAATATATCTGGAGTTTCTACAAAAGGGTAGAGAGAGCAACCCAATGTTTCGCTACCCAAATCGGAACTTGCAAGAACAAAGACGGGAATGCCATTATGGAGTATTTCTGTGTAAATGGCGACGGAAATCAAAATCTTGGTGTCAGGCAATCTATTAGTCTCAATCGGAACAAAACCAAGTTGAAACGGCTATAGCTAGGCTTAAATCGTTCAAGGCCACATGTAGAAGATGACTTGACCACAACCAAGAGCCAGCTGGCTAAGGATATTGCTGGTTGGAGAGACTTGTTGGTTAAGGCCTCTGATTCACACCGAACTGTAACGCTAAAGTAAGTACGTAAGTAAGGCCTAAGGCGGACCATTAGTGTAAAAATTTCAAAAGACCGATCAGTTGAACTTAGAAAGAAAGCGTAGGCTTCTGGGAGTGGAGCGAAAACGTAAGCAGCGTGCCCAGAAGAAGGTGGCAGGAAACGTCGCAAAGTTAATTTAGGCGGCTATAGACCCACAACTATCTACTTCTCAGGCACCCAATATCACAATACAGCACAAGTTTATATGTATGTAAGTACAACAGCAACCGACTATATTTATGAGCTGAGTGGTTTAGGGCAATTCGGCGCAGTAGACGCCGGTATCAGAAATTTAGTGTACGAGGCTTTATACAAGCGTATTAGCGACACAATTTCACCCGCTATTTGATGTATGCTACAGGCTCTAATTTAATCCCTTCTTGAGCTTCATCATCGCATCGCAAGTGGCTGTTGTCAAGGAAGTGTTCGTTCGCCCTTGAACAAGATTGATTGCCTATTCTCAAGTCTATATGCACATGTCACCAGGCTTTCATCACCTAGATGCCGTTTTTTTTTTAACAAATTAAAAAAAGTTTCCATTCGGAAAAAAACTTTGACATTTCAATCACGTTAAAGTTTTTTTAAATTAAAAATGTATAAACTCTCTCACCAATGGAAAGGCAAAACTTTACAAAAGTGTCAAATGTAAGTGAGTGCGTTTAGGTTGTCAACATGCCAACTGTCAAGTCAAGTATAAAAACAAGATTTTCTACTTTCAAACTAAACATCTTCTGCTCTCGAATGACAAGTCAATTTAATTTTATACACTTGCACGTGCATGACCTCTTTCAAGAATTGCAATCCAATTTAATGCATTTTAAAACGAATCCAAGATTGGATTTATAATCAAATGCCAAAGAATGTTCACTATTTTAAAAAGCAATTGAATAAATCCGTCGTCCTTGAAACATCTAAATTAAGTTTAATTTTATGAATAGATATCGCGTTTTGACATTCGTAACGTGTTGGCGCTATCGTTAAACATTTAAAGCACAAACGGAAACGACATATCGACTGTGATTTATTGCCAACACTTGACATAATATGATGTCACGTAAAATAAACACTAGGTTAACCTAGATCCTGTTTTTATTTTCATAAATGTTATTAACGGTGAATGTGTTCCGAAATTAGGTTATTATCACAAGTCGTAACACATGTCAGTGTGACGTTCTATAAGAGATGCCCATTTGTTGAATTTCTGTGAGATCTAGGTCATGGAGCAGAAAATTATGTTATATAAGGCGACTGGCTCTCTTAGGCAGTGACATACTTTGACCAGAATGAAGGTCCATTGCGATACAACGATGAGTACCGGGTTATCAGCACCAAGTTATTACCACCTTGCATGATGGATTTCCTTTCTCAAGGAAGATACTGTGGGTAGCCGTATCGGTGAAGACTCCCTTCTGCTCTGTTCTAGGTATATGCCGAACTATTTAAATTCACATACAAATATCTTTTTTTTGTAAATATCAAGCTTGGCTATAGGTCGCTGAGGTCTTTATCGAAGTACTCTGTGATAGTGGTAGGGAAGGACATGTCTCTACAATTTTTAGAGAAAAATGGCTAGAGGGGTAACACATTTAAGTGGCCTACTCCATGAATGCTCCTACTAGAGTTTGTATACATTTCCTATTAATGGACGGAAACCTTTCTATTCTCTTCACATTTAGGTTAGGACACCTGCTATTTGCCACCAATGGTGTGAGAAAAAGGTCGGGCGTACCAAAATATAATTAAACCATCGCAACCTTCCTAAATCAATTAGTAGGTAACCTTCCTAAATCAATTGATACGCTGTCCGCTGAAAGTGACTTTAACATGGGGCTATAAGCACATAATTCTGGACAGAAACGCCCGGAGTTAGCGCGTTCAGTTCTCTTTAATGAGTCTTTCTCCAATTTCACTGTCAACTTTTCAGATGTCGTTAACATTCAACACTGCTTCAGTCTCTCTTATCACTGTAGTGTCTTTCGAACTGAAGTCACTGGTATCAGTTAGGCTGCTGCTTGGCTGAAGGTGCGACAGTCAAGTTGGGATCCAACACAACAAGATCTAAGGTAGTGAAAGACTGCAGCATTTCTAAAAGAAATCGCTTACCAGTATAAAGTCACAACTCCGTGGGGTTGCAGGTTGTAGCCATATTCCGGAAAACTGCTCGGCTGACAAATTAGCCAGACAAGGCTCTCAAGGTTCAAGTGGTAGAAAGTTCGACCATATTTAAGCTTGACCGATGTCATATCGAAAGCAAATCATAGGTGGCAACAGCTTGACCCTACCCTCGATTCTTAGAGATCAAAAGCATTAATTCGACTAAAAAGGGACCAGCGTTTAGTTATTGTATGCAACGAATTCTGTAGGAGCTGCAGTGACAAGAAAGAGGAAGAATCAATTTCTCTGCACTTGTCACACCCTGGTTTGCATCAGGAAACCATCTTAGGCTTCTTTAACGATCTGTACTCTGTCAGCAAGGCTGATCGAAACTGCTAAATGGTTTTAGGATTAGACTGGGGGGTCCAATAATGACACTCAGTGGAATCACAATGGCCCTTCTTCTCGGAGGACCATACTTCTGGCTTCAGTATCGGTCAACATTTTATCGATTCTAAAGAAGCAGACCATTCCACTCCTTACCTACTGACCTGCTCCTTTCTTTTTCAGCTCGTCTCCGTAATTTTCGTGAGTGGTCCAACAATCTTCACATTTGGTGCACTGAGGAAGTAACCTGCCGTTGTCTCCTCAATCGGAGATTCATTCAAAACCCCGCCTGATTCCAAAATACTTCTGCTTGGAACTCCAGTCTTGTATGTGTGAGGAATGATCTACAGTCCCTTCTGCATGGAGAGTGAAGGAGAAAATATGTGTTGTTTGGACTGAACAAATACAACGACAAAGATGGCTGAAACATCCCACTTCTGACACCATGTCAATGAGTCAACGATTAAGGAACAACTGAAGTGTACCTTTATTCAATTGGAAGATGGTTACATACTAACAGTATATAATAATCGGTTTACATAATGTGTGTAAAGGCAGGGGTAGCCAACATATGTGACAGGGTGGATGCACATTAGCTCTTGGGCCTGAAAAGTCTTTAAATCCAACAGCAGCTTAGGTGACGCGCGCAAGTGGAAAGAGACCTCAACTAACTTGGTGTGCGAATTTGAAGACAGATAGCTGAAGATCGGAGCTGATTGGAGATGCTCGCCAAGTTCACAGATTGTAGCACCATCATCCTGTACAAGTATCTACCAGAAACTCTGTAGACAGGGTGCAACTATAACTAGATTGCTACGACCAACTTCGGAGGAGTACCAGTCATATGTAAGTTCATAAGCTGATACACATCCATATGTATGTTTACAAATTCTAAAGAAAATGTTAATGTAGTATTTACAGGACCAACAAATATTACCGCCGGACATTTAGCAATCATGAACGTTAGAAGCTTCTTATTTACAAAATTTCTACGAACGAAACATACACTTTCCCATTCGATGTGACCTTTGAAAACTCCACCACACACGCGTACCAATCCACAAAACTCGTTTAATTCGTCGAATAATTAACACAAATTAGCTCGGTACCTACCATCAACACTTCAAAGTAAAACCAATCAAAAGCACGTAAAACTAATTTTCACCTCAACCGCGACCATAATACTCACATGAAGGTTCGCGTACCTAATTAGTAATCAGTATACACAACATAACCACCCACAAATAAACTTCAATCTCCTACGCATCGTTATCGTTTCACTTCAATCCAAAAAGAAAAAAAAAAACCGAGCCTAATTCCACTCTGTCATCATGGCATGGCCAATTATTTAATAAAATACTTTTCCCCAGTTTCCTTAATTGTATTTTCACTTAATTTCCTTTCGTCCAACCTTCAAGGCGTTTATTTGTCGGAGAGAAAAAAAAAAACGAAACCCAATCAGCAATCCTTTGTGTGGATATTTTTCATTCAGGACGAGCATGTGAAGTTCAGTTTTCAACACTGACGTCATAATATGAACTCGTTCCCATTTGTTTTATTCTTTCTGTATGCATCATAATAATTGAAGGACATCACCGGAAGGAAGCAAACAGTTGTATTTCCACTTCTAGACTCGTTTAAGTTTACTCAGCCGAATAATGGAAATTGAAAGGAACACTTTTCCCCCCTTTTGCCAGGCTTTTACCTAGTTCGTCATTAAATTTTGCTTAAAGGATATTTTTCCCTCCCACTAACAGAGAAAAAGGATAAAATTCGCCACCACTACACCATTACTGCCAGGCAAACCGCGTACCAACTTAACTTAGTCATCATCATCGGTCGTGTATAGGTATACATACGTAAACAACAAGAACAACGACGACGACGACGACCACCGGAGTAGAGGGTAAAAGTAAGTAAAAGACTCACTTAATCCCTTCGAAATAATAAAGGATATGAATGTATGAACGTGTAGTGGACTCAACACGTATACAAAGTACCATGGCGCCCGTTCTCATATCCTTTAATTAAATTGGAAAAAAAATGTTCATATGCACATCAGAGCAGTGGTTGTGGAGAAGTTTTTTTTGTTTTATAAATTTTTCCTTCTCACAAGGACATTTGTTGCCTTGCACATTTTGTTCCATTTTTCAGGACCTCCATCCTGGCTAAACAATATGAACCACACATACTGAATCAATAATTTTCAATTAAATTAGAAGAAAACTATCATACCAGTGTGTGCATGTGTGTTTATATTTTATTATTTCAATATCGTACGTGATTAGCTTATACAATATAGTGTCTCTATCTCTCTCTCTCTGTGTGTGTGTAAATTTAAAATTTAAATTTTTATACCTATTGTTACAAAACTTACCACTTCGCTTTTGAATTGGTTGTCCCATGTGGCCATACAATCGGCTCAAATCAATTCCGGCCACGTTAAGGGGATGCATGACAAGAAGTACCCCGAACGGTAGAAAATACCACATTGCTATGGACATATTTTATGCTTGGATTGGTGGAAAATTTTTACACGTTATAAGATTCCAAATTTTTGTTCTCTCTGGCAACAAAACCCGGGACAAGGACAATGCCAAAGAAGGGAAAAACAACGACGATGATGATGATTTTCCTTTTTTTTTTTTTTTTTAAAACGGGTGTGGAACAATCTTTATAAATGGCCCGTTGCGTCTTTGATGTTTAAGAAATTGATTTTTTTTTTTAACACTAAGACGTTGTCTATTATACAACAAAAAAAAATTAATAAATTACCATAAAAAAGTTTTTACACAAATTAAAATAAAAAAATAAAAAATAAAAACAACAAGAAGAAGGCTCTCTTTGGAGTCTTGAGTTTTAAGTTTAAAAGTTTCAAGTCGTTTTAAGTGTTCTTTTTTTTTTTTGTTGTTTCCTTTTTCTTTTTCAGGTTCTTAGTTGTAATTAAGTCATATTTTTATTACCCTTGATGGAGATTGTTCTAAAAGAAAAGATGGAAAGAAGGATGGGATATTAGAAAGGAGGAAAACCAAAAAAATTTAACACTACCACCACTAGCACAACTTTTGTAACGAACTATCACTTAATTTTTTTTTTTAAATCACGACAAAAAATGTTCCCCGATAGGTTATCTAGATGTGTGTATCTTTTATTGAAAGAAAAAGAAAAAAAAAATGGATAGATTGTTCTACAAGTTAGGATAGGATAACGCGTCTGTATACACAGACACACGATAGAAAAAATGGGAGAGGAAAAGATATAAATTTAAAAGTTAGCATTATCATGCAAAAGTTACAAAAGAAAAGTTCAAAATAAAATGCAAATGAGTCCACAAAAAAGGACAAAAAAACACAAAGGATTCAGAATAAGAAAGTTGGAAGTGTAAAAAATAGGAAAAAAAAAATGATAAAATTTCTTTTTTTTTTAAATACTCTACGGGTGAGTACGAGCAAACACAACTCGCTTAAGGTACTCTGTCGACTAGAGTAAGTTTAAAACTCGACTGAATTATCCTGAGCTTTTCGCCAACCTAATATACTTACACTCTCTGCGTTGAATAGAGATGTATATCTATGGGTATAGCTATCGCCTACCATTACCATTACCACCGTCTCACCATCAACTGCCGTTCGTCGTCGTTGGATCGTCGCACACACACAGGATAGCAGCTTCAGGATAAAGTAATGCGTAGCACAAGGCTTCCCTTTTCATTTATTTTTATATTGAATACACACAGTCATAGATAATGAACGTGGACGTTGTATATCCTTTTAAATGAAAAGAAAGAACAAAAAGATGAATGAAGAGAAGAACAAGAAGAAGTCCTGCTGTTCCATTGAGACATACCACCAGGAGGACTACCCACACCCCATGTGTTATCAAGGGAGAAAGAAAAAAAGAAAAATTACTGTAGTTCATGGGTTATCTACCTGATTTGCTCAACTAAGCACAGTGCCACCCCTACACAGGTCTTATGTTTTGGGTAGCATTACAACCCTGAAAACACAGCCAATATGGATGAGAGAAATGAGTTTACCTACTTGTATGCTCTTTAGTTTGTCAGGGGCGTAGCAAAGATTGTGGGTTTCAAGGCGCTTCCTAATAAAACTTGCTTGAGCGAGTTTCTTCTAAATTCAATGTTTAGACCCTCGATTAGAGGTTCAGAGTCTGTACTGAGTGTCGGCTTCCCTGTGAAAAATATATTTAGGTTATGGATGTAGTTAGCGCATACCGCAGACGCACTTAGACTCATAGTAGGTCTATTGTGATACCTCAGGCTCTAGGAGAGCTCCTCGACCTATTTGTTGAACCTGTGAGAGCTTTTGATAAAGCGCATGAGATTTTTGGCATCTTCTTGTGCTAAATGGCCAAGATTGTCAAAAAGAAGGCACCGAGATGTTTTAAAGGAGAACGCTCAACATGAACGAAGAAACGAGGGATTGTTTCTTCATCTTCTTCATCCCTGCAGCTTCTGAAGAAATCATTTGCGGGGATGACCAGTTGAGTCCCATGTCTTCCTATAGAGTAGTGTCCTGTGATGAAACCTATAGTGATTCTAAGAACTCTTCTGGTCTATTAAAGGCCAGATTAGTTTGTTAGTTGTACCATTTGACTATCTATGGTTGGTTTTGCTGACTGCGTCCTGCTCTTATAAAAGTTTGTATCTACCTGTAGTGATAGTGCTTTATCCAATCCAGTCCACCCGACAATCACGTCGTTTATAAGTGGGTTATACTAGGTTTTAGTCACGGTCGCTTTCCTTATGTGTTCTTGCAGGTTTCACTTCCAACTTAGCTTCCTATCCAGTGTTAGACTCAAATATTTGGCTTTATCTATGAGGGGCTAAGCTGATACTTTACAGAGAGGGAAGAGTGATACGAGGGCTAGTTTGGTTTTAAGTGGATTCATTGTTGGACCACACCTATTATTTCACTTGTAGAACCTAGAGAGGTCTAGACCATTCCAACTGCAGTTCTTAAAGCTATTCTTCAAACTATGCTAATTCCAATAGACCTGTACCTAAAGAAAACAGCTGCAAAAAGTGCTGTGCGTTTAAAATAATCAAACTTCTGAAAATCAGGCGATATGGACCAAGTTGGCCAAAAATTTAAACTGACACGGACTATCTCAAACCATCTCTTCTCACTTCAGCAGAAGCATCCAAACATTCATTTCATCACAAGATGACTGGTCTTACGAAAAGGCCATCAACCCAAATAAAATGTCGATCTATTCCTAGTTCCGGGATCTGCTCTAGAATGAGCTTGCCAGCTTAGGAGATCAGCTACAGGTTACTTAAGGCCGATTCTGAACTACAGTGTCCAAAGAAAAAACGTGAGAGATTGCTGTGGCAAACAAACAAGTAATTGGACTCTGAACTGAGTTGTTGTATACTGACATCACTGAACTCACAGCTAGGTTAGGTTAGGTTGTAGGGGTGGTTGCATTTATGTGCAGCCTCACTCGAATCTCAATGAATCCATTGTGTTCCCCGATGTGGTGTGGGATACCTAAAATAAATAGAATAGATTGTTAAATTTATTTTTACAGTTGGCCTCCCTGAACCATCCTGAGTTTCGAAGGAATTGTAGGATAGTTCTCTGTGGCTTGCTTGACAGTTCGCCCAGAACTCACAGCTAAATGAGGCGAAATAACACTCATATAGGGCACACAACTAGTTGTATAATCAACTGCAACGTATCTTAGTATACATTGGTGGAAGACTTGCCGAAAAGCGTTTTCGGAATGTTAAATGGAGCTGCATAGTAAGGCCTTAATAACCTCCGATTAATTAAGAACCATCTTAAAGTAAGCGGCAATAGTCCACTGCCGACTTGTTCTCATTAATCAAAACACTGCCAAGACAGTCTTCATTTTTCATGAAAAGGAAATATTGCCTAAACACATCTACAATTCCCTTAGTCCCGGTGACTAGATTTTCCTTGCTGCTTCGAAGAACCTTCTTTTTAGGTTAAGAGCCAGTTGTCAGTTGCTTAGCTTTTTTGTAGAAATTCCGGATGTTGTTGAGCTCGAGAGACTCTTCAATTTTCTTCAATTGGAAGACTGCGTAAGGCGTAGGCCCTCTTATTTTCTCCTGCTTTCCGCTGCAGTGCTTGTTTGAATGCATCTTTTGTCGCTATGCGTAGGCCCTCTTCTTTTCTTCTGCTTTTCGCTCCAGCGCTTGTTTGTATGCATCTTTTGTCGCTATCGTTCACTGAACGCACTCATCATGCCATTTTATCTTTGACAGTTGGTTTGGTAGCTAAAATGACTTCGGCTATCTCCTTGATGTTGGTGCGATACTAGATTTTCGTTAGTCTTTCTGGTTGAGGGTTGCTCACAAAAATGCTCTCTGTAAACTCGGGTTTCTCCAGGCGTGCTTAGGTATTGAACTTATTTTCGTTGGTCAGTCGACCTCTGAATTTTAGCTGCAACTAGAAAATGGTCAGAGCCGACATTGGTCTATCTTATGCGTGTACAACTAGAATCGTCGATGCTTTCCGACCATTTGGAGAAACCCCGGTGGTTTGTGTGGATTCTTTGTTCTACTTATCTAGCTGGGAAATCGACAATTTTGACAGAACGATCGTTCCAAATTTGACAAGAGATCAACCAGTGATGTATCACTTTTAAGGTCCAAACGCATCGTGCAAGGGCAAGTCTTCTTAACGCGTTTTTGAGTCAATACAGAAACACACTGAGGGGATAAGTAGTATGACCATCTTGATTAGTTTAGGTAAGAAAGGGTTTACTAAGCTATGCTAACGTAAAAATGCTATGCATCACAATGGACCCATCGCTATCCTTGGAGGACCTTTGACGGTACTAAGAAACAGAAAAAACAAAAGATTTTGCTATAGTTGATGGATCCCTATTCCTTCAACTAGCTTTATACTTAACAATTTCCTTCGATGCCAACTCCGCTCCTGCAATAGCTCACACCTTCTTTTACCGTCAATTATTGACAGAAAAGCTCTTAGCTCGCTCTTTCCATTCACGTTTCAATTCACATTTTGCTTATTTTCGTAAATCTTGGTCCTAACAGCTAGCATCATTGTCGAGCCTAAATTAACCCGTCAAAGAACTATTATTTGGGAATAATTTTGTCAGGCCCATGCCAGGCAATTATTCTAGAGATTGCGTCCCCCAGAGTGCTTAATAAATGTCGCAACACACACACCCGTAATATTTGAAAGAGAAAATTCAGCAGAGAAATAGCCTTGCTACGATTGAGCTTTACTCTTTGACCTTTAGTACTCGTACAGCACACACACACACACGTACGTACTTTAGTAAGGGCGAACATAATACTTCTCTTAGTGCCTTACAGCCTACATCAATTCAAATGGCATACAGCGTGGGTGGGTGGAAAGGCCTTGCAAGTTCTTATTTGTGTGCTGAGGAGCGTTGTAAAATGGCATCCTGTTGCTCTCATAACAGGTGGGAGAAGTCATATGCGCGAGACTATTGAGATTTTCTTTTGGGTGGCGTGTGGCAATAGTTGTTGGTCTCATTTTGTGTGTCCTAGATGCGAAAAGCTAAACAAATTGTTGAACATTGAGGGTGGTTGCAGAGCTTTTTTTTTTTTTTTGACTTCCCGAGGACTGCTTTGCCAACGAACGATAGAGCAAGACCGAGAGTGTGTGTAACAGGTTTGATCTATTTTAAACAGAAGCTTAATTTTTTATGAGAGGAGTGCATAAGAAGGACCGATTTCTTGTGGTGGACAAGGACTGTGTAACTGTATTTAAGTGTTGTTGATGATATCCTCAGCAGTTTTGTTTAATAGTGTACGAGTACTGAGGGGTTTTTTGGGTTTTGAACGAGGTAAAGTGAAAAATAGTGGACAAGTGGACAAGGATTTTGTGTGGACACATTCGTAAAGGGGAAATTATTTTTCTGAAAGGTCAGATGTCATTGCAAGAGTGCGCATCGTATAGAGAGATACCTGTGTGGTGTGGCTTATTTTTGGAACAGATCGGCGGAGGACATCGGAAATAAATCTTCTTAAATCTTTTAACTGATTCAAATCGATGGGTGTTATCTGTTTAAGTAAGCCCTTGTGATGAATGAAGGGCATTTGATGAATAACAAGAATCGAAGTTTATTGATTCATTTATATCACTGTAAGGATTTAACTGAAGCTTAAGTGAATTAGAGGTGAGTAAAGCTACAAGATTTATAGTGTTTCACAAAAAAGAGAAAGGAATGACTTTTTTATTGAATTCTAGATATATTTTCGAACTTAGTTCGACCTCATAACATCATTCGAGCTTCGTCTAGTCCCCTGCATCTGGTCACTGTCTACTGGATCTGATGGTGGTTGTTTATATCCTGTAGCAGATCAACTTGCCAGGAAAGGCTCTTCAGAAAGGTACATAGATGCCGAATCCTTCTGCGGCATCCTTATCTCCGCATTCAGAATGAGTCTGGACAGCTGGGAAAAACAAAACCTCTTATCCTACTGGAACAACACTCAGGGACTCAGACGGGCTAAAAGGGAAGATATCAGAATACTTGCCGGCCTCCTCACCGGTCACTGCAGCCTCAGATATCACTTACATAAACTAAATATAGTTCAAGAATCTGAATGCAGACTCTGCTTAGAAGAACACGTACTATGTGAGTGCGTGGCTGTCTAGAAAGTCAGGAAACGCTTTCTCCACAAAGAATTCCTAACACCGGAGGACATTCGTAATGCCTCGACTGGGGATATCCTCAGGACCTCCGTGTCTAACTGGCTCCAGGCACAATAGATCTTTTAGGTCGCAGAGCCTATCCTGTCAATGGTGCTGTTCCATTGTCTCCTATATCTACATCAGTGTTTTGACTTCGGATGCCAACTGAGTTTGCATTAGTATTCGAATTTGACTGTAACGATTTTAAATCATCATCATCATCATCAATCAGCCATCTGTGTCCACCGTTGGACATAGGCCTCCTCTAAATCTTTCCATTGGTTTCGATTGTGATGTTTATCAAATTTCCTGCTATCCTTCTTATGTCGTCGCTCCATGGGGTGGGTGGTCTCTCTCTTTTTCTTCTGTATTCTCTTGGTCTTCATTCTTACATACGGTTGGTCCACCATACGAGCATCTTCGAAAGTAACTTGTAGCACATACTGTACTATTATTGCAAATAATATTCATCACTCTCTTTCTCTAGATACAATGCACAAACAAAACATTGCTAACCTCATAGATAGCCAAGCTGTTATCAAAACTATTGGCTCGGCTACCATATGATCCAAACTGGTGCAGGAGTACCGGAACGAACTTGCCAGCTTGGGTGAACGCTTCAGGGTCACACTGCTCTGGGTTCTAAAGCACAGTGACATAAAAGGAAACGAGCGGATGAACTGACCAGGCAGATCTCTGCTCTACACGGCTCACTCGCGGCAAGGGTCCATATCTTGCTAGGTTAAAGGACAAATCCACTCACATATCCTGCAGAAGACTAACCTTCAATGGCAGGGGTTTACCAACTGTGCCATATCAAGGAAGATATGGCCGACCTAGAATAAAAGAAGAACAAAAGACCTAGTAAGCAGAACCCGCCCAGATATCGCCAGAATCACGGCGAAAATGACGGAACATTGGCCATGTACATTGGAGACCATGTAGCCAAACTAAGTATACCATACAGTTGCGGAAACGAAAATAAGAAGGAAACTCTCTTCCATTTCCTCTGCAAATGTCCAGCACTAGCAAGAACCAAACAGCATGCAATAAATTAACCATTTTTCGACAATCTTAGCGACATCCAATCCGTTTTCTTAACTCCACAGGCTGGATCTAGGCACTGACTGTATCACATCCTCACGAGTCGTGGCAGCAAAAAGGCAAACTCTAGTGCTACTTGGGTTCATGTTGAACCCACAGTGTATGTCTTCTCTTTCTCTGGGCTAGGCACAGCCAGCAGGTATCATCTTCTAGAAGATCCATCGTCTTAAGATGATACCTCGCATCATGACTTGAACTTCTCTCTTGTCTGGATGTCTGGCTTGTCTGCAATTTGATTAACTTTCCCAACTTCTCAGATTGTTCATTCCCTCTCTACCTATGGTATCTTCGGCATTTTGGCCATTTTTCTACCTGGGCCAGCGAAAGGTTTGGAATGCAGAAACTCAGAGACTGAGGGGTCAGCTTTGCATTTTAATTTTTATCGATACCTGCGTGTTCTCTAATACAACAGCCATTAAGTTTTTGCCAATAATGTGTTGACTACAGCTTGCTTCATGCACCTGTTCACTGCTTGATTGTACAATACCTGACCCTCTCGGTAGTGGTCTGTCCAGCGTTCTTAGCAGTCCCAACATCTGGGCTTGATATACTGGAGTTTTTGTCCACCGAGATGGCAGGCAAGACGTACATAATTCCTTCAAAAATATACTTGCTCCTACACTACCATCTATCATGGATCCATCTTTAAAACTAAGTCTCCTAACGGGAGGCGATTCATCGCCGACAAGATAGTAGTTTTCGCTAACCCTCTTTCACTACCATTCCTATACATATAAGTGTCCCTTTCTCTCTCTTTTTTTACAAGCTCTACGATCTTTCTAAGTTCATACACTGTTTCCCACCTGCTGGTGGAGGTGCAAGGGAAATTCCTAATTGAGAGGGAAGGTACTCTAGTCTAGAGAAAACAAAGAAGGCAATTTCCTCTTTCTATGCACAGAATCTTTGGAAACAAATGAGGGCCAAGACCCCATTGAGGGCGGGTTCACCGCAAGCTGTAGCGCCACCTAAGTCAGACCCGCTATAGTCCACTAGAGGTGGATAGCCGTCAATTTGGAGCACTTTCTCTGATCAACAGACGATACTCTGATGATAAGACAAAAATAATTAATCAAACGTAAAACCCCTAATCACTCCTTGGTTCCATTTTAAAATATTAAAAACCTAATTTCAACATCCCTGTAATTATTATAAAAATTTATATGATCAACTACCTTGAATTCATCCATTTCAGTGATGTCCATTCACTCGCTCATCCATTTACTCGTTGAGTTTATGCCGGTTTCGTTAAATCTTTCGTTAAATTGATAAACAACTGTCATCCGAGCAATGGCGAACGACAAACATGTCAAAATTTCCCAAGTTTTTCTCTATCTCTTTGGCATTTTGTTTTATTGACTTTAATGCCCCTCAAACGGCGTGGAATAAGAAAACTTGACACATAACTCTAATTAGCCAAATGGAAAACCCGTTCTGTCGAATTTCAATTGATTAAATTCCTAAACTTGCAAGTGCTACGTCCAAATAAATCCAACAAAACTTTGTTTATCAACAATTCCAAGTAAATTGAGACAAGTAGTGCTTGGTGATGTTTTTGCAAATCATATGTCTACGCAATTTCAGGTTTTAAACGAGAAGATAGGTTAGCACTGAGTTATGAACATGGCAAAGGCGGGGAAAGTCGAAAATGGTACGAGTTCGAAGAAATTTGCCAAGCCATTGCATTTGCAGCGATTGGAGGCGAGTCTGGACATGGGTCCTTTTATGTCGTTCGCTCATAAGATGCTATCGCAGCCGTTGGCTAGCACCGATTCGGAAACCGATGAGGATGAGAACGATGGGGTACGGAGAACTGCTGGACGCTATAAAGGCATAAATGGTTCGAAAGAAGGTGAGTGATCATCCAGGTGGTTGCACTTTATCCGTTTTCAATGAAAAAATTCCATTTTTAGAGCGACAGAGTGATAAGGCGTACGTTTACAATCTGACTACAGTGACCAGTGAAAGGGAGTGGCTCTGCGATGCTCTGTTGAGTGACTCAGAGACTGATTCGGAGATCTCCGATGAGGATGATTATGTGAAAGAGATGTTGAGGTGTCACGTACGTGAGCAGAAATACCGGGAATCGTACTACAAGAAGGAAAAGGTCAGTGTGAAATAGATTTTCATAGTTGTTTCGTAACTCCGTTTCCCTGTTATAGAACTGCCAGTACGGCTATTATGGTACTGGTCTCCTCTCAGCCTATGACATGTTTCCTGAGCATCAGCGATCCATTGTGGGAGTGCGTAAACGTCGCAAGGAACGTGAGAAGAAGGAGAAAATACCGAAGATACCCAAACCAAGGAAGCAGAGACGAAGCAAGCATGGTGATCCGTCTGGATCCACCGACACTAAAAGTCAGAAGCGGAATGCATCGCATGGTTCGGTGCAAATTAAGTCCGAATTCGGTGAAGATGACTTTGACTCGAAATCCCATAGTCCAATGGGTTCAGTGAGGGTCCTTCATTCAGGACGTGGCCGCAAAAAGAAGTCGGCTTTGGCAAAAACACCCGAACTCATGGCAGCCAGGCGGCGCAAAGTGTGGCAGCTTATGTCGAAGAAGGAGCTTGGCAAGATACAAAGAGCCAAGGCTAATAATCATAAGGAGATGCTGCAGGGTTGTAAGCGAGTTGCCACGATGTGTATGAAGGTGACCCGGCAGAAGGCTATGCAATCGCAGAAGATCATGAAGGAGACAGTCTGGCGAGCAAAACGATTGACGAGGGAAATGCAGGGCTACTGGAAACGATATGATCGCGTGGAAAGGGAAACTCGTCGACGAATGGAGAAGGAAGCCGAGGAGCAGCGAAAGATCGACGTGGAGATCATCGAGGCGAAGCGACAACAGAGGAAGTTGAACTTCCTTATCACTCAGACCGAGCTGTACGCACATTTTATGTCAAAGAAGTTGGGCCACGGCACAGAGGAGGAGCAGCTGCGAATCTTGAATCAATTGGACGAAGAAATCAATCCGAGACTGTCTGTTTACGATGACTACGATGCCGAGTTGTTGAAGCAGCGCGCTCAGAGAAACGCCACAGACGCATTCGACACAGATCGTGAGAGAACTCAGCAGTTTGACGTGAATATCAAGGAGGAGGGTGCGTCGGGTTCGGCTGAATGCAAACCAGACCTTCCGCAACCGGATATCTTCAGGGGAACTCTGAAAACCTATCAGCTGAAGGGAATGTCTTGGTTGGCGAACATGTACGACCAAGGGATCAGTGGAATTCTGGCCGATGAAATGGGTCTAGGCAAAACTGTCCAATCCATTGCGTTCCTTTGTCACATTGCGGAGAAATATGGCGTGTGGGGTCCGTTTTTGGTGATCTCCCCAGCGTCCACGTTGCACAATTGGCAGCAGGAGATGCAGCGCTTTGTCCCTGATTTCAATGTGGTTCCCTACTGGGGATCGCCAAATGAGAGGAAAATCCTGCGGCAATTCTGGGAGCAGAAGGATCTGCACACCAAGGACGCTAGTTTTCATGTGGTCATCACCAGCTACCAGCTGATTGTGTCGGACTACAAGTACTTCAATCGCATCAAGTGGCAATATATGATTCTGGACGAAGCCCAAGCGATCAAAAGTTCCTCATCGATGCGGTGGAAGCTACTGCTTGGCTTCAACTGTCGCAATCGGCTGTTGTTGAGTGGTACTCCGATTCAGAATAGTATGGCTGAGCTGTGGGCGTTGTTGCATTTCATAATGCCGACTCTCTTCGATTCACATGATGAGTTCAATGAATGGTTCTCCAAGGACATCGAGAGTCATGCTGAGAACAAGACGGGTATAGACGAGAAACAGATCTCTCGATTGCACATGATTTTGAAGCCGTTCATGTTGCGAAGAATCAAGAAGGACGTTGAGAATGAACTCTCAGACAAGATTGAGATTATGGTGTACTGTCCACTGACCACGAGGCAAAAACTGCTCTACATGGCACTGAAGAAGAAAATTCGCATTGAGGATCTCTTACATTATACCATAGGCGGTGGAGGTGACGGCCATCATGTCGATAGAAATTTCACATCGAACCTGATGAACTTGGTGATGCAGTTCAGGAAAGTGTGCAATCATCCCGAGTTGTTCGAGAGGAGAGACGCTAAAAGTCCGTTTTCGATGAAATGTCAGGAGTATGTGGTGCCACGGTTGGTGTACAACGAGGCTCTTCTGAGCATAGGATTGCCCAGCAAGAGGCATCTACTACACAATCGGTTGGTTGAGTTTTCGAATTGGTTGGTCACAAATTTCGACATGTATTTCTTTGCAGATTCAGCATTTTCAAAGCGGAACATGTGCAAAGGTCGTTATTTCCTGAACCAAAACCGCAAGGAGGATCCAGAAAATCAGAAAATTATCCAAGGTACATTGATATGGGTATGGATTGCGCGTTCAGTTTTAGCCGTTTCTGTAATCTTAGTCCCAAGGACCTTGAAGACATGACAGTTGCTGGCATTGTTGGATTGTAAGTGATTCTCTGAGTGGAGTTGAACGTTAGTGATTTAGTAAGTTATTCGTTTCAGTTTAACACATTATCTGCACACGCTGAGTTCATACGCGGATAGTGCTTATCAAATGGAGTGGTGGGAGCAACACACGCAGAGAAAAATGTGTCTTCTGGAGCCAACACTTCGAAATAAGTTAGACTGGCGCTTTCAATCGAGAGATAGTGTACTGAATGGCCTGATTTTCACTGGAATGGTAAGTCATTCAAAGTTCTATTCAATTTTGGAGTTTCCATTTGGTTGGGACTCGTTACAGCATCCAGTCCCTTATTTTGATTTGGTCCACGAATTTGTGGGCCACATTTGATCGGAATTCGTCGCCATTAACATTCGCAGTCAGCTATGTTACTTGTTCTCATGACAAACGTCTAGCCTCAGTAATTCGTCCACCTTTCAAGAGATTAGGAATCAAAGCACTGAACCTTAATAGATCTGTCAAAGAGACTCAATCTCTTAAATGTAAATGCGTCTTTGACTCATCTCCTAACTTTGAATGGTGCTTCTCCACATATGTTGTCCAGTTGTCCGCATTCCTACCTAAGCTGCAGCAGAATAGCGATCCGATTCTATGTTGCCTTGATAAAAACTGTCACAAGACGTTCGCTCACGTGTTGGAAGCTTAGACGTCTGCCGCGTATGATAAATCCGCATCCGAATAAACGCTGCTTCTGCTCTCTGTCCATCCCATCATGCCTTCTGGATGGCGGTTTTGTTCGTATTATAGCAGTCTAGCGCCTCTGCTAATTGTTCGGCTGCATGCGGTGTTTAAAGGGATGGCACATTATTGAAACCCTTCAGTGTTGGCCCTAGGCAGCCGAGATTCACAACGTGAAGGTGAGAGCAGATGTTGGTAAACAGGGGTTAATTTGAGTCCTCTTGAATGATTTGGACACCCCAACTTCTTCCTTCAATAGGGCAACATGAACTATGCTTGGAGTTTAGTTCATCCTCTATGATGAGCTTGCAGGCCATTGTGTAGATGGAGTTGTGGCAGGTTAAGGATTACTGCTAACGCTGCTGTGGGGGTTGTTCTCATACCATCCTTGGCACTAGTACAAGCTAGTTTCACCAAAGAGAGTGGGTTTTCTGTGCTTATACAACTTTCTTCCCTTACTAGACGTAACTATGGTGACGTTTAAGTCAACACCACCCGGCGAGTATGTGTACAAATGTTATAACAAATCGTTTCCCTAATAGAACACGTACATAAAGTGCAATTTACTTTCTCTCTCTCACATGTGTGTTTTTTCAGCAAACACATGGGTAAGTCAATTTATTATCCTCGCCTACGCAACTTTTATAAAAACTCTGTTCCGCTTGAAAGCAAAATAAATTCATGCTAGGATGGAAACCATATTGTAGCAATATTTGCTTAACGAGGATGTTCCGGGAACAGTACATAAAGGATACCACCCCACCCGTTTGGGTTGAATGCGTTTTTCAAAAAGTTGACCTTAGACTTTTAACATTTTACTGTCTCACACTTTCACCCACAAAGCCAATGCAATGTGTAGGAATATTGTCGAGTAATTTGTCATACGATATATTTCTCTCGGGAATACTTGGTATGTGGGTTAAGTTATCTTTTTGGCTTCGAAATGTGTGTGGGTAATGGTAATGGTTTTCGATTTGAACACGGAACAGGAAGCACTATGCAAATCTTGTTTTCTCAAAATGCTTTACATTGTGTAAGAACCGTGGCAGAAGCATTTTACTTGCCGAGTCTCATAGGAGGTTAATACGATGTCGCATAATTTTTTTTTTATGATTTTTATTGGTCCACTGGGTTTACTCTTTAAATGCTGGTTCCTTCTGAATATCTCCAGATTGAGCAAGTTCTTGGTTAATATTCGGTTCATGGCGATGTTTTTTTTTTCTATTCCCATGCTTCTTTCACTTTGCTATGCCAACAGCATGTGGTTTTCATTCCATAATGGAGGTTTTTGCCGGAAACCATCCCAGTTCCGATGTACATACATGTGTCGCCGAATAGGACAAATAGCTAAACTAGGGTCCAGGGAAATCAGACTGGATTGGACATAGGCTATGGAAAACAAATTTAGGGATTTATTGCTAAGCTCTGAGATGGAAGATCGAAAGCGTCGTACAAGAAAACACTGGAAAAGGATGTGCAAGAGTCAAGGATAACCTGGGGTTATATTAAAGCCATCGCTTAGGACCGCGTTCAATGGAGACATTTCATTGAGGTCCTGTGCTCCGCCAGGAGTTGAAGATAAAGAAGAACGCCGTGCGAGATTCATATCTACTAAAATCGGCTCTTTTTTTCTCAGTTCCGGTTCCTAATGTAACTGCCGGCTTCGTGGAGGAATGTAGCTTTAGTTGTTTCTTCTGTTGGTCCCGTTTAACACTTTTCTTTGGTGTCAGATACTGAATTGGGCTCTGTGGGAAAAGCACTGCGGCCTTAAAGTTATTTAAGGTCAGGCAAAGTTCTCTTACAATTGAAGAATGTTGTGATTCCGAGAAGGATCAAGGTCATGGGAGAATCTCAGCATCGTCCTTGCGGATAAGTGATTGGATATAGTCAGTTAAATTAACCCACTGTCGAGATGTCTTTGTCGACTTCGAGTTATAGCAGAAGATTCGCACAATATGTACTCCGCAGTTTCTTAATTCTCCAAGAGGAGCCGGCACATGCCCTCTGACTAATGTCCTAATGGAGATTGTTGTTCAGTGAGCAGTGTACAGTAAGAAAGTGCATTGTACTACCAGGCAGAAACCCCCTTTTTGGTGTAGGGGTTGGAGAAACTTTGATTTTATTCGTTTCTGTTTTGCCTTTCGGTAGCTGTTCCTTGATCGGGCTCGAACCTGCACAGTTCGGGTCACAAACAAGCGCACTACATCGTCACCACCAATGTTACGCTTGGATAGTGTGCAAATTTCTTGACTTCTCCTACACTTTAGGTTTTAGCTTGTCAAAGTCCTATTGTTGGGTCCAATTTTGAGAGCTTCTCTTGGTGCTCAAGCGCACGGCTTGATTGTATGTAAGTACCTTTACCTGCGTCAGCTCCGTTTTTTTATTTTTTGTTCATCAGTGTACCACACTGACTGCATCTTGTTGGTGTGCACGACAGTGGTACATTCAATGTCAGGGCAGGCAAGCCTTTGTATTTTTAAAGAGCGTTTTGTGTCATAACTTGCTCAAGTTTATCCGACCATTGAAGCTGACGTAAATCCATAGTAAAATCTTTGGCCTCGGGACCCACTTTTTCCCAAATAGTCCCGAACATACCCATTAAACCGTGGTAACAATGGTGATGGTGTTTTTTTAAATATGAATTCCAAGTCTTTGGTCTAGAAGTCAACACACTTGACTTGGTAACATAAGCATGAGTTAGTTACAAAATGAAAAAAGAGAGTTGGAGAACGCTCTGCAAGGATCTACTGCCATAAACAATAGTTTGTCATATAATATTCACTCTCTACTAAATATCCCTTTTGCTTTATTCCAGACTTCATCAGAAAGTTCAGTGTATACTTTTGGTGACTATCAAACTGTTAACATGCAAGAAACCATCGAACATCGCGTCATCAGAAGTAGAAAACGCAAAATCATTGAACTTAAATCAACCACTATTGATGGAAGCCCTTCGATAAAATCCGAGATAGACGCTGATGATGACTTCGGTCGACAGATTGTGCTAAAAGAGGAACCGAAAATATTTACATCGCCTCCACGTGGTCGCCCTCCAAAGAATCCTGATAAAAATTTGAAATCAACAACAATTCTCTTACCGGAGTTTCCCCACATTCGTAGAGCTCCAACGAAGTACTCTTGCGAGGCAATCGAGATGCCAAGATTTTTGTATGGCCTAGGGCAGAAGGTTCAAGCTGTCAAAAGGAGACTTTAGTAAGTTTAAGCTTGTGCTTAAGCCGGTCGGTTTATAATACTAATGCGAAACTCTTTCTTTAGTTGTGAGAGCAGATCAGCAGAATGGGCTCATATCCGCCACATCCAGTGTGATAATCAAGATGGATATACCTTGCTGCACAACGGCTTGGAATTGTGTAAACCAAAATATGGTTGGTCGTCGATTGTAATACCTGACAAGCAAACGCTAGTTTCTGATGCTGGAAAGCTGGCAGTGTTGGACAGCTTGCTAACAAGATTAAAGGCGCAAGGACATCGAGTGCTTATTTACTCACAGATGACGAAAATGATTGATTTGTTGGAGGTAAGTTTCTGGCACAGAGGCAGATCACTTGATTTGGCAATGATTGCATCTTTTGTTTTTCAGGAATATATGTGGCATCGGAAACATCGATACATGAGATTGGATGGTTCGAGTAAAATATCTGCTCGTCGTGACATGGTGGCTGATTTTCAAAGTCGTGCTGACATATTTGTGTTTCTTTTATCGACAAGAGCTGGTGGATTGGGTATCAATCTGACAGCAGCTGATACGGTAAGTGGTTATTGAGTTTATAAGATTGTTTGTGATGGTCTATGAGATGCAAGTGTGCAACTGCCTTATCCTACACTGATTTGCTCATGTTCCAATCTAGTTAAATGGCATCCAATTTGGTTAAAGTTACTTTATGTCATGTGTAGCGTTTCGATCGAGTTTTCTCACTTTAATCTGACTAGCAGTGGTCACTGTGGCTTAGGGGTTTTACGTTGGACCATGTTTGAGCCTAAAAAGAACAAGCAAGCATTTTTCGCGGCAACACCCCTCGCCTGGTAATGACACACCTGTAAGAGTATAACCTGCCAAATCCACCGTTTGGAGTTGGCAATAAAAACTTTCGGTCCCTACCATTCGGACAAAAAGCGCAACACATAACATGAAAGGTTACGAGAAGCTAGGACTTGGCTCTATGCAGACTGTCGCGCCAAATATTTGTATGTTTTGTCCGAAGATTAGGTCTGCTGCTGCTCTGTAGTCCCGCACTAAATAGATCAAGCGCTGAATACGTGTCTTTCTCATAATTTTCGTACATCTGTACAGTTCGTGATGGATTCTTTCCCACCATATGCCGTCAACATTGATAGGAAGGACCATAAATCTTTTGAAGACTTTTTCTCTCGAAGGCCTTCTATTCGATTTTCAAAAAAATTCTCGCGTCTCCGTTTGATATACGCTCTAGTTAACGGCTTGTAGACGGTGTTCAGGGCCATATCATATTTTCATTCAACCATGAGCTCCCTACTAATTAATTTTCCGCGGCCGTAAACAGTTCTATTCTTAGACCCTAAGCCCTGACGGCCAGCGGTTTTGTTGGACTCAACCCTTGCCATAGCTGTTTCAATTTTCTTTCACCGAAATTGATTGATCAACATCCAAGTTGAAGCTAACAGCCTGCTTGGCAGCTGGGCCTTTCTAGATTTTCAGCACCGATTGCGTGTCCATTATGAAGTTCACCTGAGTGTCCCTGTTTTTTGTTTATCTTTTTGTGTTTTGTTAAACTAACGAGCGATGTTAGTCCTTTTCTGCAACGCTACTCTGTAGGCATACATATACCCGCGAAATTCAGACAAGTGGTGAAGTAAAGGTTTGAATGTGAAGTTCTGCGCTTACTGTTGTAATCATAGGAATTCTCGAAAGTTTTATAGACATCAAATTGGCAAGCACTGTGGTAGTAGCTTGCGATTGCAACCTTTTGACGTTTAACTTTTTAGTGGTAGCGTTTTCATGATGGTTCCAACATTCCGACGAAGATTTGTCTGCAAATAGCTAGTGTAGGGGAGGTTCCCAATGCGCTTCTTGCTGAGTTTTGTGTTCTCGACTCATCCTAGGTACTTGTCACTTCGGTCCCACTGAAGTCTTCTATGAGTGCAGTGATTGCTATGGTAGCTTTCTGTTTAATTAAATTCTTAGAACGCAATTTACTGTTTAGAATCAACAGGATGATATTGTGAATGCCTTGCACTTGAAAGTCGTTTCGAAAGTCATAAAATCGTTCGCCAGCAATTCAAGGTATTTCGTTTACCAGTCACAGATAAACGTACTACATCACACGACTTGAGCGACAGTACATAAATTAACCAACGCGACGACAGCTAAATCGCTTTAAAATTCAATCGTTCTCTGATGTGAACCCAAATCGATCTCGTAAATTTCCCACATGTGTGGAATTTTGTGAAGTTTATTTCCAAATAAATTAGGAAAAGTGTTTCGAACGTGAACAAGCTTGACAAATTAAAAAAAAAAAAACCCCAGCCGCGCTGCCGTGGCAAACATACGACGAAGGTTCGTATTTAAATTCCAAGCATTCTCACCTCGCGGAATATCCTACATTGGCGGATCATTCCGCGCGACTTAATCCCGAAATCGTGGAAACAAATCGTTTTCCCATCATCACAACCCGAAATGAACAAACAAATACTTGTGCTCCAAATCGGAAAGAATTGGTGGACTCCGGGGACATGACATTCCAGAAGGGTTGCCATTCAGTGGACATTTCGCGTGCTCATCAAGGGCCGTTGATGGTAGCATTTTCCCAGAAGCGATTTCGGCACCCGATACATCGTCCCGAATACCAATCACAATCTATGGCACACAAATGGTTAATTTATTGCTAAAGCAAATTATAGATCGTCTCGAGCGATTGTAGAACACATCCAGTAGTTGGTTCTCTTCTATCGACATGCACACACCTCCGCCGATTGATCGGTCTTCGCACGGCTATGGGCGAATGGGGGGAATACCAAGTAGGTTCAGTTTTGTTTGGTGGGTGCTTCTCCAAGGGAGCCTCTCGAAATGATCCCCCGCTATCAGGAAATCGAACACAATACCCATAATAAATTCTGAGTAATTCTCTCGATTTGGTGAGAGCTTAGCGCATGCGTCATGCCTGAGGCAGATGTGGGAAAGATTATTTGTTAACACCACACCACTGCCACTCTGGTGGGTGAATCAACGGCTTCCTCCCGGTACGGCGCCCCCAACAACTCCAATGGCAGTTGTCATTATTTATTGATCGCACCTTTAATCGGTAGCGATACTTGCATTTTAAAAAGCTTCTTCGTATATGGATCTTCTCTTAGTCGCTGTTGTCGGAGAAGAAGAGGCTGTGCCCTGTATACTGTGGCTCCAACGATGACGTCTAGTGCAGACTATGAGGGAAAAAAAGTGGTAAGACAACGAGGAATCTGCAAAGATGACGAGCGAGGAGTTGGCAGAGCAAGAAATGCCAAGAGTTTAATTGATTTATGAAGTAAGGTTGAATGCGACATTTGTCGCTTGCACATCTGGGAATAGTTTTCGGTGAAGGTGGCTGCTGGGTAGTTGGCGGTTGTGCGCCGCACAGAACTGCATCGATAGGCAACCGGTTGATTTGAACTTTATGTGCTCTCGTCGTTGTAGGCAGTTTTCTTGGGTTTTCATTGGCAATGCGACTCGTTTATGGAATTTTCATAACAGGTTGCAGGCGAATTTTGTTATTTTGCTGAGAGACAAAAAGTTGTGCAAGCCAATCGACGTGGACAGACATTGCAAGTGGTCAGCTTTGGATGGGGTTGTGGATACCTTTATTGGTAATTAGCAAGTGATGTGACTGGTTTAGACTCCTGTTGTGTTGTGGGTTTCGCAACGGAAGTTACTTTGCAGTCATCTTTGGATTTGTATAGTTTTCTAGTGCCGGCACTTATGGATGCAGTCTGAAGAGGACATAGTCACTGTGCTGTTTTTGGTGATGGGACTTGAATGGTGAGTGGGTCGTATGAACTTACAGTTGACTGATGCAAAAGTTGTCACAGTTGTCATCGAGTTGGAGGAGTTCTAGCCAAAGATGAGTTAGTACTCTTCTCTGCCGTTTCATATTCATATATTGAAAGGAGAGCTTCGGAATCGCCGGCTGATCTACTTACTTGATTGAAGTTTCTCTGTGGGACAGCGAAAACGTTGTGGCTGGCCTTGATTTAGTATAGAAAGCCACTCATGGCAGGGAGATTGATATCGCAGCGAGGTGTGGTCCTTTCCCACTACGGCATTGTAGTCAATATCTATCACGACCATGAAAAAATGCTTAACAGCACGAGTTAATCCACGCGTACACACAAGATGAGAAGAGAATGACACCTACTGTCAATTTCGGCTGCTCAGCTGGGTTGGGTCCAGAATTAGGGACTATGGGATGGAGTTGGGAAATGAGTAGTGGGAGCGAACATCAAGGTCACAATATTCGGGCTTTGTCTGATGGAGAATCAAAGAAAGTGAGTGAAATGGAAAACTTGGGCCCCCGGGGTTAGTTTAGATCAGCTATGGAAGCCAGTCAATGGGCTACGGTTTTAAGAAGAAATAGGGGGCGAAGGCTTACTCGACACAATTCTTCCAAACAAAGTCACTACGAATCTTAAAAAGCAGTCAACTTCTATCTATTTTCAGGAGTTGCTAAAGTTGGAGTTGATAAAGACTTAAGATGAATAGCTTGTGTCAGTTGTTTGGTGGTCGTTCGGCCTCCCTGGCTTCTTATACAGCTCGCCAAAGACTGTTGTAATGATATTCGTCGTCTTTCTGCTTTTGACTAGGCTGGGGCATTAGCATAAGAAGTGGGCTATGTTCTCTTTTGCATCTATATCGCCACATCTTCTGCAGATGTAAGTCGTCTGTATTTAAACGCATTCTTCTGAGGTGGACTGCCAATATGTAGGTTGTGGCCTGTGATAATCCCTATGAAGAGTATAAGTGTTATCAGTTTGGCGGTAGAAAGTGCCTTATTTTGTTGTTATTTGTCCAGAGTTCTGTGGAGACACGGCATGATGAGAGTGTGCTCCGTCTCTCGTTAGCTTGCCTTTGAAAGTCTATTGCTATATTGAATTTAACGAGTGCTAGGGGTGGCAGTACTGAGTGATCGACCATTGATAGGTTCTGTTCCATTTCGTTCCCGTGGATACCATTGTGTCCAGGGACTCACCAGAGTTTTATGTTGGGATTTGCAGTGAGTGTTTTGAGGTCACAGGCTTTGACTTTACATCTTTGAATGAAATGCCTTAAATAGCAGCTTGACTGTCTACGTAAATGTCAATGCCTTCCCTCGAAGGTAGTTCCATTCTCGGCGGCAGCCTTGTTGGTTGGTAAGGTTTCCGCTTGAAACACGCTATCGTGGTCCGGAAGTCTTATTGATCGGGTAAGGTTAGGTTAGGTTAAAGAGATGGATGCATCGCGTGGTGCAGCCTTCACTCGGATCTCTAATGGATCCATTGTGTTCCTCTGTTGTGGAGTGTCCATTCTGAAAAGTAAAGGAAGAAAGGAAGGGTCTAGATGAGTGCAGCTACGAACGTTCGGCCTCCCTGAACCATCCCGAATTCGCCCAGGTCGTTGAAGTTATATTCACCGATGGCCGTCTTCCTTGTTCTATATAGGCTGGGACATTCGCATATGAAGTGGGTTGTATTCTCTTCCGCGTCTGTATTACCGCAGCCTCTGCATAGTTCGTCTGCACTTAGACGCATTCTTCTGCGTTGGGCCGCCAGTAGGTTGTGGCCTGTGATGATTCCTATGAAGAAAGCTAAGTTTGATCTGAGTGCGCTCCATCTCACATCAGCTTGTCTGTGACAGTCTAATGCAATGCTCGATTTAACGAGAGCTAGGGGGGACAGAACTAAATGGGCGACCAGTGATAGGTCCTAGTTGATCGGGTAATGTCAGGTTCTAGTTTTTCGGTTTTTGATCCGTCTGCGGGGAAGGGCCGACTGTAGTAGTTCGGTGATGGTGGTCAGGAATTTGCCGGTTTTTCATTTGTGATAAGTGATAAAATCAATCAAAAGTTTCAGAGGGAATTTTTGACATTTAGCTCCTTTTTGATGTTTGACGTGACGTGTATTCTGACGTTTATCAAGCACAATCAATAAATCTTATTAAATAACGTGTGCTTCGAGTTTACATCACCAAAGAATTAACTAATCTATTCCGCTGATTACCATCGACACAATAAGTTAATCGGAAACAACCAATCAAGCTTTTTATAGCTCACATTCATTTTGTTGTTGCTAGTGGTCGCAGTCGTAAATTCTTCAAGTTCTGGAGATTAAGATTAATTCCATTATCAGCTCGATACAAATATAGTTCACGTTGAAATAATAAGAAAGTCCGAATTTTTAGTGATTTTTTTCTTTTTATTTTAATTTCACGCCACCCTTGACTTAGTTATTGTCATAATGGGCTCCGAGCTTAAGTGAGAGTCCCACACGGGACACCTAACTTATTGTTTATACAATTACTTTATAAGTTTCCGATTGCTTTACGGAACCACCAGTAACCCATTGATTTACCAGCTCGGCGATTCTTAGCTTAGACGCTCTCATTTCTTGAGAATCAGCTGAACTAATCGATCCAAAGTCCTTGCAATGGGCGTACACTAAAAAAAAGAAAAAAATTTCTACACTGTAAACTTCCAACGAGAAATTGATAATCTTACGTGGTAAAACTGTAGCTCGATCATCGTCTGTGATTCCCATTGCACTCCATGGATCCAATTGACCGTGAGTTATGTAAACGTTTTCAACTTCTGGATTTTTACCACCAAAGAAGTCATTAGTGTCATCGGCATTCTTGTAGACTGTATAGTTTGTAAATTGACTGCCATAGACGTCATTGCAGGCGGCGATATACAAAGTCACTGGGAATTTGGATCCAAATGGTTGAGCTGATGATCCAGAGGTTTGATACCAACCGTATTCATTGCAGGTTTGGAAATACCATTGACGCACTATAAAGAAAGTTGAATTCGATGTTAGACTGATAAGGATCTGTTGAGAAGGTTGTTTGACAGATGTGACAAAGCTTGTATAAGTTTTCTAGAACCCACAAAATGGAATAGTTCTCCTTGAGACTTAATCATGGTTAGGTGATAGTTGCATTTACTTTAGTTCGGCCTCACAAGTGAATCTACAAATTTTTGGCGCGACTGGCCGAGAGCCTGTTAGGCTGGGAGATCCTCGATCTTTCTGGTAAAATTGGGGATGTCTCCAGTTGAGCCGTTTCTAATGGCTTCAGGTGTCAGGATTTCCTTGAGAAAAATCGCCTACTGATGCAACGGAGAGGCACGCACTCACACAGTAGACAAAGTCGATATTCAGTTTCCTGAACAATATTTATGTGAGTGATATCTGAGACTGCAGTGTCCGGAGAGAGAGCTGGCAAGTATTCTGATAACGTTCCTTTGGTGATTAAAGATGTTCTTTGTGGCTTTGTTCAGGGATCGCATGACGCTTTTGGCTTGTTTGCGTTCCTGAACAGGTAGTTCTGTAGTAGTTTTTCCCAGCTGTCTAGACTCGTTCTTAACGCGAAATTAGGAATGCCGCAGTAGGTTTCAGCACCTATGTACCTTTCAGAAGAAACTTTCCTAGTTAGTTTATCAGCGATTTTGTTGTCTTCAATGCCTGTGTGTCCTGGTGCCCACCATAGTTTGTTTTGGTTGGTCTTGGAGAGCATTGAAACAGCCAAAAACTTTTGAGTTGCAGTAATGAGAACTCAGTGTTTTAAGTGCTACTCTACTGTCGGTGAATATATTGATGGTTGCCCCTTTATACCAGAGTCAAGATTGTTGTTGGCGCAGATATCAATGAATGGACCCCCAGTTTCCTCAGGAAGTACGATTAACGATCTCGATCTCAAACTTTCTGCCAAAGCAGAGCGTTGTGGACAACTCAAGGAAAAGTCAGGAACAAAATTCCCAGGTGACCCGTTAGTCTACTCGGCTCGATTCTTATGGACCATTGCCACTTTTTTGATAAAAACTTTGTAATGGATTAAGTCCATAGCCCTGGTGGTGCCGAGACATGCTAGTCTTTGAAGTCTCGCTGTAACTTTGAGAGGACACCACCTTGTGGACAGCCTTTTACTGCTGATATAGTCACTGAAATCTCTGCAGACGTGGCTGTTATTCTTCGACTTTCAAGTGTCGTTTTAACCTTATTGTTAGTTGTTAAAAACAGCTTTTCTGCAAATATCATTGACATTTTCATCTGCAGGCGCGAGTGAATCGAAGTAAATGTCATTTATCTGTCCGTGGAATCGTTTTTAAGAGTTCTGACTTTTTGCTTTTACTGTATGAGCATGACACATCGCTGTCAAGAAGTTTCTAATATTTTTCATACAACGGCATCACTTCTGACTTAAAACTGACAATCACCCGATCAATTTGTCACAACTGTCAAATTTAATAAAAGTAAACAAAACTTACTCATTCCACTAGTGTAACTCGACTCTGACAGATATGTAACCAACGCTCTATATGAAATATCTGTACAAGCTGCAGTTCCAAAATATAACAAAACAAAGTTAGCAACACCTGTCAAATCATCTTTACCATCCATAATTCTTTTACAAGCCGATTGGATATTACCGTCACTGAGAAAAATGTCAAACAAAATTACAAAATACCTGTCAAAACTGTCAAAATAACAAAACTTACTTATGAGTCTGTACAATACCAGCAAAAATGTCCGAAATTTCACTAAACAATGACCAAACGTCCAAATCATTTGTTTCATCAAAAGTATTACAAAGCTTTAACATTGCTTTCACTTCAGCACCACGTTTGACAGCTAACAAATTTTCCAATTCAGCAATTCCATTTTGAATTCGATTGTAACATGCTTCACCTCCAACTAATCTAATGGATTGTCCAGTTACTTCTTTGTATTCTACGAAGAAAAAAAGAAATTATTGGCAATGGTTGTCATTTTAATGTCAAATGTCAAATTTTATAAAACATCTGTCAAACTTCTCTGACATCTGACATATGACATTTCGAATTTACCAACAAAATTGGTTTTCGCCAACAGTGGTGCACTGGATGACCAAGCGCCGACAATCAAATCCGGATACAATCGTTTAAACCACGTCACCATTGTTGCTGAATAAGATCCGCCTGTCAAAATAACCTTTGAATTCTCCAAACCGGAAATGCTTGCTTTAACAGTATAAATGAAATTTGCCAAATCGGCTAATGCCTGTTTGATATCTAAGTACTTGAGATTCTCGGTCCGAAGGTCACTAAAAAGTTGTAAAAATCCCATAATCTTGGTTGCGTAACAAAAGTAATACTACAATACACACCTTGTTGGCCTGCTCTGACCATAAAATCTATGCTCGGTGTAGAATAAATATCCATTGTGGTCCCTGGCCATGTCGTGCATGTGTCCTCCTGTTAGATATCCACTTGAAATTGCCCATTCTCCGCCGACAAAAATGAAAATTGGTCCACCTTCCACGAAGTATTCATCGTTTGACATGTATCGCTAGGATAAACTTGTCAAATTGCAGCGCAAAACGGGGAAAAAAAAGATCTACACTTACCATTTGCCAGGTATCAGTTATTGCATCGTCGAAATTATCCAATCTTTGTTGAATCCATTCAGTGACAATATTGGCACGACTTACCGCCAATGGTGGTGGCGGTTCCTGATGTAAAGTCTTGAAATTTCTCTCGAAAACGTTGGACCCTTGTACCACTGCTGTGGCACAGATGGTGGTCAAGACAAATGCGAGTGTCAACTTCATCCTAAACTTAGCGACCGACTAAAGTTGGATGAGAAATGAAAATGCTCGTTAACTCTTTAGAGCTTATATCAGATGGTTTATGGTTTGGTTTTTACGGTCTTATCGAATCTTGGTTGATAGCTTAATCGTAGATTGATTGGAGCTGCAAATGTGTGGGGTTTTCTATTTTTTGCGATAATCACGTTTGATTACAGTAAGTGTCAAAAGTTTTAAGGTTCGCGGGCAGGGGAAGACGCAGTTCAATAAAGACCCAATGCCCCTAAGCGTTACCTGCACAATAAATTGATAAAGTTCATCATGTCGTTCACCTTAAAAAGTATCGCACGAGGAATTTGTTACTTAGGTGATGGAGGACTGGACAGTGACAGAGAAAGTGGATTCCTCATGAACTTCCTTGTCACCACAACCCTTATATAGATGTTTTTCCCTAACATCCCTAACGGAAGAAACTTTTTCATGTGGTAACGCAGAGTATTATGCCCCGTAAGTGCTTCTTAAAAGTCCACAGCGACGGGGTACTGGGTAGTGTGTTTGCTTGTGACCCGAATTGTGCAGGTTCGAGCCCAATATGGCAAAAGCAACCAACAGCCACTGAAAATAAAAGGTGTAACCAATAAGGGGTTTCTGCCTGGTAGAACGTCAAGTCTGGAGCGAGGGCAAGTCTTTGTATTTTGGGAATTGGAAAATTTTCGTTAAAAAACACTGCTATAAGGATAGATAGGGTCTTTCTGTCTTCTTGCATGAGTCTGTCGGTCTTAGCTTCCTCAAATATATGCCAAAGCTTCCTTGTGATTACACAAGTCTCTAAAGAGGTCCATCTGTTGTTTGCTTCCCTTAGAGCTTTATACTTCTGTTCGACCTAAAGAAAGTAAGACAAGCTGTTTCTCGAGGGTTCAGCTTCCTCCGGTCTCAGTGAGCTCTTTTCGAATGCACTTCACTTCACAGTGTTCGATTTTATTTCTGTCGCAGGAATTGCTTTTATTCCTGCCTGGCTGTCGATGAAAAGGATGAAGTGTTCTTGTGTTACTGCCCCCTCTACACGACTCGGCTTAGAAAACACTGCTGTAGCTCGGAAGGTGGACTGATATGTCTATCAGTGGAGGTTTCGAAAAGATTCTATATCCACTTTGGATTCATCGGTGTAGACGACTATGAATTGTGTGTTAGGTGTTTGACCGTTTTTCCGAACAATCATCCGAAGAATTTTCCTCTCGTCACACCCAAGAGCATTCTCATCAATTTTTGACAAAGTCCATGCCATAGAACAGGACTGGGATAACTAAGATCTTTTAAATTGTCACTTCAGCTAGCTAAAGATCGAGCTGGCTGGAGACACTTGTTGGTTGAGGTCCAGGTCCACCCCGGACTGTAGCGCCACCTTAAGTAAGTTGTTTGAGGTAAGGCTTTGCTATTCAATTGTCTTCTTAGCTCAAAGATACAGCGGTTCGCAAGAGCTATTCTTCTCAGTGTTGGTGTCGTTGTCTGAATTAATAGCGGAGCCTAGGTAGACAAATTCTCTAACTACCTCTGTCTAGGTTGACATTCTGGGGCCAAATCGTCTCTTCCGTGATCGTATAACTCGTCACGTAAAAATGAGCATTATTACGTATAAACGATCATTTCAACGTTAAAATGAGCATTATTACGTATAAACGATCATATCGACGTAATAATGCTCGATTTTACGTGACGAGTTATACGATCACGGAAGAGACGATTTGGCCCCTGTTCGAGACGTTTCGGTGTTCGGGTGTCTATTTACTCTAAAAACGGACACCAGTACAAGAATCAAATGAAAAATTGCTCTTCTACTATCGAAAACTTGTGATGATCTTAAACTAACGGTTCATACTCCTTTATTACGGTAAACTTGACATTTGTACAGTTTTTTTAAGAACATAATCATAGCGGTTTCATTTCAGGTTAAGTCTTCATCCAATCACGCACTAGTTCAGCAATTTTTTCTTTTGACGCCCTCATTTCCGCTGAATCAGCTGAATTTATCGAACCAAAGTCATTGCAATGGGAATGCACTAAAAGAAAATGTCAGAAAGTTAAAAGAAAAACATTTAATACAAGCTTGTGGTACTTACTAGGTATAACGGTAGCTTTTTTTTCGTCAGTAATTCCCATAGCATGCCACGGATCCAGCTGACCATGAGTCATGTAAACATTTTTAACCTCTGGATTTAATCCTCCAAAAAGTGTATTAGTATCCCCTGTGTTCTTGTGTATAGTTTCGTTGGTAAATTGATCCCCAAAAATATCATGACACTGGGAAATTTGCAAAGCTAATGGAAATTTTGTCCCAAATGGTTGAGCTGTTGAACCGGAAGTATGATACCAACCATATTCGTTGCAGGTTTGGTAGAACCATTGTCTATCTAAAAATGAAAAAAAATCAAGTATATTGAGGAAAAACTTAAATTAAGTTTGAAAGCTGTCAATGTCAAACTTTTTAACTTACACACGCCATTATGATGGGTCGAGTTTTTAATGTAAGAAACAACTGATTTATATGAAGTATCTGTGCAACGGGACCCCAACGTGAAAGACAAAATAAAATTGGATAGTCCAGTCAAATCGTCTTTTCCTTGCATGATTTGATCGCAAGCTTTCTCAATTTTCCGATTTCTACAAACAAATTCATCACCAGCGTTATGACTTATGCTACTCAAGTTATAATTTACGTATGAGATTGAACAACACCAGCGAAAATGTTCGAAATTTGACTAAACAGCGACCATACGTCCAAGTCATTGCATGTATTGAAATTATTACAAATGTTGATCAACGAAAGCACTTCAGCAGTTTGATTGTTCGAAATCATATTTTCCATTTCGACGATTCCATTACGTATTCTGTTGTAACAGGCTTCACCTCCGACTAGTTTGATTGATTTTCCAGTAACTTCCTTATATTCTAAGGGGATATAAGATAAATTTAAGAACTATAGACGTGTCACTTGTGTGTTTTACCAAAAAAATCCGGTTTAGCATAGAGTGGTGCACTTGATGCCCAAGCGCCAACAATCAAATCGGGATATAATCGTTTAAACCATGTCACCATTGCACCTGCATAGGATCCGCCTGTCAGAATGACTTTTGAATTTTCCAACCCAGTTGTGTTTGATTTGGTAGTCCGAATGAAATGTGCTAAATCGGCCAAAGCTTGTTTGACATTTAAGTACTTGAGATTCATCGTTTCAAGATCTCTATTTCAAAATCAGATTGATACCTTTAGGTAAATATGTGCTTATGAGAGGATTGGACTTACTTTGTTGGCCTGCTTTGTCCATAATATCTGTGTTCTGTGTAAAACAGATATCCTGCGTGTTCCTTGGCCATGTCGTACATATGTCCTCCCAATAGATATCCACTTGAAATTTCCCATTCTCCACCGACAAAAATGAAAATCGGTCCACCTTTCTCGAAGAATTGACTGTTGGCCAAATATCTCTGTGACAGATACTAGATGTGTTAATAAATGTCAAATTGTAAAGAGGGCACTGTCAATACCAACCATTTTCCATATCCTTGTGTCACTTTGATTTAAATGATCTAGTTTTTGTTCAATCCATTGGTTTTCGATGTTAAGACGGCTCTCTGGCGTTGGTGGCGGAGGCTCCCGATGTAAGATTTGAAAAGTTCTCTCAAAGATGGATAAACCTTGAGAAGTTGCAAACAGCAAAATGGCCAAGGCAATTGTAGCAGTGAACTTCATTTTGACAGAGGTTATGTGGGAAATGACAATTATTTGGAAAAAAATTCACCTTATATTGAAATGATAGCGGAAATTCAGTTGTATGTCGTTCGCCGATAACGGTATAATTTGCAAGTTTAATTTTAGTTGGATGAGGGCTATAGAATGTCTAGCGATAATTATAGGGGGAAAGTATCAGGGTAAAGGAGGGAATATGGGGGTAGCCAGTGGAAGTATCTGTTTTTTGTTAACACAGCGGGGCGTTACTTGTTTTTTTCATTTGATTTGTGGAGGTTCACGTTGCTCGATCGCATTGTTGTCTTTATCATATCAGCGCCAAAAAATCTGTCACCTGATATGAGCAACTAGGAAGTGTTCCGCAGTGTCTTCACCACCTCTACAAGTGCCAAAAACAGTGGTGTCACTTAAGCCTAACACATTGAGGTGATTGTGCAAAGGCCTTAATAACGTCAATAAGTTGTCAGCAGTCTTTTCTGCTGTCAGACAGCAAGAATGAGGCTGCCTGCATCCTGAAAGCCTACAGTTGTGTTTGCTTGAAACCCAACCATCAATGGAAGCTCTAACCGAAGAAACGGACAAACTCATCGTGAGTTCAGTGAGTCGGAGAAATCCTCCTCTGAACCTTGATCATCGGAGATCTCATATCCCCACTGAGTCCTGAGACCTAGACAAGGCTTATTAGATATAGTCTTTCAACTGGTTCTGCATTTTCAAACTATTTCGGATCTAGTAATTGGGGAAGGCCTTAAGCACAGTCTGATAGTCCCTGCAGATACCGATACTCCGTCCCTCTGTATTGCATAACTCTCCCGTTGGAAGATATGGAAAAGTGTAGTCTTATGTTGTCACTTTCCATAAAGACTCCAACACCTGAGCCATGTATCAAAATGCGACTACAATCCTTACCCGGCTCAGTCTTGTGCAGATGGAAAGTCGTTTATAAATCTACACAATGGTCTTAGTTCCTTTGTCCACCCTGGACTGTAGCGCTACCTTATCCTGGCACCATCGAGTCATATCCATAAGATTTGAATCAAAGGATATTCCTCGCGCAAGGTCCTTAAAGTTCCAGGAAGATAGCTCTTATAAATTTGCGCATGATGTAAACATCAAGAGGTGGTAAACCAAGCATTGCATTTAGAGCACAGCCAGGCGTGCTGAGAAAAGCCACGGTGCAGACGAGACTAGCCGCTTTTTAAAGGTCAGCGAAAATAGCAGTCACGTTTCTACGTGAAAGCTAAGGACGGTCTTATAATTGTCGTCTAGAGCCACAAAACTCTTACCGGTGATAAGCCCCCTGTCTTGCTACAAGCGTCGGAACACTGCTAGAAAGCTGATAATGCACGCGCCTGTTTGGAAATAAAACAAATATTTCGCTTCGTTGGCGAATGGGATTCTAACGCCCTTGAGCATTGGCAGAGTCAACCCAGCTAACTTCCTCTTTCTATTGAAAAGATTAACTTCAGTTTTAAGAGGATTAACTGAAAGACAATTTCTAGTACACTATCCGTCTATCACATCCTAGGCCATCTACGTGTTAGAACAGCTAGTTCGCAGGGAAGGATCAACATCCGCGTAATGCATGAGCATAGATGCTAGAACTTTTGAGACTGCATCGGCGCAGGTTAAGGTGAAGCTCTGCTGTCAAAAAGTGTAAGCTTATACTACTATTTAAAGAAAAAACCGTCTTCCGCTGTTATATTTCCTTTTAATCGACATCAAAGTGAATCCTTTATCCATCCATCAACTAGTCTAGCGATTTTCAACTTTGCATTTGTCATCTCTTCTGATTCGTAACGTGTAATTGATTCGAAATCTTTATAGTGTGAGTAAACTGAAGGAAAATTAAAATTTTAAAGAAACCTTCAAATAAGCAACAAATTTACACGGTATAAGACTAGCTTTATCTTCCTCAGTTATCCCAACAGGACGCCAAGGATCCAATTGACCATGTGTGAAGTAAATATTTTCAATATCCGGGCTCAAACCACCGAACATTTGATTTGTGATCGCAACATTTTTGTACATAGTCTCCGTTGTGAATTGGTCACCAAAAATATCCTGACAAGTTGACGTATAGAAATTCACAGGAAATTTGTCTCCAAATGGTTGAAACCTTGAACCGGATGAATGAAACCAACCAAATTCATTGCAACATTGGTAGACCCATTGTCTATCTAAAATTAAAAAAATTAAAAACTTCAAAAACATTGACAAGCTGATTTGACAGAAAATCAGAGCCTTTCCCTTCAAACTGATGAGACAATTGATTTATCTTTTACTTACACGTTGTTCTACCAAATGTCACATTCGTAAGGGTATGTCTTAACTTTTGATACGAAATATCTGTGCAGTTCGAGGGCTCACTAAAAAAGATGAAAAACTTTGAAATGCCTGTCAAATCACTGTCACTTTCCATTACTTTGTTACAGACCTCTTCAATATTACCGTGTCTAGAAATACTTTTTTTTTGATAACAATGAATGAAGTTGAAGCTTTTAAGGAACCTTACGTGTGCTCTTGAACAACAGCAGCAAAAATATCCGAAATCTCACTAAACAGTGACCACAGATCTATGTCACTATGTTCGTCAAAATGATCACAGATGTTCAGCAACACCTTTGCTTCGTGGCCTTTCTTTTCATCAAACATCTTTTGCAATTCAACGATTCCATTTTGAATTCGATTGTAGCATGCCTCGCCGCCAACAAGTTTAATTGATTCACCAGCTATTTCCTTGTACTCTAAAGATGGTATTCAAAAAGAATTTCACAAAGACTGACTGAACTTACCCTTAAAGTCGACTTTAGCTAAAAGTGGTGCACTGGATGCCCAAACTCCGACTACCAAATCGGGATATAATCTTTTAAACCATGTCACCATAGAACCTCCATAGGAACCTCCTGTCAAAATTACCTTTGACTTGTTAAAAGACGGCTTGTATGATTTGATAGAACGAATGAAATGTGCCAAATCTGCTAAAGCTTGTTTGACATTTAAGTACTTGAGATTCCCTGTTCGAAGATCACTGTCAAATCAAATTTATATGCGACAGTTTGAAGGAAAAACCATTCAAACTAACGTACCTGGTCGGCTTACTCTCTCCATAAAATCTGTGTTCAGTGTAAAACATATATCCCTTGTGGTTCTTTGCCATGTCATGAACATGTCCTCCCAACAAAGGATGAATTGTTATTGTCCATTCTCCGCCAACGACGATAAAAATAGGTCCATCCTTCTTGAAATAACTTCCTCTTGAAATATATCGCTTTGGTTGAGAAAAGTTAGTAAAACTTAAGAAGATTGAGGTTGGATTCGAATATCTCTACCATTTCCCATGTCCTCTGGTCACATTCATTGAAATGATCTAACTTTTGTTTGATCCATTGGTCGGGAATATGCACACGACTGATAAAATTTTGTGGAATAGGTTCTCGGTGTAGAAGGTTAAAAGTTTTTTCGAAAATTGATAAGCCATGACAAGTGGTAAAAAACAAAGTTATCAAACTCGTAAACTTCATACTAACAAGCGTTCCAATACGGTAAACGAACTTGTATTTCACTGTTTTTTGATTCAAGATATTTCAAGCAGAGTGCTTCGTATTTGGAGAAAAATATCTCCACGCTTTGATGTTATTTAAATGGTTGAACAAGCGTGAACGTTAACTGATGTATGATCTCGCTACAGTCCGGGGTGGGACCGGGAATTAACCAACAAGCGTCACCAGCCAGCTCGGTCTTTAGCTAACAGTCTTCAATTTCGCACGCTAAGTTGTTTGAGTTCCCTTTCCATTTGCGCACACCATCTGAGTCATGGTCTTTCTCTACTGCGCTTTGGGGTGGGTTTGAGGACTTTTTGAGTTGGAGCGCTGGTTCTTGATGTCCCAGCCATTTTAGTCATTTCAACTGGACTTTTCTGACTAGGTTGATGTAGCTGAGCAGTCCATACAGTTCATCGTTGTATCTTCACCCCCACTAACCATCAATGCAGACGAGATCAAGATCATTCGCACGAGTTTTGCCTCAAGACAATTGAGGACAACCTCATTCGTTCTTAATAAAGTCCAGGCTTCTGAGCCATAGACCAGGACTTTGCTACACAACTACCTTCTTGGCCCAAAGAAACAGCGATTAGCAAGGGTTATTCTGTCCATGGCAACGTCGGTGACAATGTACTTTGTTTTGCCCTCGTTGACCGCTAAAGCTAAACTCATCTTCGCCGCTTTCGTCTCAATACTCACGAACGCGCTGATGACATCAAGCTGTGTTCTCCCGAGTAATTTCACGGACTTTGGAAAGATTGTGCCTCTGGGGTTGGCGCTTGAACTCTGCCCAATCATTCCACTGTTTGAATGAGAACTGTATAAGCCTTTGTTTTGATGTTATTTCAAGCTCTGACTACCAGGTACCACTACCATTACCAGGAAAGTCTTTTGTATCCAAATAAACAAATATTTGGGGCGACAGCTCATAGAGAGCCAAGGCCTAGCTTCTCAGAACCAATTTTATTGCCGACTCCGAACGGCGGATTGAGAAGCAAGTCTGTAAATTTTTCTAAGTAAGCTGCTACAAGCCTTTGACCAAAGAAGTGCTCCATCGAATTTTCGCTGACGAGGCAGGATGCACATTTTAGGCTTTTACAGTTGAAGTGGTCTTTCCACGAGTTCAATGTTGAACCCGAAATTGCTGGCTTACTCTGTCCAAAAGTTGGATTGTCAACTGTTAGTCCCAAGTCAATGTATCTGCCTCTGCATCTATCTTCATATGTCCACACTAGACGCCCTTGGGAATTGTATTCACCGGTGTCGTCATCAATTTAGAGACTGGGGACTGAATCAATAAAAACGAAGTATTGCCGCCAATCTAGTAATCGGAACTTGAAATTTATAATTTTGATCACAATTCTCTAAACCCAAGTCCCCATTGAAGAATCCTTTCATCCTTCGGCTTTATTCAATGTCTACCGGATATAGTGCACATGATTCTCCATCCTCCCTCCAATAGATTTCGGCACGAAAACTATATTCTCTTTTGAATCAATCGGTTCAAAAGGCGACACACATAAAAGGATCACGTTTGGGCACTTTACACAAGGGATGCATTTGAGAACCATTGTCATTCCCATTAGTTCATCGTTTCCAATTTTCCTCACGTGCATAATCGACGAGACACCCTACCCTCAATTTAACAGATAAATTTATTCGATTGTGCGTATATCTTCTTGTAAACAGAAGGAGCCTCTCCCTTTGTAACCTTAACCTTACCCTTCGTATTGCATAATAATAATCCCATTTAACCCCTTGTTTTCCAGGTTATCTTCTATGATTCCGACTGGAACCCCACTGTTGATCAACAAGCCATGGATCGTGCACATCGTCTGGGACAAACTAAACAGGTAACCGTCTACCGGTTGATCTGCAAAGGAACTATCGAAGAAAGGATACTCCAAAGAGCGCGGGAAAAAAGTGAGGTACGCATATATTTATATAAAAAAAAAACAGACAAAAGAATTGTTACCACAGTATAGAGAAAAAAAAAAAAACAAAACGACAACCTTCCAATCGTACTTACCCGCATTTGTTGCGCACGTGCTACATGCGGTGATGCTACAATGCGCTGGAACATGATCACATTTAATGCTATTTATGTAAATTTTAACCGGAAGCTCGGTTCCGATTGCGGGTCGTGTGATCTTAAATGAAAAGAAAAAAAAAAAAACGAAATAGAAAAGAAAATCCGAAAAGAAGACGAAAATGAAATATGAACGATCGTATTCGGTAGTGAAATGGCGCCCTGGCTGTGAGATTATAAATATTTAATAGGCTCCTCACCGCTCTTCTCTGGCATTTCAATGGCACAGTGACTTCTAATTGTGTTTCTTTTTCGTTTTTTTTTTTTTTTGTAGATCCAACGGATGGTCATAAGTGGTGGAAACTTTAAGCCAGATACACTTAAGCCAAAGGAAGTGGTATCTCTGCTCTTAGATGACGAAGAAATAGAACTCAAGTGTAAGTACTTAGCTCCTTTGGAGCTGGTGAGAGAGAGGAAGATAATTAAAATTTAATTTTCATTTTTGTTTTTAGATCGCCAGAAGACCGAAGAACGAAAAACCGATGAAGTAGTGTCTAAAGAAAACGGCAACAAGAAGCGAAAGATTACATCGAAGGTAATATGACAATGAGCTTGCCAGTGTGCAAAAAAATATTCAAGGACACGACGGTGGTGCACTAATTGGGATAACACTTTGTCAAATCAGTCAAATGTCATCATTAGCATCCGATGACAGCTTTCGTCAAACGAAAGTAGGGTATTCCTGTTCAAGTTCATTAGAAACTTGAATTTTTTTTGAGAGAGTATGAGTATTGGTTAAGTTAGGTATGTGGGCCGGCGAAGATGAGTTCCTCTGCGCTACACTCAGGTCTCTAAGACCCATTGTGCTACACATAGGGGGAAATCTTACCCTTAAACGCTACTCACATAAAAAGTGTACTAGAAACTACTTACTGCCGTAGTGGTACAAACCATCCTGTGGATTTGATAAAGCCGTTCAGATCGTTCACGGGTTTACCAGATAGTTCCTCGAGATCCCGGAAGAAATGTCGCTCGAGGAATTTGTATCTTAGATGGTATAGGCCGGGACAGTGGCAGAGGAAGTGGGTTGTGTTCTCATGGGGGTATCAGTATAACTATTATACTCTCTCAAAAGCCAAGAAAGCATAAGTCCCTATTAACAACATAGACCCAAAAGCATCAGTACAGTTTTGAGTTAGGCGGCTTTGATTTCACGGGACTTAACGGGCATTGACTCTCAGAGAAGATGATAGTCTTAACATCGCAGATTGGTTGGTTATCATGATTTCTGCTCGAAAAAAGACTACTTACCAAGGCTTATCAGACGTTTTCGTCGGTTAAATAGCAAAATATTAAGACCCAGATCCGGATTTCATCGTAAAACAGGTATTGCTTCAGTCTACAAGCTCTTTAGAGAACTTTATCTTTTCGAACATAGATCGCGAGAGAAAGAATTTTTGAGCAAACACTTCTTTTGACGACAATTTCTAAGTTTCCTCTTCTATCGTTCACCAACTGCTTCGTAGCAAATGCAACGAAGCTCTTGTTGCAATATTGCTTGAATGACAAGTCAAACACATATCTGGGTACCAAGTCAAAAAGGTGTCACGACGAACTGGTAAAATAAGGAGTGCATGCAGTGGGAACCACTCTGATACAAATTTAACCAGCAACAAATGAGGACACAAACGAAATTTGAAGATTATTGGCCAAACTTCCCTAAGTGCAAATCACTCGTCTCGTAAAGAAGCCAAACAACCTTCTCACAAAAAAGGTTCAACGTTCAAGCAGAAAGCAATTGAAGCTTCAAACACCGACGAGGTCTTACTGGGGCAGCGATTTGTAAGAGAACTGCGAGGAAGAATATTTCTTATGTGACTGCCCAGCTTGAGCGAGAATGCGTCAGAAGATCCATATGTCTCTGTGGACACCGGACATAAAACATTTCATGCCTAATGGAATCCGTAATATCCTGGCTTTCACCTAGGAAACAGGAAGATTCGCCCCATCACACAGTCCTGGCCTATTGCCACAGTAAGTGAAGAAAATCCATACCATACCAAGGCTTACAGGCTGAAGGATGTTTGAAAAATTGTATCTTCTTCGACACAAATTGGATAATGAAAAGTCGTTCATGTGTCTCGTGCCCTGTGTGGGGTAAGTAAGACCCGTCTATTACTCAGAGGATATGCTTATCAATGGATGATTTGAAGCGTAATTCCTTCAACCGAATAAAATGTCCACAAACAGAACCATCTCAAGCAAATCTTTGATTGGCGCAACAAATTCAAATACCAGCACAGTACAATTCCAGATCGCATTTGAAGAACCATTAAATTATCCACCTAAATGATTATTCCATTCATTGAGGGAATCCGATTTCTGCAAAAACCATAATCGTTCGTCAACAACAACTTGCCATCGTTCATTCACAGGAACGTGGCATCGCGTCCCATCATCCGGTGCAAAGAAAACAAAACCTAAAGTGAATCATAAGAATGACAATAAGCAAGAAAACAAAAGCACTTGGCGAAAAAATGGACATTAAAAGAGGGAGAGAAACAAAGTTGTCAATGGGTCTTGGTCTTGTCTACGGTATATGATTTCCAGAGCGTTTTTTTTTTTTTTTTTGTTCTTCTCCAGCTCTCAGCAATAGAGCAACTCTTTTGCTGTTGCTTTTTTCCTTCTGTTTGTTCTTTTGCTTAACTACAACTTCTTGTGGTATATGAAGCATTTGTTGTTTTCTTGTTTTAGCTTGTTCTTCTTCAATAATCAGTCTTCCATTGAACGAGCAAAATCATTTACCGAGACCGATGCCAAGAAGACACCTCTAACTATCTACCCCTCTGTCTGTCAATCGACCTTACTTCGCTCGTATACGAGTACAATATATAAATTGTTATTTCTTTTGTAGAAACTTAAGGTTTGCATAAGGATTGGTCACTTGCCGACAGCAATACCGGCTGCAATATCCATTCATAGTGACAGTGAGTTGATGGAATTGTTGTTGTTATAGTTGTTGCAGCTGATTTAATTGGACGACAAAACGAATTGCTACAGAGGGATGGTACAATGTACATCGGAAGAGTGCAATCAAATTGTATAAAACCTGTATTTCATCAATTAGTATGCACCTTGACATTAGCCGAAAAATGGACCGTGACGTGAAACGCTCATTAGGACGAGCGCACACACACACAGAAAAACACCGAAAAGAGAACACAAAACCAATTGAAGTGAAAATCCACCTGTTCGAATGGCAGGGAAGCAGGTTCGAGAACCATGCAATTGAAGTGTGTTATGAATTTTCCCGAGGGCCATCATTTTTGTCCGAAAATTATAGTTTATATGAGACATGGACACGCTTACGGCTAATGAATGTATTTATGTTGTGAATGAAGTCAAATTCAATTGCACTGTAACGGTTTGTCGGATGAAAATTTAAAGGAACTCGAAATTGTATTTGTTTTAGTCATGAATCAGATGTTTGAGGAAGTCGCAAACCAGTTTAATGGTTCTTAAATGGTCACTTAAGACGCAGCTATCTACATTAGTCCGTTCATTAGCTTCTTTGTTTCTTGAGTTCAGTGAATCCCTGAAAGAAGATCTATTTGAGTTAGGACTACGAAGAAACCTACTACTTTGTGCTGATGTATGTATGTGCATCACTTAGCGAGACTATGTTGCTTATTGCCGAACAAGTAGGTGTTAGAAAATGAGTTATTGTTTATCGTACCGATCTGCATTGATGGTTGGACGAGGTGAACATTGGCGTTGGGGCTATCCAACACATTCTGACTTCCAGACTGCAGCTGTGTCTTCGATGCTGACGATTATGCAATGAAAGGCGCCTGTGAGCCTGTATGATGACCTCCCGATCGGCGGAGGGTATTTCACTAAGATACTACAGTCTTCCACCCTCGTCGGCGAGACAGTCAGGCAGCATTAAATGCAATCCCTTTTGAAGCAGTAATACCGAGACTTGAGAAGAAAAAGAAGAAGAATCCTTTAGCTTTACGATAGTTTGTTACCCAATCGGTTATACCAGTTATCATGGTTCCAATTGCCACCATTTACTCCAAATAACCATGGTGAACTTTAAACAATAATCGAATCTTTTTCTTTTACAGGTCCAATCTGGTGATGGTTCTGGTTCCACTGATAGTCCAACTGGCAAACGAATCAAACTAGAACTCGATGATGATTCTAATATTGATGTGGGTGCCAACAGTCCAGTTCCCAGTGAAAGATCTCACGTAGAATCATTTGTACCCGGAGCAACTACAGTTGTACGCAATGATGAGTCCAGCAATGAGGCACTGATTGTCGATGGTGATACGCCACTTCGACGAACCTCACCAAGTAAGTTTTGTTGCTTAAATGAAATATTTTCCTGCAAATCGATTATTTTTTTTGTCCAACTGCGACCCAAAGAGTCTGGTTAGTCACGTTGCTGTGTGAGAGAAATTCGTATCCAGTAGTTTCGATGTTTAACGATTTTATTGCCGTTGTCCAGAGTTGGATGGCCAATCGGCACGACTGCAACTGCCAAACGTACGAAAACGTACACAACCTATCAAATTAGTACATCATAAGGCATTTGGGAATGCCTGGTCATCGAACACTGGCAATTGGCTTGACATGTTTCACGTGGGACGCGACAATGTCGATAATAATTATTCCGCAACCAGAGACGTTTGGACAATTAACAAGGTTTCTGTGGATTTTCGTAGAGACTTTTGTGAGACTTTCCAAAATGTGTTGTGTGTGTATGGACACATGTACAATACATGAAGTTGTAATTTTTAATCTTGTTAATTTGTTTCGCTGAATAGGATACAACTTGAAGGAAATAATTGAGACAGATCCGCCAAATATGTGTACAAGTGGATTAGCATGGAACTATACAGATTAATCTGACTTGGTTTGTGTTCTGATTGAGTGTAACAACAGTTAAGATCGAAGAGTTAGGAGTAACATTGCTGCAATTACTTAACAAATGGGTGGGTTAGTGGGTCATAAGTCTGAGAAAGGAATAGATCAGGAACAGTCTACCTGCAGTTGTTGTGATTTTTATATTATATTGTTGCTTTGGATGACTTGCTTCTGCAGTGTGACCAATATCATCGCTCTCGTTGTTGAAGAGTCTACGTCGAGTGGTAGATCTTAAATCATTCTGGAAGTCTACTCCTGTGCAGATGTCGACTACGATAAACTTCCTGATGACACTTGACAGTGTGAAGGGAGAAGGTAAAATGACAACCGATGGTCAACTCTTTGACACCATGATCCACAGGATGTTGATTCGGTCTAGGTAGGAGTTTCTAGATCTTAAGCTGGTTGGACGTAAGACGCAAAGCCAATTCTTTCTGTCACATTTCGAATTCCACGCAATTTAAGTCGAGCTAGTCTTGCAAAACACTTAAAAGTTTGAAATTTTTGAAGAAGTGTCGTGTTACTGTAAGTATAATAATTGAACGAACGTGTTTGACATTCCTTTGGGGCAGCGAACATCGTTTTTACAAAAGCCATGTAGAACCAACAAAAAAATGTCAATCTCAATTGTAGCTATTGATATCTTTTACTGTACGTAGCTACAATATTACCTACGAAATAATTCAACCGATATTGGGGCAATGAAGTGTAAATATATTCAGTTAAATTAAATTCACTGTAAAAGTCAACAGGTGTAGTTATCAAACAGTGGAGTTTACTTAAGGCATTCACTCATCACACAAAAAAATTGCGAACGCAGAAAAACAACATTTAATCGAATAAATAAATGGATTAAATTAATTGTGTACAAGGATTATGTATTATACTTGGGTGTGTGTTTTAACTGTATTTCTATGAGTATGTGGTTTCAAGGAGAACATATACTAGTAAGATATCACCACAACAAGATTTGCAAAAACACACAGATATTTCGCAATTTGTTTGCTTGTCAAATGTGATAGCTGTCAAACGGTTTTCTATAGGTTGGTGTCTATACTTTCACTGTTGATGTGAAGTTGAGGCCTTTTTTATGACACGTTTCTTTACCTTTGTTGAGACTTTTGGTCTCTAGGGTCTGTGAAATGTGCATTAATTGCTTCAAATAATCCTGAGAGAGGAGAGTCCCTGGTGGCTTTGAAAGCTTCCAATATTTGTTTGGAGGCTGAATCAGAAATGCTGAAGAAGGATTCGTTTCCTACGTAAGTCTACGTCAATGGGTATCTGATCATGCCCTGATATACGCCGAATGAAGACTGTTGTAGCGAGCCAAGTCCCAAAGTGCATTGAAGCAGTACTGTATGCATTTTGAATAAAAGTTGGACCGTAATGCTTAAGGGTTCGCTTAACAATCCTGCTTGTGAAGATCAGCTTGAAACACACTAGGAAATTTTCCATAGGATTCGAGATTTTATGGTTGGCCCCAAACACGCCAGTACCTACTCCTGAATTCTCCTGTGTACCACATGATTTCTTTAGGATTAAACAGCGGACCGCCAGAAGCTCAGTTATCACTACTTCGGATCTTAATCTTAAATCTTCTGCCAAAGTAAAGTGATTTTAGCATAAGGTCCTGGGATTGAACACGAATGATGCGGTGACAAGGAAGTAGATGAGGACACTCTTCACTTTCTCTGCCACACAAGATTTAAGATCCTAGGAAGGCACCTTTTCCATGACCTAGAAGAACTGTCCAGCAAGTCGGTGCTTGACATACACAGATTCATCAGCGCTGCGGGCTGGCTTAATAGAGCTTAGGCTTATGGTTTCTAGTAAAGGGGCTGCAACCCCTAGGGCATCGCAATGGGTCTACATTGACCTAAGTGTGACGGGGAAGGAAGTCCTTTCCCTCCCTCCAACCTAACCTAACCTAGCATAAGATCGGAAACCGTGCTGAACATCTTCGGTTCGGAAGTATTTGAGAGTAAACCCGTGTCATCCATGCGATTGCATGACTTAACATACTAACCGCACTAAGAATTGTTAATTTTTTGACAAGAAGATTGAATAACAAGAAGGGCCTTGCAGTCAGAAACTTCTAGTTGGCGCTCTGGATGAGTTCATAAACATTGCCATCAGCGTAACCAATCATTTTAGAGCCTAAGTTGCTAAGCTTTATAAGTAAAATTAATGACCACAACAAAGGTGACCTTGTAGGTAGCCTTTTGCCGCCGATATCGTCACAGGGATCACGTCAGAAGTGGATGTGATTCTCTGACTTTCATGTATCGCTCGGAATACAGTAATCCCTCCATATGTACTCCCTCGCTTAGCTGCGTTACCCGCATTGCTAACCAACAATTTGAGGCTTCAAAACTTGTCAGGAATGTAAGCGGGTACGGATAGGTAACTTCCCCTCTTAAGTGCCTAAATAAATGAGAAAAACTCGCAAGGCAGCTATCCGGAGAGCACTGTACTGCTTCTCATAGCATAAGTGATGGAATCGTATTTAGTACTAACAAAGCGAAAGGCTTACGAATTCTGTGGAGCGGAAGGCTGCTTTAATTTGTGCATTGATCGGCCTTTTCTGTCCGGCGGCGGCGCATTGACTCGGATGCAGAGGTGTTGAATTTTCAAGAACACCTCTAATGTTTATATCCAATCTACCAACCTATCCATTGTTTTCCGAAGCTCATAGGACAACAGGATTTTGGTACCTCATTAGGCTTGCTACCTTTCATTTATGTGGCTTGTAGAATGTATAGCTTGTTTAGTTAGACATTTTTTGCTTTTTAATTTTCCCTTTGCTTCACACACACTCATATTCTATTAATTGTTTTCCATTTTGAAGGTTGCAAGCATTTTACTGCGACGCTCAAGAAATCTCGAGCAAACAAAGCAAGACCTCATTTAAAATCTCAAGCCAAATATCTAGTCAAGCCTGTCAAGTCGTCAATTGTACCCTCAAGTCCTTCGCAATAGCAAAAAAAAAAAAATCAATTTGAATTCTTTATTTTTATTAATTTAAATTAATTCTTAACATATACATCGACACATAAAACATAACCGAAAAAATAAACTTGAAATTTTGGTAAAAAACTATAATTGACGTGTTTCCTTCAAACATGCAGCCTTTACGAATAGGTGACGTGTATCTTTGAAACTTGGATCGGCCAAATAAAGCAAACGCCTGCTATGTTCCTTCCATTGTTTTTGTGTCATTTTAATACGCTCTGGTGGATCGTCTTCAGGACGATCCGCAAATAAACAATGGGGCTTCCGTTTTTTGGGGTAAAGCTTTTCATAGTCTTTTCGATTAGTTTTATGCTTCAGCGCAGGCTGACTGATGGGAAATCTCAACCATCGCCAGAAATCATCTCTTATTTCATCATGGTACCACCAATATGGAAGCAGAATCGGTTGAAACGGTCGACCTTTTTCGGAAAGAGCTGACTCACAGAATTTTATTTTCGGCGAAAAGGTAAAGACAGGCTCAATATAAGTATATTTATCTCGTTTTTTCTTTGGTAAACTAAGACTTGCGATTCTCTTCATATCAACTACATATTTTATTTTGTTTTGTTCAGCCGCTGCTTTTCTTTTTTTAGGGCGGTATAATGATCTACGTTTAGGTTTCGCTTTTTTATGAGCCCATCGTAAAAATTGCTGCCAATCGATTGGTCCGTTTTTTTGGAAACGTGTCAAATGTCGTTTTTTAGCAGTGCATTTACAGGGTTTTGGTTTGGAATTCTTTTCAACCCAAATCTGCCAGCTTTTCATCTTGGGCGGTGGTAGATTATCACCTTCTGGGCTTTCTTGGCTTTTTGACATTACGAAAATGGAACAATACAATAAATACAAACAATTTTGTGAATTTCTAAATTAATAATGAATTATTTTTTTTATTTTTGAAACTTGATTGGAACATTTTTTCGATTGAGGAAAAGTTTTTTTTATTTTTTGTCAAGGTAGGGGCGTACCTGCTACATCACCACATCAGCCCTGAAAATTTACCACCAATCCTGTCTAACATGTTGAGTTGTTTAACGCCGATGAGTTGTGAGCAGTCTTTTCTGTTGAGAGACAGCAAGAATGCAGGGGATTTCTTACAGAAGTCAGGAAGCCCTAACCGAAGAAACGGGCAAACCCAACGTGGGTTAAGTAAGAGCCAGAGAAGTTCTCGTCTGAACCTTGCTTATTGGATATACAGTACTCCCCGGATAGCTGCCTTGAGAGTTTTTCTGATTTATTTGGGCACTTAAGAGGGTAAGTGACCTATCCGTACCCATTTGCATTACTGACCATTTTTGGAGCCTAAAATATTTGGTTAGCAATGCGGGTTATGCAGCTAAGCGAGGGAGTGCTTATCCGGGTATTACTGTAGCATATCTGGTAACCCCACTGAACCCTGAGAACCGGAAAAGGCTTTCACTGCAAGCTAGTCCTAGATTTTCGAACTATTTTGGATCTAGAAAGAGGAGTGATCAAGGCCTTAAGCGCAGCCTGGCTATCACTACAGACGAAGATACTTCGTCGTCCCGTAAAGTATAAATCATCGCTTGGAAGAAACGGTTGTCACTTTCCACAAAGACTTCTTCGCCTGAGCCATCGCTATATTCCTTACCCGGCTCAGAGTCTGGCATAAATCAGAGGGAAAGTCGACCATTTATGTTCACAGTGGTCTTAATTCCCTAGTCGCCACCTTAAGTCTTAATTGCGGAACCATTGGGTTAGATGGCACATCAGTAGGATTTAAGTCCACGGATATTTCTCGCGCAAGTTCCCCAAAGCTGCAAGAAGATGGCTCTGATAAATTCGCCCATGATGTAAACATTGCATTTAGAGCATAGCCAGGGAAACGCCTCAGTGCAGACGAGACAAACCGCTCTTTGGAGTCCAGTGGAAATAGCAGTCACGTTTTTGGGTGAAAGGTAAGGACGATCTGATAGGGCCCATAAACTCTTTTCGGTGATAGGCCGTATGTCTTGCTTAAAGCGTCCTTACACTGCCAGACTTAACTGAAAGGACGATTTTGAGCTACAACGAAAGGGATCCAACTGCTTCTACACAGATGGCTCTAAAACAGAATCTGGAGTGGGCGGGTTTGTATTATCAAAGGATGTGAACGTAAACATCTCTTTCCCTAAAATCCCTAGAATGTGTCCCCTTCAACTCAAAAACAGCCCCAAATTGTCGCTTGTCCCTTAACAAGTTGCCTTAGCAATTCAAAATTCACCTAATATGGGTACCGGGTACAGAGACATTCCAGGCAACTGCATGGCTGATGAACTGGCCAGAGAGGGCACAACTCTTCCAATTCTTCCGGAAAAGGGGAATTTAAGCATGCCTCTCGCCACCTGGAAACTGCTACTTAATAGAAACGCGATCAACATCGCCAATCACAGATGGACAGCAGGTAGCACCTGTCTTATCATCAAGCAGATTTGGCCAAAGCTGGATTTCAAACGTTTTCACTGTCTCATCAGACGGAATAAATTACTAATAAGCACCCTAGTCGATGTCATTACGGGACACTGCACCATTGGCAAACACGCATATAGGCTAGGCCACCTTTACAACGACTTCTGCAGAAGTTGCATGGACGAGGAGGAGGAGGAGACGACTCTCCACCTGCTTTGTACGTGTCCGGCCCTCTCAGCTCGAAGTATATTTAGGAGCCGGCTTCTTTCAGAACCTAAGTGAATGGCTGACATAAACATAGGTAGCCTCCAGCACTTCATAACAAGCTCCGGCTGATTCTGCGGGTAGTACTTCCGGTGAAATACAGATCCATGTGGTTACACAAAGGACTTTATCTGGTCTAAGTGAGGTTGCAATCTGCGGCCTGCCTAATCCTATCTAATCTAACCTTCATTTCCAGGAAGCTCATAATGCACGAGCCGCTTTAGACTCGACGTGTTTCAAACAAAGAAGTTGTCGGTCCAAGTTTACTGCTAAATATTTCCATTCATTGGCGAATGAGATCCTAATGCCTTTGAGCACCGATAGAGTCAATCCAGCTAACTTTCTCTTTCTATTGCAAAGAAAAGTTTCAGTTTTAAGAGGGTCAACTTAAAGCCAATTTCAAGTAAACCATCCGTTAATTACATTTAGGGACATCTACGTCTTGGAGCAGACAGGGCGATACTTGAAATCCAAAAGAATTAACTCTGACGACACATCTGGGGCATGTTTTGAACTTAATGTGAAAATCTTGACGTTTCAAACGAGAAGCTGTCCACAGGGAGGTGTTCTCTCATCTCTCCTCTGATCTATTGTAGTCAACAGCCTTCTTCAATCCCTGAAGACTCAGGGTAGAGAAGCTGTCTGTAGGCTATGCTGACGATACAACAAAGAAAATCTAGTTTCATTCTGAATCTCAATAGGAACAACCTTAGAATCCTTCTTGGAGCTTTCAGAAACTGGACAAGCATCTATAGCGCCTGAATCTCACAGCAGATAATATGAGCTTTAGACTCTTGTCTTGTAAAGAAACCTCTAAACACCTCTTAACTGAATGCCCAGCCCCCTTTTAATTCACAAAGAGAATTCTTGGCAGTGAAGTTGTCCGAAGCTTGTTGCCATCCATCCATAGAACTTCCTTAAATTCTTGACATCTTCTGATGTGAAACTGATCTAGAAAAAATATGGGAAGATTATGAAGATAAGCCGGGGTGCCAAGGGCTGTGAACAACCCTTCCGAACACACATAACATGATAAGGAGTTAATGATCCTAGTTGTCCCTTAGTCGCCATGCTGCTGCAGTACAGATCAAGTGGAACGAAACTTAGGATGGTTTTCATGATTCCAATGCAGGCTGCCCTCTAGATTTTGTGCAATCCTGGTATTGTTCCTCAAGAATTGGTCTCACAACTGCCGTGTATAGCTAGTGCACCACAGTTGGTTTGGAATCCCACTTCTCGTCACAACAATACATTTGAACGTTTCTTTGTAATTAAAATTCAAAATGGCTGCCTCAAGATGGCGGATGAATTTGGCATTTATGGTCCGATTCGACTCAAAATCGATATTTGAGGGTCTTCGGGGTCGCGGATCATGAATTTCACATCAGAATTTAGGAATTCAAAATGGTGGCCGCGCAACTTTCTTTCAAACTTAACCTTTGAATAAAAATAAAATTTTAAAATAAATGGTTCCACAGGGTGTTCTAGGCTCGAATCCAGCTTCAAAAATCAAACATCGAATCAAGTTAAGAAATAATTTTTTTATTTTTATTTATTTTTTTTTGTTTTGTTTTAAAAAATAACTTTTAATTTATTTAATTTTAAATATAAAATATTTAGACGTCCACAAATGAAATTTTAAAATAAAAATTTCTCCATTGGACTTATAATTTGTTTTTAAATTGACGAGTCACCTTGAAACTAACTTTGTTATGTCATATCATCATAAGGCGGTTGAAACGGTCTTCTTTAATCATGATGTGCTTGTCTACTCATCAAGGATGGATTAGTAGGGATGATTGAGCTCTGGTAGGATTTATTTTTGGAACACGGAGCTTTTTTTTTTTAATGACTTTTCATTTTCCATCCGTCTCTTGAAGTTTTGTAGGATAGTCGTGATCTACATATTTACTGTCCATACCGTAGCAATCATCTCCAATCGCGTAGAATCATTGGACCGCGTTTTTTTTAGAAGGGTGTAAGCGTTCGTAGGGATAGTGATAGAATAGTGAGTTAGTAGTTGGTTAGGTATTTTTCATGAGTCATATTTATCGACAGGTTCTTGAATCATTTCTTCTCCTAGTTCTGGTTCTGGTTAAAAAATAAGAAAGAAAAGAACGGAAATAAATAAAAATCAACTAAACTGACTAGTTGAGAAGAAAATACAACGAAAGGGCTCTAAAGTAGTCGTAGGAGTGACAAGGTTAGGTAAGATTAGCTTTCTAATATTTTGGCCATAACTTTCTTGATATTTGGCTGCAGGACTGTTGGACTGCAGAGGTTTAACCGTTCTGGCTGCTAACAGTTGAATCCTTCATCAACTGTTGGCAACAGGGGTTAACCTACCTCAACTCCATGAATGACACGAAGGTTCAGTTTCGACGAAGATTTAACCTAGAAAACCGCTGCTTCTTCGGTTTGTCATTTTGAATGAAAAATTCTTCGTGAGATTTTCGATTCGTTAATAGGCTTTGGAGGAGGAACTATACAAGTTGAGAGGGACATCGATCTAGTCAAGAACAAACTACATATTCGATGTTGTAAGATGGAACATGTATAAATCAAATGGAAACCAATGCTCCACCCCGTAAAGTTTTCGAATCTTACACAGAACTCCTCTGCAGAAGACGAAACGCGTTAAATGTCACCTTCTTCGACAATTAGATACCCATTCTGATACTTTAAACATTTTTTTTTTTTGTTAAAACTTACCTTATAGAGATGTTTAATTAGAAAATTGAGCCGTCAGGGAGTCTAGACTAAATTGTCTTATTCATCCGCATTAAGAAAGTTCAGCAGAACTCTACCTCTTTCTCTCTCTTAGAGGTACACTCTTGCTGAATCACTTACAAGCCGCTGAATAATGTGCAAGGGTTCAAGCATAATTAGGGGTTTGCTATTTCCGAATAAAATACTAGAATTAGTATAAAAAAAAAATTATTGTTTAGCAATCTCAACAAACTAACCCTTGTGCCTGGATATAGAGTCGATTAAGGATCAAATTTGACAGCTCAATGTTTGAAACACCCCAACACAGTCATTGACTTATTGTCATTTTCATGTTTCATTGTGACTGGGGCGAGGGGAAGTTTCACTCATTAAGCCGCGAACTCTCCGAAACACAGCCCCCTGAGGGCAAGCCCTCTCCAATCCTTAAGATGCATTGCAATGCATCCTTTCAATATATCTCTAATATTTTTTGATTTTTTTTTGTTACGCATTTAGAACGCGGAAATTGAAATGACTGTGATGAATTCGAGGCTTGGGCTTCTCGACCACCTTGTTTAACTTGTTCAATACCTTCAGTACTCGAGTTTCCTTAAACGTATAATCGGTTAGGTAGTTCAAACGTCTTTTATGCTCCATCCATTGTTTTTTGGTCATTTTAATCCGTTTCGGAGCTTGTGGTTCGATATTTCTTGGTATCGGACAATGCGGCTTAACTGGGTACTGCCTGGGAATGGCCAAAGTTGACGTGTTTTTAGTTAGCCTGTATTTGAGTGCATTTGCGCTTATTGGAAAACGCAATGCACGCCAGAATTGCATCTCGATTTCCTCGTGATACCACCACATGGGCAACAGAATCGGATGAAATGGTCGATATTTATCAGCCTGGGGTGGCTTCTTGGGATCAATTAACGGTGTGTAGGGCCAGTCTGGTGTCGGTGGTCTTTTATATTTTGGTCGCGTTTTCTTTGGTTGTGCAAGCTCTTGTAATCGTTTTGGGAATTTATGACGAGCCGATAATCTTCCATAATCGACAACTCGTTTTTTTTGAACCGGTTTTGGTCGTTTAGGTTTTCTAGGTACATTCTTAATCAACCATTTGCGAAATCTCATCCAATCATCTTCATTCATAGGACCGGGCTTCTGGAATCTTGTTAGTTTCGGTTTCTTCGTTGAAAAATTATATTGTTTCGGTTTGGAATTTGCTTCGACCCAATTCTCCCAACTTGTTTTTTTTTCCGCTTTCCCAGCAGCGGACTCGTTTCCATGTTGGGATCTTTTTGTTTTGGACATGCCGAAAGGTGAAAAGAAAAAAAGGGGATTAAAAAAAAAGATGTAAAGCCGACTTGAAATTTCGTGTGTCAGAATACGTTCAAAAATTCAACGCCAATTGGATGTCAAATTAGAGGAAATCACATAGTAGTCGTATAGTCGACTTTGGTTTTATTGCTAAGGTACTTTCTTATTACTCTTTAGTCTAGCCACGGTCTTTGGGGCTGAACTAAATGCCGTTTTCTATCATTCGAGGTACTGGGCATGCTACTTTCAAGTTTACTAGACCAAGGTTTCGAACGTTCATGATTGCTTGACCTTTAAACCGGAGGTTCGGTCTTCCTTTTCTTCGAAAACCAAGTGACTGGGATTCGAAGACTCTCTGCAGTCATTCGCTGGATATGGCCGACTACATCCATATCTTTGTACCGCTCGTAGATTTTGCGCGGTTGTATCTATCTCGTCCTCCTCGCAGACAGGATTAAATATCCGACTTAGAATTGTTTTGTTTTGAAGGATCCCGAGACCTTTTTAGCTGTCCTACTTATCTTTGGACCTTTGAATATGAATTTTGGAGCCCAGTTGTTTGGAAAAACGGAAGAAGCAGCGGTTGCCTCAGGTTATCCTTCGTCGAATCTCGACCAGGAGGTCATTTGTTGTGTTTATATTTGCCCTGAGATAGATGCCCCTAGACGGTGTTCGACGATACGGTTTTTGGTCAACAGTATGTGCCTACTTCGTCTTGTCTTCATTCATCGTGAGACTAACTCGTTTGACTTGTTAGGCCTTAGGAAAATCTTAACAACGGCGTCTTCAATGCCAGTCGTGTCGGAATTGGAGTTCCATCTTATGATTTCATCCACAGGGATGGAGAAAGATCGGAAACCAATATACAGATCTTAGGTATCCTTCTTTGTAAACTATACCCATCTGTTCTATACAAGTTCACCTCCTACTCCTGCCAGCTCCATTTCAGTCACGATTACCAGGGGTCTCCACAGGTATTAGAAGACTTCTTTTGTCAAAATTCTTAGTATTCCCAGTGAGCCCAGAGCTCTGCGGTCTATCTTAGTTCTATCACAATGGATCTTCTTCGGTCTAAGTGTGTTCCGGTATGACTAGGATATGGTGGAAAATTATGCTAAAATTCCATGCATGCATGGAGTCGGCAGCATTCTGGTTGAATGATTAATTTACCTGACAGCGGAACCGTAACAAGTCAAAATATTTCCACCGATATGGGCGTAATTTTCACCAACGCAGCGTTACCCATCATATTTCCCGTGTCTAAAGCATTGTCCGTTGAAAGCTTTAGCTCCATCTTCATACAATTTTTCGGCGCTACGTCTATATCCACTAAATCCAATTTTCGAGGTTAATTCGTCATGGAAAAATTTGATTTCCCAACCTTTCAGTCGCATCACCTCGGCTCGATCTGTTCGAAGAACTTATCCTGTTAAGCCGCTTAACGTTTTCGAAATTGGACAAATGAAGACAAAATATTATAATGAACCATATTAGAGGATAATGTCATGCGGGACAATAAATTAATCTTCAAAACCCAAAAGCCAATAATTCTTATCTCACAACAAACAGTTCAATTTTACACTTAATCGGATTTACCAACCGTGTGAGGGGTCGTCTCTGGGTTTGCTTCCTTTTACCTTTGTTATTTCATCCCCACTATTTAGGGATCAATTATTGAGATGGGATAGTGAAGAGTATATCTTTGTATGTAACCCTTATGTGATGATGTGTGATGAAGGTTGGGATGGGATAGGATTTGTTGGTCTGGATGTCTGGATGCGACTTTACAGATACTCTGTCAAACTGTCAAACATAACGCAATGATCCTTTGACGTTTGTTAAGTGAAAAAAAGATAAAGATGTCATCGAGGCTATAAAGAACATTTTTGCACAACAATTCCGAACAAGTCGGTCAAGTTTTTCATGATAAGACACCTCTTCGTACCCGTAGTCGCAGAAAACATTGATTTATCCACAGACCGGTGTATATCACATTTTTCATAACGATCTTGGCCTGCAAAGTGCAAGTCTTGAAGCCGGCAAAACTTGCACAATACCATACATTTGCTGAAATCCCATTTTGAAGGATTCTGTCAATAGACAAAACTGCCGCATCTGGAAGAAGGGTATCGAAGGAAACTAGAAAGTACCGCCTTTGAGCTTGTCAGTGGCTTGTCGTTCATCTAAAGCTGGAAACACTACGCTGTCGTTCTTGATTCAAAAATGAGTGGCCTATGGCTTTTTGTGTCTCCAACTTCATAACCATATGGGGTTCCTCAAGGTTCCATCTTAGATCCGTTACTGTTTCCTTTCCTTGTTAAGTAAGCTTTTCACGACTTTCCATGACTAAAGGAAGCTTCAAAGCTAAATACATGCTGTTAACACCAAGTTCTCGGACTAAATGTCACCCAAGACAGATATAACTTTTAGGCGAGTCCTTTTCTACCTTAGCTGTGCTTTTAACTCAAACAATGACATTAGTGTTAAGAAGAATGACGGTTTCTTTGGTCTCAGAATGCAATTGAGTAGCAAAGGTCTCTCTTAAACAATCAAAGACTATACAAGATTCTGATTATCCCAGTCTTGCTTTATGCACCGAACGCATGGACATTGAAAAGAAAAGAGGAGATCGCCTTCAGTTGTTTTGAGAGAAAAATCGTAAGTCTCGTTTGCATAGACTATGAGTAGAGAAGGAGATACAGCAACGGACTGTAGGGGCTGTCAACCTCGTCAGAATGACATGCAGGAGCGCTTGCACATCAGCTCCGAAGAGTCTTTGAATCTACCCCGAAGGGACCATGTAGTAGAGAAAAGCAGCGATTCAGGTGGCTCGCACATTTGTAAAGCGACCTCAACTAGCTTGGCGTGCGAAGTCCAATTTTCAGCTAGTTTTCTCGAGACGTTTATTAGTTGAGGTCCAAGTCCACCCCGGGCTGTACCGCCGGTAGTTTGTAATAGAATCACGAAGATTCTCTTAATTGCTCCAACGAAAATGAGCAAGCTATTCCCTTTAAGGAATCAAATGGAACTTTCATTTGTGAACACCGCAGATGGGCTTTACAGGATTCATGAACACATATTTCCAACTGTTTGCCTATTTCAGTACAAGCTCCTTGGTCGTGATGCGAGCGTTGCTGTTTAGGTCTCAAAAATATATCACGGTCGTGTGGCACGTTTTTACTTTGTCAGGGTAGGAGTACTCAGACGCAACTGATTCATTGTATTTCCAGGGAAACAAGCCCTTTATTGTCCAGTAAAACGGGAATTTGTTTGTCTTTCTTAGAAAGGATTAGGCACTTCCGACCTCATGGTCTATACCCTCTGTTGGTACATTGTTTTCTTGTCAGAGCCATGTACTCTTACTTAATCTCGGCCAGAATATTGCACTCTAGAGCACCTTATCTAGGCCAGGATGAGAAGTAGGTTGGTAAATCCTTATCTGACATTTGGAACTTAGCCAAATATTTTATTCTTTTGAGGATCAGTGACCCATAAGGCTCCAGGAAGTGTTCTGAAGTCTCATTGGTCTTATCGCAGAATTTCCAGAGGTCTTCTTCCTCTATCCCTAGTTTCCTCAGGTAGTCCTTTGAGTCTACAGTGCCCTATAAAGAATTCTATTAGGAAACATAGATTGTTCCTGTTTAGGGTCACACTGTTCTGGGTTCCAAGCACAGTGACATAAAAGGAAACGAGCGTACAGATGGACTGAACAGGCAGGGTTCAGGTCTAAACGGCTCACCCGCTAGGAGTGGTTATAGGACAAATCCACTTACATTTCCTGCAGAAGGCCAACCTCTGATGGAGGGGGTTAACTGCGTCATATCAAGAAAGATATGGCCGACCTACGATAAGATTAGAACAAAAAAACCTGCTAACCAGAATCATTGAAGACCATGCGACCAAACTAGCCATCCGATACAAGCCCCACTGCCACAGTTGCGGGAACGAAAATGAGAAGGAAACTCTCTTCTCCCATTTCCTCTGCAAATGTCCGGCACTAGCAGCCACTAAACCAACCATTCTTCGACGACCTTAATGACATCTTGGGTAAAGGGATACGAGATCTTATCCGTTCTCTTAACTCCACAGGCTAGATCTAGGCACCGAATGTATCACATCCTTAACGATATACAGCATCAACCAGGTCACACGAGTCGTATTAACAAAAAGGCGCATCCTAGTGCTTCTTGGGTTTAGCGTGCGCTAAAGGGATTATATGACTACCGTTAAACTAAAGCACGGGCATTAGGGCAATCAGAGGAAAGACGAAGGAGGTATCGATGCACGTTGACTTTAAATATGTAGATCATTCCACATTCGTGTGGTGCGGCCAAAGAAGGAATCCCTCTACATTTGACGGTTCATGCTGAACTTTAAGGGAATAACAACGGAAAAAGATTCAAAGCATGCACCAACCTAAACAGGTGGGTAGAGGTGCTTTGAATCTTTTTCAGTTGTAGTTCCCTTAAAGTTTCTTAACTTGCCTCAAACTTTGAAGGTTCTTTCAGACCCTGGTCCTGTTCTCTTTCTCCGTTTTCCTGAACTCTTCCTTTAGGGTGAGAGTGTGAGTCCGTATTCAGCTGCCCCTAATGTGGTGAGGCTGTCTTCAGCTTCATTACCCTCATTTTATCAATAAGTTAGGAACTGTCAATCTCGATGAAGACCAAGTTTTACCACATCAAGTCCTCCATTGCTATTGTTTATATCCGGAACCAGCAAAAAAAAAAAAAAAACCATTAATGCCGGATACATGTGATCAAATTAGCATGGCGTGCTACTCCAATTTCATTAATTCGGTTATTCGGATATTGATTGATTTGTATTTATGAAATCAATCCGTTAAGAGTCGACTAGACCTACTTAAATGGTCGTGTTCGAAAATTATGACCGAATTACGAGTAAATGTTGTTTTTACTTTTTTTTTTAGTTAAAAACAATTTTATTGATAAAACTTTTTAGGGAGACTTATTGAGGGCGAAAAACTCAAAACCAACTCGTGGCTTAGATACAAAAATAGCAAACCTACCTAGGCAACACATTGAAATGTATCTAAGCGGGATTTGTTTTGAAGTATCTTTTTCAGTAAATGTGTAAAGTACGATTGGGAAATTTGCAAATATTTTTGTTTAAAGGGGAGGGGAGGACACACAGCCAAGACATAATGGCAACAAAAATCACTTGATTCTAGAGTTTACCAGTGGTAGCCTCGTGCGTTTTTTTTTACAGTTCTGCAGAAGACTGTATTATGTGACTGCTAGTCCGTGGTGAATTTTTGATGCATAAATAAATTTGGATGATGGCAGGAGAACATGTAACTGTCTAACTTAATGGATTCTTTACGTTGTGCCTTGTTCCCTTCTCCCCCCATCTTTTCTGATCTGTTTTTACATTTTTTTTCACTGTTCTCTCGGTTTCCGATTGAAATCCAGAAGCAGGCGTATAATATGGAAAAAGTAGGCAATCGATTCATGCGATGAATATGAATGAAAAAAAGATACAAAAATTTACTGTTAACAGGGAAAAGACTACCAAGAGTCATCCAGGAGTGTGTCTCTCTGCTGCGCGACTATACTCACATTAGATGACGTTGCATACACGACAATGAAGACGAATGTCCATGACACACATGATGTGACTAAAATGTCTTCACGAAGAGGAGAAGTATTCTATCTTCTTCTTCTTTTTTTTTTTTTGATAAAAAGATGGATTACCACTGATGGGTTAATAATGCTGACGTTTGGATTATAAATCAACCGTCTGTGCCATGAAATTGTTCGATTTAATGTTGCAATCAAACAGTCAACGGCGGCTAAGGTGTGGAAGTGTGAACATATGTTGGTTTTTTTTTCTTTTAAATGTTCCACGAGGCAATTAAGTCGCGGATCTAGCATATGCTTTTGTAACGATTATCCGCTTTTTATAGGTTTTTAGTTACCCTATTCGTAATGCGATATGTTCTGTAATTAGACTTCCAACGGAAAATAGAAAGCATTTGTCGATGTTTTTTTTTAAAACAGTCGTGGATGGTGCGCCACCTATTGAAAGATGAAGATAACTTATAAGCTGTCAGCTGACTGTCAAATGGTTAAGTGATCAACTTTAGTTTGACATGACCTTTTTGAATGAAAATTTCTTTCGAAAGTAAGAACGAGGATAGCCATCTGTCTTTGCTGATTACTGAGTCAGTTTTGGCTTATCCCACAATCACCGGAATCAGGCTTCAAAACGCAACGGAAGATCACTGCGTTGACAACTTTTAACAACACTTACTTGCTTACTTGGGCCTCAATCATTACGCACTCAATGTTGGTTGAGGTCCCCCTCTACTTGTACTCGTCACCTTAGGCGAGGTTTTTTTCTACAGTAATGCCCAGATATGTACTCCCTCGCTTAGCTGCATTATCCGCATTGCTAACTAAAAAATTGAGGCTTCAAAACTTGTCAAGAATGTAAGCGGGTACGGATAGGTAACTTCTCCTCTTAAGTGCCTAAATAAATCAGAAAAACTCGCAAGGCAGCTATCCGGCGAGCACTTTACTGCGTTCTCCCTCCGGTTTAGATTTGAAGACTAACCTGGCCGGAGCGTTTGTGTCCATTCGCTCTACATGTCATAGCCATCTCAAACGACCAATGCGTAGTTTCTTGACTAAGTCAATGTCACTGTACAGCTCGTATAATTCGTCAATGAATCTACTCCTCCAGAGCTCGTCAACACAAATGGGACCGAATAGCGTGCGAAGAATTTTTCGCTCGAAGCTACCTCCGACAGAGTCCATGCTTCAGTGACAAAGACCAGTGGACCAGAATAATTAAGGTTTTGTATAGAATCTCCTAAGTTCTTCGGGATATGTCCATACTTTTCAAGTGCCTTCCCAGTCTAAAAAGAAACAGCGATTCGGCTTCTTTATTTCTCTGGCTCCTAGTGCAGCTCCAGGCCTCGAAACAGCGAAGTAGCAAGAGTTATTCTTCGTCTGACTTCTGATGAGATGTCAGGATTGATGAAGTCTTTTACTACCTCGAAGTTATAGCGACGCACTGTCCAATTCGTTGATTGAGGATGTCCCTTCCTGTTGATAGCAAATACTTAGTTTTGGCCTTGCTAATTGCTAAACCCATTTCGGCCGCTTCTGTCGTACTACTCGTGAATGCATCGGTAACCGGTAACATCGGCATCGACTAAAGCCTGTCCATCTTCAAGAAACAGCGATCCTTTGTTTTGAGAGAACTACCAAGGCATATCCCTGCTTAATGTAGCCTCTCCAGTGTAGTGTGTGAACGATTAAGCCGTTTTGCATCACATTTATCGGAACTTACCAGAGTGGCGCGGGTGTCTACGACCCGAACTTCTAGGTAAGTTAGTAGTTTTTTGCCTTTTTAGTTTTTCAGAGGCAGAGGTATATGTAGTCAGATAATCCGTTAGACGTAACAACGTAATCCAACTGAAAAAGATGCCAGGCACCGGTAAAACTTCTAACCTATCGCTTCGACTTAAGGTTTGCCTGGAGCTACTAAACAATCTTAAGCACCCAGATGTTTACAACAAAATGTTTGATTTGCGGATACATCATGGGAGCACGGGGAGAAGCTCCTTAAGTGGACGTCGTCAATCTTAAAAGAATTTCTAACCGCTCATTCTTAGCAAGCGCAATGACAAGCTTCTGACGGACTTTCTTATTGGACATTGCCTACTCAACTACCATCTCAACAAGTTGGGCATAAGTTCCAGAGATCACAGTGCATCTATTCTACTTTGCATTGTCAAGTCTACTACCTAATCCCAGGGATGTGTGCCGTCTTTGCTTGGAAGATCAAAAACCTGCGGACCAATTGTGTGCGAATGTCCCACCATAACTCAAAGCGGTCTTAATCAGCACGATCCTTAGGTTCCTGCATGGCCATTCCGTTAGAGAATTCATCTATAAAGAAATAGTCAACCACTCATCCGCAAGCACGATCCTGAGGTTTGTCCACAATCTCGATCTTGCTAAGGGTCACAACATTTTCTTTCACTGGTTTCTGGCAGATGGGTGAGAGGCCTTTCCGAGTCTAATAAGTGCCTTTCGGCTCAGTCCGAGAAAATTGCAATTCTATTAAAGCGTAAGAGGAGTCCCACAGGGATCCCTACTTGGGCTCATTCTATTTCCAATCGTCTCGAACAAAGAAACTCAACTATATTCACTTTTTGCAATCATTCCAGGTATGTTCAATCACTATGAATCCATTGGACGTTCTCGCAGACGTCATCATCCGCGTGGTACAAAACGTGGTCGACCGCGAGGTTCACGTCGCGGTGGCGGAAATGGTACCCTTGGCAGAGCAGACACAAATCCTACAAGAGGCAGCGCAGCCAAATCACTGAGTGAACCCAATTCCGGTGGTAAGTACCCTAATCCCTTAACCTATCCATGGTTAGGGGAAAAAAAACCTTTAAAAGAAATTAAGTACCTAACGACTATGCCAAGCGGAAGCTGCTAAGTAGCATCATCTTAATCACGGATCACCAAAGTGAAACATTCGAAAACAGGCACGTTTAAGACCTGTCAGTCATTTATGACACAACACCACCGCCACTTGAACGTCATGGTGTTCTCGTTGCCGGATTGCTCTCTTTCGAGGTAATCCTGCTCATGTTTCATATAACCGCACGTGCTTCCCGTTGTGTTTCAATGTGTGTTGGGGGGGGGGTTTAACAAAATGGTAATGTATCTCACACTCAACCATCCAGAGATACAGGACAAGTCATACTAAATATTTGCACAGATCAGATCCTGGATAACGCAAGTATCCCGTTCCATCGATGATGGTGTTGGTTGGATAATAAAACACAGACATTTCGTCTGCACTATTCGCCCGAACAAGGACGAATGTATGCATTTAATGACTAATGGGCGTTTTACGAATAAGTATCCTTGGAATTAGGTGGATGTGCCCTCTGGTGGAACGAATTGGGGGGGGGGACTTGCAAATCGGCTTATGTCGCACCAAATGCATTTCTCTGTCTGTGTTTGCACGCACTACAATCTACAACGCGTTAATTGAATAAATCGGCTTATTGCCGGGATTGTGTAAAATCCGTGAACGCATTTGTGCAGGATAATTGCAATAAGCTCTCTCATTTCCATCGATTCAAAGTGGCATGTGCCGATGCAATTCGCAGAAACGTGATGCAATCGCATGTAAAACAGATTCAAATGTCCTGCGGTACGTGCCGATTGCACGCGTTGCGTATTTTTGCTAATTACCACCGACATCGGTGCTGCGGTAGAGGATATCCTGAGCGTGATTATATTGAAAAGAATTGAATTTAAGGATATTTAAGTGATTTTCTCGTTTTCCATTGAACTAGGTACGACCACGGAACATCTGACAAACACCGGTGAGGGTGCATTTGTGCCGACCATTCCGCCAGTGAAAAGAGGTCCTGGTCGGCCGCGATTGAAGCCAGGCGGTCCACCAAATCAAGGGACACGTGGCACACCGAGACCAAGGAAACCAATTGGACCATTGGTTGTACCACTGGGACAGAGTCCAGCAGCGACGCCACTAAATCGAAGTCCGGCAATAAGTCCAGCCCCAAGTCCGGCATCGGAACGCAGCGCTGTCGGCTACTATCAGCCGAATGAGAGTGAAAATTGAAATTTTTTTTTTTTTTAAATTTGTCGTTTACACTTAGCGAGAAGAGATTTGTTGTAGAGTTTAGGAAAGAAAAGATATATAACGTTCTTCTAGTTTAATCCATAGGTAATAAAGTGTAAAAATGAATATTTAGAGTTGGAGACTTTTGTTTTTTGGTTCGAGTCTATGCTATTGATTTGTGGTGCTGCCAAGAGATGTCTTTGGAGTTTTATGACATTTTTTTGAGTTTAAACGAGCCTTCGAGCTAAATTAAGGAATATTTCGGATGTTCTGACAGTAGGTACAGCGCACATTCTAACTCTGCAGCGATTTTGGTCTTTAAACTCGGGCTACAAGTTTGTCCGGCGAAGCTGTTTGCTTTATTGGAAGTGCAGAGTTGTTTTTTCTTTTTTGTATTTTTCTAGGGATTTCTGACATTCCAAGTTCACCGTAGATTACAGCACCAACAAAAGTGAGGTAAAGAAAACCCGACGAGAACGTATACTTATCTTGGTTATCTTCGCTGTTTCTCTTTCGTCGTCGCTGGATGTCACCGAAACTTTATTCAGGCTTAACAACACTAGTGCCTTTGAGAACTGGATATATGTCCCTCGGCTCTATAAAGGTCCTGCCTGGCTAATCTAAAATGAATGCTTTTGAATCAAATACAGGATGGACAACTTACACCTATAAAACAAAAATAAAATTACCCAAGGTCTAAGACTTTGCTCTATAAAGAATCTGCAGGACCGTCTCTTAAGGTGGCGCTACAGTTTCCGGGGGGATCTAGTGTCACATGAAGGTCCAATTTTCACTCCTCTTACTAAGTCAATGACGCTGTACAACCCATACAGGTCGTCGATTTATCTCCTCCACCACAGTGTCTCGTGGAAAAAGTAACTTTCCCTTAAACTGATACAAGGTCTATGCTATGGTTGTTACCTTGTTTTCTTTTTCAGTCGAAGTTCTTGAGAAGCATTTTGACTTTCCGCAGTTTAAAAGTGTCTTTTCGATTTCCTCTTTCTTATGTTCACAGGTCCTTCCCTAATGATGTGTACTTCGGAAGGGTTCTGGCAGTTTATAAATATGCACTACCTGTCCATTTTCTAGGCTCTTGTTCTTCCGCTTGAAACATGTAGTGGATGGTGTTTCCTGACTGCATAGAAGGACCATAGTTGCTCGGGAGCCTTGCGAGAAGCGACGAGCACCAGCTTCTCAGAATAATCGAGGAAATACAGAGATGCTACTGCAGGAATGAGGTATGTAAGTTTTACCAAAGGGCAAAAGGAGCATGTCAAGATAGCAAAACCCAAACCGAAACTTGCAAAAGACGATGTAGGAAACATAGCGGTAGAAATGCAGTCAGTGCTGAGGATATGCATAGACCATTTCTGCAGAGTGTACAATAGGAGGAAACACTTTCGTCCACCTAATCTGAAGATAATGAATCTACCACTGCTAATGGCCTGCTGAACGATCCTTAGAATCGGAAGATGACGTGGTAAAAGCGTCTGACGAAAACATGCTCGATGAATGGAACCCCAGCACTATCCTCAAGAAAAGAGTCCCTCTAAACGACGCCAACTAAAGAGGCATATGTAAATCTCCTCAACATCGCTTACAAGATCCTAACTGCTGTACTGTGTGACCGCCTAAAGCCTTCTGTCAACAACCTGATTGGTCCATATCAATGTGGCTCTAGAAACTCTGTCACCGACCAAATAACTTGCAGAAAACCCAGGAGTTTCAAACCGATAGCCACCACCTTTTATCGAATTTAAGGCCGGGTATGACAGCATTTGAAGAGATGAGCTAAATAGAGCATTGTCCTGTTTTGACATCCCTGTCAAACTCGTCCAATTATGTAGAAAGACGACGGAGAATGTGTGCTTCTTTGTCAAAGTCGGTAGAGACCTTCCATTTCGAAAAGGATTTAAACAAAGCGACGTAATGTTATGTGATTCCTTCAAATTTATTCTTCGAACGCCAACTCAAGACGCACAATCTTTCTAAAGTCCGTGCAATTATTCTCATACGGTGACGATGTCGACATAATCGAGAGCAGCTCGATGTTTGTAGCGCATTCGTCAGTAATGAGATGGAAGTGACGAAAATGGATTTGGCAGTCAACGATGCCAAAACAAAGTAAGTGCTACCAAAAAAGTTGTCAAAATAGTAGTAATGCCCAGGATTCGCTTTTAACTCAGGCAACGACAACAGCGCTATGATCCTTTGGTCTATTGAATAGCAGAGTCCTCTCTCGTTAAAACTTTGATTCCAGTCCCGCTCTACAGAAGCCTGGACTTTGTCAAGAATGAATGAGGTTGCCCTCTGTGTTTTTAACAGAAAAATTCTTCGACTGATTTACGATCTCGTCTGCAAAGATGGAGAGTGGAGGAGGAGATACAAGGACGAATTTAATTGGTTGTTCAGTGGCATCAACTTAGTAAGAGAAGTCCAAATACAACGACTACGGCGATTGGGACATTTAGAGTGGATGTACACAATTGTAGTCTTCAAATCCACCCCGGAACGACGGTGCAATAGAGGAAGACCACGATTCATATACCTCGCGCAAGTGGAACCTGACTTCAATCCACTTGACGTGCGAAACTAGACACATTGAGCTCCTTGGAGACACTTCTTGTAGCACCATCACAAATAAGAAAGTAAGACAGAGCCCTCCTCGATCTAGATCGTTTTTTTTTGGCATCAAAATATTCCAATTTCTAATTCTGTCCTATTCCACCATCATCAAGCCAACATTTGACCCCGTTTAAGATCATCCTCAAAGATTTTCTCATACGTTGCATTAAAACAAAAAAACAATCATCTCATAATTATAACATAATAATAATAAAATAAAGCTTTAATTGGTCGTCATCTTCGTCGTCAACACGAGCATGTCGTTAAACCTTTCGCTTCCAAGCGCGTTCGTCCGTAATAAGACCTATTAAATGTATTAAATGTTAGAAATTAAGAGAAGACTGCCGCCAGACCATAATGCCTTTCGTCTTGGGCAATTGCGATTCCATCAACACATCGTCGTTGGCTGGGTAAGGTCAAGTGACCGGTAGGTAGTAGGATTGGTGTTAAGTTCCAAGCCATTACGATATCGTTGTGTACACGGGTGATGCTGTCGCTGTATCACCTCTGGGATGTGTATGGATTAGATGGACTATAACATTGGACCAGAGGAGGAGGTGGACTGAAATGTTCTTTTTTTTTTTTATGAGATTATGGTGCTTCTTGTGAACACCTCTCTGGTCAGAGACACACACACACACACACAGAGAGATTGCAGAACATGAACACATGAAGAACACTTTTAATATTCACTTAAGAAAGTAGATTACGCATCAAGCTGAGACCTTCGACCACATATGATTTCTTGTGTACTATAAAATGTCTCTATATGCGGTCTAAGCTGGCCCAGAAGTTCATGTTTCCTAATTGAAGTCATAAATTCTATAAAAAAAAAAAAAAAAAAACCAGAAGGAGTTTGAAATTCTTGACGTATGATGAGGCTTTCGAAGACACAGTTTATTTCGCAAGGGAATTGGGAAAGAACCGACTCTTGGTGGAAGTGAAAAGCATAGTGGACCAGGCCGGAAGTTAAGGATGTAAACAATGAATACAAATAGCTTATAATGACATCGGTTACACCGACAAGAATGCTCCTATGGATTGGTAACACTTAAAAGATCACTAATCAGCTCCGTCATCGATGTTCTCATAGAGCACCGTCTTATAGGTTCACATGCCAAAGGGCTAGGTCTCTTTTCAAATAATTTTCACAAAAGTCACGGTCTTAGTTAGATAAGATTAGGATTCGAGGTTGTCCTTAGTCCCTTATCACTGTGGCAGGAAGTGGGCCTATTGTGATATCTTCATTAGAGCTCCTCCATGATGCCGGAGTGTCTGATGAAACCAGCGATGCCTTTGGGTGAGCTGGAGGTTATATCCTCCACCACGAGGTAGTATTTACCTAGAAAGCGTGGCGTTAGTGGTGGCGCTACAGCCCAAGATCGACCTGGCCCTCAATCAATAAAGCGTTTCCAGCCAGCTCGATCTTAACCTAGTTGCCTCCAGTTTTGCAGGCTAAGTTGGTCGAGGTTTCCTTCCACTTACGTGCGTTATCAGAGTCGCGGTCTTCCTCTACTGCGCCGTCCCTTGGGGGTTAGATTCGATGATTTTTCGGACCGGAGCATTGGTGTCTATCCGCTCTACATGACCCAGCCACATCAGTCGTTAGGTTGAAGTAGCTACCAGCTGATTGCCAGCACACTTAGACCAGTGATTGGTCTATTGTGATACCACATGGATCTGGTGAGAACTCCTTGCCCACTCGTTGAACCAATTGGAGCTTCTGATGAAGCGTAGAAGGTTTCTGACAACTATGTTTATCAGATCGCGTAAGTTGCTTAAGTTAACGGGAGAGAGCTAGGCAGTTACAAAGAAGGTGGGGAATAGTTTCCTCCTCCTCTTCGTCCATTCAGCTTCTACAAAAATCGTTTGAATGAACGCCACGGATGCTTGCCTATTAGACAGTGTCCCGTGATGACACCTATTACGGATCTGATATGCGATCTGAGTTTCGGACCTTTTCTGGTTAAATCGATGTCGCTGTAGAGCCCTTACAGTTCGTCGTTGTATCTCCTCACCGTCTGTGCAGTCAGACCGAAAATCACCCCTGGTCTAAGTCTGTCTGAATTTAGTTCCTAACCATGGAAGCATTGTTAAATTGAAACGAAAGTGTCCTCAAAGTTCGACTCTTGTTGGGAGTAGATGAAGGCTAAGATTCAACCACGAGGTGTATATATTTGTATAAATGTATGGACGTGTCCAGAGAGATGTGGAAACAGACTACTTTGTTGGCTCCCTTATCGTATGTCTCGACACGGTGCGCTGATACTAAAAGAAAGAAGTTTGCTGGTTTCTTTCTAGGACTTGAACTACACTCAGCTTGCTTAAAAGTCAAACGCTCTTAACCACTAATAAGCACCTTAGTGGGTCTCATTACGGGACACTGCACCATCGGCAAGCATGCCTATAGGCTGGGCCTACTTTATAACGACTTCTGCAGAAGCTGCATGGATGAGGAAGTGGAGGAGACGATTCTCCACCTTCTCTGTACATCCCCGGCCCTTTCAGCTCGGAGAAGAGCACACTTAGGAGCCAGCTTCTTCAACAACCCAAGTGAACTGGCTGACATCAGCATAGGCAGTCTCCAGCGCTTCATAGCAAACTCTGGCTGGTTCTGCGGGTAGTATTTCTGGTGAAATACAGATCCTGGTGGTAACACAAAGGACCTTATCTGATCTAAGTGAGGTTGCACCTGAAGCCTGCCACTTCTACCTAACCTAACCTTACCACCGAATCACGGTAGCCTCCAAGGCGTCCTAAAGCAGATAAACACTATTGTATTGTCTTTGAAGGTTTTCAAACTGTCCCTAGGAGGACTGCGCAGGAGAGATAAAGCTAAATCTTTAGTAGGTAAGTGTGCAAGTGAAATGAGACACCAGCCAAGTTTACAGTTGGCAAAGTGTCCACAGTGGAGCCTAGGTTCGCCTGGACTACTAGAAACAACACGTACTGGTGCCAAAAAGTGTTCAAAAAAGGGATTTCCAGGAGCGGAGGTAACCAACATCTTAGGGTATTTGGCAGTTTTCTTGGTCTGGGTCGGATTGAAGTTTGAGGCTAATGGGAGTTAAGCACTTTTCAAAGGTATTTTCTTCGTCTGAACATGCTATCGAACATTATCTTGTCGGAAAGCTAGTTTTCTCCATTCTGTTGGCATTATTTAGGAAGATTTGAAAAAAATGCGATTGGAAAGCATATGGTTGATCAGATTCGAGACTTTTATGCGTTTGGCCACTTTCAGCAGTTTATATACAAATTCCTCTCTCAAAGCAGCAGAGTAAGCTGCTGTTAGATCGACAAATACCAGCAGATTTATCCTGAAAACCGGACTCGATTCGATTGGAAGGTTGTTAGTAGTGTTCAGGTCTTTCACCAGCCTAAATACGTGTCAGAGTCTGATCGTATGGTAACTACCAGCTTTTACGACAAGTTCGGCGGATTTGAACAGGGGAATCACTTACATGTGAATTTTAGAATGCATTTCGTGTTGACGAAAATCCATCTAGAGAGGACAGGACAGAGGACACTACAAATCCAATTTTTGAACATTTTCTGTAAAATCGTAGAATTTTCCAACTTTTCCAAAAGGTGCATCATAAGCTGAGACAATCACTCATGTTTCAAATAGATACATCCATCTGTCTAATGGATAATTTTGCAACCAAAAAAAATAACAGTTAGAACTATTTTGAAAAAAAAAAATGCACTTTGTCAAGACACTGTTTACCTTCAACTACAGGTATCTGGTTCCTTAGTTTTTTTTGCAAATTCTACCTGAAACTCAAAAAAAAAATTGAAAACCATTTGAAATCGTAAAACACCTGCGATACAATTTTCAAATGACGACAAGGGAATCAGAAAGACATATGCAACCAGTTGGTGTCACAAAACAGATCTCCTATTGAATTGCTTTTTAGGTTTGAAAATTTCTGCAAATAAAAGGAATTGGATTTTTTTTAATTAAAAATAGACACACCTTTTGGGAAAGCCAGTGTGTATCTGTCAATTGGGTTTGGAACATTGATTCAGGTATTTCTATGAAGAATTTTAAAACAATTTTTAGTGTAAGCTGGGCTAAGGATTTTAACTCTCTGACGAAATAAATGCTATGGTACAGTCTGACTTTGGTAAAAGGTGGGGACTTCAACCTAAGATACACTGTCGTAATTCGTAGATCGCTCGTTTGGTGGTCCGCCTTAAGCAAAGCTTACAACATTACAAAGCGAGGCAGAGTTCAAAGAACAGGTGGTATCGGAATCACAGGAGCGAAACAATCGAGTCTGGCAAACTTTTATCGTGCTTCTAAACATGCGTGGTCATGGTGTAGTGGAATGTAAAAACAAAAAAAGTCGATCAATTGCGAAAAAAGCTGAAGTCAACTCTACTGCATAGGCATAACACTGGCAGCAAGGTGGTCATATGGCTTGAAAGTGTTGATCGTACTAATGACATCGGGATGTTCGAAAGAAATACTGTGAATTATAAACAATGACGCATCAGTACCAATAATTCTCCCCAATCATTCTGGACACCAACCACGGAGCAAAAAGATGGAAACCTAATACCACCAGAAGTTCAAAACCAATACACCGACACTAGAGCTGTGTGAATAGTATTATAAGGGTATTCATAACCCCTTTAGCGCTAGTGAATTATAAAAAAAAACATCTTAGTCCTGGACGTACACATCAAATACGAGTACATCGTTTCGTGAAGCGCAATTAGACTCAGAGAATCTGGGTTCTGGTCATAGGAATGCTCTTAATCTGCTGCCAAGGACTATAACTGATTAACCGGTACCTAAACTCAAATTTAAGTTCACGTTCACATTGTCTAATAGGCAAGCATGCAACAACTATGAAGGAAGAAGAGGACGAAACTATTCTAATCCTTCTTTATATCTTGCACAGCTCCCTCCCGCAAAAGAAAACTGAAGCAAGGAGCCTTCATTATAACGATCCAGGCGATCAGATGTTAGAAACTCCAATTGGTTCAACGAGAAGATAAAGAGAATCTGTCCAAGATCCATGTAGTATCACAACGGTCCTATCATTGGACTATGTGTGGTGGCTTTAATTTGTAGCCCTACCACTCAAGCTTAAAAGCCTTATGCATCCACGGTTTGATGTCCAATTACTTTCTCTAGGCCAAGGTATCTAGGAATCATCTTGGAATAAAGCAGTAAGGGGCTGACATAGTGCGTTCACAAATTTTTTTTAGAATAATGGCTGGCAGGCCGTCGTCGGAACTGGGAGACAAATTGTCCTTGAGGCTCTTAATCTTGTCAAGAACCATATCCATTGTTATTTCAATTGAGACGAAGGTGGTCTGTGGGGTTTTATTCATGTAGCTGAGGTAACATAGTTAGAACATAGCACAGGGGATCACAGTGGATCACTTTTGGAAAATGGTGAAGGCTCACACCAAAGATGGTCTTATGAATGTATACAGCCGTGGTACGTCCTCTTCTCTAGATGTCCGAGAAAGTTCAAAGAAGAGTGAGAACAGGTGGTACGACTGTCCGAATGAGGCTCTTTATGTTATTTTACACCTAGTCCCCCTTGATCTTTATATTAATAACTAGCTTTTACCCGCAGCTTCGCCCACCTGTAATTCGCCAAGTTACACTTTAATAACCGAAAGTATCCTTTACTGTGACCAGAGATACAAGCCACTCTGTGTGCAAAATTTGAAGTTGATTAGTTCCGTATTTTTCGTGTTACAGAGGAACAAACAAACAAAGTAGGATATTTCATCGTATACCATTGTCTAAGGTTTATAGGCATAGGTACATCCTGGACCCGTGGCAGACTACATCACACCCATTTCTGTGTGAAGTGGAAGCACTATGAAGTCATACAAGATTCATATACAACAATGACGGTTCAAAGATGGACTTTATGACCCTTGCGACTGAGGGAATGAAGGATGGAGTTGCCCCAGTTAGGAGTCTTTCGATTCCTGGTCACTGCATCAAATACGGAAATTGGAAAAAAAAACACTCATCTGCTCTATGCTCTTCATGTTTCAAGTCCCCTTCCGAAAGATCCATAAAAATTAACATTCCCACCGGTCCATGGGATAACATTTCCAGCTTCCGACTAAAAATAGTAAGAGACATCTGTAACACTTTTATAAATAACCACAGAAAACTGTTTTATATCCTTCTCCATCCACTCTGAAATAGATCCTTTTAAAAAAAAATATCATTTCCAACACCGCAAGGAGCTAAAAAACATAAAAAAAAAAACTCAAGATTCCCATTAAATCTAATCAGTGTCGTCCTTCGGCTGTTTTTCGTTCTACCTACGCACGTTTAATGAATGCCTTTGCACATCTGCTTTACGGGACGCTATGCGATCTAACATGAGGGAGTATACTATATATCTAGGCATAAAAAATAAAACTCTCTAAGGAATCTCACATCATTGTTACACTCCTTGCTGTGTTCGAGTACAGTTTTGTCCAAAGACTCTTATTTTTTTTTTTTTAATTTTCTAAAAATTCTTTTCTTCCAAACCCCACATGCGTTCTCGTCGTCGTCGTCGTCTGTCCATCCAAAGGAGAAATTTTTATAAGTAGGCCCCGCTTAGGCAATCCATAAAAAAAAAAGTGATTCCTCTTTTCTTTTTATGATCGTAGAGGTAAAGGATTCTTCTTCAAATCATTTGAAGCAGTAAATTAGAGGTATCTAATCCTTGCTGGTTCCCACACAATTTTTTTTTTTTAATTTTCATCCATCTCTTCTCCTTTTTCTGGTTGCATTTGGATATTTCTTTTTAGAACGGATGTTTCTTAGCGCATTGCATGCATTCAATTCTCTTTTCGAGTGGAGGATGACGTAAGATAAAGCCAAGGATGTGTGTTTGTGTCGATCGAATCATTTTTTTTTTTTAATAAACTGCATGTGTTCGATGGAAGAGGGAGAAGATGAGAATGGAAAGGACAAAGGATATGCCCCATTTTGGAGGGAACGAAGCAAGGATTAAAGGAGTATAGAAAGGATTGTTAATATCCTTAGAGAAAATAGGTTTCTGCGTAAGAAAAGAATCGCGCTGCATTGTTGGGAAATAAAAGGATTGTGCTGTGAAATGCGATTTTTCTAACCGCATGCATGAATATATTTCTTCGAGGATTATTTTGAGACAGAGGATGACTTGGAATTACTGACGTGACTGTTGCATGTGCTGTTGACATGAAGCGCCAAAAAAAGGAAGGAAGTGTTTAATTCACCGTGCAATGGGAGCTAAGCTGACAGGATCTATAGACGCAACTGCTTCTACAACGTCTTTGATCAGCTGCCCAAGAATGCATTTAATGAGAAGACTTTGATTGCATTTAAGCGCGATCCTTTAATCCTTGAAAGTTTATAAACGGTTGCAGATAGATCTAGAATTCATCCAATCATGCTGGATAAGTTTGAGGAAAGGACCTTCAGGTGATGCCTTCTAAAGGTGTGTGAACCTAAGTCTAAGTAGAAAAAGCTGCCCAGTCAACTGTCAAAGACTACTGACCTATCAGCTTTTCTTACTTTGTTCTGAAGACCCTGCAAAGACTGCTGGGCATGTACAAATACATATAAGAGATGCGATCGGAGACGAAGGCCTATCCAGGATTTGGAAAGATCATTTATGTAAACTATACACCGGCGATGTCTAATCAAAATCAGCTGTCAAGCTGAATGAACCACTCAACTCTTGGACGATGCCAACCAACAATTCTGTCAAACTAAAGATCTAAACTGTAATCCAACAAAACTACAGGAGCTGACGGCCTAGCTGCTGAGCTATTTAGGTAAAGCAGCGGGGCTATTCGTCTGCAAAATATGGTCGGACGAAAGCATGCCTGATAGGAAAGGAGACCCTCTTAACAGTGTCAACTGAAAGAGCATAACTCTTCTCAACATTGCTCACAAGATTTTATCTGCTGTATTGCGTGAGCGCCTTAAGCCTTTTGTCAACAACCTAATTGATCCATGCCAGTGTGCTTTAAAGTCCATCATCGACGAAATAAGTTGCGTCTATCTATTATAAGCCCGCTTATATCTAGTTTCCGGATCCCTCCGTCTGTGCAGGATGATGATGGTAAAGGCCTCATCGAGACCTTCAATGTCAAGAAAGGTTTTAAAAAAAGCGATGCACATGGCATGTGGACCAATTGGCCAGTGGCCCGTGCCGATTTCTGTGATTCTTGCTGTCGCGATGCAGTTCCTATTAATAAGGTCATTCGTTCAGCTTTTATTATAGGTGGGCCATATCTGTCTGGATATGGCATAGGTTAGTAGACTTTTCCACCTAGAGTCGGCAATAGCGAGAATGTGTTGGAAAATGAGTCCCATAGGGAAGCAGACAGACTCCGCAAGGGAGACATTCAGGGTAGAAGATTGGTCTGGTTGGAGACACTTATTGGTTGAGGCTCAGGTCCAAGTAAGTTCAATACACATGAATGCAAATGATGTTCAATTTCTCCTAAGTTGACCTCCTCACTAGAAAACTTGATACGGTGTATCACAATCACATTACCATACCATCTCTAACCCAAAAAATTAAACCCCCGACCTAAAGGAGTCCATGAATCATAGAAATATGATCATCCGAGGAAGTTAACTTTCCCAAATACCCACAATAGATCACCTTACTGCGACTGTAAATCTTATCTCAAATCTTGTATCGAAACAAATCGTCAATAGGGACCTCCCAACGGCACTCCGTCATATCCATTGAGTTATCGTTTCCCTACAGATGACCTCAATGTATGCCTGAGAGACTTAAACTCTATCCACTTCGGAAGCTAAAAGCCAAAAAAAACTAAAAAAAAAACCACACCACGGCAATTAAACAAATTAATGGAGAAAAATGCTTTTCCATAAACAAAAAAAAATTGTTAACAACAATTAAGTATTCATAATGGCCATTGTGCCAAAGCAATTTGATAGTGAAACTGGGAAAAGATACATTTTTCCCCATGCTCGCGTCCCAAGCAGAGCACTAGATCTATTTCGGGGATCAGTGTTAGGAGCACCCGTTCTTTTTTGCATAAAATTTCTATTTTGTCAGAGCTGAGGAGAGATAGGGCGGGTGCCAGTCTTTGTGTCATAACTTAACACCGATACGTTAAACAATTGAATTATTGCCGACTTTAGGTCTTGAGACAAGTTGGGGGAGGTACTGTTGGAAAAGCCCGTCCACCGGAAACTTTTGTGGTACAAGTTCCATTGTCTTGCGAAGAGGCCGGATTATTTTGTTTTGGTCTTTTGGCTTTGTGGTGAGATCCGAATTAATGTGATCAAATTATTGTGTGGCACGGTTGGCTTGATGCGGAATGTGCGATGGCCAACCAGGGTGCTAATTATTTATTTTTTTATGTTCCTTTTGTAGTCCACGCACATAAATACCCGGGAACATGGTTTCTGTTTTTGTTTCCTAATGGCTCCGGAATTATGCATACACAAACGAACAATTTTTTGGAACAAATTAAACGAGAAATTGTCGGCCAGTCTTCCGGAAAATGTAAGGAAATTCTGTTTGTTTCAAGTTGTCGATGGCTATCTTTGGTAACTGGACTTTTTTTTTTTTTTGGTGTAATAAATGTTTGTATAATAAGCGTAACGTATTTACCACGGTTAGGGTCATTAATTTGTGACAGCGTGGTTCGTTAATTGAGGTATTATTTGTCATAAGTTGAGACAGTGAGAGATGATGAGCGATCAAAGGGATTCAGTGAGCATAGGCTTCACATTTGTAGACTGACATGGTCGTCAATTTTATTTTTATACTCATTTTCGACGAGTGGCAAGCTGCACTCAGACCAGAGATCACATGGATCTGTAGTTTCTTTTAGAGAAAATCTATCCGCAGAACTAGTCGAAGTTTACAATGAAGCACCGAAGGCTGCTTATGCTTGTATCACCCAGTTGGTTCAGACTGTGGAAGAAGCTGACTCTTAAGTAGGCTCTTCTTCGAGCTGAGAAAGCTGGACAGAGGTGGTGGAGGACCATCTCTTCCTTCTTCTCGTCCACACAGCTTCTACAAATAGTACGATGACGCTTAGCAGCCTTTTCTGTCTGATAAAACAGTGAAAGCGTTTGTGATCGAGCTTTGGCCAAATCTGTTTGGTGATGAGTCAGGTGGAACTATCCGTCCACTTGCACGTGGCCCTTTCGATTGCGTTCCTTTTAAGTAGCAACCTAAAAGTAGCGAGAGGTGTATTTAGATTATCTTTTTACGGTCGCCTGTCTGGCAAGTTCGTCGGCTATTTAGTGACTTGGAATGTCTCTTTTTTCCGGCACCTAGGTGCATTTTGAAGTATTCAGCCATCTCGTTAAGAGACAAGCAGCAAATTAGGGCTGTTTTTGAGTTAAAGGTGACAGATTTCAAGGATCTTATCGCGGCTTGACTATCAGTGAAAATGGTGATACTGGTGAGCCTCTTTGATTGCCATTATCTCAGTTTGGGAGACTTTACAACGCTCAGGCAAACGAAAGGAGATGTTTACATCCTTTAAAGAGACACTTCCACCAAACTCCTGATTTGTTTTAGAGCCATCTGGGAAGAAACAGATGGATCGCCTTCGTTGTAGCTCAAAAGTCAAGTCTGGAAGGAATAGTGGTTACGAAGTTTTTATCGAATAGGAGTCATTGCAGCGTCGGTGTTGTACGGTAGGAATTCTTAGTGATTGAGAGTGGTAGAGTATAGTTCCTTGATGCATATGGCTGCCCTGGCTGCCTATGTCCAGAGCCACCGATGGGGTAGTTTTGAAGGCTCCATTGATATATATATACAGGATAATCTCTGTTTGTGAACAATTGGCTTATCAGGGCACCAATCTAAGCTTCAACTCTGAGGTTTGTGATTGCCTTAGGTTCGATATTGTAAAAAGCTAAACGCCCAGGAAGGCTACCAGGGTGCTAATCAGTAGTATATAGGACGGCTTCGTCCAATTACCATTAGCTAAACGTAAAGAGGCTGACAGCGTTGTTTGGGTCTATGCTACAGCGAATGCGTATGTCTAACAGTTTATCGTAACTTGCTTATCACAACTTTTTTTTGTTATAATTCACTAGTGCTATAGGGGTTATGAATACCCTTATGATGCTATTCCCACAGCGCTAGTGTTGGTGTAGTGATTTTTAAAACTCGGATGGTATTAGGTTTCAGTGTTTTTGCTCCGAGGGTGGGGTCCAGAATGACTGGGGAAAATTGTACTGTTGCCATTGCTTATAATTCACAGTATTTCTTTCGGACATCCCGATTTCATTGGTACGATCAACACTTTTAAGCCATATAACCACCCTACTGCCAGTACAGAGACAGAGAGTATGTAACTGACAGCATCCTCGCTTGGGTAGATTGAAAGATGGATGCATTTTGAATATCAATAACGTGGTTGGGTCCATTCATGCTTTTGTTGGACCATATTTTGAAAGTGAGTTAGTACATACTCCCTACCTTCCTGGTAAGGCTTCAGCAGATTTGTTGAACTTAAGTTTAGATACAACGATCTTTCCCTTATCTAGGTCGGGTGAATAGAATTGTTGGCTTGCATTATCCAGGTTGAAATGGTCCTTCCACAACCTCAGTACTGAGCGCGATTCTTTCACTTCGTTGCCTTTTTAGTATTTGCAAGCTTCGATTCGGATTTTGTAGCTTTGACATGGTCCGGACTTCTGATTTTGTTTATCGACAAAGTTCTCACAAAAATGTACGAATGTCAGGCAAGATGATGGTCCTAGGATCGAATAACTGTCGAAGTGTTTTTGTCTGATTCGAGCTTGCAACAAAATTTGCATAACATCGGTCTTGTACTGTATTTCAAACCAGAATACGACTTTTCCGGAATGGAAACATAAGGAGGATAAAGATACAAATTCCATGTATATTTATGCATATCTACAGCAAAGCGGAACATCATTTCGCACTTGCAAAAGTTGCATTTGCAAATAATTCTAAAATGCATTCAACACGATTAGCCATGCTTCATCAATTTTCCTAACATCGCGTGCACAATTATTTTTAATTTTTAATTTTTTAATTTAATCTAGACATAAGTCTGGTAGAACAGCTATCGCGTGAACGATAAAAGACTCAAATTCCATCCATTAGATGGAGGTGAAGCTGAAGTTAATGAATGTTGCACTTGATTTCATGAATGTTATGCGAGTGAATGCAAATAAAAGTGGATCGGACTGGGTGCCTTATGCCTCAAAGCTTCAAATAAATATTTCAAAAAGTGACCAGTGTTTTGTAAGTTCCCTTATCCATTGGTCTTATAATTGGCATGGACTAGATATTATGCAAATGTATACCTTCTTCAGACTGGAAAGCTATTTGCAATGAACCGATTTGAATTTGCTAATTTCAGTTTCAACATTTCATCAGATCTCCCTTAGTAAATAGCTTCATGATCATTCCTTTGTTCCGCTGTTCTGAGAAGGGTTAAGTTTCCTATGCACTCCTTATGAGTAAATACAGTAAGTCCGTTGATTTAACGCCGCTGCATGAAAAAGGATTGAATCTCTCTGATTGCTATTGCAATCCCTGTGTTACTAGGGGGACAATTCAAAATTGATCTTACTTGAGGGCCAGGGTAAAGGAACATTCCAGGTAACTGCATAACCGACAAACTTGCCGAACATCCTCGATCAAGTAAAGAAAGCCACCACAGCTCTGCACTGCTTCAAAAGAGCAATTGGAAGCAAGTGGAGCCTACAACAACGAGTAATCGACTGGCTTTATGCATGTATAGCGTGACGATTTAGTGGAACGTCTTGGACAAAGTCATCCATCGGAACTATCTCGGCAGAGTACAAAGACGTGTATCACTGGAGCCTCCAGAGCCACCATATAGGTGGCATTTACAGCAAACAAGTGGCAGCCAGGGCAGCCATATGCATCAAAGAACTACATTCTACCACTCTCAAGGACCAAGAATTCCTACCGCAAAACACCGATGCTGCAATGACTCCTATTCGATAAAAACTTCGTAACCACTATTCCTTCCAGACTTGATTTTTGAGCTACAACGAAGGGGATCCATCTGTTTCTTCGCAGATGGCTCTCAAACAGAATCAGGAGTTTGGTGGAGGTGTCTCTTCAAAGGATGTAAACATCTCCTTTCGTTTGCCTGAGCGTTGTAGCGTCTTCCAAACTGAGATAATGGCAATCAAAGAGGCTCACCAGTGTTACCATTTTTACTGATAGTCAAGCCGCGATCAAATCCTTGGAATCTGCCGCCTTTAACTCAAATGGCCTAAATTGCCGCTTGTCTCTTAACGACATGGCTGAATACATCAAAATTCACCTTGTCTAGGTGTCGGGGCATAGGGGCATTCTAGATAGCTGCATGGCTGACAAACTTGCCAGGCAAACTACCATAAAAGGGGAATCTAAATACACCTCTCGCTACTTTTAGGTTGCTACTTAAAAGGAACGCAATCGAAAGGGCCACGTGCAAGTGGACGGATAGTTCCACCTGACTCATAACCAAACAGATTTGGCCAAAGCTCCATCACAAACGCTTTCACTGTCTTATTAGACAGAAAAGGCTGTCAAGTAAGTACTTGAATCTTTATGAACATCCCAGTGGCTCACCTACTTCTCAGGAGCACCGACTTTATGTTTCCCTGCTGCCACTTGACATCGCAACAAGACGGAAGGGTAGATGTTGACGTCCACACATGTAGCTTTAATCAATGGCCGCCAACATGGAAAGGATTTCGAAGATTTTTCTCCGAATAGTGTTGGACTTAGCTCCGTCGTTAGGAATCTTAGGTGTCTTCGAATCGTTTTCTTTCAGAACCCTTACCGTAGAATGATTTCTACTTACATCTTTAGGAGGCACTAAGTCGAGGAAATCATGTGCAGAAAGGCTAATCAGATACATGACCAGAAGCAGAGTTTGAGAAGCAGATCAAACCAAGAAAAAATATCCTAGAATCCCTGTGGAACCTTCCAATTGTATTTCGGTCTACGAGGTAAAAAAAAAATCTATTTCTGCAGCTAGGACCTTATGCGTTGTTCTTAATGATTTTCGACCTTCTTACTATGTTCATAAGAATTAGCCCACACATTTCCAAATTCGCAACGCCCTCTTTGACTCTCACGTGGGAAGCGAAATTCTTAAGCTATCCACATGCTCTTCAAAGAAGAAGGGCTGTTCCCCTTTCCTGCCAAAAAAAACCGTCACTTCCCAATTTTTCAGTTGAATCCCCAAATATTTGCTGACTACTACCCTGAATCTTCTCCATTCTGACACGCAATTGACTCCGTCTTCTGTGCCTATCCCGAATGCATCTCAATCGTTGCGCTTTCATCCATAAAAGATACATTTTAAACTAATTTCCCTTATGGTAATTTCGCCAGCTGACCACCGATAATGAAGCTCTCAGTCCCGGCTGCTGGCTCTATGGATCACCATTCGTTGGCGCGTATTAAATTTAATTGTCCAGCCTAAAATGTATTTGTCCGTGTCGTGGTCGTACTCCGAACTGGAAAAGTACAAAATTTTCAGAAGGGGTTATCAAAATATGATTGGACAGACGCGGCGTGTGTGCGCGTCCATTTAGATTATATTAAAAAAAAAAAAAAAAAAAAATTTGAGTGCGCTTCGCTCCAAAGACTCACTTGAGCATAAAATGCCGTGCGCTGATGTCTCTCAAGACATCTGTTTTAATTAACATACAGCCAAAGAGTAACCATTGCCACAATGATGACGGCCATCAGCGGTCCAAGACCAAGTAATAAATTCGTATGGCCAAAAAGTTTTCCATGTTAAATTTGGGGGAACGCGCTTCCTGGATTTATTTTTCTTTATTTTTCGTTCTTCTTCTCATTTTTTTTTTTTTTTTTTGGGCAATTAAATGACTGAATGTTGGTCCGGAGCTGACTGAGCCTAAGCCAAGAGTGGTGAATGGTCATTATATTTCGGCCAAAAAGTCGTGTCTGTAAATGTGATATAATTAATTTTAGGTCATAATTGCTCGAGGAAAAGGGGTGATTCCGTGGCTAGATAAACATTTTAAATTATTACACCAATATGACGCTTAAATTTAATTTAAACAACAAATTTTAGAATTAAGAGAAAATATTTTTTTTTTATTTTTCTTATAACGAGTGGAGTTATACTAATGAAACCGGTGTGCCCAGTGCTTTTAGGGTCACAATAATCAATTAGGTGTGTCATGGTTTCGGATTCCCAAACTGGGGAACTAAAAGAGGGCTTTGAAAACTGAACGGGACTTTGGGCTAAGGGTTTGGATAACATCAATCCTATGGTCTACTGTAAAAGAGATGAAATCGGTTTGGAAAGCAGAAGGCATGTCAGATGAAAACTGATGACAACTGAGAGGAACCTGTATGTACATCCTTCCTTCTCCTCCTTTCTAGTGACGACGATGTAATAATGAGTTTCTTCTTCTTAGACTCAGATATCTACCATCCAATGGCATGACAAATATAGGGACTTGTCCACCTTCCACGGGGGATGTCGCCTTGACATAGCTGGAGAGCTAAGTAGTGTTAAGACAAGAGATGAAAGCTGGTCACTGATCATACTCGGATGTCGTACGTACGAAACAAAGAACAACTCAACTTTGATTTAAGGTGTCGGGCTGGGTCCTTGACCGGTCAATCGAACCCATCAGGCTGAAGACCCGTAAATAGCTCAGCCTTGAACGTTGTACTCTGGAAACGTGGCCTGTTTTATCTAGCCTTATCCACGTATGCGGGACTCTCCATGGTCGGACCCTTCTTTCCCTATCTACTCGTGGGAACAAAAATTCTAACCTTAACATTTCTGATAGGGTTATGGATATTTGGTCAGACCATCCTGCCATTCCAACAAGACTAACACCAATTATCAACTCGCACTGCGCTGGACGGACAGACCATCACACGCCGGAATGGATCGAAAACCCTGTGATCGCTGAGGAACCAGCTGAACCCAATCTTCGCGCAGAATGGTCAGACCGACCTGCATCACAACATCTCGAAAGCGACTTAGAATCCGTCGAAACAGCCAGCTCGACTTTCACAGAGGAGACATACAGGAGCAGTTCAGAAGCACCCGAAACCGAATCGGCTAAAACGCCTCGTTTCACGAAGTCTTAAAGATGATGCCTGCGAAGGCTGTCTGGAATATGGTTTGGTGTACACAATCGCGTATATAAAGTGACAACTCTTCCGTCGAGCGAAACCCACCATCCCCTCGTTTGCGAAAGTTGCAGTCATTCCATCCGACTTTCCAGGACACTACCTTGAGCTTGAATAACAAAAAGTGGTGGAAGATGCCACCATCAAAGAGCTGCATAAGCTCCCACAGATTCGCTTTCTGGTCAACTTGTTCAAGCCGCGGTGGATCGCCATCAATTGCGCAGACGGTGACTCACAGAAGTGGTTAACCGAACCCGTCTGTAAAATTTCCCCAAAATGGTCGAAGGAGACGATCTTCCAAAATCAAGCGCGGGAACAGGATTTCTGAACAGTGGTTCTGCCAAGGAAGGACTGGAAAGTTCTGAGAAATTCGACCAATCCCAATGGACTCGCCTTGACCATTTCGATGGATGAAATGACCAAACCGTTCAGGTTCAGTTTCGAATGAAGAAGAACCCCTTCGTTCGAAGATCAAAATCCTCGCTGTCCAAACCCGAAGAAGGCCAAGTATCAAGGGAAACTGACCAGTTGCTTCCCTCTGATGCTATGCCGTCTATTTCTAGAGCTGCAACATTTAGATCGCAGACAATACTCAGGAGCCTTCAACTTGCTACTGGAGCTTGCAAATCCGCTCCGGCGCAGAAGCAAAAATGCTGTCAAACCAGGGGTTTCATTGTGGTAGCCAATGGAAACCCAACGCTTTCGAGGGTGTTGTTACTGATCTTCAGTACTTGATACTGGCGGCATACGAACTCCTCAGACATTGGGAAAGACTCTGGATTTCGCTTGCGATTGGAGCCGTCTGACGTCGAACTTTCTCACAAGGTTTCCTTGCCTTCGTGATATTTGAGATAACCGTAGTCATACCCTGGCTACAACAAGGCAGTCGTCCGAGTCAATGTTTGTTCTACGGTCGGAATGACGTGTAACCGCCATTTTCACTGGTTGGCACTTTGCCACTTCTCAGATATTCATTCGTGGCTCATGTCCTTCGTAAGTCGCGAATGAACCCTACTTTGCTAGGTTCTTCGCATTTCCTTTCGTTGGATGATCACCAACTTTTGCAGGGGATATCATTCTGAAGATGCATCGATTGCACGTCCTAAAGGATGTAGAGAGACCGAAACTCAGCGGAAGGATGTCTACCCGAGAATGATACCCTTATCCAGAGGTTGTGTCGGTACAATTTTCGTGCAGGTTCAACCGAAGAACGAAGTTGCGAGCATAAAGAGAGGTAGAGGCATTCATTCTCCATAGGATAGGGTGACTTTGGACATAACCAAGAGAAAGATAGAAAATATCCTGTCTCAACAAAATAAGGAAAGAAAAAGCTTGGATGCCCTAGTAATGTCAGCTTTGGAGTTTAACCACGTTCAATTCACAGCTACGAAGCTGTTAAGTGAAAGTCAAAGTGACTGGACACTTTCTGTCACCACAACGTCCCATCATTTCTCCCATTATCACATCAAGTGATTACGGTTTTCTTCAAACGCTGTTCAATAAATAAAACAAAACAACGACAACAGTGAAAAAGTTACCGTTCGCAGATTTTTTCTGCAAAAAAAAAACTCACGTTTAAAACAAAAGAGTTGGAGTGCGAACTTGAGAATTTGTATAACAACGAATGGATCAACATTTCACTTTATTCACACCATTCATCTGCCTTTCTGTCAATACTAACGGGACACTTATGATATTCCTTACTTTCACATACACACACACAAACACACATAAGTATACATTCTTCTTTGTAAACTTAACTGAAACCTCAAGTTGCATAAACATTGTCATCAATTGAATTTATTTGCGTGTGCTACATCTGCTGTATTCGCCCTTATCCATGACATAAGCGATGCGCGCAAGGAAACAGTAACAGTTTAACAATAAAAGGTGAGAAACAGATAAATAGATTGTCCTTTCAATGGATCATTACTTAGCGACCCTTCGATCGGTTTGTTGACAGTTTAGAGAGTATCTCAACGAACAATGGGTGCGAAGTTGATGTATCTGAAATGATTTTCACTCCCGCAGTGTGACACAATTTTTAGTTAGAAGTTATTAATGTCCACTCGAGAGTAGACAATGGCTTTCGAGTGCACATCAGTACTGAAACCTTTTTCTCTGTGTGTGTGTGTGTGTCTCATCTCATCGAACAGAAGTGCTAAATACATGATAAAACGATAGAAGTCTCTTCAGCTACTTTCTTTCCGGATTGTTCCAATGCGCGTTGTATTCATTTTTTTGGCTATACGTACAAGTATCTTTCGCTTGTCTATTATAATTCCTCATTTCACGGTGTATCATGACATGGTAAGGATTCGTCGTCGTCGTTGTCGTCGTCGTCGCCATCGTTGTCTTTCCGTTTGTTTTGATGTAAACGTGAGAAAAATGAATCTCATAAATTATTACAATATTTCCCGCTTTTGTGCAGAGATAGATAGATAGTTTCGTAGGTTTTGCTTTTTCATGCATCGAATGTATCCACAGTCGTGGAAGGAATCTCTGGCACTTACACGTAAAAGGCATAACGAAGGAATGTGTGTCACATGCAATGGCCATTCCATCTAAACACACACGAATATGCGGATTTGTGGTCGCCTTTGGTGCAAATGATGCAACAGCATGATTGTGGCATATCTTGTGCATATTTGTTGATTCGTGAAGGTTAAACCGAGGTGGACTTTGTTTTTTCGGCTCATAGATATTACTGCTATGATTTTGGTAACAAAGAATTTGTATCGTGGTGGTGGTGTTATCTTATTTTTTTTTTTGCCCTTGAATAGAAGGATACCTTTGGTCTTCTGTGCAGAGAAGGTAAACAGGATGTGGTTATGTCAAACACGCAAAATATTGGCACGATCTTGGGGTCGGTAGAAGGACCATATGTGGTTTTAAGATTGGTGGAATGGTATGGGAAATTGGATGCGTTTACGAGTGTTAAAAGACCTCAATGTGAAGGTTTGAGAAGTTTATGATGCGGTTGAGGTTATGAAAGAAAATTTAGGGAAACATAATAGAAATCTTTGGAACAGTGAACGTGTTCATTTGATCAACAGACGTTGAATGGTGAACTAAAATTAATTTTGGAAACAACACCAGGATCTAGATTGGAAGGAAACGACACTGTTTTGTCATAGAATGTCGGAGTATGTCAACTTGAAACGGAGTTCATGTGATCGTAGGTTTGGGATAATATCAATGTCAAAGGCAGAAGGTCTATTGCTAACACTTATTGCACGTATAAGTATGAATCCCTTGCAACGAGATGACAATTTTTAACTCCGCACAAGCATTAATGCCAGACGAAGACACAATAGTTGTGGCGGAGGGTCTCAACGTATCCACAACAGAGTACTACGACATGTTGTCCGGCTGGGTGGCATTAATGACCTCAAATAACCTATTGAACATAGACTTCTGCTGCAACAAGTGTCTTGTCATAGGTGGCACTGTGTTTGAACAAAAGCCTTATCAGAATCGATGGACAAGCAACGCCCAACGAAACTTATCACCTAAACAGACAGAAAGGGATATGGTATAGCACGAGTAGTAAAAGTACAACTATATACAGAATGGACTTCGAGCTAAGATCAGACAGATTGTAGGAATTGTGACTAGTTTAGGAATCCTTCACGGCATCAATAGTTCAGAGACCATTTGTGAAAGGATCTAAGATCATTGGAACTCTTTGAATGTAAGACACCACCAAAAACAATTAAAAGTTCACATTGAAGTTGCCCTTTGAGGCGAGCCACTGTCTGACGGTCCCAGATTGTATGAAGAAGTGTATAGTAAAGCTAAGAATCAGGCAACAGGCTTCAGAAACAAATGTCATATCAGAAACTTTTAAGGAATCACTAAGGTTTGGTCAACTTCTCTTGAATATGAACCACGTTAAGCAATCGAAGGAGTACTTTGCAACGATTTCAAAGCCTAATGTCCACAAATTTCCTGAATACGCAAGAGATACGTGCTGAACAGCTTCCCCAAAGTCACACTGCTTTGACATCGAAGTACCTTTTGCGTTCATTCATCGTGAGGACTTTTTCTTTTCCAGATGAGAGAACGCGGTATGTTCACGGACGTGATCCTCTTTCCTCTGTGGGTCGGACTCTTCCTGCTTTTTGAATTCTTCTGCTTTGGAGTTACGAGTAGAGCTGTTCCCTCTTCCTTTTGAGTATTTCCTCAATCTAGGTTCACAACTGGTTCCATTGCTTCTCATTGACGACTTCTACATCAATTTTCAGCCTTCGTCGGTCTTCCTGCCTTCCTAACAAACTAGAACCTCCACCTTCCTCAATTTAGGTAAAAAACCATTGAATAACCCGTGTTCGGTTAGGAGCTAAAGGAGATAACATTAAGCTCCTCTATGCCATGTCCCTGAACAACCCATGATGATACAGATTAGCCTATCGATTCATCTTCCTCTGGTCTCTGTTGTCTCTCTTTTTTCTTTGCAGCACTGACTCATTAAAGGAGACTATTTGGTTCCTTCTTTCATTACTCGAGATCCTCATTCTCACGACATTTTCTCGAGGTATGTTGCCCGTCTCTGGTTCCAGCCTTGTTCTTTCTGCTGTCCAGCAACTGAAGAGTTGGCACATCTGCAAGCCGGGCTCCCTACTTTTCCTCGTCTTATGGAAGAACGCTTTGAAGCTTCCATGTCCGGTTAGAAACTGGTTGATGTAGTAGTCTACTTTGCCGAGTTTCCATTCCATTCATTCAGCAACGTCCCTAATTAGTCTCGCCGTCGGCCTTCCCCTTGTTTCAGAACTCCATCGCCCTTGCTACAGTTTCTTGACGAGCTCCTTCGCCTCTTCCGTCATTGTTTCCATTCTCATTTCAGCTTTAAATTCGTAGACGAATCTTCCCTCTGCCGCTAGGAGAACGATGGGAGTCACTTCAAAGACTTCGAGGACAGCTGGTTCCGACTCCGTACTGTAAGAAGTTGCTACTCGGAGGGCTCCACGTCTCTGTACTGTTGCCATCTGTTTCCTTTATTTTTCTTGCTTGATTTCACAGTCATACGTGATCGATATGAGAAGTCTTCGTCTGCTTCCAGTTGAGCCACCTACATTTGCCATGAGTCTGCTGAGTAATGTAGTGACGTTTGCAGCTCGCTCCGATGAGAACTTTGTCTGCTGCCAATAGGTAAGTTTGGAGTCGAGGGTCTTTCCCTCCGATCCTACTTAAAACTCCACAGTCACCGGGATCTGTTTCCCAGTCAGAAGGACTATCTCTGTGCTGTCTGCCGCCAGACTAAGACCATGGTCTCTCATCCAGGTATGCCCACACGTCTCATACGTTGATTTGGCCTTCTCTGTGCATCTTCGGTGCCTCTTGCTGTAATCACCGCCCCGCTGCCATCTGCGTTCTCTTACCAGGACGGTGATTTCGGGCATCTTCATACGACGAATACTTTCATAAGAGGTATTCCAAAGGTCCTGTCCTAAGATTGAGCCTTGCGCTACTCTTGAAAGTGTCTCGCGGTCTTTAAAGTAGTCCTTTTCCATCCACAAGAATATTTCGATATCCTAAATGGATTCTCGAGCGCGTTTCTCCACCTGGCATTTCTCCCAGCAAGGACTACCAAGAAGTGGATATTTCGTGGATACAAATGACTGGTTCCACGCTTCACCGACTCTCAACCAAAACCCGGTATGTTGACCGATTATACAAAGATATTTCAGAATGTAGGTCCACTTTAAACCCAAAAATTCCAGCACTGCCAACACACATAGTTTATATTTCATTGACGACTTGAAGGAAGGATCCCTTTCAGACTGCATACCTAAAAATTTACCTCAGTTCCGTGTCACAGTATAAAATTTCTTTAATTACTCATCTCTCGTCCGTGGCATCGCTCTTCGTCTGCACGCATAATTATTTCTGACATTTTTGTAACTAACCGCACTTTGGCGCTGCCAGTTCGCAAGATTCCGCATCCGCGCCGAGAGGAAATAGTCAAATAAACACGAAAAACTAACAATCTCTCAGATACATTATTCATTAGGTGTCCCGAGCATTCATTTATAAAACGAAACTTAACTCACATTGAGAGAGGGAGAGGATACGTACTCCGTGTCACCAGTGAAACCAGTTAAAGTTACATTGTATCACACCGGTCCTCCATCTGTTCATAGTGTACCTACTTGGCCAAGGATCGGCCCTTCGGAAGAGGAAAGCGAGAGAAAAAGAAAAAAAGCTGCCAAGTTGCCTTCAACCATAATGAAATCGAATCAACACCATGATCACAACTTGCATCCGTTCGCTGTCCAGGCAGACTTCACAAAAACTAACCGAAAATGTATCTCACCAATCCGAAATCGATATTCCTACATCTGAACACGTATATGTGTGTGTGTGTGTGTGTGTTAGGACACAGATCCCGTGGAAATATGATGGAAATTTTCATGAAATGAATTTTTCATTGGAAAATCTCAAGGCAAAATGTAGACGCGCCGCCACAAGATGGAGACTGCGGCAATATGGGGAGGTGACTACCGCTCATGGAATCTCATTATGTCCACTGATACCGATGTAGTTTGTCTAGTTCTGGGGTCCACTTCCAGCAGACCAGTCGAACGATTATAAGAAGACGGCAATGTTTATGAATCAATTTAATTCCTTCATCATTGCTGAGTACTGTTGGGGCCGTTGTTGTTGTTGTCCATCTGTGTGGCGCTTCAAGATGCAATGCGAAATGATCTCGTGTCTGCTTGGTCGTTTTTTTGTTGTTGACATATCCAGCGAAGCCAGCTGAATGAAGAAAGAATCACTAAGGCAGCGTGGATACAATGGAAAATTTAAAGAAAACCACTGGCGACACCGTCTTGGATCGAAGACGACATGTGGACTTGTACCAGTAGTATATGGGGAAGTAGCTTCGCTGTCGTTGTCATTGTCGTCGACGATGACCACGTCGCCGATTAGGCCATGGGCAAAAACGAAGCAGGAAGTCTCCATTCCAGCAGCAGGAGCACTTGCGCAGTCGCACACGTTCATACGGCCGTTTAATAATTTTATTGTGGCGCTTAACGAAGATTATCGCTATTCGCGGAGGCCTTGGCGTGGCCACAGTCACAATCATCAACGCCATCAACTTGCGGGGCAGCATTATTGTCCGAACCATCATTAGTATCATTGGTAGCAACACTGTCGATGATGATGAGTTTGTTGCCTAAGGGTTGCTTTGGGTGTGAAGATTTTCAATTTGAATGTTGGGAATTGAAAGATTGATGTCAGTCAGAGATATGAACACCACGTCCTTTTTCGCGTCAAAGAAGTGACTTCCAAAAGTCCATAGTTGGCTTGAACAAAGAGCAGATGATGAAAAGTCGTACTTTAAGCTGGAGACAACCCTGCTAGCCTTTGAACTGAATGGTATCTTCAATGGACTACTCCTAAATCCTGGCAAAGATATGTAACAGCAGTCCACTGTTCACTGCTTCACAATCCTATCTCAACTTCTACCTAGTTGCGGGCTAATTGGAATCAGTTGGAGCTTCTGATAGAGCGAAAGATGCTACAATAACCTAGTTATTGGTCGTTCAGATCGTCGAAGAAAGGAGCTCCCAAGTGAAGCAATCTTTCTTCGAGACACAGGTGGACAGATGCAAAGAAAATGGAAAATTGCTTCTTTCTCCTCCTCGTCTGTGCAGCTCTGCCTTTTAACTTATGGGTTAGTTCCCCATGAAGACACCACAGACGGAGCTGATTTTTGATCACTTGGCACATCGTGCAAATGCTCCCATCTGGTTTCGCTGATAGCATCTGTCCTGGAAGCGATCATTTTCTACTGCAAATGGAGTCTGAGGCTTACAAGTCTAAGAGGTGATGACCTACCCAGTTCCGTGTTATGTTATGTGCATTCGCGAGGGTTGTTTATAGCCCTTGGCACTGCGGTTTCTCTTCAGAATCCTATGGTACCTTCCCTTGGGCTTCCTAGATGAGTTGTCTCACTGCACACGATGTCAGGAAATTGAAGCACTTTTCTGGGTGGATGGCAGAAATCTGTTCCATTGGTACAAGAACTCTCTTTCTAAGTTGAAGCAAGGCTGGGTATTCCATTAGGACGTGTATGGAGGTCTCTTCACTCTCAACACAGAGTCTACAGCTTGAATCTGTTGCAAGGTTTATGCGGTGTAGATGTTTGTTCAAGCAACAGTGTCCGCTGAGAGTTCCAATTAGGACTTTAAGGTTGTTCCTATCGAGATTCACAATGCTTGTCCTGTTAGGCCAGGCTTCTCTGGATTCTTGTATCCAAAGACTTTTCGCACGTCTAACAAAAAGTGCTGCAGAAGGATTTGGATTCAATGAATGTTGTTGACGCGCCATCTTATCCAGGACTCCAGTGAAGGATGACCATGTTATTCCTCGCTAGGTTCGAGATGACATTGCGTATTCTCCAACCACGAATTCAAACGTTCTTACGAAGATTCAATGACTGGCTTGCGAAGGCACTTCAAGTGCAATTACAACAATACCGACTGCAGCCCTCGAGATCATGCAAAGGCTTATACCTGTCGACTTTTATAAAAAGGATGTAGCTGCGGAAAGTGTCTTACGCCTCCAACAATCCATGTCACCCAGCGCAACCACCAAATGGGCGAACATTGAAGCAAAGACTGACTATTTAAGTTACGACGACTTGAACTAATGCCGCTTTCTTGCCTTCATGGACCCGGACTACTTTACTAGGCCGCGATTACTTGATATTTAAATCTCAGAGTCGTTCTCCCTTTTCTTTTTCAACCAGGTAGCAAGGACTTTGAGATCCTCTAAAAGCTAAAGCGTTCTCATGCAGTCGACGGATTTTTCCGGACTATATCGGCGTCTTTATATAGCTCGTAGTGTTCCCAGGGTTCCCAGGGTTCCCAGGGTTGTATCTTCTCCTCCTCCTTGTCTAGGGTTGTCTTCCGTCGAATCTCCAACAGCAAATTGTCAAGTTATGTCCTAAACGATGTTCGAAGGATTGGTTTTTAATCGACAGCTTGTACCTTGTTTTCGTCTCATTCATCCTAAGTCCAACTCGCTGGGCTTGTTGTTCAATTGGTAACGCTGGGAACGGTCGAGGATATCGATGTCGTCTGCGTACTACAGCAGCTAGATAGATTTGTAAAAATATAGTACCTTCTGTGTTTATACTGACCTTTCGCCTCAGTCCCTTAATTCAGCCTAAACCTCGGGACTAAATTCCCTTTAAGACTGGAAATAGATGTGATTGTAGGCTATGGGATCATTGAGATCCGAGAGAGCTACAACCTAAATCTGAAGACTGCGTTATTGTGAGTGGTCTTATCTTTCAACTTAATCTAGGAAGTGATTTGTAATAGCCAGCTTTGCCCATACCAAGAATATCTACGTCTTTCCTGAGAGAGAAATAGGGCTTCTGAAGCTTATCTAAACTTTCAATTGCTCTCCTCCTCAACCCTCGTTCCTGAACTTTTTTTTGTTGTACGTCACTAGTTTCGAAAAATCTTCGAATCCCTAATTGTAGCAACAAGCTTCTTTATGGGTTGTTGATTGTTGTTTAAACTTCGTTATCTCTTATTTGAGCCACAGGTCCCTTGAGAGTGTCCTTGGCTATCATATCCATGACAGATCTTCTAAAACGGCTCTATAAGTCCATGAAAGGAGAGTAGGCAGAGATCTGAACTACTTTGCACTCCAATTTGACTATTTGTCAAAGAGTTTAAGTCGAAACACCATTCTTTTGCAAGGGCCATAGAACAGAGTTCAAATCGGTGGAATATACTTCCCAAAAACTGCCTTAACCTCTAGATAGCAGGGCATGCTATTTGACTTAACAATCCGTCGACGTAAAGCTTGTCAAAGCGGATGATAGATTCAACAAGAATCATATTCAAATGAATCTTTCAACGACCTCCTTCCGAATGTTATGGCCGATGGCTATACGTACATAACAAGACCCAATAACTCCAGTCATTCTTTTCGGTTGCCCCACAAGTTCAAAGGGACATCACTTGAACGCCACTTAAAACCGCACAAGAATTGGGGCACACACACACACACACTCTCTCTACAAACAACTTTTGAGTTTCGCTACATTTATGCACAAGTAGTTTCCCCGTGTTCAGTGTGTCCGTTTGTCTGTCTGTCTGTCGGTCCATCGTTTCTTCCTGTTGAGCCACGAAAAATGAGATCCTGACATGGCCCCTCTTTTTTTTTTTAAATTCAGGTGATGTAAACAAACAGGTGAAATGATTTCTCATCGTACACCTCAAACAGACTCCCTTTCGCAACAAGAAGATGGGTTTGGGTTTCTGTTTCTTGTACGTTCGCAGTTCGTATCTCATAGTGTGTGTCCAGGCGAATAAGGATGAAAAAAAAAAAGCAGAAAAAAACCACCGACAGATAACATTTTTGGTGGAGTTGATGGTTTTTTTTTTTTTCAATTTGAAAGATACTCAAGTGAAACATCAAGAGTATCTGTGTGTGTGTGTGTCTGTGTATGCGTGACGATAAAGAGGTAACTACGTCGTGTATAAGTGCTGTTTGTTTAGACCTGGTGCTATGTTGTCGGACCTGGGATGGTTGGATGATTTGACCCTTCCGTCGTGAAGACCAAAAATTGGGGGATACGCGCGTGTGCAGGTGTAATTTTGTGTTTTTTTGTGAAGTCTTCGTACATCATCTCGTCCCGGTTTTGGGTCCTTAATGCCAAAGCAAACAGGTTTTGGAAAAAGGAATGAAAAATTACACCATGGTTTATTAATTTTTTTTTTTTTTTGAACTAGTTACAAGGTATCCATCCATGGATGGATGAAGATTGTCTTCGTTTTCGTGTGTGTTGCATGGTGGTGCGGTTCTCTGAAGAAGTTCTGATCATATTGTTGGATTAAGGGTCTTGGTTTAATGCAGCAGGATGCAAGGTGTTTAGCGTTAGTCTTTTTCTTTTCTTTTTTTTTCCATCCTTTTGTGCTTGTGTTTCTTTGGACTTTTTTTCTTTTGGAGAAATGAAATCGTTTCAATTAATTTGGCCAATCATTACAATGATTCCACATGCAGTAGGACTTTTGAAGGGATTATACATTTTATTTTAGATTATCGTAGCCACTTAAGGGAAATTGAAGGAAGTGGTTCTGGTCAGAGGATTGCAGTCTGAATGATTGAAAATTATTTGGCATTTCTTACACTCGTTAGGGATCGGGTCAGAATCTTCCTGAAAATAGAGGGGAGTAGCCTTGCAAATAGCAGGTGTCTTTCATCGAAGTAAATCCGGTTTAATCTAAATCTGAAAAGAACGGAAAGACTTCTGTCCATTGATGGGAAACGGGGAATTGCTTGATAGGTATAGGAACGCCATTAGAATGGGGGTCCTCTCGAATGATTTCAGCAGAATCTTTTGAGACGAGGAAGAGGAAGAATCTGTTATCCACCTTCTTTGGACTTACCCTGCCCTCTCCAGGCTGAGAAGGGGAGTATTTCTATGAAAACCTCAGCTCGATGTATTGTATTTTTGGCACGACAGCTCATAGAGAGCCAAGACCTAGCTTCCCCCAACTATTCAAGTTGTGCGTGTTATATTCTTCGCATGAATGGAAGGGACCTACAGTTTTAATGCCGACTCCGAACGGCGAATCGAGAAGCTTTGACATGACAGATTATACTCTCGCAGATTTGTCATGCCTGTCTCAGCTCGATACAAAATTAAAAGTTTTGTCTGTAAGTCTTATTGGTTCTGTACATGGGATCCTTTGAGATTCGAGTGACGTCAGGCATAAGTGCAGCCACTCCTATGACCTAACCTTGTGCGGAACAGGAAAAAGTCTGCACCGATATGGCTACCCATCTTCCTTGAGAAAGAAAGGAAATCCATCATGCAGGGTTCAAATACTCTATGTGGTTTCACAATGGACCTTCATTCTGATCTAAGTGTGCTCCTGCTTAAGCAGGGACAGTTACCTGATCCAACCTTCTGGATTTGAAGTTGAACTCTTCCAGCTAGTAAAATGTCTAAAGCTACAAGAATTCCAGTAGGTATGGACTAGATTTGTAAGTACATCGTCCAGCTATATCAAATTCAGAAGCCGCCAGTAGAGTCTACCTTTATCCTGCAATTGCCTACAGAGAAGAAGACCAGAAGACGGTATTAGAAAGCTCAGACGCAGGCAAAGTTACGCTGTAACGTTGATTTGACTTTCTGACTCCTTGGGTTTTCTTTCTTTACTAGGTTGGAAGGTAGGAATGGGTGACTGCATCTTGTATAATGAACCCTTCAGTCGGATCTCCATGGATCCATTGTGTTCCCGTGGCTATATCAACATCCAAAACTACATTTATAAGTCGACAGCTATCAAAAGGCTGCAGTTCGTGGTATGACAAATGTTGAATGACTCAACTAATCACAACTTCTAGCTTAAGCTTAGCATGAGGCAACAAAATGCTTGATCTCAGCATCTTATTTGAAGCTTGTCATAGGCTTTACAACTTCAAAAAATCATCTTGAGATTATTGTGGACTAAGAGCCTTAGTGGGATGTGTCTTGGGCCGGGTTCTTTGTATAAATGTGGTAATCCTTTGCTCGAATTAAAGATTTGAAGCGCTCAAAAACTGTGAAATAAACAGAGCCTTGGAGATGAAAAAACGACATCGTACCTCGTTTATGTCAGTTCAGTGGAATGAAACGAAAACGGGACAAAAACTCTTGAAATGAACAAGGGAAATTCGTCAAATGTGGAAGTAAATATAGACCTAGTCGTCCGTAATAGGTGCCATCACGCGACACTGTCTAATAGGCAAGGATGCAACAAGGCTTGGCGTTCATTCAAATTATTTTTGTAGAAACTGTATGGGGAACTTTCCCCCACCTCCTTTATAACTGCCCAGCTCTCTCCCGCAAAAGAAGACTCCATTTAGGAGAATTCTACTTTAACGACTTAGGCGATCTGATAAAAATAGATATCGAAACTTCCTTCGCTTCATTAGAAGCTACATATGGTTCAACGAATAGGTAAAGAGATCTCTTCAGATCCATGTGCACCCATCACTGGTCTAAGTGTGCTGGCAACAGCCAGCAGTCACTTCAACCTAACCTGACTATAAACCTATGTATATACTCGGCTCTTTAATTGTTGGAGTGGCATCGTTCGATGTGCAACGCCAGATCCTTGTTCTAAGACGCAAGCATTATCTTTACTGGCATATGTCACCCGTGGATACACGGTATTCGGTCTTTCTGGACAAGATTATCTAGTAAGAAAATGCTCATTCTTTGCTGGATGTTGACTCCCCTGGTTTGACCCTTGCGGTGGTTACTGTAGAAGTTCTGCTTCTTTTCAATTTTTTCGAAGTCATCTGTGTTGTCTCATAGCTTTTTTGGAAGCTCCTCGACTTCTTTCAGAGTCACCGGCATCCGGAACGAGTCGTGTGGTGCATAAGGAACAATTATATTCCTAGTCATGAAGTCGGCGTATGATATGTTACAGCCCTCCTTCGTGCACACAAAATAGCAATAAAAGCGACGACTCTCAAGTCTGAATCCTTTTTCCTTCGCCCAAACTTGCTGGAAATGTGTTTAGCTTTTCTATAAAGGATTATTAGCTCACATCGCTGGTTCCGAAAAACTCCAGTCCAAAAGAAGGATGTTCCAGAAGTACGTACAGTTTGAATCGTTTACTAGATGATGCCATGTTCTTTGGTTGTCTTTCCAGATTCCCCCACTCTCTCAAACAGTGTACATCTTCGAAAAATAACTCAAGTCTGACAATCGAGGTAAATAAAGATCACAATTCTCCACCAAGAAACATCAATTCATTCAAAGAATTCCGCATTGTCCAATAAAATAGGCGCGCTTTTTCCAACATCTCCGACCTGTGGTTTCAGTTGTTGCTGTTGCTGTCCTGCAGCCGTTCATCGTTCTCGCTTCTGTTCAAAAGAAGTGCAAACATGACATAACCAAAAATTGTCTTGTCTTCCTGGTTACTACAACGAAATCGATACAATGACACCCAGTGCCAGGACCCTATCCAATCCAAAACGCAAAAAGACTGTTCGTTTTGTTGATTTTCAGTTGCACAAAACAATTATGTACCAACTTTTGACGGATGGTACGTGTATTTGACTTTTACACGAATGTTTTCGACAACAATACCGAATTGTCTTCGCTTGTCCTCCCCAGTTTGACTGAACAGAGATTTGATTTATCCGGAAGAATAAAAGAATCCTTCTTCTTTGTTTTTTTGGTTCCCGAATTCCTCAATTCAATGGAATTCTCCTCACCTATGTTTGATTTAGAATGATTTATTGTGCAATGTGACAAGGATCCCGTGGAGGTCATACAAACTGACTGTAAATAATTGCTTAAGACTTTGAAGAGATTTGGAAGATTGTCTTTCGATATTTTTTTGTCATCCCGATGCGTGGAATATAGGCTTAAGGATGGTTGAAGAATAGAAGAAATATCAACTTTTGTCAGTTTTACAACGTCGTATCTTAAATTTACAAACTTTTGACAGATGAAAGAAACTTGGTTTACTTACTTTTGATGGCGCTGCAGTTCGGGATGAGGTAGATTTTTAAGTTTCTTCAGCCACCACCATACTTAGCCAGCTGTCTCCAGTTGCGGAGGTTCGTCGAATTGGTTGAAGTCACCATTCTTTGGGCAAGTCTACTTCTAGATCGCCTTTCGTTGATATTCATCCGCTCTACACGGTCTAGCCTCTTTAGGGGTGGAATACGCAGCTGTTTAGCTAGGTTGATCTTGCTGTCCAGTCTTTGTAGTCATCAACGCAACTGGGACCATATATCGGTCGTAGGACTTTTCTCTTGAAGACTCCAAGAGCAATTTTATCTGAGTTTGACGAAGTCCATCCTTCTGTACCATACAGCAGGGTCCTGTATAGCGATTTATTAGTTTTTGTCGATAAGGTCTTGCTGAATGAAGTTGTCTTCCAAGCGATTGGCGAGTGGTGTTATTCTACGTTGAATCTCTGGGATGATATCGTTGACAGAATTGATAGCAAAGCTTGAGTGAACCATCTCCTTCACTACCTCAAGTTGTGTCCTAATAAGAACATAAAAAAAAAAATATAAGTGTTGGATGTTGTTTGGTGTGCGGGATGATTACAAGGGCCTATCCCCTGTAATGTCGATGGTCGGCAGTCTTGTAGAATGTGTTGCTATGTATGATGTCGTCAAACCTGGGATCGTTGATCGCTCGGGCGCTCAGGTATCGATGATTCGGTTCTACATTTACTTGGAACAATTCCTGTATCTCCAGATTTGGATGGTCAGCAAGATTGTGCAGAAGTCTTGTTGAGAGTTGCAGCATGTATTTCTCGATTGAGATCAGTCCAGCGCTGTCGTAGATTTTTCGGTTGTTGAAAAATCTGCGTGTGTCCTTATGCCTCCAAAGTCCCGTACAGGTTCTTAGGATTTTTCGTTCGAAGATCTGAATTTTCTTCATCATGGACGGTGAAATGGTGAACCAAATCGGGCAGCCATACGTGATGACCGGTCTGATGAGTTGCTTGTAAATTAGCAACTTGGTGTCCTTGCTGAGTCCGTTCCGCTTCTTGAGGAGCGGATGGACCAGATGGAACGCATAATTGGCCCTTCTTAGGATGTTCTCAGCGTGGTTATTGAACTTAAACTTCTCCGTGAAGTTAATTCCCAAGTACTTAGTTGAGGTTTTAACCGGTACCTCCGTGTTGTCGGGAAGACGAATCTTCAAATTGCTGCAACGGGTGGCAAATGCTCGACGACGAGTTACTGTCGTCGGTGTCCGGAAACAGATCAGCTCCGTCTTGCCGCTGTTTATTTTAAGTCCCCATTTGAGATAATAATCCCAGAGGCTTCGAATGTGGGCTTCAACACGTCGCGCTGCAATCTCTGGTGACAGGGAGACAGCGTATGTCACTGAATCGTCCGCATAGAGACAAGTTCTCGTCCGTGGAACATTCAGTGGCTGGTCCGCAGTGTACAGGTTGAAAAGGATCGGACCAAGTCTTGATCCCTGGGGCACTCCGGCGTTGATCCTCCTCGTTGACGACTTGATATTGTTCACCTGTACAAAAAAAGTTCTGTTGGTAAGAAAATTATTTATTAGTTTTACTAAATAATTGGGGAAACCGTATCCTAAGAGCTTGAAAATTAGTCCTTTGACCCAAACACTATCGAATGCCTTCTCTATGTCTAAAAGACAGGCCACTGTTGTTTCTTTTTTATTAAGTCCCCTGGTGACATCATTATGGAGCTTAAGGAGTGTCCTGGTGTTCGTTGACGTTTAAGCAACTCGTCATTCGATTCCTGTGACAGCCGGCTTCGTTCTATCAACGATTACTATGTCATCTGCGTAACCCAGGAGTTGTACCGACTTGTGACAAAATAGTGATTGTCGTGTAGACCTGGGAATTTCGAACTATTTTCTCCAGTACCAGGTTGAAGAAGCAGAAGGGCTTGGCCTTGTCTTAAAGCTCCAGGGGTATTGAAGGTCCTCTTACAAACACGAGAGAGTTCCTTAGGAATACCACACTATTCGTAACCTTTATGTCGATTATCGATTTGCAATCCTTGAGTCTTCTCCAAGATGAAGATTTGGTTGATGATTGATTTTTCAAGCCTAGTACCGCATTGGTAATTCCCCATTAGCTACCCAATTCCGAATCTTCTTCCTGCTGTAACATCTCTGCATCTCCTAGATCTAAAAATTCTCATGCGCTCCTTTTTTTCATACGTGTATGTGTCTTTCGACTCTCCTTTTCTGCTCGTAGGATTGACGAGTGGCTCCAGTCCTTTTTTGCAGCGCCACTTCATAAGAATTTCCCTACGTGTATTCACATCAGTCGCGGCATTCCTAATGGCCTGCTGGCAGTGCTACGTCTGGTCTTATGTGCTTAGTTTTGGTGTTGGTCAACTTCTCGAGAGCTGTAGGGAAACTCCAACGGCAAAGGCCCTTGTGGTCAGCCTTTCAATGCTGAGCTTCCTCACAGAATATTCACCGAATTGATGGTTGCAACTTGGAACTTTTGAACATCCACTACACTGAAGAAGTGGCTTCTGTTACAAAATACAAATATTTGACGCGACAGCTCATAGGGATTCAAGGCCTAGCTTCTCACAACCATTCATGTTGTGCGTGCTATACTTTTCGCGTATGAAAGGGACCGACAGTTTTATTGCCGACTCCGAACGGCGGTTTGAGAAGCTTTGTCATGACATATTATATTCTTCTGGGTTTGTCATGCCTGCGAAGAGGTGGTGCCGTGAAAATACGTTTGGTGGTTTTGAGGATCGATCCTGTGTCCTCAGCCATCGCGACCAGTAATTTGGTTGGCTGCAGTTTTATAGGGTGACATTCAAGTTGCCTTGTGGATGTTGAGATGTAGGAGTTTTGCTTCATATTATCATCCTCTTAACGTCATATCTCCGACATTGATCGTAAGTTTTCTCGATGACCTCGTAGAAACAATCTTTGGCAGCATCGTCTTTCTCTTCTTATGGAGACGTAAGCACAAATGACACAATTCTTCTTCACAATTCAATTTCAACTGTCGAATGAGCAAACAATGTAAATGAATGTAGGTTAGTTCAGGTTAGTTGGCTATCCCCACTTAGGCAGGAAAACACTCAGACCAAAATGTAGGTCCACTGAGTACCGGATTACCACCACCAGGAACCTTCCATCATGGATTTCGACTTCTCACCACTTAAAGCTTCTCACTGACAAGTGACAATTGCCTCGTTCTTTATGAAATTTGACGTTTGGCAAGTTTTGACATAGAAAGTGTCCCAATACGACCCTAAAATGTGTCACTCTCGATCAACTATCAAATTAAAACTTCTGCCACGGGACAGGAAACCAAAAAGTTGTCAAAACATTTGTCTTAGAGTTCCACGTCCCACTTAGTGTCAAATCAACTTCAACAAATTGACACAAACTTCATCAAACAAACAAATTAATTGACAGAAAAAAAAAAAACAGAAATGCATTTAACATATTGCAGCTGTAAGAACGGAAACGAAGCGACCAAGCCTGGGAAAATCCAAACCAAGTATCTAACCAACAAGACGCAAAAGGTATATATCTCGAAACGAAGTGAAGCCAAGTCATCGCATCGTAGCTTGTTATAATTACGAACGTTATAATGGAATATCTAAACACTAAGTCGTGATCTCGATCATTGCATTGGATGCTGGTGATTCTTGGCCCGGCCAACCGGTGTGGAGATCATTTGCATCATGATAACAAGATGGGTTTGCTTTTCCCTTACTCTCGCATCTATACCTTTCCATTCTGTAGGTGATGGAGTGTTAATTGGAATAAAAATACTTTGGCTAAGTGACGACTCATGACAGCCGTATAATGACATCTCAATTAACTCGAATGGTCTGCACCTACGTATTGGCCATCGGATAACCGGTACGGCGCCGAACACATCCCTCTAGGTACGTTTGGAGAGAATCCGCTAATTGGTTTTCTATTTAATTTTGAATGTACCCACCCGAGTGGAGGTTTCCACGCAGAGTTTCAATGATCACATCTCACGTGTGGCAAATTGAAATCTAGACATAAACGCGTGCCATATGCATTTTTGGTTATACGCCCGGAGTATCTTAAGTTTCGGTAATTAAATATTTTTTAACATAATACGTTTAAAAAAAAATAGTCCTTTTCGATGCAGAGTAGGACTTTGACTTTGATTGGCTTCGCGACCAATGGCTGGGGGTAGATTCTAAGCGAAGACACAGGCAGATGGCTGTGTGTCCTTTTTTTTTTGGATGAGATTTTGTGTTGTGTGCATACAACCGGTGACTTTCGGGACGTTGTGCCTGTTTAACGAGAGAAAACTGAAAAAGAAGGAATTTTTTGTTAAAAAATAGGATTTTGTAAGGATATCTTATGACATCTGTCGAATTATGTCGGGGATTATTGTTATTATGACGATTAATCTTGTTTTTTTAATTTTTTGTCCCATGGACATTGATGTATCGGAGAGGGGCAGGATAAGTGAACGATTGAAAAAGGAGCTCAGGAATAATCGGAGGATGCCATATGAGTTTAGAAGACTTTCCAAAGGTTTCTTAAAAGTTAAAAAAAAAGAAGAACGACGTAAGAAACACTTATTTTTTAATATTTAGCTCTAAGGGGCTATGACCTAAGGCACGTGGTTCAGACACCTTAAAAGCTTTGATTTTCTTAAGATATGTCTGTCCCGTTCCAGCAATTTCTGCAGACGAGGAAGAGGAAGAAACTGCTAAAGAAGCAAAGCAAAGGAAAACATTTATTTGAAAACCTCAACGACCTAGCCAAGCTTAGGTTAGGTTAGGTTATAGAAATGATTGCACTTATGTATGTACAGCCTCAATCGGATACCAAAGGATTCATTGTGTTCCTCGGTGTGGTGTGGGGTACCTAAAATAAATGAACACGGATTATATCATCCTCCCTGAACCAACTCGATTTTCGAAAGATTTGTGGGATGGTTCTCGGTGGCTTGTTTGACAGTTCGCCCAGATCATTGAAGAAATGTTCTTCTAGAGTTGTCTTCCTGTTTCTGCTTAGGCTTGGGCATTCGCATAGGAGGTGGAATGTGTCCCCCTTCGCGTCTACGTACATAGGTCTGTTGTGCTCAAACGCGTGCTCTTTAGGTAGGTAGGTGACTTCTGTTGAGTGCGATGATTTCTTTTGTTTTGCTCCTATTAAGTTCTGTCCAGAGCTTTCTTGAGGTGCGGCATATTTTGAGAGTGAAATTCATCTCTCGTTCGCGAGTTTTTGGAAGCTCGTGATGATGCTTGACTTTTAAAGTTCAGCATCAGAATGGAGTCATCCGCCATTGTCAGATCCATCTAAGAACCCATTCTTGCAAGCTCATCCGCCTTTTCATTCCCATGGATGTCCTTATGTTTCGAGACTCAAATGAGTGTGACGTTGTGATTGTGCGCTGCTCATCATGGCAGCGATTCATGGTTCTGAATCTGATTGTTGTGGATGTGAGGGCTACCTGACTATATCTGTCTGTTGTGATGGTTTTTGCGAAGCTAGAACTTCCGCCTGGAACACGCTACTATCGCATCTTCCATGCGATGTTCGGTTCCGATCCATAAGTCCCGGAACCTACATCCGCATCCATTTTTGACTCATTCATGAAAATGGATATGTGGTTGGAGTTAATGACCTCCCCTTCTGTGTAGCCAAGCTTGATATTTACAAAGCAAAGTTTGTGGCTTGTCTGTGGCTCAGGCCAATAGTCTGTGCTATAGATCGAAGCTGACAAAAATACTTCCATCATATCGACAGCCGTGGTCGCCGTGGCTTAGTGGTTAGTGCGTTGGACTGCTAAGCGAGAGACACAGGTTCGATTCCCAAAAACCACCAAAAGTTTTTTCGCGGCACCACCTCTTCGCAGGCTTGACAAACCTGCAAGAGTACAATCTGTCATGAAAAGCTTCTAAATTCGCCGTTCGGAGTCGGCATTAAACTGTAGGTCCCTTCCATTCGTGCGAAGAATATAACACACACAACATGAATGGTTGTGAGAAGCTAGGCCTTGGCTCTCCATGAGCTGTCGTGCCAAAATATACATATACATATCGACAGCCATATATTCAACCATTTATTCGCAAGGTTCCTCCATGATCTCGGTCTTATTCGGAACCCGTCTATTCTCCAATTGTAGATGAACTTTACTTGTGCAGAAGAGACCTTTAAGATCGCAATGGCTTTATGGTCTTTAAGAGCATAATTCTGCTATTCCAGGTTAGATGCCTTCCGACTTAGTCCGAAAAGACAATCTTAAGAGGACTAAAATGTTGTTTGGAGCTTAGTCCGTAGCCTGTGTATATTCAATGATGAGCTGTATGCAGTTTTAACAACTTTTGAAACTATACCAACCACTGTAACGGAATAAGTCTTAAAGCTTCTTGCCACTTCCAGCCCATCCAGGGCTAATTCAATTGATTGAAGCTTGCCCATCTTTTCACATTCATCAATTTCGAGTTGGGTCTGGGGTTCCCAAGTTCCTTGACAAACAATTACCCCCCTCGGAGTTCATCTTTATTGACAGCCAGACTGCCATCAAAGTGCTCCATTCACTTTCTTCGTCCTCTAAACAAGTAGAACAGTGTAAGCTTATTATAAAGCAAGCAGGCGCTCGGTTTAAGATCACTCTCCTCTGGGTTCCACCAACCAAAGTAACATGGAGGAGAATGAGCGAGGCGACACGCCAGCCAGATGTGGCTAAACCTTCGATATCTCTTCTTCAGAGTCAGTCTACTCCCCGATGGGACTCATCAAGGGTAGATTCCTAAATCAGTTCTTATCTATTGCCAATTCTAGGTGGAACGGTCTAGACATCTATATCATATCCTGGCAGATACGGCCCGCCTACAATAAAAACAAGCCGGAACATTTTTTCAACTCCCATCGAGACAGCAAGAACCACAGCAATTAGCACAGGCCACTGGCCAATCGGTCCACATGCTGCCAACTTAAGCATTCTACGCTCTCAACAACACCCTTGAACACGTGAGCTGTATCAAAACGGCGCACCCGCGATAATTGCGTTCTGGTAGTTCCACCAGACAATCACTTCTACCTACCTACCGTGTTTTTTTTAGAAATAGATTTTGGAAAGTCAGAACCGTCCAAAGATAGAGCAGATCAGCCACCAGCTGGCCGAGAAAATCCTTACAGTGACGAATATCGCCAAGTCTGATCTGCCAAGGAAGAGTCAACGATCTGAAGATGAGAATTATAATCGCTCTTTGAAGCTAAGCTTAGCTCAAAAGCCAAGTATTTCCTTCAGACCTTGTTTGGTATAAAAGGGAACCATGATCTGGAACCAGAATTTTCGTCGAATCATCATTAGTGAACTTTTCAGGCAGTTTTGGTAAATACTTGTCCATATTCCAGGCTGCGGATCATTGCCATCAATTAGTGTTCGAGGATTAAACGGGAGCTTTACCATACTCACTCTTTTCGCAAACATGTGACACCAACACTCTGAAAGCCCTTTGGCACCGATCCTTCCGTAGACGAAAAGTGACTATTACTTTGGCCCGTAGCCAAACAATAAAAAAAAACGCATATCCGGTCTTTATAGATTAATTGAAAAGTTCTCTCATTTCGAAAAAATCCAGAAACCTCTGCAAGATGCTTAAGATCAACGGAAGAACCCTACTTATAAAAAAAAAATGAAAAACACAAACTGCTGTCCTTTTTCTCTTCTTTAACATCAATCATCCATCCTCCAATATCCATCTCCCATTTCATTTGATTTTCAAGAAAATCTAAGCATGTGCTTCCACTTCCATCAACCGTAACATCCGTCCACGAATGATGCTTCTAGAACTAGAAAATCCTTTAAAAAAAAAAGAAATCCTCTCGCGCATTTATTTCCGGAACATAAAACACAAAAAAAAATGTATTTTTGCTGAACAAACACAGGACACAAGGAGGAAGGACAACAAAATTTATACGTATCCTACGGGTGCTGTATGAAATCAACAGGCTTCCGGAAGTAGTACACTTACACACTTGTTGTGTACTCTGCTCCTCCATGTGTGCTTGTGCACCAGGCAAAGATTTCAATCATTCTTTTCTGTTCGTTTTTTTTTTCTTGTTGTTGTCAGGACATTCTGCATCTGCATATGGAATGGATTCTATGCGAACGAGGAACATATGGAATGAGTTTTTTTTTTTTTTTTTTAACAGAAGCAACAGTGTGTTCCACTGCAAAAGGACATTCAAGGATTCAACAACTTCAAAAAAAAAAAAAATTCAAAAACACATTAAATTTTCAAGAGAGAGGGAGGACAACAAAAAAAAGGACACACCTTGAAAACAATTTGAAACGAACATGTGCATTCAGACATATTCAGCGGAACCATGAGAAATGTATCGAATCCTATTGCAAGGATAAAGATATTTTTTATTGTTTTGTCGTTGCAGGATGGGTGCATCACTTGTAGCTATGCCATACCTGCTTTTGAGAACAGATTTTTGAGATGCATTCTGATTGCGAACAGATTTTAGCTGGCAGATGTTAGAGTCCTGGGTGAGTGTATAGGGACTTGTTGAATGTTACTTTCGAGCGATTGATTTCGAATGAAATATGGTTATGGTCCTGAGATTGTAGGGAATCTTGAGAGTGGCAAGCACCTGCTTATGATTCGATTGAGAAGCTGTATTGGTATGTAGAATCAGAGCTGTGTCCTGGTCTATATCGAGTAAACAGTGGACTTCAATCTTAAAATCGTAACTAAACTCGTCGAAGAAAATGTCTAGAAGCTTGAATTACCGAGACATGGTTGGCATTTCGAAAGAATTGGATATTGAACTTTGTGGCGATTAAACCACCGACCAATCCTATCGTCAAGGCTAAACTGATGTGAGTTCGAAGATGTCTTTCAAGAATCAAAGCCTAGGCATTTCAAGAATACCGTCAAGCACTTGCAATTTCCGTTTGATAAGTTGGTGCTCTGCTATCAGTGGAGGTTCCTTTTCAAGCTTCTCATGGTCTTATCATGTCATCGAATTGGGGACGGGATTCATTCCTTGGAGGTACAAATGGGAAGTACGACTGAGTAAGACAGCTTCAGTCGCTTCAAACGTTTTAAAAAGTTTGATAACAAGAGGATCCCTGTTCCTCAGTCAAGGAGCCCCTGGTTATCAAAGAAAATCACTCTTGTCAGCCTTTGACACCGTCTTAACTCAAAGCAGACTCTGTTTCGAATAAAAGAACTAATCACGCATCCCTCGTGAAGCTACAGAAACAACAATTTTTGTAGAGAAACCCTGTCGAGTTTTAAGGTTGATGTAGTGCCAACGCTTCTGCCCAAAAAGTTTTCGAATCCAACCCGGAGGGACAACACAGAATAGGAACACCTCGCCTTAGGTTGCGTCCACAAGTAGAAGAGGATTCTCTACCAATTTGGAGTGCGTAACTGAAGGCAGTAAGCTAAGGACCGGACTAACAGGAGAGCCTTGGTGGTTGAGGGCCAGGTTCACCCCGAACTTTGGAACCACCTAAGTAAGTAGAAGCTTTCAGTCTGAAGACGGCTAACTAAGCGGAAACTAAACCTCACTGAAGGCAGTGAAGGAGACAAATATTCTTCTCGTCACTCAGACCTTCCATGGATGCTATTGATCTTCTCCCAGTTTTCGCCCGAGATGGCTTAAGTCGTCTCTGACGACGAAAATTCGTTTCGTAAGGACCATTGCAGTCTGTTAAGTCAACCAACAACCATCTCCAGCTAGCTGCCTCCAGTTCCGCACCCTAAATTGGTTGAAGTCCCCTTTCACTTGCGTGCACCACCTGAGGTCTTCTTAGAGCGTCGTATCTTCCCCCGAAGGGTGAATTCGAAGATTTTCCAAATGTTCACTCTTTTTCGTTGAAAGTTTTGACAGCAATTTCAAATCGGTACCGCGTTTAGGGAATACAAAATGGAAGTGTTCAGAAACAAATGTCACACTCAAATGTCATCTCGAAAACAGACTGTCGACGTTAAAATATCTTTTTAGAGAGAAACTGTCGCTACAAAAAAGGACTTATCCAAGAGGGTTCTCAATTAAGTGAAGAGAATGATGGTTCTTCCAATAGCGCCTACAATTTAGCTAGTTCGACGTGATTGGTATCATCCACCACTCTATTCCTTGCAAAACAATTCAACAAGTTTCAAAAGTACAGTCCCACTCTTCAGCCACCAGGTTTTCCAATAAGGTCACCAAACAATAGACACTAAGAGCATCAATACCCTGCCAAACTACATAGCCAGACACATTTCTTCAGAACCAAACCAACAAAAGGAACAAATATGCGTACAGCAACCATCTGTATTCGAAAAAATTGATGTTTTTTCCTTACGCATTTTTCGGTACCTATACCTACACAGACCTGCTGCAGCACTAGGGATTATCTGTTGTTTCCTTCGTGCAGTATGCTCTATGGACGACCGTAAAAAAAAATGAGAAAACAACCACCTGGTCGGTTTTTTTTTTTTTTCCATAGACATCCTGTGTATCTACCAAACACGTGTCATACTCCTACGATATGGCTGTGTTTTCTCTCATAAACGCATATGCTTTTGTAATTTTTTTAATTCTATTTTAATCCTGCGCAAAGGACTCAAGAGAAAACCCCTCTATTCAAGATGAAAGTTAATAAATTCATGTTGTGACATCTGAAGGACAGACAGAACTGCATAATCGAAAACAACATCAACTGTCCGATGTTATGTAACAGCTTAATTACCGAAGAAAGAAAAAGGATACAGATGAAGCAATAAGGATAACCCCTTCTCTTCGATATGAAAAGCAATAAAATGCCAACTATCGTATTGCTGGATGGAAGTTAAACATTTGCGCCAGGTGTTGCCAACTACATATGAAACTTTGTAATCATTTTCCAAAATCCTTAAAAAAAACAAAAAATTCAATTTCATCCTTGAACAGGCCTTCTGGACGAATAGCCACATCTGTACGTAAGAAACTGAAACAGAAACAGAAAAATAAACAGAAACACTATCAAAACGGTCATTAGTGTGAGTTAACTGCGGGACAAACAGTGAACACACACAGCAAACCCTTTGATTTAGTGAGAAAAGTTTCGACCGAAGGGATACAATATAACATCATCACCCTTTCGATTGATGCCCCGCACTCTGTTTTATAGCCCATCAAGGCATTTGAAGATGAAAAGGACGAGTACTTTTACCTGCTGCATTGGGTCAACAAGGACTGAAAAAAAAAAACTGAAACAATTATGTATTTCATGTATTTCATTCCGTGCACCTTTCTCAGCTGAAACGTGCTCCTTGTTCCTTTTAAACATGCAAATGGGAAGGTGTTCTTCAATTCCTTTTTTCTTTTGCTTCGTTTTTTTTTTTTTGAGAAGAAGAAAGGTGTTTGCGTTTTCGTCCTTTTGAATCGAGTGTTACTCAAATGAATCTATTTCAGACTGAAAAATGTGCAACAGGCGGCTTTGTAACAATAGACGAAAGCAAGTTGTAAAAAAAAAGGATTCAACAAGTCCTAAGTCCTTTCGTTTATATTTATCACGTATCTAAAGAAATTCTCTCACCACAGCGTATACAAGGTGCTACTTCAGGGAAGAGTGACCGAAAACCACATGGGTCCGGAAAATTAAACGCGAGATGTTTGATTGTTAGTAGATCCTTAGAAAGGATACTAATGATTTGTTTAAGGGAATTTGGTGATCGTTTTTTATGAGCCAACCTTTTGAGGAACTATTCATGCGTGTGAAACACTAAAAGAGACGGTAGACGTTACGAAAATGAAGGAATTTTAGTTACTGTGGGTTTAAGTGGCCTATTGCTGATCGGTTTAAACTCTATGATCAATCCATCAAGCTCTCACTAGATGGCACACTAGCCGGCGAATCAAAATGTCATTAAAAACGACATCTTTGCATTGATAGGTGATGATGGACTATCCTACTTGGTGCAAATTCAAGCGGCTTTTTCGTCGTTGAATGGTTGTGCCTATCAGTCCCTGACCGGTTCTTTGGTAAAGATGTTCGTTAGAGATAGGGTTGGACCAGAAAATCCGCAAAATATCGGAGCTTTTTCGTGATTCAAGTGGTCACGTTCCAAGTACTGCACCCATATAACAGTACGGATTCAATTTTGGACTGGAGCAGTCGTAGTTTGGACAATATTTCCAACGCAGGCTTTGCCGATTCAGCTGGCTGTCCCGTCTCACCATCGGTTGAAACTACACTTCCAAGAAACTGGAAACTCCTCTCTCTCTCTCTCTCTCTCTCTCTCTACCGGAATACTTAAGCTGACGAGTGCGTTCCGAGACCCGGCAATGTCTGCCTTTCTCTCTTCACCTTTAGTGAAGCTACATCGTCAGGGTAGTCAAGCTGTTGACGTTGGGATGTAAAAGTTCACCGAATTCTTCCACTTCCCATCGACAAAAAAAAGCGAAGCAGAGAATGCAGCCTTGACGTACTTCAGAACTCAAATTCCTTTATCCTAAAACGTGACATTTGAACCGATCGGATGTAGCCTCTCTCGTGCATAGGACACTGTCCAGCTGTTTTCTGATCTGAAATGCCATCTAGATTGGTCCCAATCTGGTTTGTAGGTAGCCATAGCACTCTTCCTGTCGTTAATTAAAGACTGGAAATGTGTGTTCCTCGTAGTAAGAGCTACCATCTGTCTTCTCAAGGCCTAAGCTCTTAATTCGTTTATCCTGGGAGAACTAGGAGTGGAAGTGATACTTTCAGAAAAAAAAACCTGAGCCTTTGCCTCTGGCTTTTCTAATTTGGTTCTGCTTAGCGCAAGTCGGGCTTGAAATGCTTGTCAACTTTTAGCTTCACCACGATAGCAAATCTTGCCACATCGTGTTTCAGTCCTAAATAGCACTGTCCCGCTCTGCTAAACTCTGAATGACGGACACGTCTTTTGTCTCGACTCTTGCCAGAGCTTTGATAAGCTCCTCCACCTGCTGATCCTGCTGTTCATCCTTCAGTTTTTGATTGAAAATAACCCTTCTTTCTCTGCTTCCTCGGTCGGAGGCTTTAAGACGCCTTTTCTGTAATAAATTGGACATCCACCCCTTAAATACCGCTCCCCTGAGCTAAACGTCCCGATATTTGTTTAGCTGCGAGACTTTTTGAAAATATATCACGTACCTTTTGCCCCAAACTATACTTAAGTCGTTCTAAAAACTTGTCATCTAAAAGTTATGAGCATCATCACCAGAATCACAGAAGACTAAGGTGATGTTCCATTTTAAATAGCCAAAGACGTCAGACAAAAAACAAAGAATCCATTCCCACCTTCGGCCAAGTACTCCCAATTTAATGTGTAAGCCATGTGTGTCCAATAAAATTACCGATTCCGCCATATCTCATGGTACCTACACGTATGTGTATCTTTTTTTTTTTTTTTTGTGAACTTGAAAGTAGGTGTGACTGGACAATTCTAGGTACTAACCATCGATCTCTCATTCAGAATGCTAAGTGGATCAATATGTTTTCCAAAGAACTACGCAAATCCACCGATCCACATTTGACATTCCAATCACCTGACCAAGGCACAAGGAGGCTATCAAAAATCTGCTAAATTATGGAAACACAACAAATGGGATCCCACCATGTACCGAGAGTTGCTTTTGTGCAGAAATTCTCGAGAAATTTTCAAGCTCCCAGAGTGCCCATCAAGTACATACACGGTGATCGGTAGTGGTTCCATTTAAAATCGACGACATGTAAATTAGACTCCATAGAGAGTTCGTAACGAGCTTGAAACGAGCCGACGTGCCTTGACTGTCGAACGACTATCGCTGTGCAAGAGAATCCGAAATCTGGTTAAAGCCATGCCAAGCCATGTCGTGAACCCAAATCGATGGTTAAAACGCTCGAAAATGCCCCAAAAAAATCTTCGAAAAATAATAGTTGCTTCGATTTTTCGATCTTGAATTGATGTCGTTTTGAGATCGAATTGGTTGGTGTCGTGTTGGTGTGAATTTAATTGAAGCGGAACCAAACCGATCCCGCTTTTGTATAGCTTTATGGCATTTTAATTATTTCAATGGCCACTGTTGTGTGACTCTGGAGACATTCTTTTGAAGAATTTATATCTTTTAACGAGAGAGGACGTGATGAGTTTTAGAAATTGACAACGTTCATCAAGACTCAGCGGTAAAGGGGTTGACACACAGCAAAAAAATTCATTCTCACGACACAGTCAATTGTTCTTGATTCTTGCGACTGTTGTTGTTTGTCGCTTGGAAAGTCGTCGATTTAATTCGGCTATTAAAATACGATCAACCGATCAACGGATCACTTTGGCCGTCTTAATAGGTGTCACATCCTTCGGAGTTTGGTCTAATGAATGACAATACATTTGAATTCGGCGGTTGTGCATGAAATCGAAATAAAAAATCCGAAACGAGTACATTTCAATTCGGCGCGGATGTTCCCAATACACAATTCGTGTTGCATTTTGGAAGCGGCTAATGAGTTGCGGTGACATCTGGAAACATGAAGTACGTGATGGACACAAATTGCACATGATTTGGTTGAGGTGATTTATGTGGTGAATGGGTGGAGCGGACTGTTTTAGCGATGAGTCGATGGGAAGCATTTGAATGATGGAAATGGTTCAAATTTGACATGGACTTTGCCCTTAACCTCAATTTGGCTTCACCTTGGATGTGTCAGTACTTATGTTCTCTGTAGGTCTTTTTTTTTATGTCTTTTCCAATGAGTAGTTGTTTTAGATTGAGACCTAGATGTTGTTGATGTTGTGAGGAGAATGACTTCTTGTAGGAACACCCAATCGGAACCAGCTGGTGAAGGAGGAGGAGGCTCACCATGCCTTTTACTCCTGAAACCACTAAATTTTCATTACGAAGTTTTAAAGCTGACAAATTTACCGTGCTGACATACCAAATATCGTTGACCATTGAAGAGGCATTTCCTTAAGGTAGTCCTTAGTAAGCACTAACAAAGCCCCCTCTCGAACCCAGTCCTGCTCTACGGCGCAGAGGCTCGAGCTTTATCAAACATGGATGAGGGTGCATGGTGCTTTTGGCTGCTTTGAGAGGGAAATTCTTCGTACGATATTCGGTCCCGTTTTCATTGACGGGCTCTGGAGTAGAAGATTCAACGTCGTACAACAACATCGACTTAGTCAGAAGAGTGAAGGTCCAACGACTGAGGTGGCTGGGTCATGAAGAGCGGATGGACACCAATGCTTCGGTTCGAAAAATCTTCGAATCCGCCCTCGAGTGACAGCGCAGTAGACGAAGACCGCGACTCAGTTGGCGCACGCAAGTTGAAGGGGACCTCAACCAACTTAGCATGCGAAACTGGACGCAGCTAGCTAAAGATCGAGCTGACTGGAGACGCTTGTTGGTCGAGGCCCAGGTCCACCCCGGACTGTAGCGTCATCTTAAATAAGCCTAAGAGGGCAGTGTCCTATGATGACACCTATTGGTGTGCTGATTTGCAGTCTACTAAGCGAAAACAAGCTCTTATAGCATTTCAGATCCAGCTTGGACCGAATTTGTTTGATAGTCTGGCACGTGGTGCCTTGGGATCGTTTAATGTTCGTCTTGGTTGCGGTATTGTAGATCCACGCTTAGTGAACTCAACAGTCTTTTCTTGGTATGTCTCTGTGTTCTGGCAGACCAAAGAGACAGGACAAACATCATCTTTAAAGTTGCAAAGGGCTTTCCCACAGAACACTGGAAATTAAAAAGACATCTGAGGAAGCTGGATTAGGAAAGCCAGTGGAGATGCTGATTCTGCAATGCAACCCTAGATTTTGAGGTACGTCGAACCACTACTGACTTGCAAACCAATTAGTCAGACAGCCAAGCAACTCGACTTCAAAGTCGTGTTTCAGTCCCACAACAGCTTCAATTAACACTAGAAGGGTCTTGATAGATCTTTCAGTGAAGTCCAGGATCTCCGGTGTCGTTGGTCTTTAAGTATTTTTAGGTGAATCTTTGAAAACAGTCAGTCCTTAGGATGTTGTCACCTTTCCTCTACTGCAGCAAGACGTTCTAATGAGACTATATGGACGAAGGGCTGGTCCTTCACTCCATTCAATTTCACATTGATTTGCATTTTGTTGCTTGAGATGACGTCAACAAACACAATAGAGCTATTGACGACAGATGCTAGTGCTATCCTTTCAAAATTATCTACTCCTTGGAACCCATTGTTCGCTGCTCCCTGTATATTTGTCGCGCAGAATATAACACAGTTGACAGAACCTATTGCGTCTTCCCATATTCAATCCTTTATCAACACTCATTGTGTGCCCAACAAAAGGACTTGTAATCCCTCCAGCCAATCTCCCTCGATAGATTATCGAATGTAGGTTAACTTGACAATAGATAAGACCGCGCACCTAAAATAACAAAAACCCTTTCCAGCGCGCTCCGCACCTAATCGCATGCAATATGCAATTCCATGTGACATTTGTGCAAACATCTTCTGACAATTGACACACAATTGCACTAGAAATTTGCAACAAAAAAAGGATTAAAATGGACATACAGCTGTCTCGGTTCCACTGTGTAATCACCCACCCTGTGCAGCCCATATGTATGCATAAATCCTTTTTAATTAAAGGTGTGTTCGCAACAATTTACTCCACATGCATGTGGGCATGTGGGTTAAATGCAATTGATTGCAATTTCTGCGTCAGATTAAGGATGAAAATGGAAATCACAGCGCTAGCGTCACGCACGCGCTATACGCACAGATATCAGACGAATATGCCATCTGCCAACGCGATGAACACCATCTTAATCAGAAGTGTGTTAAAAAAAATGCTGTTCTTCTCTGAAGGACATTCGTAAAGAGGACGCTCATTGCGAGTGCATAGTCTCCTATGTTGACCTTGACATTGTTGTCAGAGACTCGAGATGACTTTTTTAACACACACACACATTATCAAACCAAGCGTTCCACCTCTCTCTCTCTGTCTGTCTGTGTGTGTCTCTTGATCAGGGATTATGTCTTCTTTTTTTAAGTCCTCCTAAGGGCAGATGTTTCCTTAAATCTATACGCACTTACTGGCAAAGGACAGAGAGAAGAAAACAATAAGACGAACAAGTAACAAGACAAGATACTGGTTGTGTTGTAACCATTTGTAAGGAGAACAGGATACTCTGGCGACGATAGAGAATTGAGAAGCCCAGGAGGCAAAGTCTCTCTAAGCCGAGAACCAAATCCAACGCTGATAAGAGACTACACCAAAGGTGTGTGTGTGTGTCTGTGTATGTTCAACAGGCTGTTCGTTGTCCAGCCATAGATTATCATCGGCAGACCGATTTTCAAGTCTTAGGACGAAACGTTTACGATTTTGTTGTGCACGGGTACCTGGAAATTTGTTCCCAAAAATCCTATTGTAGGTGTGGAATAACCGTAGACAATTTCATGGCCCAGCTAGATAGATAAGCATCGGGACATTTGAAAGAGAAATGGTTGGGACGAGGAACTACCTGATAGATGCGTTGCCAATTGGGTTGTAGCAACAGTTGGTTTGGTGTGAGCGTTGTTTGTTCAGACGCAAGGTGTGCCTTTTTTTTTTGCTAAAAATGGAGATGAATCCGATTGGATAGATGACGCCATAGATTTGGTTATCTCTTTCGAATTCAATTGCTCGAGTGGTATCAATTTAAGTGGTGGCAGGAGGTTGCAGATGACTCTATTAGAAGTTGATGTAGTTGGTTGGTTGGATTGTTAGTTAGGACGAGGTAATCATAAGAAATCAGTGCTACAAGCGGGCCATCTTTGCCTTAATGGCACACAAGGAGCGTGCAACATTACCATTAGTGAGAACTGCAAACGAAATATACTGAAGAAATGTCAAATGTTGACAGCTGTCACTTTTTAATCACTTTTAGAGTAATAGAACACGTTTAGGTACAGGTCCACCTCGGATTGTAAGGACGCGGTCATAATTGACGGTAAAATGGACGCATTCACATACATTTTGACGGCATTTGTCAGGACAATGAAGGAATCATTGGCCTTACTTACCTATAGTTCAAGGTAAACTCGTGCCTCAATTATCAAGCCTCTCCAGTTAGCCCGATCCTTGACTAACTGCCTGCAATTGGTCACTCCAAGCAAGTTGAGGTCTCCTCTAGTACGCACCATCTAAGGCGAAGTCTTTCTCTACTACATTCTTCCTTTGGGTCCGATTCGAAGACTCTGTGGACCGGATCGTTGGTCTACAAGTCCTAGCTATCGCTGTTATGTTCTTATAGTTCGTCGTTGAAGCTTCTCGTCCAAAGCTAGTCAACACAAATGTGATCTCATATCTTGTTTGCCTTCGACGATAGGTAGGTAGGCTACAGAGGTGGATGCATCGCGTGATGTAGCCTTCACTCGGATCTCTAACGGATCCATTGCGTTCGTCTGACGTGGAATTTCCATTCTGAAAAGACAAGAAAGAGTGGAAGGGTCTGAATGAGTGCAGTTTTTACGAACGTTCGGCCTCCCTGAACCATCCTGAACTCGTCGTGAATTTTAGACTTGGCTTGTTGGACAGCTCGCCCAGATCGTTGAAGTGGTATTCACCGAGAGCCGTCTTCTTTGTTCTGTATAGGCTGGGACATTCGCATAAGAAGTGGGTTGTGTTCTCTTCCACGTCCGTATTACCGCAGCCTCTGCATAATTCGTCTGTACTTAGACGCATTTTTCTACGGTGGGCCGTCAGAAGATTGTGGCCTGTGATGATCCCTGTGAAGAGAGCTAGTTTTGATCTGTTTAGCGCAAGAATATGCCACGTTTTTATCTTGTCGATATTTGTCCAGAGTTGAGAGAGTCCAGGCATGATGAGAGTGCGCTCAATCCCTCAAGCTAGATTTGACGAGAGCTATGGGGGGCAGAACTGAATCTGAAACTGAATGATCGACCAGTGATAGGTCCTGCTTCATCCGCCATTTCGTTCCCGTGGATACCTTTGTGTCCCGGGATCCACCAAAGTGTAACGTTGTGATTCTCGGTAAGGGTTTTGAGCTAACTTCTGAAGATGAAATGGCTTTGATAGCGGCTTGGCTATCTATGTTAATGTCGATAGTTTTCTTAGAGACTAGCTTCATTGATAGTTCACGGGCTGCCTCGGCGATGGCTAGAACTTGGAACACACTTCCGTGGTTCGGAAGTCTTATTGACCTCTCTATGGGTCAATACTGGGCTCTAGTGAGTGGCCTTACTATACTCAATTGCCTTCTCATCCCAAAGAAACAGTGATTGGCAAGAGTTATTCTTTTTTTGTTTTCAAGGTAGACGAAGTCCCTTACTATCGTGAAGTTAAAGCAGTTCCCTATGACACTCTGCCTTATTCGTCGCTGTTGGGTATCCCTTCTTCTTGACAGTAATACTTGGTCTTAACTCTTTTAAGAGGCTTGTGCCTGAATCCTTGCTGATCTCTACCAATGATGTCAATATCGTCGGTGTAGGCAAATAAAACTTGTATAGCTCGTCATCGGCCCCCCTTAAATCGATAAACAGATGGTAGCTAACGATGCGGACTTTTTCTGTGGGCTCTAAAATGCCAAAAGGTTTCCTCCCTTCAAACTCTCAAGAGTTGCACAATGAGCTTCCAAGAAGTAACCTTGAATTTGCTACTTAGCTTATCAAGAATAATCTCTCCACAGAAAAACCATTCCACATTCACGTGCGACTTACCAGGCAGGTGTGTGTCCACAATAACCGCCTTAATCGTGGCATGAATGAGAAATTAAGACCTCAAAAGGACTATCGAAATAAAATCGCAATAAATTCAATTCAAACTCGAACCCGGTGGCTTTGGCTTTCCCTGCGTTTCATTCAAACAAAACAAACTGTCCGGTCGTCAATGAAATAATTACAATGTCGGAGGGATCGGCCCTCCCCACCGCTTAGGACCGCTCCAAAGCTGGCGAAAAGGGAAAAAGCAGAAGCAACTCTGTCGCGTGTTTCGTTCAATGGATGCGCACTCTTATTTAATTATGACGCTCATACGCATGGTCTACTTTGGCTGTGTGTTCGTTGGAGGTACGCCTGAGTGGCACGGAAGTTGTTTACTTAACCATAAACGAAAATACACCTGTTTCCAGCAGAGGCCCGAACGAAGCCACCACAAGCATACTTATCAAGGGCTGCGAGGTTTACTGTCATATAAACCACCGAAATAGATTTTTTTTTCCTTTCTCGGCTCCTGTCGCTCCTACGTTCGTGCTCGGTGGTGGGACATGCGATTCGGCAGCTGATGTTGCTGCCAGAGATCTGGAGCTCTGCCTGCCTCCCCGAGACCCAACGAACAAGTAACACATCACACATCAGGTGTGCGATGCGATTCTGCTTTGTCGTTGTGGTGTCTTCTGGTTTTTTTTTTTTGGATTTGCAGTCGTCGCCGAATAAGTGGACATCTGCGTCAATCAAGTGCCTTCAGGGAGTCTATCACTTTCGTCCTAACATCGTCGTCGTTGTCGTCGTCATCATCGTTGTCTTCGTCGTTTGCCCTATGGTGCTTGAAAGCTGGAGCAGTTGCTGATGTTGTTGCTGCTACCGATGGTGGTTGGTTGGTTAGTGGTGGTGGTAGTGCGACCACATTTTGGAGCCGGTTATGGGGTCGCTCACTTGTTTGACTTCCTTAAAATGTTACCAAACGAAGGGTAGGGGTAGGTTGCTTTGTTGATGGTTACTTGCTTGGAGTGGAGCCACGCGACTAAATGTTAAAATGTTTTACCAAAGTACATTGGCATGAAGCCACAGTAATAAGGACACGAGAAGATCGACAATGTTCCGGTTTGTAGTGAACTCTTCTTTTTTTTTTCTCAGCTTTTGGAAGTAACACTCTCTTTGCACGCATGGAACGAGCCAAATGACCTCCTTTAAGTCAAGCTATTCGCAAGCGGTAAAGATGATCGATGTCATTATGAAGGAAAGTATAAGCATCTGTCAAAAGCGAAAAGAGAAATTCAACGAACCTTGTTGTGGGCCATCGGAAAGGTGTCAATTGGTTAAATAAATGTGGTAGCTGTTTGCATATTTTTACAAATTAATTACCGTAAGATTGTTGGGAAGGCAGCTGGGCTGCAAATGGGGGCAATGCTCCTTGGAAGCAATGTGTATTAGGTGTATTAGTCAAAGTTGTGTATCGGGGTGACAGGTCACTGATGGTAATAATCTGTCAACGATCTGTCACCTCACTATCCTGATACCTGGCAACATTGGCAATGTAGGTGAGAAGTTTAAAACTCAAACGTCAAAGCGAAGATTGTCAAACACTTTACTTCGTCCGTTGTTATCCTTTTTTTTTTTGTAGGAGCACTGGAACACTCAGATGCAACTAGTTCATAGTTTTACTGGGGAAGCAAGCCCTAGATATAGAAAGCTGAGTAGCCCCAGCTTAGCTTACATTATCATCTCCGGAGATCTGCTAACTTATGGGTGAAAAGCAGGACATTTGCATAAAAAATGGTCCGCGTGCCGTCACCTTCTCTACAAGCATTACAGACTGCAGTGTTACTTAAGCCTTGCACAGAGAGATGCTTGCGTGTCCCATTTGGACGCCACTAAGCTGTCTGTAGTCTATTCTACTGAATGCAAGAATACAACTGATCTTTGAGAGAGCTCTGAGAGGATCCATTTCGTCCGCCTGCGTCCTGGAGACGATGCATAAACACATAAAGAAAGTAATCGCCCTGAGAAGTCTTCCTCTGAGCTTGGTCTACCAATTTCATTGGAGATTTCATTTCCCAAGGTTCAACAGTGACCTGGGATCCACCAAACGATCAAGCTTAGCTGTCACTACAGACATAGGTACTCCAACCCTTCTACCTGCTCCTTACAATACCTATTAGATATAAGGAGAGCATAAGTCTTCGTTTTTAAAGCCATTCCCCCACGAAGACATTAGCCCTAGATCCTTTACTAGGTTTGGAGCCATCCATGCAAATGCGACTACAATCCATTCTTGGGACAGATTTTGACCGAAGTCAGTCGTAAATGTAACGAAAGTCGACTTCAAATTTGCACCGCAGTTCAGGTTCTAGTGTCATCGCGTCAGATAGCATATCCATGGGACAAAAGATGAGTATCAGGGCGATGCCAAAGGCCATCCCATGTAAGCCTTGATAGTGTATCCGAAGATATATGTAATTGGATCTAGAGCGGGGTCAGACGCAGTCGGGAAAGGTCCCCTACAGCCGAGACAGGTCCGTTTAAGTTTGTCGCAACGAGTAGACACATATTGACGCGAAGGACCCTACCAGCAAACAATTATAAATCAAAACTACTTTTTGCCTTGATAAGCCCAACGTCATGCCAAAGACACCTTAACACTGCCAGATAGGTTCGACATGTTTTGACTAAAGAATTTTTCAATCTTCCGCATCACTCCCGAAAGTTAGGCTTCAATGGCGATCTAGTTGGTGACGTGCTGGCTGTGTCAGAGGTGTCATGATCCTCTTTTTCGTGAAAGCCGCAAGCCGACTTGTAGTGCACCGTTCGCTAGGCACGTTCCAACAGAAAGTATGGCAACATCATCAACGGATCTCCGACTTAAGGCGTTAGACCCATTGAGAGTATTCAGCAGAGAGTCAACCAACGTGCAACACTGCAAGGAAGACAAAACGCCATCTTGCGGACAGTCCCTGATTGTCCGACCATTTCAGTTCTGGGAACTAGGTTTTAAAGCGTAATCTTCCAGCCGTTGATAGGAAGACTGCATCTTCGATAAGGGATGCAGCCTCAGAGCTAACTTTGCGCACGTTATCATACCTTGGCAAGGACTTTTTAGAAGCTTTTGGTCGAGATCATATCGATATAACATTGAAACAAGGAACTACAGCTAGGGATGGACTGTACCTTTATCGAAGACGAAGGCAGATCAATCTTTTCAGATTACTTCCCAATAAATTCGACTGTCATCCGATAAGCAGTAGACAACGTACTTATTGTTCCTTCAAGCTGTCAAAATTTCGAAAAGAATAAAAAAAAAACCGAAGGACATGATAATAAGGGATGCTGATCTTCCCTTAATGAGGACATCTTTTCTTCGTTCACATTGCGCTAGGGATAAGGATACTTAAAACCGCATTACCCACGATAATGCAACCACAAAAATTACTCTCCGAATTCATTAGCTGATGTTACAGTTGATCCACAAAACTGCAGGACAATGTCTAAGGATAACGAAATCATAGCTGCCGTTTGCCATTTGTTCGAAATCATCGAACGATGCAACATTTTTTCTCGTCCTTTTGTTTGTCGTACATTGTCCAAGGATATATACATTTCACATTGCATCTCAATAAACATATCATCTTGCAGACGTTCTTGTCGCATCTTGATGATGGGTGGATATTTAAGGACCAAGGATATCAATCAAATACCCACAGTGGACGAGTGAACACGAACAGCAGCAGTCGGACACGATTTCAACAAAACAGAAGGTATAAACATTCTCATTTTCTTTTTCGCTTTTCCTGGTCAAATATTCGTTTGTGTTTGATCCTTGTCTTAACAAAAGGATAAATGTGATATAATTCCTAGAAGATTGAACGAAGGAGGATACTCGTACTGAATTTTGAGCGGTATTTTTGCGCAATTGTCAGAAGGCAGCAGATTGTGAACGATGAGCATTTTGTCAGCAAGAGTCCTTTGTGTAAAAACCTTGTGTTGGTGTTAAATAAAATTCATGGGTGTATCCTTGAAGGGAAATGGAACCTAGGGTAGCCATGATGATCTATGGGCTTTTTGACTTTCGGAACGCAATTTCACCGACGACATCTTATCTTATTAAAGTTTAATGGGTACATTCTGTTAAACGCCCATGTCGCCGTTCAAGAAGAAGCCACTACCTCAGTTTGTTAGCTTGTCAAAAGGACCGTACGTAGTCTTAGTTCATCAAAAAGATTGAAAGGAATTTAGACGGCTTCCATCATCCCATCAGAAAGACGAAAATTCTTTAGGCAAAGTGCAGCTTTAGGCTATTTTCGTCACCAAGCCATTTTTTAGATTTGGGCTACATTCCAAGGTTAGGAAAAGATCTCAATGTGGGTAAAAGCTTCAATATCAATCCCGAAGATCATAGACTTTCAAGCCTAGCATCATTCCTCCCGAAGACCCTTGAGAGAATGATTGACATCCGCATTCAAGAAGGCAAACGTTCCAGCACGCGTATTGTAAGAAAAAGTCGGCAAAATCAGCTATATACTCACAAGTTCGTAGAACGGAAACATCCTTACAGTGTTAGAACTACCGTCCTTGAGAATGAAAGAGCTTCCAACAACATTGAATCGCTCTGAATGCCTCTGGAAAACAGCTGACTAGGCTTAGAGAACTTTTACAAAATGCCTTCTCTAAGATCTTGACAAAGATCTTGCTCCTGTTTGGTAGGAAGTACAAGATTCCTCCGACAGATCCTCTCAATTGTAGGACTCTGACCTTGTTTTCATACACAAAGCTAAATGGTTGCGTCTTATTTAAGGTAGGGATGGTTCAAAATCATAAGACGGGATGGAAGGTACAGTCTTGTCTGAGGATCTCAGCATCAATATCTTCTTCAGCCTCTTAGATCATTCTAGAGTTTTCCAGGCGGAGATGCAATGCGATTAATAAATCCAACCGTCCTTGGGCAAATGGCACTACAAGTGAGGCTACTAGACAGATAAGGCCCAAGCTGGATCAGAGGGGCTTTGTTTCATTGAGAAAACACCGCTGTATCGGAAGGCACACCAAAAAGTTTTGTGTCTTCTCAAATGATTTCTGAGAGACAACTCTTCATCTTCTCTGTACTTGTCCACCGGTCTCCGTTGGAAGGGAACTTCACCTAAAAGCATACTTCTTCGATGATCTTTTGGGGACTTAACAAGTCAGGTGCCTCCACCTCTTTATACGGAGCTCCAACTGGTTCTGTAGATAGTTTCTGCGAAATACTTAGATCTTTGGCCCTTTTTTGGTCTAAGTGTGTTTGTGCCTGGGTGGAGACCGCCACTCCAACCTAACCTAACTCAACCCGATATATCACAAGGCCTGTTTAGAATAGTCGCCAGTTGACACTGGCAAATCATGTCATTAGACTTAAATCCGAACCAAAGACTGGCTCTATTGATGGTGGATGCTTTGAGTTTTCTTGAATCACACGTGCCCCAGTTTCCAGCTGTTGACTTGAAAGGATTCCTCAATGGCATCAAGTTCAAACGACCTTGTGCCAACAAACTTCCAGAATCTAGCCTTTATCGACAGTGATACTTCCAACTCCTCAAGGCTCTAGTTCTGGTTGGATTAATAGCTTCACCTTAGTATTTTTCTTTGGAACAGAGGATTTGATGGTCACGAAAAAACGAGCCCTTGTTTCATCCATTCTGAAACCACCTTAAGCTTGTTGGCCATATCCCCTAAACAGACAATGGTCTAGAGACACGTGTCGAATATTGTACTGCATAAAGTTTTAAGGCGTTCACCCAATACGTTGGAAAGGACCTTCAACACTGATATGCCTCAGTAGTTCTTGACAAGAAATAAGTTTGATTGCATCTTTTGAAGATGAGGCTTATAGGCCTGATAGTTCCGTCATCTAGAATGCTTTCGTCGAAAGATACTTGGCTGATGAATTGGTGTATGCACCCTAAGAAGTTGGCAAACCTTTAAAACCGGCGGCTTTGTTTTGGCTTCTTTATAGCTTCGGCAACCTCTTTTAAACTGGCAGGAGAGTTCTGTTTCTTCATTGACTGGACTTGGATTTTGATTCTCTTCTTTCCCTATCACCTCTCTCAATCGAATGCCCATTTGTCAGCTGCTGGACATCTACAAATCTCGCCTTGTCATAGGACCTACATTTCCTACGCTTTCTCGAAGAGCCTACATTCCGTGTTTGAAGCCAGCTATCAGTAGTTCGGCTGTTTTGTAAAAATTCCGGAAGTTGTTCCACTCACGAGACTCTTCGACTTCCTTGAGCTGGGAGATCGTATAGACGCTCTTGTTTCTACGAAGGCCCTTCTTTTTTTTGCCTAGATACTCGTGTCTAGCTGCCTTGCTTTGCGCTACAGCGCTTGTTTATCTACATCTACTGTCACTTCCTTTTGCTGCACACACTCATCACGAGCTCTTTATCGGTGTCAGTTGGTGGATGGCGCGATACTAGATCCACTGGTGGTTGACGTTTGTGGACGGTAGATCCACTGTGAAGAGCTTCTCACGTATAGGTGCTTGCTAAGACTTGCAACGTTGATTTCCTTTTTCTAGACAATTATTAGCAGCTTCTTCTCGTTAGACAGTCGAGCTCTAGGAGCTCTTAGCTCTTCTGAATGTGTATTCATCCAGAACGTCAACAAGAACGTGGTCGATTTGTTTGGCGGTTCGAACATTTGGGTAAAGCCAGGTTGCGGTCTAGATTCTTAAGCGGGGCGAACTGTTGCAAAAGCGAATGAAGATGAGGAACAAGGTAGAAGTCGAAAGCCTTTTGTAAAGGAATGAACTGAAATTTCTTTCTGTCATCCCCAGTGTGGTTGTCACTTCTTAACGTGCACACTACAGAGTTTCGTCCCAACCCTTCCCATTGACAATCTTCTGAAGGATTTTACGACTTTGATTATCAAGAAGCTAATCCAATACCCTTGGACCTAATCTTTTCAAGGAATTTCCAATAAAATTGAACACACAAGTCAACCCGTCACCGAATGTCTTGGAAATTTCTGGAACTTCATCAACCCGTCCCGTTTTTTTACAAGTATGTTCCCGAAAGTAACACCTGATAAGGGAAACGAAACAACAACAAAATTAGATTCGATTCGAGAGAGCGGGTGTAATTTTCGAATTTTCGTCCATCCGTCGTCGTCGCTCGTAGTCCACAGCAGATGTTTGAACTATTTTTTGTTGTTTCCTTACCTCTCCCGGAGACGGAGTTGTTCCCGAACCCCTTATTATCGTCATTATCATTGCAATCCTTTCTTTTTTTATCTCAACCATCAGTGCACACATATAAGGTCAGCCATAAGGCTCAAATGTGCGCTTATGCATTGAATTTATATACCTACCCCCAACCTGACTGCTCATGGGATGACCTAACGATGTCTTCGGAATGAAGAGACCTGGTTGTGTGCTTGTAGAGCAGCTTGGTTGATTCTTGACTGACGGACAACTAGGCATTCGTTTCAGTTCATTAAGTCACATGTCTATCGGTGGAAGTGGTCGAGATGGCAGTGATGTAATTTGCACAACCAACAATCGCGCAGAGGATCTCTGTGATCAAATTGCATCTAATCTCCTTTGGAGTGCATTAAATCGAACAGTGGGACTGGTGGAAGGGGGAGGCGATAGGCTTCAGCAGTGCTAATGGATGTCTCAACACATGCCAAAAAGTGTTCTTCTCCTCATTATTCATAATTTGGACGTCTAAATCGAGAAAGAAATTGGATACGAGAGCAGCTATACATGTGAAGCATGCTAATGGTCGTCAGATTAGGGATAATAATGAACATGTGATTGGAGTAATGACAGGAAGGAGCATAGGTTGACTGGAGAATCATATCGAGGGAACTGCATATCATATGAGTGACCAATTGCACGGGAAAATAGTTCTAGTACTCTAGGTTTGGTTTTGTAAGAGAATAGGTGAGCTTTTGGACAGATCAGGCAAAGGGAAGTCTATTGTGCTGTTTCTAAGTTTGGTCTTGACTTGAAGTCACATAGTCTCACTAACATTTGCTCCTCAAGACTATAGAGAAAGTTTTGTCCACTCATAGGACAAGACTATAGATCTATTGTGCTGTCCCAGTGTTTAACCATTTGCATCAAATATAATTCTAGATTCCGTGTTCCAAATATTTTTGGCGCTCAATAAAGCCTATGAGCTCAATGAGATCTCAGATGAGCTTTCTAGGCAAGGTTCAGAGGAGAATTTCTCCGGTCCTGAACTTACATTGACTCTCCAGACTGTAGGCAGACAAAAAAGGATATTTCCCGACTTTCCTAAGAAGTCCCCGACATTCTTGCAGTCTCTCAGCAGAAAAGACAGCTTATTGGCATTACAACGAGCCACTACGCCTTTGCCAAACATCTCAACTTGTAAGGCTTAAGTGACACCACTATCTGTGACGCTTGTAGAGAGGGCGACGACACTGCGGATCATTTCCTATGTAATTGTCCTACCTGGTAACTTAAGCTCCTTATCACTGAAGCTCTAGCTCTTAGAAAGACGATGAAAATGAAACCGACCTCTGCAAGGGATGTGGCGACATAGCCGCGGAAGATATGTTGCATGACACACTTCCTCTGCGACTGCCCAAGCCTCAGGAGACCTCGGAAAACAGCCTTAGACGCATACTTCTTCAGCGACCCGGGACGAACTGTCAACCATTCCACCAAAGGACATTCTAAAATACATTCTGGACTTGGGATAGTGTAGGGAGGCAATCAAAAGGTAACCAATTACATTGGATTCCTGAAGATCAAAGTGAGACAGCATTCCCCTAACCTAACAAAACCTAGTAGAAAGAAGCATCAAATTGTTTGCCATTGTCCTCTGTCAATCAAACTTAAACTTAAGTCCTTAAGAAGATACATTCTACCAAAGTCCCAAACTCACTGCTCAGCAGGAAGACTATCATTATTCGGCAAAAATGTTTCGCAAAAGATACATGGATACACATACAGTTGAGTACAAATGATTTCAAAACATGCACCCTGGAGATTTTAAAGCATTTTGCTTGCTGTAAACAGGACAAACGACCAAACGGTACGTACTTCATGTCGTTTGGTGGTACAAACATTTCCGAAAGCAAAATGAAAAATCCAAAACAATCTAGATAAATCTTTTTGGAAAATTTCAAGAAAGTTTGAGTATACCTGCTGCATACCATGCATCGAAACCTTTTTTTTTTCTTTTTTTTTTAAACCTATCTGTCCTCCTCCTACAAGGGATTTAGAAAATTCCTTAAGAATTGCATTGACGCAATGCAATATATTTCGTTTCATTGTCCTTGCGGCACAACCTTTGTTACCATATGCACTAAGCACTTAACACAAAACCAAAGCAGGTCTGTGACCAATCCATACACCAAAAGACCATAGATTCAATTTAAAACTCATCTCTGGGTGGTAACTAGACCGTCCCTAAACGAAGTTAGGTTCTGATTTTCAAAAAAAAAGAATATCAATCGCCGCCTGTAAAATCCATTTCATACATTTGTCGAAGGAAATATATCTTTCAGATACTTTTTCTCGTTTTTTTTTTTTTTTTCGAAAAACACAATCTGCAACGACAAAGTTAAAACCACATGTTTGGCATTGAATGACACTCTCTCGGTAGAATTTTCTTCGAAAATTTAATCCAAAAGAATGGCATTGTGCAAAACAGATTTTCCACTTAAAAAAAATAAAAATATCTTTAAGATACATTTTTGCATATTGAATTGTGTCAATAAAAATAGACGGTAACCCTCAAGATGTGCGCAAATATTTGATCGGTTGTCGCGTGTCGTCGCTTAGTGGAGCGACTTGAAATACTTCTTCTCTCCCCCCGTAGATAAGGGTTTTCAAGTCATAAAATCATTTTGTAAATAAACACGTTATCGCTACTTGCACGTTTATTAGATAGGCGTACCGAACCAAAAAAAAGGCAGATGTTCTCCGTTTTTAGACGAATCTTACGTTTATTGCTGTCATTTGCAACTTTTAAAATGTGTGATCGTTTTCTAATAGCAAGACGTCTTGCAATGCACACGGTGTTATTCCATCTGGCGGTTACGGCCATAAAACTCAGCACGGCCACGGGCAATAAAAAGCGAATTCGAGGGGAATTTGGATACATTTTTGGCGGTATACTTTTGGATATGCGATAGTTTTTGTAATTAAATTTAGAATTGACGATGATTTAAGTGTCAAAAGATGAGTGAGGGATATAAAAACGGTGTTTAGTCCTTCTTACATCTGTCGGTGTTGATTGTTACTGATTAGTTGTAACATGTTACACTAGATGGCGCTAAGAGAAAACATTTGAAACGTCATGTGATTGACATATGACACTTATGTGACAAGCAGTAGATCGAAGGAGGTTACAAGAACTGAAATCAAAATCGTTTATCCGAAACTTAAGCTTCTTCGTTGTAGAAGTTAAGAAAACGAAGACTGCGCTGATTACTGGAATAGGTCCATTGTACGTATTACCAGCTGGTACTCGAAAGGTACCTAAAAGCTTCAGTGATGAGGAACTTAGATTACCAGCATTCATCAAATCTGCCACTATATACGAACACATAAGAAGTGATCTGCAGTGTCCTCGCTCTCTCTACAAGCGTCACAGATAGGGGTTTCACTTAAGTCTAACACATTGAGACGTTTGGCAAAAGCGTAGTGGACCGTTATAATGCCAATAAGTTGTCTGGAGTCTTTTCTGCGAAGAGACAGCAAGAATGCTGGGATTTCTTACAGCAGTCGGGGAACATTTTTATTAACGTTGCAGTCTTCGCTGTTTCATTGCGTTCTGGTGGAAGAAACCTTTCGTTTAAGGGATGAGGAAGTCAGTTTTTGTTGTCTTACTGTAACCAATCTAGAATTTTGTACGGCTTAGTAGTCCATCCTGTCTGGAAATGGAGGGGAACCACTTGCTTCTCTAGAATCGACAAAGTCTCACCTTGACAGTGAAGCTAGAAGAATAGCTAATAGCTGGTGGAATAATATCAACACTTGTCTTCTGTCGAAGCAGATCTGATCTAACTTGGATTCGAGGAGAACAGGAAGACTTCTGTCAGTGAACAGGAAACTTATTAGGATAGGACGAGCCTTTACGGGGCATTGTTTAACTGGCAGGCATGCCATCAGAATGGTTGTACCTTCTAACGATTTCTGTAGAAGCTGCAGAGACGAGGAGGCAAAAGAAATGACTACACACCTTCTTTGCACATGCCCTGCTGAGAAGAATTATGCTAGAGAAAGTTCTGTTGTAGGTATAAGCGATACAATTATGGATTCGACTAGCTTTTTGACGATGGTGAGACACTGTTATCTCTGATCGTTGACTCTTGTGAATGACGATGACTTTTTCCTTTTGGAGACCTCTCCTTGAGGTGACCCGCTGATACTTGCTGAATTGTTCAGGGTTTATCAAAACAGCTTTCGTTCTTCGGCCTGAAAAACACTGCACTCGTCTCTGACTCTGAATGATCGCTTTATGCCTTAAGACTCGGAGAAGGTGGTAACTTTCGTTCTGTATGGAAGGCTAGCTTTTCGTCAGAGTAGACCAGACTTTCATCCCAATCCTGTTTACCTGCGGTTTTTATTTTAAATCTTCTTTCGAAGTCAGTATCCGTACGCTCCTCTGTTGAAAGCCGTGGGCTCAGAACAAAGACTTGACTGAAAGTTTGGTTGTCCATAGACCTACTTTCCTTTACTGCTTTGTTCTGAGCATTGTTTCCAATGCTCCCAGGTAGCCTGCTCTTTAAATTCTGGTCGAACCGTCTCTAGACGAAGTATTGTGACACTGTAAAACCTTTAGTTTGAAGCCTGCATTTTGTTTGCATCTCTCGCGACTCAAATGGTGCACGCGAGTGGAAGGTGACTGTAACCAACTTAGCGTTAAAAACTGGAGGCAGCTAGCTAAAGATCGAACTGGCTGGACGCTTATTGGTTGAAGTCCAGGTCCACCTCGGACTGTAACGCCACCTTAAGTTGAGCATCACATCTCTTAAATAGGTGTGTAGTTATCTAGCAGTCTTTAAAAGAATCTTTAGAAGGTTACAGGAAAAGCTGATAGGTCTGTAATTCTTGACCACTGCGGAACTGGTTGTTCCTGCTTTAGGAATTAATACCACTCTATCTTCCCGCCAGGACTTGGGCACTTACCCCTACAGAAGGCATGAACTAAAGATTTCTTTTAACTACGACGTGATCATTTCCTTAGACTTGTTTGGCGTTGATGCCAAGCGCAAGGGTTTTTTTGTTTAAAAACGTCAGGAAAAGTCATAACTTGTCAGCTGTCAATATGACGTGACAAACTTGTCAAATGTCATATTTCTCCCTGAATCTTCCTCCTTTTCGTAGTCTTCTTGATGATTATTGAGGACTGTTCCAATGGCGTAGTTCCATTTGATTCGCAAAAGGACCTGCAGTGTCCACCTTTGAAAAAAAAAAAACCTGCCAATCTGAAGTATCTGTTTTGCTTATCAAGTTACTTCTAATCCATTCAGCATATCCTTGCACCTTTCATATTTTTTTTTTTGACAAAAAAAAAAGAACCCAATTCCTTACTTCCGTTTGTAGTTCTCATGAAAATCATGAATATCCTTCTCCTCATCCGTGGCAGGTAGTTCCATATTTGTTTTGTTCGTTTTTTTCTACCAGAGGAGCATGACATATCCGCTTTGGCTGACAAACACAAGAAAACAAAAAATAAACGAAAAATATGAAAAAAAAAAAAGGAAGAAGGAAGGATCCAGTTTGTGTTGCTTCACATAAACAAATCAAGAGAAACATCAGCAACAGGAGAGGAGTACAGGAAGGAATAACGAACAACTTGTTTTTTTTTTTTTTTTTAAGAGAAATCGGAAGGATGTTCCTTATATTGAAGAACATCCTCAGGTGCTTCCCTTTTTTGCATCTTCCTTTTATATATTTCGTCCTTAAATGCAAATTTTTGTTTGTATCCCCTTGTTCGTCCTTTTTATTTTCCCTCAAATCAAATTCAAAATCCGGATATTGAAGGATGCATTCGAAAAGGAGAGAAGACAGGTAGTTGTTGGTGGTTTGTGTTAAGGGTGCCAGAAGCATTGCACCAGCTTCTCTTCCTCTCGGGTGAGTTTTTCACACGAAGATAAGAAATCTACGCAGATGCTCAGCGTATCTAGATACGTACATATATTTTCTTCTGTTTAGTGCATTTCTGGTGTGTGAATACGCGTTGAGATTTGTACAATCGCTTCATGTGTGTGGCGGGGGAGAGGGGAGATCGCATTATAAATTGGAACATAAAAATGTTTACAACTGTGCAAGGTGAAGACAAGGTGGTGGTTTGGTTGATGTTGCTTTTGGAAAACACAACGAGAATCTTTCCCACACACAAAATCTTTTTTAGATTTGGATGTGCGAGCATATGGCGTTTGCAACTTGTTTTTTCGGGGTGGGGTATAGTATAACGCTGCAAATTGGAAAAGGTATGGGAAAATTGTAAGGTGGTTCCGGTTTGGTTGGTATGTATTTACTTTTGGGAAATTCTTTCAATCTAGATGTCTGGCATAGATATTCATGACAGCGATGAGGAATTTAAAGTGCATTTCCATCTGTCAAATGAGTTGGAGAGAGCATTTTCCAACAAGCATCGATATTAACTAGAATTGAATAGAAAATCTCTGGAGTGAGAGAGGTCCTCACCTGAAATGGGTTGTCAACGTAGCAAGTGTTTGTCTGTCACTTGAAGAAGAACTTGGATGTCCAACACAAATTTGTGAACTTAAAGACCAATGTCCCAACTGAAAGTTTACTTCTTCTGTAGGAATGCATGCTTCTCTTAAAGGAAGATATGCAATTTGCCTTCGACAAGAAAACGTGTAAATATGTGCTGTGCTGGTCTTTGCTGTCAAAACAGATTTTTGTATCTACGTCCATCTCAAAAAAGCTGTAAGATATCTTAACGCTGTTTTACTGTCAAGATGTCTTACAAAGTTCGTGTCCGATTGTAGACAAATTGGCATCATCAATGCGTGACACTACCCGAATTGACAGTAATTCATGACAATGCCCAGATGTTGAATAAATGTCAAATGTCTGATGGAGTTTTGAACGATAGATGGCGTTACATTTAAAATTCATAAGAAATTATTCGGCGCTGCTATGGGCCAAATCATAGCTTCTACACGAATCCCAAGGACCTTGACTTTTTTATTGCCAACTCCGAATAGTAAACTAAGAGGCTTTCCTTGACAAATTATGCTCTCAGACGTGCAGACTACCCAAACATACCGCACATGGAATTCGAAACTTAACACCAGTAAATCTCAAAGTTATGATTTCTCGGAACGGATGGTGGCTACTGGGTAACTTACTTATTTAGGTGGCGCTACAGTTCGAGGTGAACCTGGGCCTCGACTAGTCCTTAGCTCATCGCCTTTAGTTACACACTCCAAGTTGTTTGAGGTCCCCTTCTACTTTGCGCGCCACCTTAGGCAAGTTTGTTTTACTGCATTGTTTTTTCAATAGGAATTTGAAGACTCTTCATACTGGAGCGTTGGTGTCCAAGGTGGGATCGTTGCCGACTTTAATGGAGCAGCGAGCATTCTTCATCGTCATTCTGCACAAACGAACGAGCTTTGCAGGGATTCCAAAATTCGACAAATTGCTTTGTATAGCTCGTCCCTAAAAATTGATAAAGAGATGGTGTGTTTCATTTTGGACTTCTTGGGTTTCCTCAATGATCTGTCGAACTGTAATTTCATCGAATGTAGACTTTCCTAGCGTAAAACTTTCCGAGCTGGCTGGAGACGCTTGATGGTTGAGGCCCAGGTCCACCCCAGACTGTAGCGCCACCTTAAGTAAGTAAAATCACGCTCATGAGGTTCAATCAGGATGTTGATGAGAGGATATGATCTTATCCGCGATCGTTCAGGATCGGCTAAACATTGCTGACATCATTGCTGATTCATCAGGCATACATTCGTCTGACCAAATCTTAGAGATGAATTGGTGTATGCTCTCTACGAAGTCATCTCTGGCTGCTTTAAATAGATCGGCCGGTAACCGGTCCTAACTTCATAACCTCAATAGGAGTAACCTTAGAGCACTAATTGGATTTTTTAGCGATCACTGCCACCTGAACAAGCAACTACATCGCATAGACTTTGCAACAGATTCAACATGTAGACTCTGCCTTGAGATTAAAGGAACCTCTCTACACATCCTTACAAAATCCCCAGCTCTTTCAACTTAGAAAGAGAATTGTTGGCGGAGAAGTTGTCCCTACGGAACAACTTGCTACTATCCACCCTGAGAAGTTCCTTTACTTCCCGACATCTTCTGGAATGAAACAATTCATCTAGGAACATTAGGGAAGGTACAATAGAAACCGCAGTACCAAGAACTGTGAACAACGCTCCCGAATATAACCGGTCAGATCCAGCAACTTTACTGGATCTGAGTTTGGACGGACATTTTGGCTATCATCGTCTCTAAAGTGAAAGGTTTGCTATATCCAACATGTTGGTCTTCGTTGCCGTAATACGGGCTGCAGAAGGTGTTCTTTGCATTTTCTCAGCATCGACTAAGTTCCTTTTACTCTTGTCCAAGACCTTCTACAAAAATCGTTTGAATGTACACTAAAAGCCTTGTGTCGCATGCTAACAAAAACAGTGTCTAGTGACGCATCAAACTTGCCTTCAAACAACGAAAACATCACACAACCCATTCATAAATATCTAAGTAGGCATTTGTCGCATTCCCCTTGTTCAATTCAAATTCAAACGAAAAAAACATCACATTCCTCCGAAAACGCTCGTTTTATCTCAATCCTCGAACGAATTTCCAAGAAGAAATGGTTTTGCCATGATCAAACACACCAGAGCTTAGAACTTACCCCCTTTCATAGGTGTTAGTCCATCAAATTCAAATCATCCCGCCAATAAACAGATTCATATTCATTCATTTTCCTCGTATGCAAATTAAACTACCACAGGGCCACCTTTGTCAATCCGATAACAACAAAAACAAACACCCTATCTGTTCAAAAGAGAACAGTTCCTCTCTCAAGTAAACAAAAACCAAAAAAAAAACCATTTCCCATCTGCGAAACGAAATGAACTCCGAAAGGGGAAATTCTGAAATTCTTCATCGAAAAATTCATTTTGATAAATTTTACAGCCGGCGCAATTCCTTTCGCTTAATCGCCGCATTCATTCTCTCAATTTTCAATTTCGAATGAAGCGAAGCTGACTTCGGCAACAAGCAAGAAAAGGAGAACAGCAACAGACAACAGAAAAGCAGAAAACATCTGTCGCAGGAGAGTCGTTTTTGTTTTGTTTTTCTTTTCTCCTTCCTCTTCTTGCATTCATTGTTGTTGTATTGCATTTATCCGAGCACAAAAGTGTAAAAGAGAAACTATAAATTCATCCAAATCTCTCGCACAGAAATTCATTTTCAAGACGGATGAGTTGAATGTGGAAGTAGTCGTATCGAAGTTGTCAGTTTTGAAGTTTGCGTGGTGAATGTCTGGTTGGGCATTTAGAAATCGCTAAACGGCACCGTGCTACATTTTCAATTGCATACACAAAAAAAAAAAAAACAATATTTGCTATAACAAACAAATTAAAAAAATTTAAATATATTTTGTTTCTATTTTTTTTATATTTTAAATTATTTTCCTCTTCCTCCGTTCGATTGCGACAAAAGTGACACAAAAAATTCATTCCGAAAGTTTGATTCAAACATTTGAATTTAATTTTTTTTTCTTCTCATCCTTGACGTCCGGCCGGCTATCATAAAGGATTAAAGTGACAAAAACAAGAAAAAACAACTATTTCCTGAGGATTAACAAAAACAAAAAGTTTATCGACAAAACGCGCGCGTTACTTCTGTCAAATAAGACAGACATTAGCCGTTATAATATACAAGAAACATTCCTCCATCAAATTTTTGTGGATAAATTTTGCAGTGAGTGACGGTTTGGATTGAAACATGTGCTTGTAACGTTATAATTTTCGTATAAAAAAAAATAAAAAATCCCATCACACATCCTTGAGAAAAGTGAAATGAAAAAAAATATGAGAAAAGTGTAAAAAAAATTATATATCTTGTGATTGAAAATCTGTCAAAAAAAAAAAAAATTCAAAAAAATCTGACGAAAATGGTAAAATTAAAACTTTAAGTTGCTTGTTCTATTTTTTTTTTTTTCTAATTTGTGCAACATCCACACGCGTAAAAATATCATTTTTTTTAAAATTTATTTGGAATACCCATAACGTATACGTATATCTACAACATCCCGCGAGAAAAGTGAATGAAAATATTTTTGTATTTTTGACAGAAAAAAAAATAAAAAAAATTTAAGAAAACTTCAAACTTCGACCGCGCCGCATCACAACTTCATTGGACAAAATGAATTGGATTAAAATTTGCCTGTCTGCATGGATTTTATTTTTAGTTTTAAGTGAGGTAAGGATCTTAGACATTTTTTTGTTGTAAATTTTGAGTTAAATCTGATAGCGGAGACGTATTTTTTGAAATAACAGAATCGAAACAGGCATTTGACACTTTTGAGAAAGTTTTTGACTGTCGAAATGTCACTTAAGTACTTAAACTGAGCGGTTCAAAGAGGACCAATTGTTCGAATGGATGTCAAATGACATTTTACAAATGAAAAGCTAAACTTCTCCCTTAATTCAGTCCAAAATCTCAGCCAATCAAAAGGCCTGGTACATCTTATCTCCACAAACCCATCAATGGACACTCCATCTTAGGCAGGTTTGCTCAGAGGCTAGGTATTAAGTGAGTAAGGACATTGTCAAAAATTGAAGAGATGGACTTTTTTTTGTTTACTCTGCATGTTTCCAGCTCTCATTGCCTCAGAAATCCCTTAGCGCTCGGTCAAGCTTAATGACTTCATTAGGACAAGTGACTGGTTTTAAGGAGTAGAAATGGATAAATGGAACAATGCCAAGCACACAAGCCAAAGCCATCTATACTGATTGGCATAGGTGCAGGTAAATGTATTTTCTGACAGACTTAGTCTAAATCAGTTTAGACTTCCGAACTATAGCCGGATTTTCCAGACAAGAGGTCATAGCAGTGACAATTGCTGTTGATATATCATCGAGAGTCAGGCAGGACCAAAAGCAAAAAGCAAAATCGAAGCCTGTGCAGTGCTTCTTGCCACACAGCATGAGGTAAAACTATTCTGGGTTCCAAGACATGAAGGCATGTACCAGGGAATGAGCTAATCACTCAGTTAAAGTCTCGCCATGTAAACTGGAAGGCAATAGGGTTTTCCCACTTTGAACGGAAGATGGAGCTCATTAGACTCCTTAAATTAACAAGGCCAGAACTAAAACACTGATGTAGAAAGACGGGAGAATCCTTCAAAAGGATTACAAAACATAATACTCTTCGCTATCATATAAAAAAAGTTAGGAGCTGTGTAGTCGAAGAAGTTATTTAGGACACAATCCACTTTCTCAAGCACTGTTCAGGCCTCTGCACACATAATTCCTTTGGATGTCAATTAGTGCCTCCATTCGATGAACAATTGGGACTGTAGGTGCATACGTCGTAATTATTACATTCTTGCACAAGTATTGCTTCACATCATCGATCCTTGGTTGCATGATCAATAACTCGTTTACTTTGGTCACATGACAGAAGAATAAGACCTAGCTTACGAAGTCACAAAATAGGCGTCAAACTTGGACTAAGTAGGTACTAAATTAGCTGCAGAAGATTCTTCATGACCTCACGTGACAAGTCAGAGGCGAAAGTATAACCGTTTTCGAAAAGCCCACCCAAATGAAAAGAGTTGGATGTACTTCCCCTCCCACGAAGACGACAGAACATAACTTTTTTACTTGTCAGAAGGTTAGGAAGTGCAGAGGTGACACGACTAGCTAGCAGGAGCTCAAATTGAGGAAAAAAGCACACAAAGGAGTGTAACAGTCAAATTTCACTTATTTGAACGACATAGAGGATTTTTAATGCGGAAAAACAGTCAAGCTAGAGGGATTTCGACTGTATTGGTGTACTTTTTTGTGTTTAAACTTGCTCAACGTCAAATTTCACAAAGCAAGTGATTGATTCGTTCTCAAAAAGCTGCTTAACGTCAAATACAAGTCATTGTCTCACTTTGACCATTGACGCTTTTGACAAAATGAAAAAAATGTAACTTCAATCTTTCGCATGATTGTCGTTAAGTTCGCCAGAATTCAACTTCAAATAGATTTTACCCGTCAAACCGTTGAATCGAAATGTGTTTCTTGTAAAAGGAGGTCCTTGTCGTTGATAACTTGTTAAAAGGCTTTCAAACGTCACTTCAGTAACCAAATTCACCTCTCCGTTTGAATTTCCTCGTGAAATCAGAAAAATTTGAATGAAATCATGAGATTTCCGAACCTAGATCGGAGCGACTTCATTCGTAAACTCCCAAAACCTATCGAACCTTAAGAAGAAAGAAAGTGCTAGACCTTTGTGAACTTTACATAGTCAAGACATTCCATTCTTACAAACGAAAGACCTCACTTTACAATATAAGTACAGATGTCCTTTTGACAGCAATTTACACTCATCTACATGTGAAAAGTTGATTAATGTTCAGTTGACTATCGAACTGCAACTGATGATTCCTATTTGCACGGTATGAGACTGTTTTTCATACTCTCTGCACGTATTTAGACGTCACTTTTCAATGTCTACATCAATCACAAGCCTTTCACTACTGCTTTGCATGACAAATGTCCAAATTACCTATGCAGTGTGAACAAAAAAACACTTTGTAATCACTTGCAACTGTCATAATGCGTATGTCACTTTCTACTGTCAGAAAAAACAAGATCACCAAGCCTCCACAACAACCTATGCTATCATTTTGGGTTTTTTTTTTTTTATTTATAATATTACCTACGTACTTCTTTCACCATATGCTCAGCGTAGGTCATCCATCCAACGGTTTACAAGCAAATGTCATTCTCCTGCTGTTTCGGGTCTAAAAACAGCTCCAAAAAAAAAGACAACAACACTTAAGTATTTTGCATGATTAAAAAATTCGTAAAAAAAAAGAATTCCCCAGCAGACGACATCATGCCTTCATGCTTATCCCTTTCCCTCCACTTTGTACGGGCAAAAGTGTCGATTTACTTTAAAAAAAACTCTCTCTCCTGGGGTTCTTCTTCAATGAATGTTCTCCAAACAAAAAAACAAGCACACAAGTATGACAGCATCTTGGCATGACACTCTGCACACATATGTTCTTCGGGATCATGATGATTTTTTTTTTAATTCTTAAAAATCTTTCTTTTTTTTTTTTTGCAAAAATAAAATGGAAAAACATAAAGTTAATGATCTTTGATAGTCGCATGCAAGTTCAGTCATGTTTTAGGTTATTTTCAAATCGAAATTGACGTTTAATTTTCTGTCAACTAATTGTCAAGCAGTTTGACAGATTTGTTGACATTGAGATGCACTTGATTAAAGTATGTCATACAGTTGACATCTGTCAACCAGTTTTGTTGTCAGGTGACACTCATAGAAGTGTCAATTTCTTAAAGTTGAATTTCCTAGTTGACGGGATGTGACAAAAAGTTTCCTAACTCCGTTTGGTAAGTTTGTATCACGAACAAGGAGATTACCAGTTCATTGGCGACATTTTACAAAAGAGGAGCCAAATTTCTGCTCAACGCAGAAATTCGGTCCAAAATCTCTACAGGAATCTCTAAAGGGATTACTTCATCGGAGACATAATCTCCACAGTACAGTTAACCCCATCCAAGGATACTGCATCTTAGGCACGTAAGGACATCTTCAAAAGTTGTAGAGATCTGCATATTTTCAGCTGTCATCGTTTTCGAAATCCCTTAACGAATTATCAAGCTCAGTAGGACAAGGCGGGCTAGGTAATCCTGTTCTGTATGTTGGTATCCAAGCGATTTTTCAAAGAGCCATTCGGAACCGAATATGGTCTCTTAGCATGACTTCTGCTCGAAAGTATACGCAAATGTCATGGCATCCAGATGATGCGTGGTTATTATCCTCGATATACTCAGTTCAGGTCGTCTCTATGGTTCTAGTGGTATAAGCCTGGAATAAAGGAAGCTGTATCATGGCTAAAGTGGAACAAAAGATATCTATATCTTCACAGATAGCCCAGCATCTTTGAAATCCTTGATCTCTTAGCGAGATGACTGAACAATTCAGTATTCATCTTTGTAGGTGGCCTAGATACATTGGCATCTCTGGTAACTACAAGGCAGACGAACTTGCCAAATCTGGAACCACCTTAGAAATTCCTTCTCATACTAGAGACATGGGTATACCTAACAGTACAGGGAAACTCATCGTCAAACATCATACGTGTCATTCCACTAGACTTGTCCTACTCTCACTATAACACAAATTTGCACCATTAGTGGTGTCAAGTCACTGTCACTGACTAATACGACAACACGCTAGGAGAACAAGCCTTCTATTCAAGGGGAGGCTACAACTCACCTCATCTCTCACCGTCCAACACTACCAGAAGACTTCTAGGTCACGATCACTTCAATGATAACGGTCACTGTTAAGCCATACCCTCATACGTAAACTAGTGGAATTCTCCCTTAAGGAACTCATCACAAGGCATCCCAATAGAATTCAAGCCTAAGCGAGTCCTATTCAGGACCTATTCTAACCTAATCTAACCAAGAATCTGTAACGCAAAGATGTAGGTTGTCGTTGTACCCATGAGTGGGATTTGACAAAGGAAATTGGTATCTGTGACCACTTTTGATACATAAAATAAGTGCAATGTCTCTTTTCTGACACTCTCCTAATCAACTTCTACCACGATGACTGACAGATGCATACAAAAATACAAGACAGCTCGTAGAAAGCCAGGGTGTGTTATATTTTTCGCACAAATGAAAGGGACCTACAATTTTATTACCGACTCCGAACTTGGTATTGAGAAGAAGAATGCAGATTATACTTTTGCAGGTTTGACATTTCTTGCGAAGAGAACGGACACATATAGGGATGGCATAAGCAGTCGAAAGATGAAGTTTCAAGCTCTTAAGACATATTTAACGTCAAATTCATCTTTTTATCACTTTTGTAAGCTCTTGCCAGTTGACGATAAGGCCTCTACTCTACCTTAAATTTTAAAAGCATGTTCTGTCAAAACTTCAAACAAATCTCTCCACTTTCGTTAAATGAAAAAGAGTTTTTCAATCCTCACACCAAAAGTTGTCTGATCTTTAAATGTCAAATGATGACAAGAGGATATAGTGTCCTTGACAATTCATAGCATATTCAGACGTGTACCTATACATGAGATCAGATCGTGTTCAGTAACTTTCACAACAAATCATTAGCATACCTACTTGGAAAACGATAAAGATCACCTTAGAGTAAGTAATTAGTAACTCATTTTATTTGACATTTAGCAAGTTCTTGCAAGGCTCTCTGATTTGTTTGTCAAATTTAACGTTTGACAAGTAAAAAAACCCCCCACAAATAGCTTTCTGATCATGATCATCAAAGTTCTTCCACTTGACACAATCAAACGACACAACCTAAAAGTGACATTTGACATTTGTTTTGACGTAAAATTAACATTTCCATCTGGTAATTGTCAAACTGTCAAATTGTTCCCCAGATAATCGAAACAAATCTTTGAAAATTTCACCTACTGACATAGAATCGAAACAATGAAGATCTATGGTTTCGATTTTCACAACAAATTGACATTTCCTATCCTCTGTGTATAGATAGGCACCACCATTTTGGATATTCAAATGACAGATATGAGAAAATTGAAAAGAGGTTACCTTGAAAGAACGATGAATCATTTGATCTTGTCATTAAAGTTTTTTTTTTTTTTGGTCACATGGATTTAAAGATGTTTCTCTCTCTCTCTCTCTATCTCTTTCTGTTTTGACAAGATAGTGCATCTGATTCAGTGCAATGGATAAAAGGAACTTTCTATGTGTGTTGATGACAACAACTACCGACGATAGTGCGACAAAAACAAACAATAAAAATGGAAAAACAAAATAAATAAATAAAACAACATAATTAATGGGTGAAGTTACGTTGTTGTTATTATTATTAATTTTTTTTTGTTCTCCCTTTTTTTTTTCTTTGCGTGGCTTAATTAAGAGCGCGGCGGCGCTCATAACTGTTTTTTATTATATTAATAAAACATACGTCCATACATAGAGTGTGTGTGTACGTCAAAGCATCAGAGGAATATGTGGACTAGTACCTAGATTGTTTTTTTTTTTGTAATCATATATGTAACACTTAAACAATGGAGAAGTGGAAAACCCAACGGTTGAGTGATTCCCATCATCATTGTCACCCCCTTTCGGTGTGTGTGTGTGGTAGAAGTGCGTTTCTTTCTCTTTCTTCCTTCTTTCACTTGTTATTTTAAATCTTTTGACAGCTGAGGGAAATGTCAAAAGGTAACAAGTTTGCAAAAAAACAAATTAAAATTCTTTGACAAAAAAAGTCGGTACCGCAAAGAATTTTTATTTTTATTTATTTTTTCTCGTGATACCATGGATCATCATGATCGGTGAACAAGAAGTATAGCTCGGCTCCTAACACTAATACTATGTTACGACTATCCAAGGTAGTTGGCCGAATTCTTGTTGATCGCTGGAAAAGGTTCTCCGTCTTCATTGCTGTGTTTCGTGTACTCGATGTTGCTCCTTGCCGCCCATCGCCGCGCCGCCGCCCGATCATCATCATCATCGAGTACTCGTACTCGTACTTGTTACTCGTATACCAATGGTCTTCTTTGTAAAGTCGCTTTTAATCCACAAGCAATTCACCGACCACCGATCGATCGGTTACGATCGCGCATGAAAGCGCAATCCAACACGCAGCAGCAACAGTAGTAGTGTGCTGGATGGCGGCCATCTAGTAGCAGAAGTATGCTATGCACTCCATGTGCATACCACTACAAAAGCAACCAAAACACCTACATATGTGTATAGCTATAGCAATCGGAGGCACTAGCTAGCACTAGCACTACACCAGTCCATGGACACTCTCGTTCCTCCACTTCTCGTCGGCGTGTCCACTCCAAGATTCAATGTTTGACCGGCGAATCGTATGCCGTGGGAAACAATTCGGTTTTCTTGAATTTTTTTATTCCCCCTTTTCTTCTTTTTTTTTATTTTTTTTTGCTTCTCTCTTTTGTGCTGTTTTTATTGTGTGTATATTTTTCCTTGCCTTTTCATTTTGTTGTGTGTTGTTTCGTATCGTTTGTGTATAGTCTTGTGTCGTTTATTTTTTTTTTATTTTATTTATTAATAAGGTTTTTTCCTGGCTATAAACTTGAAATGAATCACGGATGCCGAAGCCGAAGCTGAAGCTGAAGCTGAAGTCCCCCGATGATGACGAGAGAGACGACGAGAGATGATCTTTTGTCGGTGGAGGAGGAGGAGAGGTGTACGGAGATCGAGGCAAAGGCACAGGCACAGTCACAGCACAGAGATCGCGCATAAAACAAGGTGTCTGTGGAGTTACCTACCTTTTGGAAACCTAACACTATACTCGCGGCTACCTACCTCTTGGCAATCTCTACCAGCTTTGGCTATCCTCTATCTGGTTGCGGCCCTGTCTCCTCTTCTTGTGCTAACGATTTGGGAGTTGTTGTTTTTTTTTTCTTTTTCTTTTGATTTTCTATGTGTGTGGACTTGTTATTCCTTGGTTTTCTTTGGTGATCTGCTTTTGTTGTTCGGAGAGCATCGTTGTCAGATTTCACCACACACTGTGGTGTATGCTGTGTTTGGTTGGACTCTCCCATATGAAAATGGAAATGGAAATGGGAAGGAGTGGAGAGCATAGAGTGCTTCTTAATTGCATAATTTGGTTAGTGGTAGTGTCATATATTTTCTATATTTTTAATTAAGCAATTAAACGGTTTTGGAATGTTAGTTCAAGCACACACAGAGAGTGGATTACTTGCATGGATGGTAAAGTGCGATGATGATGATGGAAGAAGGATGATGATAGGAAAAGGTTGTGGTCTGGGAAATGGTTTTTTTTTTGACAGGTGTCAACACTGTCAGATTTACATTTTAAAAGTGGGTCAATGGAATGGAACAAATCAATGAGTGCTCAAACATATTTACATGTGTATATTGCTTCCGGTGATCGTTGGTTCATTTGGCAGAAATGTCACTTTTCAATTTCGTTTGATTGTTACAACTAGTCGGAATAGGTCAAACTCTGGTGAGTCATTAGTGTTTCCGGTGATGACACTGACAATGGCGAGATCGAAAAGTTCTTAGTAAAAAATGACTTTCATTGGATTGGAATTGTGACAGAGGGTCTAGGACTTTGCTGTGTGTTATGTTGGAAGGTGAGACATTACTGTCTTTTCATTGCATCTGTCAAATGTCACTTAATATCTGATTTGTAGTTAATTGTTGACACATTGATCATACAAATTGTTTCCTTTGATCAACTTGTTGACAAGTTGTCAATTTTGACAGAAGTGTCACTTAAGTTTGTCTGCCTTGATATGTCAAAGCATCAATGGCAATCTGTTGACTGCTGCAATAATGTCAAGATGCTCTGACCTACATATATCCTCTCTCGAAGAATCAAGCTCTCCAAACTCTAGGCAGTCATGCGCAGTGTTTGGGCATAGTATACGACGCTTTTGTAGAAGTTACAGAGACAAGGAAGAAGACGAGCTCATCGTATACTTTGTCTGCACATGTCCTAACCTTGGCAATATCGGAAAAGGAAATTTGAGGAAAGACGAAGGAGGTACCGATTCACGTTGGTTTTAAATGCTTGCGTGTTTTCGTGAGAAGGAAACACAGAGCTATGTAGGTGTAGAAAGCAAATCTGAACTGCTATGTTGGAAGCTTTAAATGGTTTTAGGAGTTCAAGTTCTGACCCCCAAGGGGTCGTCCTTCTCGAAAAAGAATCTCCCCACGATCACAATGGACCCCTCATTAGTCTAAATGAGAGCCACTTCAATCTAACCTGAGAACTGTCACAATATGTCATGGATCTTCTGTCAACTTTCTGTTTCATTTCTGTCTTAAACAATGTTCCCAACCAAAAAAATAAAAGTCTTAATTTGTACAGAAAGGGCGCACCATATGTATCATCCTCTGTCAGCAAAACTTTTACCTCCGGTTGTCACCTGGTTCAAATGAACACAAAACTTGTTTGCGATAAGATTGTATTGTGTCATAGAAAGATTTTAAAATATTCCCAGGGATGTCAATTTTAGGCGCGACAAAATTATTCATTTCTACGTCATAAAAGTAGTTTATCGAGTGGAACATCATTTCAAACCACAATTCGCTTTTAATTGTGTACAAAATGTTAATTTCTTGTGAAACTGTCAACATGACAGCTTTCTCATATAGTGCAATGACAACTCTTACTTTCTTGTTGCGATTATCTTTGATTTATTTCCACCTACCCCACTGACACATGTCAAATGAAATTGACGCCATTCAATAGCTACCACAAAAAACAAATCCACATAAATCTTCCAAACCACTTCTGACAGATGAATTTTCAAACTGAGTTGTCACTTATTGGCTAATAACTAATCGAAATGGTTCTCCGTTTGTCAATGATTACTTTACCGTTATTTTTGTTCAGATAACCTGTCACAAAAGTTTTGCATTTTTATTAAAATGATTCTCTGTTCCGTGTTCCCATCGAAAACTAAATGAATGCATAAAGTCGATCATTCTAACGTTTTTTTTTTTTTTGTTACTGATCCTGTCTCCCAGTCTTTCTCTCTTGTCAGCCCGTGTCAAACATGCAAAGATTTGACAATCTTTTAATTCTTATTTATTATAAGTTCAATAATTTATTATGCATTTTTAATTTTGTTAATTTATCGTTCGTCGATTTCGAAGATTGAAAGATAACCCAAAAAAAAAAACCGAAAAGAAAAACAAAACAAACCGAAAGTAGATGTCATAAATTTGCAATCATTTACCGGGCGAGAGAAGAAGCGCACAATTCTTTCTATCTGTCATCTGCGTGTGTTGAATGAAGAGAGTGAAGATGGTGCGGTTTGAAAATTTATGATGCTGGCTGCTGCTGCTGCTGTTGCGTTGTGTCGCGGAACTTGTCCAATTTGTTTCTTGAATTTTAATCAAAGCAAAAACAAAACAACCTTAACCATATCCAGTTGCATTTAATTTTCATCGAATGATTAATGTTTGACTAGTAACCTGATCAGATGAGCGCTTAATGGATGAGGAGGACGTCAGCGCCGTGGCGCACATCCCTTACTGTGTGTCGGGCACTTTCTACACTTTAAACATTTTATTTATTTTTAATGAACTGTCCAAATACTTGTTGTTGTTGTTGTTTTTTTTCTTCTGTTAAATACCATGATGAAAGATTTATCGTGGTGCATATTCAACTCCATGGACTGGTAAAGAGTGAACGAATGGCTTTTTAATTCGATTATCTCTTGAAGGAGGACATAAATGAGGAGAAGGAGAAAGAGAAATCCTTTGGAATTTTCACTTTGGAGAATAGGAACAGCCTATGGTAAATAATTTACGAGTTAGCCACAAGAGTCACACACTGCTACCAGTCTCAGTTATCATTGGTACAGGAGACCACTTTACCGACAGACGACAGTGGAAGTTGTTGATTTTATTTTTAGTTATGTATTTTTTCTTTCCAAAGCAGCATGTGGATTTTGGAACGGGATGGGGGGGGGTTGTGAGTTTGTGACACGCTTTAAACATTTATTATAATACACCCGGTCGCATGTGCCACATGCCACTGACTTTGCGTTTGCCTTTGGCTTTGCCACCGCAAACAGTCTGCACATCTGGGTTGAGAAGCTATTTTTATTTAAAGAAAAAAGAAACAAAGTTTTGAGAGACATATTCTGTTAGTAAAAGGGAATATACCGTAAGATTTAGGGATGGAGATCATTTTAAATGATTTTTGGAGAGCTTCTGTGGCATTTATCCAAGGTAAAGTTGTTTGAGGGAGTTTTTCTCTCTATTTGACAGTTGAACGGAGGAAGTTTTCCAACACTGACGTGAAATCTGAACTGGAAACTCGATTAAAAGGCTTAGGAACCACTGACTATCATGACCTACAAAATTCGACACTTTTTTTGTTGGTTTTTTTGAAATAGTCTTCCCCTGTATCTGACAGTTGGATAGAAGTAACTTTTCCAACATCAAAGTTGAATTTCGATTGAAAATTCAAGTGAGAGTTTTGAGTTCTGTCTTTCATTCAACGCGACTGATGTCGCGTGACTTAATTTTCCAGCGACTTTTCATGACCTATTACGCTTTTTAATTACAGACATTACATTCGATTCATTACAAAGTTATGTCAAACGTAATTTTTGAATGACAGTAGGTACTGATGTGAAACAAATTTGCTTGCCAAGTCACAATAGGTCGAACTTGTCACGCAACTTGACTTGATAGAATAATTTTCACTTATATCACCTTTTTTCGATCCAAAGAAGTCGTCAATGTTGTCTAGTCTGGGAAATGGCATATTGTTTGACATCCCTGCAACAAAATCAAATTCTCATTGATTTGACATTAAGGTCACAAACTAAAGTCCTAAACCTTTTGAATTCTAACGCCCAACTTAGCAGGGACAGGACAGAAGGTCGAGAAAGTAAATAACTCGGTAAGTGATCCTAAGAGATTGAAAACATTAAAGTCGACTAAAAGAGATCAACTCTCGAAACTAACGAACGATTTCAGAGGGTTCTTACAACGATTTCGGCAGGAGTTGCAGAGATGAGAAAGAGGAAGAATCTATTGTACACTTATCTGCACTTGACCCACTCTTGTTGACATCAGGAAACCCACCAGAGGCCGTCTAAATGATCTGAACTCGGTCAGCAAGACCGATCTTAATTGTTACGTTTGGAAATCTAAATGGTTTCAGGAGTAGACTGAACCTCTTCTTGGAGGACCACTTCTAACGTACTAACTATGATTTGGACTTATAGATGCATCCATCAGTAGTAGAAAGCAAAAGCTGTGTTCGGAATGCTATCCAAAATCGGAAAAAGTTAAACCTGACAACGTGAAGTTAGTACTTCTTTCTGCTGTCACTGCAAAACTGCAAAACTTCGTGAACAGATACGGTGGTACCACCGTACGACGAAGAAATGGACACTGGATCGGTCACACCTTACACGCAATGAAATCCACTCACAAAGTCAGACAAAAGAGCGGGTCACCCAAAGCAAACGTGGCGTAGAACAGTTGAGGATGAGTCCAGCTGAACCGTTAAACTCTAAGACGTCTAATATCTCACGAGGGGTACAAGAGCTTAAGTCTAAATTCTGCTGCATTTTAGTCTTTGTCCCAAATTATTTGGGGCCGGCTCTTCGCCAAGCTCTGCGGGTTGTCCTTGTATATTGCTCATATATTTTTTTGACAAGGTTAATCCATGATGTACGGGATCTTACGGGTCTTGTACTCAAATGGTCTTCTACGATTTTCTTTTCAGTAGTCCAAAGCAGCATCTTCATTTCCGCTACGAGCCTGTTGCTTCTCCAGTGACCAACAGTTTTCTGTCGCATAATACTCCAGAAAGGATTCTCCGCTTCATCCTTCTGCATCGATGTTGCCGTCTTAAGATAGTATTGAACCTAGATCCGAGATTTCTTTCCAGGTACATGATGTTTCTTGGCTCCTGGTGGCATGTATTCTGTTTTGTGTCTGCTGATGCCCAAGTTCTGTGATTCTAAAGCGGTCTGCCATTCATCTAACATATTTAAAAGGTCTTCTGCTGTGTCGCTTATCAGGACTATCTTGTCGGTGGTGTATATTATATTCCATAAGGCAGGTCGTTGGATTTCTTCTGTTAAGTAATTCATTACAATGTTGAACACCAGTTGGACTGAGTGCTGATCCTTGGTGTACTTCTATCCAGCTTATTCTTTCGCACAATTTGAGACAGATCTTTCACCTTCTATAAATTACGATGGATTATAAATAAATAGCCCTCGAGCTCTGTTTATCATCGATGACTTGTGCAAAATTCATTGATTCACATGTCGATAGTCTTAATGGAAAGCATTTCTCTTTGAAATATCTTAATTGTTTGTTTTTTGTTGACAGCTGTCATCTAATTAGCGATTAAAGGTCAATGTGTGAGAATCTTTGCTAAATGTCAAAATGTACGCAGTTCCTCATCAAACATAGACACCTACTTAAAGAAATTATTGTTACGCCAACGTCTTTCTCTTAATTGCAAACTTCTTCTTTTTACCCTATAACCTGGGATGGCCTGAAAAAATAAAATAAAAAGTTAACTAGACGACGACACACTTCCACGTGATCTTTCCCATTCATTTTGAATGTCTTGTTCTTTTTTATTCTTGATAACTTCCTTTGTCTTAAAAACAAGAGAAACAAATTTGACGTCTCTAAAGTCATCATCTGCTCTGCCCCAGTGGTAACACAGAACAGCGGCGCGCATATGTAAATCTTAATATCTGAGAGCACACCGCCATGTTTATAATTTTCCATCTATTCTACACACACAGTCCAGTCTCCCCCTTCTAGAGCTGAGAATTAATTAATAAAGATACACCTAACTGCTAATAATAGTTGCTAGCGCTCTAGCTTATGCTAATTTTTACCTAAAAGTAATTATATTTCTAATCGTGTGTTTCTTTTTTTTTATTTTTTATTTTTAATATTACACTTGAGATACACACACACATCCATACATAACTAACTCTTATTTTTTTTTTGATGTTCTATTCCATAAACTTCGGTTGTTTAGGTGAACAGTTCCGGTTTATTTGAATTACGGCTAAAATACTTCAACAATGACAATGGACAAGATCATGAAGGTCAGTGCTGTAGCGGACAATCGGATGCAAGCGGCAAATGCATTGGTACATGTAAAACACGATTTCGTGTTTGTCTAAAGCATTATCAGGCAAAAATCGACACAACATCACAGTGTACATTTGGTGATGTTGTAACACCGATACTTGGCGAGAATTCTGTAAATCTGACGAATATACCGAACCAAAAGAAGATGGGATTTACGAATCCCATACAATTTGCATTCAATTTTGCATGGCCGGTAAGTTTTTTTTATTTTATTAATTTTTTTTTTGCATTTTGATTAGATATATAGTGACGAAGAGAGAGGAAGAGGAATTTTTTTATTTTTATTTATTTTTTTTAATTTGTTAATCGATCGATCCGCGGGCTTAAGTTCACACGGTCCGGCGGAACGTTGTGAAAATCATATTTTATTAGCGTTTACTTTGAAGCATTTTGTAATTTGTCCTTGTCACTGTTTATCATTTGTTTCTTTTGTGCTGTAATTCTCAAATGAAGTTGTTTACATTTTCTGATTTAAATTAGAAAATATTTTACACGTTTTATAAAAATAAAAATTTATTCTGATTAATTTGTGGAACCACCTTAAGAATAATATGTCATTGGGGATTTGACATTTTAAAAATGCAAATGGCAACTGGCGAATGACATATTTTGCTTTAACTACTGTTGAAGTCGTTGCAATGAATCAACAGGCTGTGAGAATGATTAGCAATGATGTCTTCTTCAGATTTGGGACAGATATGGACTGTTGGTTGTATTGCATTGAGGTAGACGTCCTGAATGTCGGTGACATTTCTGTGGGGAGAACCTAGTTTAGTTTGGCAATTCTTGAAATGTCATATCGAGATAAACCACCTTGTAGTACCGCCTACAGCTTGTTGCTTGTTTTGAGACCCGAAGCTAAGTCAGTTTGATTAGAAGTCCAACGGTCTAACTGAGCCACAGCGACCACTTTGGTAAAAGATAGATGACACTCGCATTTTGAAAGCAGCTTAGCCCAACTTGACAGCTGCTTGACGATGTCATCAGCCTGTAACACCCTACAGAGTTTCGAAAGGCAAACACTCCAACACTCATTCACGTACAAGTTGTAGAACCATCGTGTGAAGATTGATAGAGAATCGGAGGTTGAAGAGGACTGTCTGACTTTTCCATACCATGCATTGATTGAAATCGACAGGATTGTAATCTTAAGGAGATAGAGGTGCAGGATAAGGATTTTAACTCGTCCAATATATAGTTGAGAATTCCTAAGTCATAAGGCTCAGTTAACAGCCAGATTCTTGACAATTATCTCTGCTGGGAGGGGGCTTTGTATGGTTAGGATCGCAAGTGTTGAATAGGTCCGCAAGGCACCTACAACGGCAAGACAAGTTTTTTTCTGGTGTCTTCAGGCACCGATTACGAGGTTGTCTTGGAAGATCACTTCCAACTAAGAGGTCGTATAATTTGTAGATTTATGGAGCTCTCATCTGTTTTTTTGTTTTTTTTTTTTTCTGTCGGGGTGTTGGAACACCACGCTGGAGCACTCATCTGTAAGTCCATGAGACAACTGCCCAGTTAGTAAGAAAAATCATCCAAACTCGTGTCAAGTTTAATGGCGGTGCTGAGTCTGTAAACAAGTGAATCGGACGTAATCCTTCAACAAGTCAAAACTTCGTAGTTTCTAGGAGGAGACCATGGCTTCTAGGAAAAATCCTCGAAACGTTCCGTCTCAAACATACTTTGTGGCACGACCCTTATTTCAGCTGGAACCTCGAGTGTACCCCCTCCATAGCATCGATGATCTTTTAAAAACTATTTGTGGTCTACATGCGACTTTATCGATGGTAACGTAACGAGTGGAAAGGGACCATTCAGATTATTGTTGAACTTCCCCCCTAACCACGTACGGGTTATGCAGTCTTTGCGTCGGAAAAGACTGTGTTTTTTGGCAAAGACCTTTGCAGGTTTGTGGACTTGAGTTGAGTTCTACATTCAGGCTCTTGTATAGTGCTTTCTATCTGCTTCCAATCAAGATGGACTTCGTTATGTGAAGTGCTTTAATTTTCAAGTGATGCCAAATGCATTGTTGTTCTTCTAACCACGTCGAAGGAAGTAAAGGCCTCGTGTAAGCACATTCCCTCTCACTTCGGCTATTTGTCAACTCGTTGACACTCTTTTGTGACGTTATGCTACTGAAGTGTCACTTTCTAAAACAAAAAAGCTCATTATCACATTTTTGAAAGGTCTTACAGAATCCCTGTCACCGACAAATGACAGTTCATTCGAATGGTAGTCAAATGACTTGTGTTTCGCTGTCGACACAATTGACAGTCTAACAACCTCGCTTCTTTTCTTTGATCCTGTCACTGCTAGAGTGATAACAAAGCCATCATCTTTAGAGTTTTTGAGCACGAGCCATTAAGCGCCCTTTCACTTCCTCTGTGTATGAATGGAATTTCAAGAAAACAAAAAACTCATTCACCTTCTCTTGTCGAAACATTCGAATTTGACAAATTTAGTCACAATTCATTCATAAAAAAAATGCTCCAAATAGATACATAGCACATGTCAAAGTCAGAGGACCTTTTGTTAAACACGGTATGTGACAGGTTTGTTTCCCTTTCTCTAAAATTCAAATTCGTTTTGTTACCTTTTATCAATCGGAATTCCTTTATCATTTTTAATCTACATTTAGCAAAGCCTCTGTTGCCATCTGTCAACTTTCGAATTCGAATGTCATTCATCAAATACTCCCATGCCATCCATCAATCTGAATAGATAATATAAAGCAAAATGTTTCTAATTGACAGGTATATCCTCTCTTTTTTTTCCCTTTTAAAACAAATTAAACAATAGAATTTTAAATTAAAAAAAAAAACTAATTTAAATATTATATGCTTCAGATAAAAGAAAATTGAAAGCACTTCCCCTCTATTTATAACTTCACGTCTGCTGTCTGCAAAAACACGACATATTATATTCGAAAACATCGTAAAGCGGCGACAGAATAAGAAAAACACTTGCCTGACTTGACGCGTAATCTAAAAATAATACCAAAACGTTGAAAGAAAAACCGATCATTAATATGGTACACGCAAGAGTATAGTTGCTCTTAATACAAGTCGTATCGTGTAGGGTAGAGTTATTTTGATAAATAACTTTTTAACATCAAGAAGGTGGAGTGATGTTCTCTTTTTTTTTTTGTACAAAATCCATTTCGTTGGTCAAATTTTCATACAAAATTTGTTCAATTTAGCATTGACAATTCGAAATTCGCTAACTTTTCGAACATCAACTTTGACAGCACTGAGTAAAAAGTTTTTTTTTCACAAAAGTCAACAAAATATAGGGCATCATACGATCGATTTAAAACGACCTACGTCTCTTTCCATATGTTGTTCATTTTATTTTTAGTTGTTTTGTGATTCTCTGGAGATCTTTTCTGTGCGTATTTTTATCCCGATACGCTTATAATGATATTCGGAATGTCCTTGTGGTGGCCTCCCCTTCTATATAGGCAAACGTGCAAGAGTGAGAGAGGTTGAAACAAACAAAAATCTTCGTATGATATTTCGAAAATATACTTTCGAAAGGGAGTTTTCGATGTCGCACAGTGGGTAATAATATTTAGCGTGCACCCCATGTGTGTTGTTATAAAGAGAAAATATTTCAAAATTGCACCACGATAGCACATCTGTCACACAATGGTTTTTGTTTCAATGTATTTGTAAAGTGTGCAACGCTCACCTCACTTACTTGTGAACGCGTGAATAATTCTTCGCTGTCTGCATTTTAAGGACATTGAACTAGTTTTGAAGGATATTTCAAGAAAATTGTTAAGAGAAAACGTGTTGAAATTCCATTTGACATTTTTAGTGACTGTTGCTTGTGGTGAGTTGTCACCTTGTGAAGGTCTTATGGTTTTTTTTTTTGTGACAGATAAGTGTCAGTTTTTGGGATTTGACAAATTCATGAAACCGTGTGTGTACCATCGGACAATTGTCATGTCAGATCTTTATACAGCTCGTAGAGTTCGCGATTATATTTGTTCCTCCATTCACCCTTCTCGCAGAAGGGACTAAAATATTCGACGTAGGATTTTTCTTTCCCAAAGTCTGCTCCGCTGTCTTGTTGGATTTGTTAAATATCTGCTCCAGCACACGACAGCGCGTCTTCTTATCGAAATCCGGTACATGTTCGGAATAACTCGGAGGTTCTGTTTAAAAAGTGGCCACAGCTGAAATACCTAGTTGCAAACCGGGAAAGATGGAAGAAGTTTGTTCCCACCCTATACCTCGCCCGGCGTTGAAGAAACTTGATGTTCCCAAGCCGTTAGATTGGGAATTCTTTAGTGTGGGACGATTCAATCGGCTGCTGTATGCAGCTTCAAAGTCGATAATGAGATGATGAGTAGCGACTTGGAACTCGTTGATCTTTTCCAGGATTTGCCGCAGTCTAAAAGCTTGGTCCATCGTCGATTTGCTGGACGGGAAGCCCCACTGGTAGTTGCCAATTAGTGCGATGCAAAACGGCTTCAGTCATTCACACAGTACACTGAATAGGACCTTGTAGGCTTCAGTAGTTCTTGCAAAACATAGGATCGCCTTTCTTGAATATCGGGCCGGTTGAGCTAATATTCCAGTCTTCGAAGACTGCAGATGATCTGTTGGTTCCAATTCACGCCACCATCGAGCCCGCTGCATTGTTGTTCTTCATCCGTTTAATAGCCGACATCCAGCCGACATCCTCTGGGCTGGACGAAAGAACTATTTCATACCCATCCAAGGAGTTGCTGTCCACAATTCTCTGCTGGTCGGTGACATTATCTATCCAAACGAGGACCTAGGCCAGGTGAAATGCAATCACAAAGACAGGGGGTGATGGGATGAAGAAGATATTCAATCTGTCCGTCTCCTACTGTCCTACGACGACAACTTTCAACACTTGTCATAATTGACAGATAATTCGAAAGTGTTTCAAATAATTCAAAGATTGTCTTTTGTGACAGTTGACAGCTCATGTCAAAAGTGCAAGATTTCACATTAATCAAACGTTAATCTCCCCAAACGAAAAAAAAAAAGTTCCAACAGTCTTTACTGTTCCATCTATCAACTAGTGTCAATAGTTTGCCGGTTTGACTACTGATGTTATTCACTTTTGACATTTGTCAGCCATTCTTTAAGATGTCCGTACTTCAATTACCATCCGTCTCAGTAGTGTTTTTTTTATTTTTTGTCCGCACGTGGATTAATCCACGCTCCAGTGAATAAAGTGGTTTCCATAAATTATTATACTTCACCCTGTTTTATTAAAAAAAAAAAAAAAAAACGTCATCTTTGCCGTGCGTCTTGGACGTCAGTCTACCAAAACATATTTGCTGCTCACCATGTCTGTTTTTTTCTAAATGATCGGTGGCGCGGTATACTTCTTTTCCACCTTTACAAAGTTGAAACGCCATTTTTGTTTTATTTTTTCTTGTCGTTTTGTTGAAATAAATTCACCAGTATATGCTGAAAGAACAATAAAAATTGTTTGTTATCGTTGTACAGAGAGCGAGAGAGAGGGGGAAAATGAAGAAGAATCACCCGAAATGATGGTGTAAGAAGTGGTGGTGGTCGTTGGAAACCCCTGTTTGCATGCGCTAGTGAGTTACTCTTTTATTTTGGTTCATTTCCTACCCGGTATAACTTGTACAGTGTTTTTTTTTTTTTTTTTGATCGTCATCATCATCATCCTCATCATGTTACCATGGTCTTTTTAAGTGTACACACACATACACACATAACGCATAGTATAGGGGTGAAATTAAAAGCCTGCTTCAGTCAGATCATGTTTAAATGATGGTGGTTGTAAAAAGGCAACGACTTAGGGGAAGTTCAACACAGTAGTACAGCGGTACAACGAACAAAAAAAAAATCGATAAGTTCGTTACAAAATACTGGATGCATAGGGCATACTTATGTAGATGGTAGATATGAGTAGGTATATGAACATATAGTTTTGATGTTAGGGAAACAGGTTTTATAATGAGCCAAGCGGCGGATCAGTACTCAAACAAATGACAGATGACCGATTTTATCTGTTTAAACAGTTTGTGAACATGTTCAGTGAAACTTCATGGATTATTCAAATTCTAAACAATTTTTGAAGCCACTTTGTGTTTTGCAAATCGAAATGCAATTGGAATCGTCGAGAACTTTAATCATTTAATTGGCTGATTCGCGTTGAAGTGTCAAAAATGTCGATATTCGTTGCAGTGTATCCGATCAAACTACCTGTCAGTCGTCGACTTGCCCACGATCACTTGCTTCAAATTCAGATCTAAAAGATCAATCTTCTCAGTCTTGTGATCATGAGCTGGGTTATAAGTGCAGAAAAACGACACTGAAACATGATCGAATCTTGAAGATCAGATTCCAGCACGTCCTTCGTGAGCTTGAGGATCAAAATTCGATATGAAGGACCGCTCGTTCCCCAAAACTAGACTCAGTAACGATCAATTATCAGCCTTTTACGATCACTTCAACCTTACAAAATGACTAATCTAAGCCTTTAACAATTGTACGTTCGAAATTCATTGGAAGTGATCACACCTGTCCAATTTTGATTTTACACGATCACTTTGTACCGAGTATATAGACAGAAAGACTTTCAAAATGTGAACAAGCCCAATACGAACATTTCCCCAAAAAGCATCAACGGAAAGGTCAATCTAATGAAGTGAACTGCCACGATAACTTGGTACTGAAACTAACCTTAAGGATGGATCACATTGAGGCTTTGAATATGTGACTGCGTAGGTCGATTTAAAATAGCTTAAGTAGCTTTCATTACGATCACTTCAGGTACTGAATCTTGCCTTTGGGATCGATTGCTTAAAGTCTTTGCAATGTGACAAGTCTATTCAGAAACATGAAGCGATCTTGTAAATTTAACTAATAGATTGGAGTTGTTGGCGAGATCTTACGTTGAAGATCAGACGCCGATGGACTTTCAGACGATCACTTGCTCCTGAATCATTACTGCAAATCTAATAAACCATTTAATTTGTTTACTAGCACTGTTTAGTCCGATCGAAAACAGTTTAAGTGTGACACCTTTATCCAGAAGCCCTAAACGACCTTTAAAATCAATCTGGGCGATCACTCCTCGAAAATGTATTAGAATTAGTCCAACCGATTCTGACTAAATACGGTAAATTGATGGATTCTTAGCCTGCAAGTTGGCACGATCGTTTGCTTAAAACCTGAGTTGCTCCATCAGGCCTTCAAAAATAGAACTAAGGTGATCACAAAACTTTCACGATCACTTGATACTGAAGCTGAAAGTTGGTCCTTTTGACACGATCTTTGACGGAGGATCGGTAGATCCCAGCTCAGCCTGTTTTGATTATGAAAATTCGATCCAGAAAGACGAAGTGATCTTGTTTGTAGATCAGTCTGGATTACGATCACTTGATATCGAAGCTGAAAGTTGGTCCTTTTGACATGATCTTTCACGGAGGATCAGTGGATCACAGCACAGCCTGTTTTGGTTATGAAAATTCGATCCAGAAAGACGAAGTGATCTTGTTTGTAGATCAGTCTGGATTACGATCACTTGATATCGAAGCTGAAAGTTGGTCCTTTTGACATGATCTTTCACGGAGGATCAGTGGATCACAGCACAGCCTGTTTTGGTTATGAAAATTCGATCCAAAACAATGAAATGGTCTTATTTGTAGATCAGTCGGCTGTAAGTTGGGCTTTTTGGCACGTTATTTGACTGAGGATCATTTGTTCTCAAAACAGTATGACCACTCTATTCAGAAACACAAAACGATCTCGCAGATCAGTCTGAATCACGATCACTTGAAGGTGCAAATGGACTTACATCAATGATCTTCTGACTCAAGGCGCAACTTGTTTTCATAACTTTGATCGTCTTAAATATCAGTCTAGATCAGTCACACAGACTCTCATCATCCACACGATAACTTCGATACAAAGCCTTTAGATTCGATCCGTCGATCCTAAACTGACAACATTCTCACGCATTCCCTTCTAAAATACATAGTTCTCAGCGAACAAAGACTATCTGATTAAATCAAAATTAATTCGTTTATTTTGATTGATTATCGTGCTAAAAGATCCGCATCGTTCTATCCCCCTCCCCCACCCGCTTCACATGTATCCCTGCTGGAAACGCATAAATTTATCTTTCGCATCAAATCTCAGTGATTGTAGGTCAGAACAGTTTAATTAAAAAAAACTCCAAAGAGGCCAGATCTTCAAGACGCGCGCATTCCAATTAGGCCAGAACACAAAAACAGAAACAGAAAAAAAAGTATCTAAAATCGTCCGGACCGCTGCGATTGAGAACGTTTGTTGTTGTGTATTTCAAAAATAGCATCAGCCGTGCCGACACATCACACACCGACAATTTCTGGACTAAATTGTGTGTGTTTATTTGATAAACCTAAACGAGTGCATAAGGGGATCCTCCAGAGTCCTTTTTGAGAATATCATTATCAAGTGTGATGAGTTTATTTCGAACATAAACACAGACAGATAGACAGATGGATGCAAAATGACGTGTTTAATTTCGCGACGACGACGGCGTCACTAAAATGCAACACAATCACCAAAGCATATCAAAACCAATCATCTTCCAACTGCCACTCTTATACTACCTACTGCACACATATTTTTGTGGAAAACACTAATGTATGTCTGGATTATTTCCTGCCCATCCCTCGATGGAAAAACCTTACATACTTAGTTGTCGCCTCAACTTCTGTTGCTTCTTTTGATTGAGCAATAAGTTTTGTTTGGCTTGGGAAACAGAAAACCCGAAATGAAAATGAAATTTCAACTTTTCTACGACAAACAAGCACCCACATAGTTTCTCATCTTTTTTTTTTATTATTAAAATTGTTTCCCTCCCTCTCTCTCTCTCACACACAACTATCAAACACGACAGCAGTTGATCGGTGTTAATAGTGAAACTGTGACTATGACTACCCATGGGCGCTCTGTTAATATTTTGCCACCTCTGCACAATACGCCAGCGTCATCTTCCGGTCGTAAATTAACAAGTTTAAGATAGTACAAGTCTTCTTTTTCTATTTTTCTTATAACGTTTTATCTTTATAAAATTTTTTGATTATTTCTTTAATTTAATCCATTTCCTTTTTTTACTTTTTTAGGGTACTTTCACACTAATAGTCGAAGCATGGCATGATACAAACAATGACACTAATGCAAGATCAAACAGTAAGTACTAAAAAAAATAAAGAAATGTCACATTTGACAGTTGTTATCAAAGAAAACAAACTTCTAGTTGTAATTAAATATGTCAAACACATGGTTATTGTATTAGATAATTCATTTCCTTCCTGTATGTCAAAAAAACGGTAATGGTCCCCCCGACCTGAAAAATGTCACTTGATCCTATCTACTGTCAAAAAAAAAAGTGACACTTGATCAGTTTCCTGGCAAACATTTTTAAATTTTTATGCGTGTGCTATTATTCTGCGCATGAATAACACGCTTACTAGTCCTTTTTTTGTTTTGTGATCCTCATAAGGATATAAGAGAGAACAGCATGATTTCCGGCATATTGAGGTTTTGAATGACATGACACTGACGTACACAACAACAACACTGTCTTGTCTTTGTATGGTTCTTGTGTTCATATTGTGTTAAACGAAAGATGGAGAGGGAAAGAAAGGGAAAACTAACTATTGTTCTTGAACGCTTAACACCATGAATATAAGGAAAAGAAGGATAAAGTTGGGACTTTTTTTTTTTGTTGTTGTTGTCGTTTTGTAGGGTTTATGGTTGTTTGAGTATGGATAAAGGAACGGAAGTATGCTTTTTAGTTGCAAAAAAAGAAAAAACCAGGGAACACATGAGACTGAAAGTGTGTACATTTGGAGAGTATCCCATTACGGGGGGAGAGATTGAGGTGGATTTAAGTAAAGTCGGTTAGAAACTATTGACTCTCTAGTTGTCAAACTGCACAGTGCCAGCATCTTATTGATTTGATGCAGAAAAAAATGCAATGAAGCACCAATTTTATCCAGAAAACTTCAAACTTCTTGATGAATCTAGACAGAAGTAGTCTCAAACTGGCACAATTAGGGATCATTGTACCTTGAAAAAGTACCATCACCGTCTACACCAGGGATCTACTCTGTAGACGCTGGGACTTTTTGAGAATGTCACCGACGATGAGACGTCCATCTTCATCTAGTCCTTGCTCTGCACTCAGATAACCTTTTTCAGCTTTACCTGACCTCTGTGTCAGAAGATGCATTAGACATACATACGTTCTGATAGCCTGGCCATTTTCTCCCAGAGGTAACTGTCATAAGTAGTTCTTTCCTACTTGCCTTTGGATTACCCAAGCTTACCATTAGTCTGCTCAACGTTATGTTGATCTTTGCAGTCCTCCCTTCGAATGGAAAACTTGATCTGCTGCCAATAGGTAGGTTTTGTGACCAGTCTCACTTCCAAGTGCCTTAATACATCTTTTGTGGTTATCGTCCGCAGACCTTCCTGCTCTTCAAAGATTGTGGGTAAGTGTCTCGAAGTCAGAAGGACTAAGTTCGGCTTGTTTTATGGTCTTGCATTCAGTTTTGGACGCGTTTCATGGCTTGCTTAAGCTGTCTTTGATCGTCTTCGATGACTGGTCCGATGCACCGGTTGGTCAGTACTCGTCTGGCGGTATCCAATATAGGGCCACAACATACCACACCAGGGAACACAATGGATCCATTGAGATCCGAGTGAAGCTGTACATAAATACAGTCACACCTGCAACCTAACCTAGGGTCACAATCTTTCCTGTTGATTTCTCATTTCGGCATCGTTTGCAGAGGCCACTCTGGCATACAACGTGGTCAAGATTTCCGTACAAAAGCATGCGTTTAATCCAAATCCTTTGCACTGAAGAGGTCCATTTCAATTCGAAAAGGTTCCGATTGCAACTTGTTTAGCTTGTTCCCACGTCCAACGTGCATGTTCCTTCTCTTCTTCTTCTGCTTCATTGTCGGACTGTAAGAAAACTAATCAACAAGTATGGTGTAACAAAATAGATTTTCCATTTCAAAGTAGCTCCTCTCTGTGATTCCTTTTGTTAAAAATTATTTCCCACCCTATACAGCAAAGAAAATCCCTAAGATACCTGGAGATACAACTCTCTAGGAGTACCTGCTAGCCAATATACTACCTCAGTCTTATAGTCTTAACAGTTTTTTTCTTTTACAATCGACCCTAGCAAGAACCATTACTCGTTTGTGGATAAGTGTAAGATTTATGACACCGAAATTCCTTTCGAATCCAGAGAATCCCAGGGAAAACAGAAAAAAAAAACTCCATCCTTTACCACATGGCTCTTCAAAAACAAAAAAAAAAAAAACACAACTGCATTCCACAAAAGAAAGGACATGCAGTGCAATACTTAAACACAATCCAAGTAATTTAGAAGAAACAAGAAGTAGATGAAGTAGAAGTAGTAGACGAAGAAGAAGAAGAAGAAGGAAATCAAAATGAATTGAAATGGGGAAAAAAGGAAATCCTTGAGGAGAGCAAAAGCTACTTCCTCTCGGTATATCTGTCTGAAAGTGTGTGTTGAATTGGATATGGGTACAGGTACATATCTGTATTCTTCTCTGTCGGTGTCGTTACCGGCTTAAACATGTGAAACGACGAGAAGGAGCCACAAACCCACGCCGCCACCGCCACGCTGCTGGTATTTTAAGAGCCCAACAAAACAGTCCAACAACTCTCGTCCTTTTCAACAGCAAGCTGTTGATTTCTGTGGATTTGGCTTTTTTTTTTCGTGTTCATGCATCCTCCTTGTTTTCGTCGTCTTCATGGAGAGAAGATAAAAAGATACATAGCACAGATTCTTGTAAGGTACTTTGTGGGGATTAATTTCAAGACAATCATCCTTTTAAGCCCTCGCAAGCTGTCAAAAGGTTTTTTTTTAAGAAGGCCCCCAGTTGGTCTCCCATAGCCTGAAATATATATGTTGCCCTGCCATCGAACATGGAAAGTCATTTTTTAAAAAAGATGATCATTTCGTTTTTTTTTTAACGTTACGTTACGGAGTATCCCTGCCATTAAATGCCGGTGTTAAGTTTTTTTGTTTTTTTATTTTTAAATACCTGTTTGGGGTTATGTTCGTTATTGTTGTTGTTTCGAGTACTTTGTAAGGGATCAAGTGGTAATGGTGTGCTGTTGCCACACCACCACCACCATCTACAGAGAAAGAGCAGCCAGAGAATGGAATTTCATTTTAAAAAACATAAATTGCATCTGTTAGCCGGTGACTTGACCTTTTGCGCCCATGCTGCTGGTACTCGGTATATTAAAGCCAACCAAACCAACACAAGGTATACTCTTCATCTCTGTCCCTGGGATTCTTGAAGGTGTAGCTTCCAATTAATCAATGCCAAATGCATGCACTCTCCACTCTTCTTCTGTGCGCCGGTTCCTCTTCCCTTTTTCTTATATTTCTGTGTCATGCTTGCTATGGTGGATTGCAAAAGGAACTTATTTTTTACGATTTACCGCACCGTAAAATAAAAGCGATTTGATAGATAGTTGAAGAGTTACTCGTTGTGTATCTATCTATACACACACTGCATTCCATTGGGGCACTGGTACTGTCAATTTGATGTGCAACTTTCTTCTATAAAATGACATGGACATGGAACGAGTATTCGGTGAGACTGTGAGGTAGCTCAGCAGGTGTACATTATTGCTGGTGGATCGAGTGGATCATAATCTGGGAACTTGAAGTTGCAAGTGGATAATTGAGTCCTGGAGACGAAGATGTTTTCATCTTTTAAGTCCTTTCTAGCGAAATGTACATTTTTGGACTCAAATGACTTGAAGCGTCATCATTCTCTTAACATCGTCTGTCTCAGCTTAACTTTGATCAAATAGATTCCAAATGAAGTAAGCCTCAGTAGGTCTTCTGCGCCAGCCATCTAGATATCACCTATGTGCCACATCTTTGCATCACTTTACGCCATCTATGCGGGTGTCTCATCATTCTAGAAGTTATGACACCGTCCTTATTCGTCTTGAGTATCGCTGTTATCCTACCATCAGCTAGACTTCTACGTCATATAGGTCCCTCATAAGGCTTTGCCATCTGTTTAGAGCTCATCATCGTTATTTCGACTTCATCTGCATAAGCCAAAGCGATTCACTCTTAGATGTGGACCGATGTCTGTGAGTTCTGTGTTCTGCACCATCTAGAGGTCACATACTTATTCCAGTTTATGCAGATCATGGCACAAAGTTCCTAGAAATGTCCTACACCTAAATCAAACGGGTTCTCACCAAAGAAAATAGCTGTCACTGTTCGACTTGTGCGCCATCTAGAAGCTATTTGGTCGGATCAAGTCATTTGACAGAACCTTTGACTCGGAAATCGTCTACTGCAACCCATGCTGTCGCATATAGGACGTCTGTTTTGAGCCAAGGTCGGTTAATTCGACTTGTGCGCCATCTAGCAGTCATACAGAGGTTTTTGAATCGCTGTTGTCACTCACATAAAAGGTGTCTCCTGTGGCTCATTACCAAGATTCACTTCATGCATTTAATTCGTTAGTTACGCCTGACGCTACAGTCGACTTGGGCCCAAATAAATCAACCTATGCAACCAAAACGATAAAAGATGACTTAAACAACCTTAATATCGAAGTATTTTTGTGCCTTTATCCTGAAAGCAATTAGGACTAGGTATGGAGCTGTTTCTCACTCGATCCCTGGGAGGTCACTCCCCAGATTTAAAGACACCTACTTTAACGATTGGTTTCCAAAGTTGTTGGTTGCAGACGGTGGATGGAGCTGAAATCAAGCGAACTTTAATGTTTGCTCAACTTTTTGATAGCTTAGCCCTAAAGATGGTGAAAAATGCAATTGAAATGCTCAATTGATTCGGACGATCTAGCTTTGTAACGCTGGTCTCGATGACAGCAGGTGTTTCTAGCAAGAGAATTACAGAAAACATTTGGCAGCGGTTCAGAGACGCGGAGCCCCCGAGTGGTGATGGAACCAACCGTGGGAGTGACCTCCATCAATGTCTTAGCATAAAGCTGAAATAGTAGTGGAAACACCAACGACAGAGGCGACGGAGTTCACTAAACAACAGTGGCATAGACGATACAGTTCTGAAGCTAGAGAGGTCGCGGCTTGATGTTAAGCGCCGCTTCACTCGGATCTTCATGAATCCATTGTGCTCCCCATTGTAGAGAAGGAGTAAGTTGTCATCTATAAGTCACCTCCCTCAATCACCTCGAATCCAGTTTGAAATTCGGTGGCATTGTCGATGGGTCGTTCAGGTCGCTAAAGAAGTAAGCATTCGAACTTGAATCATAGTTAAGTCACTCGTAGTCGTGACCACTTGAATTCGACAGAAACTTGTTGACCAGTCTCACCATTTTGACACATGAGTAGTTCGAATATTGATCCTTCAAGTTGGATTTCCATCTAAATGCAGTTCCCTTCGCATTCCTTGCTTCAAAAATTAAAAATGCAAGTGCATCTATTGCAGGACAGGAAGAACTACACAAAATCCTCTTCATGTGTAGCTACATCTCATCAGTTTGATTCACTTGCATCTCAAGCAGGTCTTTTCTGCGAAACTTTCCTTTTTTTTTTTGCTTTCGTATGGTTGTAGAATCAACAAAGCAACAGCCAATCAATTTATTCACAGCTGTCCTATAGATACGTACTGGAATTTTTCGAAATACCAACAAATTCAGTTTTTTTTTTTTTTAAACATCAACTTCTCAAGCAAGTTATTTTCGCCAGCATATAGGTAATAACTTGTCACACAACATGCAACAAGCAACATTTTCTTCATCTGTTTTGGTGCATTTGTTGTGGTGTTCTCCCCAATCGAATGGGAACAAGCTGCAATTTATGCACACATTTTATATCTTGCAGTTAAGATACACACAAAAAAAAAAAAAGGATTTAATTTTAAATTAGAAATTACCTTACCTAGGCTTTCCGTTTTTTTTGATTACTCCCATCATAAATCGTGTCTTGGATGACCTTCTCATTAAAGTTATTTCGTCAAGCACTTGTCCTGTATAACTCCGACTCCCAGTGTAGCAATTAAAAATAAAATTTGTGGAACCACAGAAAAAAAAAAAAAAAGGCTACGCATGCTCAAGCGCCTATATAAATGTTTGTCGTTGCGTCGTTCATCCATTTTAGTGTGTGGTATAGCATTGTGTACATGTGAAGCTCTTACTTAACTTGCAATGTATCAAATCCATCTACCCCCCGTAACCCGTTAGTTTTTACCCATCACAACCATTGCCATCACCTTCATCTGCTTCTTCGTCTACTACTTGGGCTAAAACCCATTGCGAAGTAACGAATCTCCTCCAAGCGTGTATTGCCAGCTAAACCCCAACGAACGCCGCACGCTCTGGGGGAGATTTATGCGATTTTTTTCTTCAATTTTTTATTTTTTTTTTTGCACCAAGCAGCAGCTTTACATCAAGTAAAGTGCCAGAGAGAGAGAGTCGAAAAAAAAAGATACAAATACTCGATGCGATTGTGTATGTAGATACATGAAGCGAAAAAGATATGCACCTGCAGTATTTATTTCTAAAAATATTTCAAAAACTTCATTTTGTTGTTGTTGTTATGTTGCGTGTGCGTTTGTGCCAGTGTATGTGCATCAACTTCAATAATCCATATGCGCCATGGTAACCATCAGAGAGTTTGGTTCGGTACCACCAGCAGTACCAGCACCATCGGGTGGTAGTAGTACCATACCGCGTCACCACCTGAAGAACTTGAAGCTGTGTCCCCTCCGTCCTTACCTGTACGTCGTTGCAGTTTTTTTTTGGTTCCACAGTATGATCATCCGGAGAGTTTGTGTGTTGTGGATACATTATAGCGCATACTATATGCATTTGCAATGTAATGGCTGGCATTCGTTTCGTTTTGGTTCCGTACGTGTTGTACGACGACGACAACGACGATATTCATTCACGAAAACCCACCAGTCCAGTTTCATGACCGCTTTGCAAAAAAAAAACTATACACACCACTCCACCGCGTTAGCCACCTAGATTAAGCAGTGGAAACACACAAAAAAAAAGAAGAATCAACCAACCTAACCGAACCAATCCAACCACCAACACAACAACAGAAGGAAAAAGTATCTATTTATCTCTACCTACGTCTGAAAAATGCATGCATCATCGTCAAATGCAGCAACAAGTATCTGGAGTCTAGGTAGAGTACACCTTTAAACAAACGGTCAAAAGAAAAATGCCATCGCAACGATTCTGTTTCTGTTTTGGTTTATCTTTTGCAATTTTTCGGTGTGGATCATGCGAGTATTTCGCACCGAAAAAAACGTTTTTTAATCGACAAAAGGGAGAACAGAATCCACCGGATTTCGTCTGTTTTGTGTCGTTCAAATAATTTCACCTATGCACATACCACTACCACCGCCGCTTGTGCCGTCGACAACAACAAACGACGATGGCGACAGACAGACAGACAGACATACAGATGATCGGTGTGTTATAGAGAGTCTCTCCTCCTCCGAGATGGAAGGAAACGCGATATTTTCAAGATAAATATCTTGAAAGATATTTGCAATGCACGATTATTTCTTATACATTGTGCTCGCAAGCCCTGGTTTTACACAAACACACACACACACACACACATACATATATACACAAAAAGCGAAAAGAAAAGTCGCAAACGTTTTGAAGTTCCTTCTCGGAGAGTCTGTCTTGTATATCTTTTCACTGACGAAGGAATCAGATTTGTTACAATGCTTTCAGAAAGAAAAAAAAAACGGAAGAGGAATTACAGGATAAGAGAAAACAACAAACCGACAGACATTGGACCGAAGCTTAACATCTGAAGAAGAGACTCCAACTTCAACTCCAACTCCATCTCTAGATTCAGAGAGGAAGATCGATTGACAACAAATGCTCCTTTCCTACCTTCTCTTCCCTTTGGAATGATTTTTTTTTTTATTAATTCATTGAATGCATTTTTCGTGGCCATTTTCTTAATTGTTATTGTTTAATTTCCTTTTGATGATGTCGGCTGTGGTGTAGCAGTAAAGATACACTTACCTACCCTCGTGCTTACACGAACGAAAAAAATTTGCACAAATGTACGAAGAGTATCTACAGGGGGTTTGGTTCGATTTTGTTCGCATGAAATTGGAAAATATGATTTAAGTTGGATAGTTGGCTAGGATTCACAACAGGTTTGGATGAATCTGATTAGTTATTATTTGGAAGAGAATTCTCAAAACTTAAAGCCGGGATCTTCGGCTTTATACGACACCTGGTCTTGTCCACAAGTTCTTAAACATGTTCAATGTTTCGATTATTTTTTCCTTAAAAAACTCTTGACTTTGGACACTGTGGAGTGGATCGAGGTAAATAAGTCATGATGGTGGCTTCTAACCGGCAAGCGGCAGGGTGCATTTAATGCAATCATAGTTATACCAGAGAGGGTCCTTTGTGATACCACATGGATCTGTAAACGCTGGAATCTGCCTATGCTGGTGTCACCCAGTTCGTTTAGACTTTGAAAGAAACTAGCTCCTCTTCTTCGAACTGAGAGGGCTGTACACGTACAGATAAGATGGAGAACTGCTTCTTCCTCGTCCATACAGCTTCTATAAAACTCGTTGTAGAGGAAGTCCAGCCTATTGGCGTGCCTGCCTAATGGTGCAGTGTCCCATTATAACACTCACTAGGGCATAAATAAACAGTCTTTTCCGTCTGATTAGACAGTTAGAGCGTTTGTTATCCAGCTAAGGTCAGATCTGTTTGGCGGAGAGGCAAATTGAACAACGTATTCGTAGTGACTAACGCCAACTAATCTAAGATTTCGCTCTTCCAAACTTTGGTCCTTTGAACCGAGATCAATAGTTTGTATTCTTCTTTCACGATCTAAGTCATATTTTCAGACCTGATTCAGTCTTTTACACGTTGAGAATCTTGGTCCTAGACCAAACACTGCTATTGAACAATGCGGGACTAGAGTTCGTTCTTCTAATTCTGAACCACATTGTAGTTGAAGCTTTAAACCGAGGGTTACCTTGTAGATCCCAGTGGATTTCCTGTTTATGAAGAGTACATCCAATCCTTAATCGCTTCTGAAATTTAACGTTCGTCCTGGTCCTGTGTTTATTTTCGTAAGACTTGACTCGGTTTGATCTCCAAATATTGCTCTCTGTTGCTAATAACCTCAAAAGGAGGCATTAAGTCCGGCAAGGCTGTCGAAGCAACGGACAGGGCACAGCTTAACCCTTTATTAACCGAACCAGTCTGTGGAATCAATGGAGTCTTTTGGTGCCACAGAGGAATGAAATATTAGAGCAAGTTTAGACTCACGTCTCATCCTCAGATTCCTAAGAGAAACTGGCCTAAAGAAGGTGCTCTAGAGTGGAATACTCTGGCCGAGGCTTAATAATGTTCTATGACACTCAAGAATAACTTCAGAAGGAAATATAACTCGAGGGGAACTCTGATAAGGGAATGAAACTCTCCAAGGTACTGGACGATTAAGTGGATATCCTCTTACAATAACGGGACCATTACATTTCAGTTAGCATATTTCTCTGATTAACAGCTCTAAGCTTGCTTGTTGTCAATCGTAGATGATTGGTGACTTATGCTTCAACGAAATTTGGCATTATTGGCTTTAATAAGCTGTAAGTGATCTTTTTATGACACTTTGACTTTCGATCGTTTGAATCCTTCTTTTTCCAGTTGTTCACGAACTTGAAGCCCCCAAAAAAAAAATATGTCTTCAAACTTTCTACGTTCTTCAGTGCCCCAGTTTATTGTATTTTTCTTCCGCTTTTGATCCTTCGAACCACATGATAACTGCAAATACATACATTTTTCCAACAATTCTCTAAATAGGTCACAATTCACTTAAACTCTCCTCGTTCGTGCGCGTATACCCCTCACGTGTATCTCTTAATGTGTATCCATATAAATTAATTCAAAATCTATTATCATAACGAGCCACAGAGAAGCTTAAAAATTAATAATAATCTAATTAGCAGCTGCTGCTTGGTTAAGCCAGCCTAGCCATTCTCTTACCATAACTCATCCATTATCTGTGTATAAATTATCATTCACATTCACACATCCCAAGCCCATCTATGATACATAATCTGTCTATTCTAATATTTAAGTTAATTTCTATCAATGTATCTCATATCTCTTATTGTTGTTGTTTCTTCTTTTTTCTATTTTACAGGTTTATTAATCCAAAGACTATCGGTGCAACAAGTTTTAGAGGTTTCACCCGAATGGAAAACGAACAAATCGGAGGCTCCATACACATGGTTGGAATATGATTTTCGCGTTACATGCGATCCGCATTATTATGGGGCTGGCTGTGCGAACTTATGTCGTCCGCGTGATGATCAATTTGGTCATTACACGTGTTCGGAAAATGGTGAAATAATTTGCCTGTCTGGCTGGCAGGGTGATTATTGTGAGAAACGTAAGTAGTGAATACAAATTTTTTTATTTTATAACCACATTCCCATTGCGTGTGTGTTAGATACAATCTTGTAGAACTTTAAACATTGGGTCGTGCGTCGGCTAAATGTCATGATAGTTTGAGGATTATTTAGAATTGAGTTCATAATTTAAGAGAAAGATTTGTGGTTGAAGTAGATAATAGGACTTGAGATAGTTGAAACTTTCTATACAAACTTGGGATCTTAGCTAATCGCGCTTCCTTAGATGTTCCTAATGAAAAATACGTCCTCTCAGTTAGTGGCGTTTCTCTTCCTTGTTTTGGTGCTTCGAGTCAGATTATGTGGTTAGTGTTTGTATCTAGCAACTATCCTTACAGACTGCCTAGCTCTTGACTAAACACCCAGTGACTGCGGTGCTTTGAGCCGGATTATACGGTCAGTTTGTGTATCTAGCATGTATCCTGCCTGGACTGAGGTAAAAGTCCTTCTCCCGAAGGACTTCAGGCCAACAAGCTTGATCTCCTTTCAATTGAAAACTTTGGAGAGACTTCTCAACCTCTACGCGAAGGACACCGTGGATTGCAAGCGTTTTTCTAAAGCACAGTACACCTATCAATGGGATCCTTAATTCGATCATGCAACCTCATCCTTAGTATTAGAGTCATCAACACCTCTTTTGACAGCTACTCAACTGAGAGGTAGCTACACCGAGGTACACCCCAGAGAGTATAGTTTTTAACAAACTACTCCTGAAGCTAGAGGATGTGTTTATAAATTCACCGCAGTCTTCCTTAATTAACTGACACACTGCCCACTAAAAATGACTTAATAGTAGGCTACAAGAACATAATACCGGACAAAAGCGCCTGAATCCTTCTCTATCTTTAAAAACGACTCTAAAACATCGAAGGAGTCTGGTGTCTTTTCAGAAGACCTTGACATTCAACGCTCCTTCAGTCTCCTTTATCACTGTAGTGCTATTCAAGGCGAAGTCACGGCTATCAGTCAGCCCGCCTCTTGGCTGAAGGTTGACCCAATACAACCACGATTACCAAGCTGTGCCTCTAAACGCGATCGCTAACCAGTATAATGCCACACTCTGTAGAGTCCCTAGTCAGCGGTATATCTCGGGGAACTATGTGCTTGACGAATTAGACAGACAAGCCTCTTAAGATACAGACGGTAGGAAGACCATTTCAAAGCGCCTACGTTGTTTGTTAAACACATGACTTACACCGATGCTTTATCGAAAGCAAATCATAGATATTGCAACAATGCTGAACTAATCTGACTCGCCCTTGATCTTAAGAGAACGAAAGCTCTAGAAACTAATTACCGTCCTTACAGGGTACTACATCCTAGGCAGAGATGCTCAGAGTTTGGGTATTGTATGCAACGATTTCTGTGGCAGCTGCAGGAACGAGGAAGAGGAAGAACCTATTGAATACTTCCTCGGAAAGACCTATTGTGCCACCCTGTAGAGTTCTAGAGTATATTTTTTTGTTTACTCCGCATGCTATCATGAAGTTCATCAACTTCTCAGGGTGCAACGCAGCGAGTGAGGTTGGTGAGACCAGTACGCCTGGCCGTCTGTGAAAATGTTAGAGGAGGTTTCCTTAGATTCTCTAGATTCAATAGGCAATACACGTCAATAGATAAAATGGTCTTCGAAGTCAGAATACAGCATACGCTACCGCTCCCTTTCGCTGCTTGGTCCAAAATCAGTCAGGAGCCGATTTTAAATATTAAACACAAAGATTTCCAACAATTCCGTAACCCGGTTCGAAGGACCGAGTTTCATTGGACAAAACTCCCTAACCCCTGTCAAAGACTTAAGAACTCCATTAAACTTTGTCTGAAGAGGGAAAACAAATCTCTATTGCCCCTCAAAACTTTTCCTTATCAATGAACAGATCAACAGATACTTTTCATCCATTTTTTTTTTTGCATCTATTTTACAACGCTGTGTGTCACACTTTTATAAAGCATATCGTAACCTGAGCTCTGCATTTGCAATCATCGACCTACACCCACCAACCAGTAACAACAACCACCTGTTGTCCACACAAAGAGATACAAAAAAAGATATCTTTTCCTATATCTCTTCCATGTATGTGTACGTATCTTTTGCGGCAATCCCGCTTTCAATCAATAACTATACCAATAAGCAAAATGAAATTTGAAATCAATTGAAAACATAAAACAATCACACACAATCGAATCTACACTACTTCCTTTCCAAGACCTGTTTTCTGTTCGTTTTGACCTTTTTGTCTTTGCCTGTGTGTCTTTTTCCTGGTGGTCATACTTAACCATCTCATACCCCATCTCACCTTCATCATCATCATCAGCATCGTGTTGTAGTCTCGTTGTTGGGGGGAATTTTCTGAGAAATTCCTTTTCACTTGATTTTTCAAAACCGAAAAATCAACTCACCAAAATCAAAAAAAAAAAAATAAACCGGACAGAGACTCAATCGGGGCAGGAAGACCGGTGGTGTGTTGAAAGAAGAAAATTATACCTTTTCATTACAAAAAAAAAAAGAAAAATTAATGTTCTGTTCGGTTTGGTTCGGATATTTTAGGACGAGATACATCGTCCTCCTCCTCTCTCTCTGCCCCCAAATTGAATGAAATGCTTTGAACTTCTGTTGCTGAACGCTGCTGCATCATTCATTGAAATTATTGGTGTGGTGTGTCCAACAATTTTCGCAAAAAAAAAGAAAGAAAAAAACCCAAAGACTAAAGCCGCATCCAACAACCATCATCAGATGTTCATTTTTAAGCACAGACATGAAAAGACCGGGATACTCAAGTGCTGTGGCGGGGCAGGAGAACAAGGCACAAAAATATGTATGCCACGGTCAAGAATCAGAAAAACAAAAAAAAAAAACCTTCAAACCATCATCTCCTGGATTTGAAGTTGGAAAAAATGTTCCCATGCCTTCGTGGTGCACGAACACAAGAAACAGAACACAACCAGAAAGAGCCTGAAAGCTGAAAGATACGAAAAATAAGACGACTTCGATGGCGAGTATCTGTTGCGTTTTTTTTTTTTCTGTTTTTTTGTCTGTTTTACTGCCGATCATCTTCGGTTGTGTATCTTTTGAGATACATTTTTAGAGAGTAATCCCAACCATACGCAGATAGATAGGAGATAAGTACCTTAATCTAGCATACCGGTAAAGCACTTAGACAAAGTTATGTTTCGAATGGGAATACCAATCAAGGAATGGTGGGTAGCGGATGATGGTAAATCACAAAAAATCGTGAGTAGAAGGCAGATACTCCCTATCGACACGGGATGATCTTGAAAGTGAATATCGAAAGGATTTTCACCGAGATATACAGATGCCCACAAAGAGAGAAAGAGAGAGAGAGATACACTTTCACCTGTGAGATTAATCCAATTCGCTGGTGTTGTTGCAACGAATTAAGATAACATTTGGCACTTCATATGTCCTCTCGCTCGTCGTGCTTCACTTAATTGGTTCACATATTCGGCAGCTGGTTGGAGTTTGCCTTCTTCCTCCACCAAAAAGACAAAGAGGTTCAAGAATGTCCGCCAAAAAGGAGTTGCAAAGATGAATAAAATTCCTTTTCTCCCAGGTAAACTGGAACCACACAGAGCACAGGAACATCACCTCAAACAAGGTGTAATCAACATCCGCCATCAACACACAAAATGAAAGAGACAGAAAGAATAAGAAAGAGAGGTGGATGTATCCCAAGGAATGGCCTTATGGGATCCAACAGTTTAGTAGGGTCTAGGGATTTATCCAAAAACACGCATAAAGGAAGCACACAAAGAGGGATGGATACACAGAACAAAAAGGAAGAAGAATGAGCCCATTGCTAGGCAGCAACGGCGGCGGCAGTAACTATCTGTTGAATATTCACAACCATACAGGTTTCAGGAGTTTCGGGATCGACAGTCATATGTTTGTTCTCCTTTGCTTATGGCTACCAATTACCACTACACATGGTGGCCAGTCAATCTCTATATGTGTGTGTGTTTGTATATGCCCAAGAGCCTTTCAACAGGCGTGGGAAGATTTTTCTTTCATTGCCTCGAGAAGGAGAGGAACCCATAACGTCTGTAAAGGTCTTTAATAAAAATATTTTCCGCTGACGTTTACCTTTCTTTTTCTCTCTTTCACTCTTGTTTATCTCAGTCGCTTCGTTTTGTTGGTTGTGTCTTCGTCTTCTCTTTTTTGGTTTTGAACAACCGATGCGAAGACGATCAAATAAATCCCTTTTTTTTGATTTAATCGGAAATATAATAGAGTGACGATGACACATTGTTTTTTTATGAATGAATCGATCCAAATTTGAATAATAAACAAGAGTCCCCAAAGGGTGCCCAAACACAGACACAGAGCCAGAGGGACAGAGAGACCAAGAGGAAGGCCAAAGGAGGCATCAACGATTTTTTTTTTTAAAGTGGCCATAATTACTAACTGATTGAGTGAGCTCAACGCAAAGGGAGGGGAGGGGGGATAGATACTCAGATACAAAGGAAATCGGATTTTTTTTTTTCTGTCGATGATGCTTCGTTGCTTCATTGTCACACTGTGATTGGATTTGATTTGATTTCACAGAGTGTGACCAGTTTTGGAGTTAGGTACTCTTCTCTTATGAAACTGGTCCATCACGTCATTAATACACATTTTGTCGATTGTTTTTTTTTTTTTTTGTGACCAAAAAAGGGAAAAAGAAAGAGGAATGTCTCCTCTTTGTGTTTGATTGCGCCTCACTGGGGCTTGAGTTTGTTGGTTCTAATCTTATTGGGCGATGATAATCGAGATAAAGTTTAGAGGGAGAAGGATTTTATTTTTTATATAAAATCAGATAACTTAATTGTTGATGTCGATATTTTGTCAAGAAGAAAATGTTACCTACGAAGATGGGGGATTAAAAATAGAAGAAGAAAAAAATTAAACACTCTGTTCTGATTCTTTTTTGAGGATTTGAGCTCGCCTGAGGAAGTATTTTAATGGATAATGAGATTTTGTCTTAAGCTTTAGGATTTTACTTCAAGTGCCGCTAATTTGAATAAGCCGATTCAGAGACAGGATGACAGTGGAAGATGCTGTCAATGCCTTAACTTCTTATCTTCGAAGTAGATACTAATATCTATTCGGCAGCTTCCAACAATCAGACATTTTGTGGAAAGACAAGCAATCTTGGAATTCTTTTTCGGCAAAAGGACCTAAGACCTCCACTGTAGTGAAAAGTTTTCATTAGAAGGCGGTCCACTCTACTAACACGCCATCAAGCAAAATCCCTTTAAAATAACCATGTGAATCTGCCATGTCAACCTTTAAGCTTCAAGTCGAAGACTGGGTTAGAATAAGCTAGACAACCATTGCTTTAGTCGTCCAATTTGTAAGCCACGAAGCGAATCCACCTTAAAGAAGCTAAACTCTGGTTTCGACTTGTCAGGCATTTCGAATTTCTAAATTTTGACCCTGAAAACCCCGACGATTATTACTGAATCAACTCGGGTCATAAATGCCAAGTTCGTCCGTCCATCTTTGAGACGCCATCTTTTATTTCTACTAACTCTCCGATCTTTCACACATGTGCACAATTTAACCTCAGTCGTTGGCTCTAGTCTGTCACTTTCTAAAATTTGAATTTTGCGACAAAATTCTTCAGATTCACTACCCACGCTATAGAAGTTAACCTTAAAAATATGGAACCCGAATGACTAAAGACCCAAAACCTGAATAACTTAAGGCTAAGTTAGGTTTTAGTGCCAGCAAGCATGCGCCATCATAGTTCGACCAGAAGAAATTATTCAACCAACTAGTTGAACCACTTGGAGCTTCTTCAACACTCCCAAATAGAGCTTCCTTTTGAAGGAACAGACAGATTATGGAAGGGTACATTCCCCTTGCTCTAATTCTCTATAACTCCTACAGAAGAACTGACCTAGTTGTAAAATTCAGCAGCCAGCAAACAAACACAGAAAACTAAAGTTCTAGTTGAAAAGCCAAAAATGACACTAGCTTCGAATAGTCTTCCTCATTCTTCTATTCTCAAGTTCCTAAACTTGACAGATGTCAGACAAAAAATGTAGGTCAATTCCGCGGATTTAAAATTACTTTTTGATGAAACAATTCCAAAAAGGTCTCACTTTCGAGTCGCAAGTGTTTTTACTTTAACAAGCTCCCGATCCAGCCAGAAAATTTTAATTTTTTCATCTTCTCTGATCTTGGGTGGTACGTTTCTTCTAGTTTTTCAGACCAAATATCCTGAAATTAGCGATTTTTTGGTCTTTAAACCAAACGTTCAGTCTTTCTTGTCGTCTCGAATCTAAGACATAGACATGACATAGAATCTAAGCTGTTTGGACATCTTCACATAGTTCATATAGTTCGCAGTTATGATGCGTTTTGGACCTTATATCAGATGAAGTATCATTCTAAAGCCTGTTCTGTCATATTTGACAGTTTATGGGACTTCAATCTAGTTCAAAGGAGCACAAACACAAGCTCAAGATTCTAAGCTGTGGTCGCCTTGGCTCTATTCGAAAAAATATAACACGCGCAACATGAATGGTTGCCAAACCTCGCCCTGAGCTATCGCATCAAAGTTGCAAATAGCAATTGCCTAGAAAATGTACATCCCTAAATGCAAAGGATGTAAATTTCCAATAAATATGAGAGGATCTGTCAAATTAAGGCAAAAGTCAAGCTCAGAAGACCGCAGAGGAATAGGCTCTCTTAGATTTTGCAAAAGAAAGATGACTGTAAACCCATTCGAACAAAGTAAGAGCCTGATACAAAAGACCAAACAACAGAGACCTCGATTGTCAAGTAAGTTTGTCTTTGACTCTCCACAGACTAAGTTGGACCTCTGTGAGCCTATAAGAAGATTTGAATGCAATTTCGACTCTCAGGTATTTCTTGAAAACAGCGAGTTGGAAGTTACTAAGTCCATCAAAGAAGCTACTACCGAAAGTCTTTCATCTTCCAGTGGCTATTACAAAACAGTTGCAGAGCAGGTGTGGTACAGATTCTGTTTCGTCTTCGTCCATGTAGTTTCCACAGTAGTCATTGTAGAATAGGCCAAGTCGTTATGCGTGAATCCCTATTAGATTGTCAAGGAAAAGCATTGTTGCCTGTACAACAAAGGGTTCTGAGCGTGGACCAGAGGTTTTTATCCGGCTCGAGGGACCATGTCAACTTGCTATGAAGTCTAGACAAAAGCAGTTCTGACAGAGTAGGTAGATTCTCTAAAGGACAAATCAGCCAACACGATGTCCACTAGAGTTAGATCTTTAGAAAAGCATCTTGGCGGAGCTACCAACACATTCCATATTCTTTGTGACAAAAAAAAAGTAAGACATTCCTTAAATGGAATCTCTAAGTCTCCAAAGCACAAAGTCAATGCCGTCTGCCTTTGTTCAACACCCTTTTTGCCACCATCCACTCATTGTTACCTTCCACTCTCGTAGCACCTGTGCAATTTCCAAAGAATTTGCATGACATTTTCACTACCATCGTGTGCCAATTCATATAACTTCATTCATTCATTGACATTTAACGCCACGCTCTAACAATTTAAGCTCTCGACACCCTTTTATAAAATTATTTTCCTAATCATTACCCATTTCTGCTTCCTCTCTTTGCAGCACGTTGCACCAAAGGCTGTGTACATGGACAATGCGACCAGCCCAACAGATGCGTGTAAGTATTTAACTTTTACTACCACGAAATGACCAACCTAGTTCCCACCACCTGAGAGGAACTCACCCATTCCCATGCACCCACCCACTCTATAGCTGCGCGAATAGAATCGGGAAGATAACACAACAACTACTCGTACGAATCACAACGACAACGACAACGACGACGATTCTGATGAAGAAAAAGAAAGTTGTTTAGTGTGTGCGTGTGTATCTGTGTGTTGCCGATTCGTAACGCGTTACGCGAAAACGAATCCAAATTAAATTATTCGTAATTAAGGCGAAATGTCATCATTTACCCTGACAAAGTCGTGGTGCGAACACAATAAGCTTTCGGTGGAGCCACGACAAATGGAACATAGGAACCCATTCCCTTTGTGGGTATGTGTGTGTGTGTGTGTGTCTGTGTGAGAGAGTAGTAAACCTAGAAACTAAACCTGGACACATAATAAATTAGCTTGCATTGCACGATGTTACTTGATGAGCCCCAAACGCTCACCTAGCACACCGGCTACAATGGCACCTCGCACGGAATACCACCCCACCAGAGCTACAAACAGAGATCCCAACCAAGTATGACTACACTATGCCGACAACGACGACGACGACACACCTTCAGCAGTTATTTAATCACAGAAACTGAGCTCTGGAAAATGGGAATACAAAAACAACAACGAATCTGCCCAAAAAAAAGAACAACGAACATGGAAAATGAGAAAATCCAAAACGCGCCGATGAATAAATGCTGCACGAGCACCGAGAGCAGAGCAGGAAAGGGCATAAATGCCAGCTAGAGCCAGCCACATTAAACCATACAGCGGCGGCGACATCGGTTCCATGCTCTGCTCCAAGAAGAATATACGTACCAGAAGCCGAAGAATAAGAAGAAGAAGAAGAAGAATGCCTTTTTGGCATTGCCTTGTGCATTCTCAATTTTTCCCACACAGCACACCGGATCAGTGTTCGGGTTTAGTCTTTCGGTTCTCGTTTTATTTGCGTTTTGTCTTGTTGCTCTTTTTTTCTGTTTTTTTTTTTTTGGGGTTGTATTTTGGGAGGTTTTATATTTTTGCAAGGTTCATATGCAACACCAGAGCCGAGAAGCCTCGTGCAGCACCGCACCGCACCATCATCATCTGGAATCCGAGCGAAGTCTGGAAATGAGTCAGTGTTGAGTGCAATATCAAATGAATGCAAGAAAACGAAGAAAAGAAGGAGGTGATGGTGTCAAAAAATGAAATAGGACAATAGTTAGGGTTTCCAGGTGTCATCTGATGATGATATTGCTAAGAGATGAGAGGCTTAATTTTTTTCTTTTTGGTAACAAGTTGTGTGACATTTAGGTGGAGCTTGAGAGAAGGGAAGTTGTTCTTGTGGGAATTTTTCAGTTTCTTTAGATTTCCGCTCTTGACAAGTGATGTTGTATCTGGAGCAAGGTGTGTTCAGATCAATTTAACTCAATTGACACTTCTGTCTTTCTAGACCTTCAAAATCAGATATAGAAGTGAGATCCTTGCATACCTTGCACCTAGTGACCACAATTTGATTTAAAAAAAAAACGGTTCCACGCTCAAACTTCTTTCAATCGCTGTTATTCTACACTACAAGCTTTTACTCGACGTTTTCGACTTACTTCCACTCCTAGATCGTAGGCCCAACGAATTTCTAGAGTTTCAGGTTTCCACAGCAATTGAGTCCTTACCAGCTATTTCGGTTCAGAGAATGTCTTTACTAAAAGTCTTGCTGTCCTCTTTTTGTTTAGCCCACATATAGAAAGTTGTGATAAGCGTCGACCTCTTTTTGGTAACAGACTTGACCCATAGAAGCTATTCACTCTTTCGACCTATTTTTCGTTGGCCCAAACTCAAAGCAGAAAAATTTCAAGATTTTCGAAACTAAATCATAAAGTCAGACTTGATCTGAAGTCCAAAAATGGCAACCAAATTCGGTCACTATCAGGCAGGATGAAGCATTTAAACCTTTCAACCGTAAATGACGAATTTCGATCTCGAAACACGAAAAGTTTGACATAAAAGTTCGATTTTTCGAATTAAATGTCAGAATCATTAATTTCGAAGTTGACTTCAACGAATTTTCATCCTATTGGACCTTGTACTTACTCTTAAACCTTTGAATCTCGGGCATCAAGTCCTTCCCACAAGCTTTCAGTCTTTCCTGTCAAAGACTACCACTTTGAGCATTTGTCTCCAAAAACAATGTTTAGGAATCTGTGAGCCTTAATCTCGATAAGACTCCATCGATGTATTCGTAGTTTTCTGCCTAAGATCGCAGTATGAAGTTGAACTAGCACTGGACCTGGTCTACACGCGCTGAGGATTACAAAAAACTTCACAAGATCTGATAAGAAAGCTATGCAACATGCGCAAATCTCCCCAAATCAAAGAGCGCACACCCAACATATCATTGAAATGCGCAACATGGAAACCCTACACCCATGTTGCATTCTCATCACCAAATCTCTACCTAATCCCTCTTCCATTTCTGTCGTACCATTCATTATGGAAACATGACAATACAAGTTGCAATTCATCATCATCATCATCATCTCTTGACTAGTCCACGAAACACTCCAAATTCATCGGCACAAAATGAGGTAGCAGGCTCGCGTGCCCTCACTATATGACTATGTCGTCGCCTTGGTCGTCGAAAAATACCTTTAAAAAGAGATCCAAAGCAGACCTCATAAAACAATGTCATAAACTTTCGTATTCTGGAAGCATAAGTGTATGCTTGGAATTGATAAAACATTCCCACACATTACACCGTGCCATTTATTTTTGTGTTTTTTTTTGGTTGGACAAACCTCCAACTCCACCTCTTGTCATCGTCGTTGTCGTTGTCATCGTCGGTTGTCATCGCACACTTGTTGTGTGTTACTCGTGTGTGGACACAAACCATCATGAAGAGGACGAGGAGCAAAAGTGGGGTGATGGTTCTGGCTATTGCTGCTGATGATGATGGTAATAATGTGACGAGCGCGCTTCGACGACAGCGGCAATGATGATTGGAAATTCAGTTTAAGAAAAGAATTTTTTCTTAGGAAAACAACATTTCTTGATCGTGCAACCTTGTCGATGGCTATGGTCACACAGAGTACACATACACTACCTACTTAGGATCATTCTTTTCTTTTCTTGTCTTTATATTCCTCATTTCTGTGGCCTGACTTCAACGGTTTTTGATATTCATAGAGGCCACCCGAAATGTTAATGAGCGCAAAATGGTTTCAATATTCGATTTCGACAAACCATGACCATGAGAGCGAGACATAAATAGGAAGAAGTACTGTCTGTACTCATACACACTGTTTTGTGGTTCACGTTTTTCATGAAGCTCTTCAACAACTGAGACAGGTGGTAATCACCTGCGATTGTTCTAGTTCAAAACGACCATCGATTCCAGTTAAACGAACAACAACAACAAACTCAAGCCTTTCGATCGACAAGTGGTAAAAGAGAAGAAGTCTCCCCACTGCCGCCACATTGAACCATCAGCAACCATTATTGTCATTGTTTGTTTGAAAATAAAAAGCGACACACAGAAGAGCGGCTTAAGATTTAGAAAAAAGAAACAAGAAAAATGCCGAACTCAAGTCGCGTCAATTGAATGTTTGTGTTCTTTTGGTGTGTAATTGTTGTGCTGTGCGCGCACACTTGAAACTTCCAAATAGAGAGAAAAAAAAAAAATGGAAAAGGTGGCAGCTAAGGCGATCGACTTAACTATATATGGCAGCGGCGGCGTACCTACCAACAAACCACCATTCACTGGACGTTATTACATTTTGTGTGGTATTTTGAGAAGTTCATCAGTTTTAAGCCATAAATGATGATTTAGTTGTTTGGCACAAGGAATTCGATTCGGAAATTCCATCGTTGGAACCAGTTGATAGATCAATTTTGTTTGGACAGAGAAACTGATTCAGCAAGATGTTTCTCCAACTCAAAGCAGTCACTGTTTGGTGTCATAGTCATAAAGCTTTTAGCTCATAGAATTAGTCATAAAAGTTGCACCTTCATCTCCAATCTGGAGGCATTTGTCGTCAGTCTCTGTCTGTCAAACTTCGAACCAAGAAATTTCAAGAAATACTCGACTTTCTACCAATTGACAGACAATTGCGAGGCCACTTCACTAAATTGGAGATCACCACTGATCGTAGAGACTAGTTCTCGACTTTCGAACTCCAAATCAACAAACTCGTGGAAATACTTGTCTAGCTACTCCTCAGCAAGTCCTATTAACTAAAATCTTAGTAATATCACCGATCAGCACTTCAAACGCGCATTCCTCCACCCTTGCTCGAATTTCGAATTTCAACAAACTCCTCCTCATTGTGGAAATACTCGTGTAGCTACTCCTCAGCAAGTCCTATTCACTTAGATCCAAGTAATAGCATCGATCAGCTCTTAAAAACCACATTCTTCCACCCTTGTTCGAATTTCGAACAAACTCCTCCTCGTTAAGGAAATACCAACTCATCTAGCTAAATCTCAGCTAACATTTGCAAGTCCTTTCAAGTAATCAACTCTTTAAAAATCGTACTACACTTTGTTGCACTGATCGTGAAAACTTGTCCGCGAATTTCGAACTTCGAAAACGTATTTCCCCATCCTTCGCTAAGCCTCTGTTCCTAAAATCTTCCTCGGTTGCATCATAAATCCCCAAAACTACTTACTCGCACTTCCTAAAACACTCACCCACAACAGTGGCGCCAAGCAAATTCATTCGAACTCAAGTTCATGACCCGTCCTAAATATAGACGCCTGTCAAAAAATTGTTCTTAACATTTGACACATGTCAATACCAATATCTCTAGAGCAAAACTTCAAGCTGATCTTATATTCTTCAAATCCTGCATCACTTACATACTCATACATACCACACAGCATTCATCATCATAATTTCTTCACCGTAATCATCGCCACATCCTTGTGCTGTTCTGCTTCGTAATATACACACAATCAGCCGGTTCTCTAAAGTCTATCTCTCCTTCTGTTCCTTTTGGGGTTTTGTATGTTTGAAGCCAAGCGTGAGAAAAATTTTTCGCAAATATAATCACATACACGGCGCACGTACGCGCGATCACTACGTTTGGTGATTCTAAAAACAACAATAACACACAGCAATCAAAGAATAAAAAAAAGTGGATAAAGAGACCAACAAACGAAGTAGACACAGGAGAAGAGCGAGAGAGAACAAATCAAAAGAAGCTGATTATTTTAAAGCAGCAACAACAGCAGCAGTAACTCTCATCCATCTTCGTCGTCGTCATATCACCTGTTCGTCTTTCAGTTCCAGGTTGCTCGATGGACAGTTAGAATAACACACACCATCAGAAATAGCAAGCAGCATGCACATTGCATGTGGCTATAGCTGCATATGGCGGCGTCCCACAGCCGCTGGCGGCCAACAAAACGAAAGCCACCAACCGGTGTCAGTGCCACCACACCAGTTAGCTTGTTTGCATTCCTACCATTTGGTGGACCCACATTCACTTTTTGATTTTTTTTTCTCCTCCTCCTTCGTCTCTTTTCAAAGTGTTCCCTTGGGGCTATGATGGCGTGCAAATTTTTCCTTCCTCGCTCCTCTCCTTCCCGTCATTCATTCATTTATGCATCATGCTCCCTTTGGGAGCTTATTTTTTTTGTCTCTCTGACGATCTTTATTAAATCATTTTTCTTTTTTTTGTTCTTGCTCTTTACAGTTGCCAACCGGGTTGGAAGGGACCGCTCTGTGATGAATGTGAATCCTATCCAGGATGTGTGCATGGCACATGCAAGAAACCATGGCAGTGCCATTGCAATGAGGGCTGGGGTGGTCTGTTTTGTAACCAAGATCTCAACTACTGCACAAATCATCGACCCTGCCAAAATGATGGAACCTGCTTTAATACCGGTCAAGGCTTGTACACCTGCCAATGTCCGCCTGGGTTCAATGGGACCGATTGCCAGATTCAAGTGAGTTCCTGTGAGTATGAGCCATGTCTGAATGGTGGCACCTGTACCGATGACACGGTAAACAGCAACTACAAGTGCGAATGCAAGAAGGGCTGGACTGGACGACACTGCGAGGATAAGGTGGTCACATGTGTAGATAAACCCTGCAAGCATGGAAGTTGTCGGGATACTAGGACGGGATTTAAGTGCGAATGCCCATATGGATATAGCGGAGTACATTGCGAAACTCACGTGGATAATTGCAATCCAAATCCGTGTCAGAATGGCGGTACTTGCATGGTCAGCAATGGCGAAAACTCATTCAGGTGCCAGTGTGCATCCGGGTTTACGGGTGATCACTGCGAAGAGAACATCGACGATTGCCAAGGGAATCCGTGTTTGAATGGAGGAACTTGCATCGATATGGTCAACCAGTTTCGCTGTCAATGTGTACCCGGATACCTGGGTTTGGTCTGCGGCGAGAAAGTCGATCTGTGTGTGACGAAACCCTGTGCCAATGGCGGGAGTTGTACGAATCTAAATAACGACTACCAGTGCCAGTGCCGAGCTGGATTTACGGGCAAAGACTGCAGTATCGACATTGACGAGTGTGCATCGCAACCTTGTCGGAACGGTGGAACCTGTGTGAATCGTGTGAATAGCTTCCAATGCGTCTGTGCGAATTCATATCGTGGAGTTCAATGCGAAGAGGAGTCGTATTCCTCAGCGGCATCGGCGACTTTCGACGCGCGTCAATACGAAGCGAACATTCAAGGCCGCAGTGACGGACTCACCGGTGGTCAGGTAGTCCTAATAGCCATTGTCTCAGTTGCCATGCCAGTGGTCGCTGTGATCGCTACATCAGTAGTCGTCTGCATGAAACGCAAGCGCAAGCGTGCCCAAGAAAAAGACGACGCCGAAGCGAGAAAGCAAAACGAACAGAATGCCACTGCCAATGGAATGCACAATGGACACGGTATCGGCGGCGGTCTCGGTGGTGTCGGCGGAGTTGGTGGAATCGGTGGCTGTGGTGCTGCCACACTCTCAGCAAAGCGTACTTCCAGCAGTGCTCTGGCGTTCGACAACACAAATCCCAATATCATCAAAAACACCTGGGACAAGAGTGTCAACAATGTGGCGAGTGTTGCAGGTGGTGGCGGCGGCGGCGGTGGTGGTGGCAACGACGACTGCCTCATGAACACCAGTCTGTATGGTGCTGCCGTAATCTCCGGTTACAGTGACAACAATAACGCCAACAGTGAGTGCTTTGTCGGCACAATAACACCGTTGGCGCGAGCCAAGTCACAAAAACAGCTCAACACTGATCCATCGCTGATGCATCGAGCATCACAGATACTCAGTAGTCCGCCTACAACCAAAGAATACATCCTCCAACAGGAGAGCAGTAAAAGGATATCGGTCCTCGGCGATTCAGCGTACTGCAGTCAAAGATGGCCGGCGTCATCGCAGGCCCCACGAACAGTAGTCTGTGGGACACCGCACATGTAGTAATCCAACACACAAGACATAAGCAAATTTATTATTAATTTTTTTTTTTAAAAACTTAGAATTGTAAAAAAAAAACAAAACAAACTGAAGGTTTATAGTTCCCTCATCATGTGTAGTCTTGTCTTCATATAAGCCTAAGTCCCCCTTCGCACCATGCCCCTCTCTCTCCAAACGATCTTGTTTATAGATATATACATATATATATATAAATATTTTTTTTTTTATGAAATTTTATTCTCGGATAAGTTAAATTAATCAAAAATCAAAAAAAAAAAATTGTATATCAATCGCTGACTGACTGGTTGCTAATTATATTTAAAAGTGATCGTAACGTAGTTGTAAATTCTATTACAATGCGATAAATTGTAATTGTTTCCTAAAAAAACACAACTAAATTCTCGTTTTTTTTTTTTTAAGTCCTGATTTGTATTTCCACTCTGGATCTCCCTCTCTCTCTTGAAATCCTTTTCCAAAATTTCCCGCTTTCACACATTTATTTTTCTCTCTCTCTTTCTTAGCGCTTAAGTAATTTATTTAAACAATTTGAAACGCTAATATCGATTGTGTTGTGTATTATAGCAAAGAAGTAAAGTTTAACCTTAACTTAGCGGCAAATTACTATAAAAAAAAAAGCAAACAAACAAATGAGTTAAAAATATAAATAAAACAAAAAAACAAAAAATTACAATGTGACTATAAATATATAAAGAAACAAAAAAACAAAAAAAAAACCTCTAGTTAATAAGTGTGCGATATAAAATTAAATATAAATATATATATATATTTTTCATAGAATTTAAGGAAGCAAAATAAACAAACCTCCCTTGAATGTGTACCTATCGACCTATCAAATGTATATAACAAAATGCATATATATATAGTATATATATATATTTATTCATAAACGACATTTTTTTTATTTAGTTTTTAGAATCAAAAAAAAAGAAGCAAAACAAACAAACCAAGAAAAACAAAACAAAAAAAAACGAATTTTCTTTTGTAACTTTTTTTCTTTCTCTATTTTTTTTTTTTTTTTGACAAATAAGTTTTGGACATTTATGAATATTGAAACTTTAGAATGCATCTTGTGCTTGCATTGGCCAGTTATTATTATTATTTTTTCTCCCCCCCCCCCTTCTTAAGTCTCTCCCTTTCATTCCATTAGGTGAGCTTAAATAGATATAACTTCTATATAACATATTCTCTTTCTTTTCTTTTTTATGCAAAGAAAAGAAAGAGAATAAAATACACATGCAAATTGTGAGTAAACAATTAAATGTTTTTTTTTTTTGTAAATATTGAAACTATTATATAACTAATTATATATATATATGTACTATTTTTTTAAAAATCTAGTTAGAAAAAACAACAAAAGAAAAAACGAAAAAAGCAGGCACGACAATTGATTGTAAAGATTATTTTTTTCCAAATTATTACTACACACTATTTTTTTTTTTTATTAATTTTTCTTTTCTTTTTTTGTTGAATCACAAAAACTGTCATAAAAAAACGAAATACGGACACCAAATTATATTATATATACATTTTTCGTAAAAATATACTTCTTTTTTGCTATTTTAATTTAACAATATGTATTATTATTTTGTCAATAATAATTAAAAAACAAAAAACATACATAAAGAACTACTTTTTAAAAAATATATAAATAAAAAATAGAATTTATTAATTGATAAGTTAACTAGTTAAAATTATATGAAATTTAAACAAAAACAAAACGAACTATAAAAAAACAAAAACAAACAAACAAATGAATTATAAAGAAAAACAAAATGAATAATTTATTAAAAAATTGAAAACATAAAAAAAAAAAAAACAAATTGTGTTCTTATTTCGGAAGAGAAATGGTTTTTAAGGGCTGCTGTTCCGCTTTTGTTTTTTTGCATTGTGATGGACTGATGAGTAGTGGTCCATCCATTAATAGAAGCTCCGAGGAGAAATCCAATCTACTGGCTACTCCCTCTAAGCAGGAGCACACTTAGACCAGAGTGTAGATGATACCACGTAGATTGTCGGCATCGGGAACCTAGCATGATGTATTTCCTTGTTCTCAGGAAGAAGCTATGGATAAATGCATGGTGCAGACCCTTTCCTGTACCGCACTAGGTAATGGTAATGGGGTTGACGAGAAAGGCGGTCCTTTCTCCGTCACACTTAGGTCAATGTAGACCCATTGTGGTATTGTAACGCACTATGTGTAGAACCATTTAGACCCACGGATAAAGCTCTTCTGTAAATACAGTAGAGCGTCGATTATCCGAACTAATTGGGACCGAGGGTGGTTCGGATAATCAAATTTGGTCAAAAAATTCGGATTATCGAACACATAAGCGAATCGAATAAAAGTCAAGTGTGTAGTCGGTCCTCAAATGTCATGTAACTGAAAACAAAGACACATATGTACAATATTTAAAAGGATTTCATGTCCGCACTTTAGCTTAGTTAGCTCAGGAACACTCCGTTAGTTTTTGTTTTCTCATTTTAAGGTTTAGTTTGGAAAATTGACTTTGCGACTGATTGGAGTTCGGATAGCTGACGTCCATTTGCTTCCGATATTGCGTTCGGATAACTGACATTTCGGTTAATTGGCGTTCGGATAATCGACGCTCTACTGTATCGTCTCTTCCGTGATCGTATAACTCGTCACGTAAAAACGAGCATTACAAAATGATCCTTTCTACGTTATGTGACGTTACGTGACGAGTTATACGGTCACGGAAGAGACGATTTGGCCCCAGATCGCTTAGGGATAAGAAAAATTCTCGTACAATCTGCCTTCTTAGCCTTGAAAGAGCAGGGCACGTACAAAGAAGAAGGGTGACTATTTCTTCCTCTTCCTCGTCTCTACAGCTTTTGCAGAAATCATTGGAAGGGGCGCCCAGTTTAGTGGCTTGTCTGCCTATCGAACAATGCCCTATCAGAGCTCCTACTATAATACCTATAAATTTCATATTTATGAACGGAAGTCTTCCTGTTTGCTTCACATCCAGGTTAGGTCAGATCTGTTTCGTGATCTTGTACACAAAATTATTCTGAGTGATGATGCTCATTTTCATTTGCTTGGGTACATCGCAGGCTTCAAAAACCCAAAGAAAATAGTGGAGCAGGCTCTCTATCCACAACGAGTGACAGTTTGGTGCAGTTTTTGAGCTGACGGCCATATTTTTTCAAAACTGATATGGGTGCGACCGTTTCAGTGAATGGATTGCGTTACCGAACAACTTTGACTAACTTTTTTTTGCCTTATATTGATGCTATGGACTTGGAGGACGATTATTTTCAGCAGGACAGCGCCACATGTCACACAGCTGGTAAAACAAAGACTCTATTGTGAGACAAATTTCCTGGACGGATTTCTCGAAATGGAGACTTCAATTGGCACCTAGGTAGGTATCCCGATCGCTGCATGTGAACTTAAATTCAAGCTGGATGCTATCGAGAGAACAAATTCTAGGTGGACCAGTGGTACAACGTGTTTAGGGACACTGTTTAATGGGCAAGATGCATGGGCGAAAAGGAGAAGGAAACCACTCCCCACCTTCTCTGAAGCTGCCCAGGTATCTCTTGCAAAAGAAGGCTTCACCTAAGAGAATTCTACGTTAACGACATAGGCGATCTAATAAACACCAAAAAACCAATTGGTTCAACGTGTAGATAAGGAGATCCCTCTAAATTCATGTGGTATCACAACGAACCTATCACTGGTCTAACTGTGCTAGTAAAAGCTGGCAGACACTTCAATCTAACTTAACCTAAGTTTGTGTTGAAAGATATCATTTGTAAAAGTGAAGGGCGATTGATTTTGCCAACTAGGAGTTCTTGGATAAGAAGTACGTCGACGACGTTTTGCAAGAGACTGTAGGTCATTCTGTTTAAGACGATCCAAATAGGGTGGTAGGTTGTAAGAATCTATCCGATGAAGACCATGCAGAGTAGAAATGGACGAAGCCTCGATTCACTTGGTTTGTTTAATGTAATACATATGAAGGAAGTTTGAAAGGGTAGTGTTGGTGGGTAGGTAATGATGACTGCCTTGCTCACCAGAACCGCCTTTTTGAAGCCATAACCTTTGTGAACTGGCTGCTGATAGATGTGACTAAGGGGAAAAGTTTTCAAAGCCATCCTGTAGACTTGGCTGCCTTGAAGGACCCCCGAGATGGCTATAATAGGATCGGATAAGAAGGTACCATTTGATCCATGAAAAGTAAGATCTTTACTCAATCGTTTGTAAAGACATCGACTTCGTCGCCATCCTCCAAAGTGCACAGAGTTGTTGACACGAATTCAGTTAGGTTGGTGACTGCTAATCTGCCCTTATGGAACCCATGTTGTTTTGTAAAAAAAAATATTGACTGGATAGCGGTGTAGTTTCGGAAACAACCATTGCATCCGTTGGACGCATTCGAGAAAAAATGGTTATAACCGCGGAGTGCTGATGCGGTGTTGATAAAATTCGTCATCAATTCAGATCCAAGGAGTGGCGCTGGTGGTTAACATTCTAGGACCTAAAACCTCCACGTCTCATTGAAATTACATATGCAACCTGCCAATCAAATCTAATGTTTAAATATGATTTCAAATAAAGACACCGTGACGCCATTAAGAGCATTTATCTACGCTGCCGTAGTTGCATTCAATTACTCATCGAACGTGTGAGTTTGTTTGCAACGCACTAAATCCTTCTTATCACGTACGCCCAATCTATCAGGATATCAAATAAATTCCCATAAAATCCTTAAAGCAAAATAAAAAAAATAAAGCAACACTCCTCCTCTACAGCCAGTGCATCATACAAACAACCGAATCCAATGCGCACTACCACTGTCCAGTGGATCACCCAACCTTAAGCGGGAGCACTCAAACAGCGCATTTCATTAATCTCTAGATGTAATTTCAGTTTAAATTGGGCACCCAATTGGTGGGTTGTAACTCAAAAGAGATCTACGTGATCGGAGTAAATAAAGAAACCGCGTTGCAAAAGAAATAAAAGAAGATCTGCAGCATAGGTGGTCATTATGACCGAGGGAACATCCATCGGAATGACTGAACTGAATAAAATTTCTCTCGCAATGGAAGCATGAGGAGTTTTGTTGGTTTTTTGTGTCAGTTCCAGAGTAGCAGTCTTGTCTGTTGTGTGCATTCGGTATTTAGATGCAAGGATATTGCAAGGAAGAGAAGGTAGGTAGGTGCAGCTAAGACAGTTTTGTTCATTACGTGGTTTGAAGACGACTTAATCGATTTTGATTTTCTAGGACGAAGGCTCCATTCAGATTGATGTTGCAACGAAAGTAGTTTGGGAGGCTATTGCCTTAGAACTTGAGCAGATTTTTCTTATAAGAACGGACATATCCTGGACTTCCTTTGCTTTCCATGGAGCTATAGTATAGGATGGACCTTTGCCTTGACCGACAACTGTCTCCAGCCTGATCAAACCTTAGCTTGCTACCTCCGGTGCCTCTCATTAAGTTGGTTAAGGTCCCTCTATCGGAAGATCGGTAGATTCCAGTGAGCTGGCAACTTAACTCGCATAAGCGAAGAAGAGCCTGCCCGAAAAGTTCTTTGTGTCAGGATTTATGATATATGCCAGCGGAGTAGACCATGGCTACACTGGTAGGATGGCGTTAACCAGAAGCAGAGCTTAGAGATGCTAAACTGGATGACATCGGCTCAAAATCAGGACCAGTGGAGGAATTAGTTGTGAGACCGAGTCCCAACTCCTTTGGAAAGTTGTTGACGGCAGCTAACAAGGCCAGGAGGAGGGATGATTCCACTAAGGCATTCTTCCCTAGATCCGGATGGCAGCAGAAGAATTCTTCAGATGGAATTTACAGTGTCCACAGTTCTAGAAAGGTTGAACTAGTTAGTAAACATCTTGTATGAGCTTCTACGACGTATTCGGAGCTCAGGCCTGCAGGAGTACACATTTAGGACCCGGCCCTCTAGGTTGGGGATTGATACGACCCCAGTAAAAGAAACTAAGATGACTGGGTTATGTAGAGCTGATGGATACCAATTCTCAGGCCCCGGGAAATATTCGAATCCACCCCCAGGAGGCGGCGCAGATGATGAAGACCGCAACTCAAGTGGCGCACGCCAACATGGTCCGCCACAAACAACTTAGCATGCTGGAGACGCATGTTGGTTAAGGCCCAGGTCCACCCCAGACTGTAGCACCATCTTAGCCTAGTAAGTCAGTAAGAAAGCAGCACTCACTGTGGATCTACTACGATGTAACTCCCATTGTTCGTGCTTCATGGCCTTGGCATGTTCGTTTAACACCTCTCAACTGCTTCGATAGATCGTTTTCTAAAAAGCAAGTGCCCATCTTTTTTTCCATCGTCGTAGACCTCGGGTGCAGCTGTTGTCCTTCTTTGTTGAGCAGCTCTGTAGACAACTTGTTTGACTGCATAAGCCTGCTTGCACTCTCCATCAAACCAGGGGTGGTGTGTTGTCATATCAGCCGCTGCATCTCGGGTACTTATCGAAAGTGTTGTTACTGATCTTCACTTGATCCTGGCGGTAGATGACCTTTTGAGGGACTAAGGACATTTGTACGATTTCTTACTCCTTGTAGTGCTCCTTTGGCTAAGCGAGATATGCATTCGTACTCTGCCTAGGTAGTGATCAAAGTCGATGTTGGTGCCACGAAAAAGGCACGCTTCGCGCCAACAGCACATCATGGTCATCGTAATCAACAGCTTTAATGGTTATTACTCACTTGAAAGGTTAGAAAAAGAATTTTTTTCTGGTCGGTGGATAACCAATTTAACGTTTCAGCTGTCAACAGTGTCGTTTTGTCTTAGGTGGGTGTGAAGGTTAAATGTCTTGTACGACACGAGATTCTTAGTAAAAAAATATCTCTCTTGGCGACACCAATGTATGCAACTTGCAATTAGTTCCCTGACTAGCTAATTTCTCCTTCACGGTCGGCATAACTGATCGATTAGTCATGGTCTTTTCTTTGCATTGTTTACCGACTTTCTGAGTACAATACCTACCTGTATCCGCTTTTAGATAACTTCGTCATCTTAACGGAAATACAAACTTTCAAACAAAGCTTCGATTTAATAAACAAATTCTAGACATTCTTTAACTCCACAAAAAACAAAAAGAAAATGTTTAAGAACATACTTAAGCCTGCCTTGACCCCTTGGCCAAGAACAAACGAACAAATGTTCTCCTCAATCGAAGAAGAACAGAGACAGACCCTCAAACATGTCAATAATTCAAAATCAAAAGTCTTGTTAACGTTAATTTACTGTTTAAAAATAAAGCACGCTCATTATGTTCTCCTTTACATGAACCTTTCCCCCTTGTATGCACGTTTTATGATGCGTGTTGGTTACTCTGTCGAGAGTGTATCTTCCAATCCAGCAAAATGGGAGAGGAACACTGCAAGAAACAAAGAAAGAATCTAACACCTCGTCTCACCACTTAAAGTCAAAACAAACTCAAAAAAAGTCCAAAACCGAACGCACGGGAGGGATGCGAGCGCGCAGTCAAGGGATTTTCAGCCTCTGCTCTGTCGATGGCTTATAGAGAGTCAGATGGACACACAGTGTTGTCGACTGTATTGTAAATTGGGCACATACCACTCCACCGACCAACAACCGCATCTTTTCTTTGCTTGTTATGTGTGTTGTATCTGAGCAAACAAATTACCTCACCGTAAATCGTGTCGGATTTGGGATTTTTTTTTTCTTCTTCTTCCGTGTGAGGTACGCGCACTCGCTGAGGTTCTTTGTTGGAAAAAGTATCGGAATCTCTTATAGAAACGCCGAAACGCGCCGTTTGTTTTGATTTACAATTTTTCTAACAAAAAAGTTGTCCAACTTTGAGTATCGATGGATGGACAATCTGGTCTGGAAGCCGGGATTGGATAAGAAAGCTTTTGTGTTTCAATTTGTCTGGAGGAAGGTTAGGATATTGTGTGTCTTTCAGCGGAGAGATGTTAAGCCGGGATTAAACTTTGACAATGAGGATTGGGATTCTTTATTGGAACCTGTCGTCAAAATCGAGGATTAGAAATTCAAGCTAGTCAGGGATGATCTATACGTTTATAGGGTAACATTCCTAAAGGCTGAAGGGCCGGCAGTACCAACGACTTGATTCAGAGTCAAGTAGAACAGATGGATGCTTCAGACCGAAAAGCTATTAAGTACACCCCCGAGGGACGGCGCAATAGAGGAAGAACGCGACTCAGGTGGCACAAGCAATTGGAAAAGGACCTCAACCAACTTAGGGGGCGAAATAAAAGCAACTAGCTGATGATTGAACTGGCTGGAGACACTTGTTGATTGAGGACCAGATAGAGGCATGGCAGAGGACTTATGTATCAAAATCCGAATTGAGTTACTCAGCCTTCATTCCGAGCTACCGAAGCGTACGGAATATTCTTATACGTGGAGAGCTTTGGATTAGTGAGGTCTGTGTTCATTCCGCGGATCTTGTGGCTGATGGACTGTCTTTCTTGTCCACTAGGAACAAACAGTGGCAGAGAATGGTAGAAAGGACTTTGGTCTCCAAATCTGGTATAGGTTATGTAAGAATTGATGTTTGTCACTGACAAGCCCTCCGATAAGATCCGGCTTAAGTAATAGAGAGTGAAAGGTCGTAAACCGACGAATGGTACCTTCTCGGACGACTGCATCAGTCTTGAAATTTCTTAGAGTTTTCTTATGACTCTGTTTCCTCATAATTACAACCCGGAAGCGTTTTAAGCCAACGTGCATCGGTAACTCCTTCGTCTGTCTTCTAATTTCCCTAATGCTCGTGCTCTAGATTAAGGGTAGTGATATCCCCTTTAGCGCGACACTTTGGATTCGCCCAGGAAGTTAGGAGATACTGCCTCGACAGAAGATTTAACTCAAAGTTGAGCAAAAAAAAAAGGAAGTGGAGCAACAAGTGTGGATGGATCACTGCCTGAGACACTGCAACCTTCCATCCTCTTCGATCCCAGGCACACTGTTTCCAGTTTTCCAGGGCTATCCCTTCGGCATCTACGATAGCTTGAAGGTTCGATCTTTCTCTTCGTTTCGAACCTAGGGAGCTATGATTCGAAGATCCTCTTGGTTGGAGCATAACTGTCCGTTCGAAGTGGCCGAGCTTGTTGCGTCAGGCGTATATGGTCTAAAACTAGAAACTCTTTGGGTTGGTCAGAATGGAGCGGATCTCTAGAAGAAAGTTTTGACAAGAAAAAAGTTTGGGGTCATGCCAAGGCATCAAGAAGCCTGGAACCCAGTTAAACCACTGTATACAAGAACGATGCTAGAGACCTTTCGCCTTAGAGTCAGAGGTCTATTTGTCACTGTAAAGGATTTAAAATATACGGGGATCATAACGTTCTCACATCTTCAATTTCTAAAGCTTCCTTCTTTTCATCAAGGACAACCCTTGTATTTCTCTTGAGTGTTCGAATTGAGGATTCGATTTCAGTCTTCCTAAGTGGACACATACTTGAAAAATTGTTCCTCCAAATACACAGTGTTACGACACTTACTCTTAAATGCTTTTGGACCTTATGCTCTTCATCTTCTGACTTGGCCCTCATTCGAGGTTAACAAGATGCCATGTGAGCTTCTCACAGCATAAGATTTGGAAAGATAAGCATCATCGCAGCTACATATTTGCTGACTTTTTCCTTCTTTTTTTTTGACTAAAGAGGACATCGATGAGCGTCCTGGAATTGTCTGCAATAGATTTTGTATCTCCTAAGAGCAGATTGTTCCAAAGACGATAGAATTTACCGCTCACCTCCAAAATCTTTGTCTTACGATGGAAATCTAGGTCATTTATTCAAACTGCGACTATCCTCCATCGAACACCAGCAAAACCCCCTCAGAGCAGGTGTCCCATAACAAGATCTCTATTTGCTAAATGAATTTGGAAACTTCCATTCTGTTAACAGCTCAGCAAGACCCTACAGCCTCACTCCCTCCAAGTGGTGATAATTTTTTTGAAAAGAAACAAAAACTTCACACACATATGTATCAACACCAGAGAAGACCCACAAAGAACAAGATGTTTGCACTCGCTCTAAGCGCGATTGATGCCTCGACAAACAAACAAACAATCCCATCATCAATGTATCTACTGTGATCGAGACGAATCGGCTGGTCAATGGAAACAAAAACAAAAAGAAAGATGCGAGGTCCACCTGGAATCGAGAATCTTTGTTTGCCACACACACAAACACACACGATAGATGTTTGTCCAGTGAGTTTGGGTTCATATTGGGCTGTCCATCATCATCTCGCTTCTAATGACCACCACCACCGCCGCCGCTGCACTCGAGTGACTCCTAAAGAGTTAATGACGAGCTGCTACAAAGCTTCCCCCCGTTCCCGCTGCCACTACCGCGCGCCGGTAAGACAACACAAAAATCGACACAAACGTAACGAAAATTCCGAAACCAATCGAAAGACCGCTGAAAATCGAAGACCGCACTGATTGACTCTCGTTCTCTCGTCCCATGGGAATGCGTTGGCCATCTTGCACGGTCTTAACTGTTCCTAACTGGCGATTAGGCCGCGGTAATAAAAATATCAAATTTATTCGCCTTAATTCGCCGTATTTGTGCAAAGCCTTGGATCTGATAATTAAACGCGCTGCATTCTGCGCGGATCATAATTACCGCGGGGGGGTGTGGTGATGGCAGGTTGAGCGGAACGCAGCTCTGATCCCATGTGCATCCCGTGCCATATTTGCCTTTCATATTCGCCATTTACCGTGGACACGGCGGATAATTAAAATTCAAAGGAGAAGATGAAACTCATTTAGCATTAGCATCGCCCTCGACCGCCGCCGCCGCCGCCGAGAGTCGACAGGAGATGCTTCGTCGAGATTAAGTGTAAACTACGTACAAAATGAGACGAGACGACGTCGTCGGTCGTGGTCGTACCTCACTGAACTCTAATTGGTGGTGGAAGTAGAAGTGGAATGTCTTCCAATATATACTCCTCATCGTCGTCGGTCTTGTTGTGTCCATATCGTTAATGTCGCACGGTGTAAGCCATGTAAGTGGTGGGCAAATGGACGCAAAAGGGTGGCCGTTGCGCTGCGGTTGGGTAAATAGATTGGTCTGGCCGATTGGAATAAAACAAAGCGGTCTGTGTCTGTGTTGAAAGTCACTTTACGGGACATTGTCGTTTGAGTTTGCGTGGAGTAAATATTGACCCGTCTTCGATTTATGGAAACAATCTGCAAACAAAGCATCATCAGCATCATTAGCGTGATAATCGCATCCCGCGTTGATGATGAGATGGGAACTCATTTAAGACGAACGATTTTTTTTTTTTAATTTTTGTGCAATGAACTCAGGGAAGGCTTAAGGGCGGTCCAACTTAACCGTGTCCTCCTTTCAAAACGTGAGTATGAGTCAAATGAGATAAATGAAAGGTGGATTAACAGGTGAAATCGTTAAAGGAATGAAGTCTTATAATTACGGTAAAGATCTTCAATTTCTCGGTATGATACAGACAAGGGTAGGGTGCCATCGATCTTTATGCTGCCGAAGGTATCATATGGTAAAATGGTAGCAGGACAAATTGGTAGTGCGTGGCAACACTAAAATATTATTGAAGTGACAATAAGCTGTCAAAATCATTAAATGTCAATAAACGCACAATGGCGCAGGGGTGTGTTCGTAAATGATCTAGTTCAGTTTGATCACGAGAAAATTCTCCATCTCATTGGGCTTTGCCTCGTTTTTGGTTGGTTGTTAAATGATTTTAGATCGTGAGCTTGGCCGCCTTTCACTGTCATGATTAGACCAATTTCGTGGTCGTATTTGAACCATCAAGCCATACGTGAAGAGACCAATGCTCCTATGTCCACTGTTCAGAGGGCCTAAATCCTCATATGCATCAAACACTGAGATGTTAGGAAAAAAGCGCAAAAGTTACAGACTACCAAAGTAGGTTCAGGTCTGAAAAAGTTGTTTTCTGAACCTTGTCAACAAGCTCACTGGAGATCTCTTTTCAGGTGACTTCGCTTTGTCCTAGAACCCAGGCAGTAGAGTTGCAGATTTAGCCTTCCAATCGAATTGAAACTTGTTCTGCGTTTTCGAACAATTTTGGATCTTGTATGAGTATTGAGCACGGCCTATAGCGTTGATGCTCTTTCCCCTCCTCCTTCATTTTGGTAATATAACTCGCAGCCATAAGTGTTGCATGAATCTCCACTTGGAAGACAGACGAATATGCCTCTATACCTTTGGGAAATTGCAGACTAATGTCCAGTACCTAACTCATCGCGAGTTTTGTAGCTGTTTGCCGCTTTAGACTCAACGTCTTCCTATTGAAGAAGTTTCCTATCCAAGATTCCGACGTCTTTGAGCACCAGTAGAGTCAATCCAGTCAACTTCCTCTTTCTAACTGAAAGCCAGTTTCTAGTATGTACACCAACCACCAATCACCATCTGTGCAGTGAAGTAAATAGTTCTCAGGGAAAGACGAACAAATAGTACGACAACGTCGTCTGCATATGGCTGAGCAAAGATGACTATTGAGACTCTTAAGCAGAAGGGGTCAATCGGCTTGCATCACAGAGGAGGAGCACCCTACCAAGGAGTACCGACCACACTCTGCATTCACTAGCAAAATTTTATGCATTGGCATTGCTTTATTCCACAACACGCTGTGTTCTCTGGCAGAGTTGTACATCCTGTCAAAAGCGCCCTCTATGTCGCACATTCTTTCCTGTTGCGCACTTAAGTCTGTCAACAGTCTCACAGGTTTCTTCGCGTTGATAAAACATTTTTCTATGGTTTTCAACAGAAAGGAAGACAGATTGTTGGCTTTGAAGCTCTGTCAGAAGACATCCCTACTAACTTTTGGTATAAAAATGACTTTAACTGTTTACCAGAGTGTTGGTTAATAAGCCAGTGCCAAGCCCACAGTGTAGATTCTCTTTAAAGTTGGCAGCAACTGGCTTTTACTGTCCCCGACGACTTAAAGCCATCAAAAGACGCAACAGCTCTGTCTGTTACTACAAGCGATCCAGTATGCCCCATACGCCGAGTTGTTCGACTGAACTCGCTCACCGTCTCAGTAGCCATGACTTGCTGGAATCGTTGAGAGAGAATCGTTGTCTGGTTACCTAGGAAACGAGTCTCCAATCGAAGACGAAAGGCTTCCACTTTTTTTATTGACAGTCTACTTGTTTCGTCATTTTTCCCTTAAATGTCTATAAGAAGTCCTTTCAATAGTCTCTTGTAGTCCTTTCGTCCAAATCCGTAGAGATTCCACTCGTCTTTCGAATTCGTCTTATATGGAAGCTTTCTGGATTCCTATCCTATTCTTCGCAGTTCAGAGCTTCACCTCGGAATGGTTTTTTTTTTAAACTGGGGGCCCCACTCAGGTCTTGAATAGTATCCTCTACCTTCTGTGTAGTCTGAATTCGGTTGGAGCTTGAACAGAAACGCCTAGCTCTCATCTTGAAAGTCGGTTCGGGGGCATGTATACCACGTGACCACACCATAGATTCTTTCGTTCGAAGAAGAAGCATTGCGTTTCTCGCCTTTTCTACTGTTCCTCACTCGATCCCTACGAGTTATTCCAGTAACATCACGAAGGAATCCTAGCTTGTATCCGCCTTCTCTTATTTCATGACCATTAGGTGAGAGTTGGAACAAAAATCGGGTTAAAACCGTAAATGTTCAGCTTCGAGCTCAGTACCAGAACGATCAAGTTCTCTCACAATTTATGCAACGTGACCATCATTCGTGAATAAAACTTCGAGGAACTTGAACTTCTCCATCTCTTTCAATGGGACTCTACTGAATATGCCTTTTGGAAGCAACCATTACGTATTTAAGGACTCAATAGCCCTTAATAGGGCCGTGCCGTCTCCAAATCCACAAAGCAGCTGTAGACAAGTTTGGCATACTCCCAGGCCTTCCCAAACTTCATTCTGAGAACATATCACTGGTCGATAGTGCTTCTGCCAGGAAGGCGAAGAACTCCCAAAACCTCATTTCACAAAGATTCATCTCGATCTTGACTCAATTCGACGTCTAAATATCCTGATGACTGGCGCTCACGAAAACTCTATGTAAGGAGTGGCGCTTTCCACATTTTCTGTCCACCAAAACCAAAAGAAGCATCACAAATCCGCCGTGTGAATATCCAATTAATACGACACATATCATGTCGCATTGCCCAGAGCGTTGCACGTACGTTACATATATGTACGTCCTATGTGCGTTGTCCAGTCCAGCAACCACTACTGCCGCTCCATCCAAAAGTGAAAATAATGTGTCGTTGATGATCAACAGTCCAGAAAAGGATGTCGCAGTGATAATATGGTCACTCGGTTGGCCCAAATATAGTCAAACGATTCAATTTGCAAGCTCCATATGGGTAGGTGCCCCTTGCTGACAGATTACCAGTGCCACTAATCAACTTGGATGTCTCAACGTGTCGCTCGTCGTCTTGGTCTTGGTCTTGCTCTTCTGTTGTCTGTTGGTTTGCTGATTCCATCCGCCAAATGGAAAGTGATAGGAAACCGAAGCGATAATAAGTGTTCCAAGCGAATTCATTCGTCTAAATAAAAGCAAAAGGAAATTCGGTTAACGAAAATCACACACCGCGACCATGGTGACAACGACGGCGTCTGCGCGGGCGAATGCGGCGAATAAATGTATCTTAATTGACGTGAACACCGATGACAGACTCAATTGAGTCTTTTTAGATTCAGCGTGTGAATGCGACATAAATTTAGTTAAATCACCACACATGCTTCACTTTGACATCTGTCAATTCATGACACATCATATGTACAAGTTTCGGCTATGCCCAACTGACAAGTGCGACCGGGAAGCAAGACACTCTGTGAACACAGCTCTCATTTGGAATTCTTTCCGTGTCCTAGGGTAATTTGCTTAATTGGCGCCTCAGATCTTGGTCGTTTTTGTATTCAGTAGTCGGGTTTCCACCAAGAGACATGCCGAAGATCGAAGGCTTCAATTGAAGTTTTGATCTAGAAATAGTGTCGCTTCAGTGTCACAGAAATCATGGCCGGAATTGATCAATCCATTCAGGATTACAAGCGTTAGAAAGGGGCGTTTAGAATCTGCAAAAATGCTCTGTTCACCGTGACCTAAAATCGATTCCATAAGCCTCCTTTGATCAGATGTTAGGTTTCGTCGTGCTCCACTTGAAGTCGATATGTTTGTGCTCCCAACGTCTTATACTCATGCTATCTGCTCCGCTCATGCTTTTTTCTTCTAGGATCAATTCACGGCGCATCCAACTTCTTTAGAATCCTAATCGCGAGACAACAACACGGTGTGCCCCACCCCACTTAGTGGCGACAACGCCCAAGTCGCATCACTTAACCAATTCGTAAAAGTACTCGTATTCCCAGCAAATTATATTCCAACAATGGAACCTATCCACTTTGTTGATTCCAGAGTAGCGTAGGACAGTTGTACCGAAGAAGCTGTTGTTCCATGAAGAAAAGTTTTCTTATCTCATGGCTGTCTTCATTGTCAGTTGGGTTTACCATCAACTTGGAAGAGAATCCCCACAAAACGTTCCATTTAATGCCATTCCGACATCTCGACGTGTCGTCGTCTTGGTCGTCTTCTCGTTGTCATCGGTCGCCTAGGCAGTTGGATGAATGGCAGTTAAGACGGCAAGACATCCATCTCTTGGATTTCGCCAGAAGTGTGTGTGATTTATTTATAGGCTTACAGCAGCTCTACCATAGCATAGTCCAGTCAGGAGCTGGGACAGCTCATCATTTATGCAATGCTGCATGTAAACTGGTGACATCTGTTCACTTGTTGCTAAGTTGCTATGGCAGCGTTTAGCAGAAATGAAATGCAATGCGTTCGCAAGGATTGAATATTCATTTGCATTTCTGCATAATGCACCTTTAAGTGAGTGTGATTGATAAGGACGAGGTGTTTGTAAGGACTCATTACCATATATGTAGCTGCAACTATGGTGAAACTGGATGCCTAAGAATGAGTTCCTCCTAACTAGGCGAGGGAAGCTCGTAAAGAATTTCTGAAAAAGCACCAAAGTGACAAACAATTTCAGAGAAAAGATAGGCTCGAAGGAGGGAATGGTGTTTAGGAAGCTTGAAGGCATATATGATGTTAGGAGTAGCACTGCTTACTGCGGAAAGTGAAAGGGATAATAAGGTTACGACTGTCGTTGAGAAATGCTGTTCGCAAGGTGCTTTGTGTTCGATTCGCTGCTTGCATAATGTGGAACTTCACATCCAGGCGTATGGTGCCGATTTTTGAGCATTGGTACCGGAAAAGTCTTTGAGAGTGGTTTGCAACTGTAAGGATCGATGACTGTGTAGTGTGGGAGAGGCACAAGCTATCCGTCAATCAAAACTAAACCTCCCCTTGATGTGATAGTGCACCAGCGACTGTGCTGAGTCCTTGTTCTGTTGAGCTGGGTCCACATATGTCTTAGGAAACTTAAAACCTTGTTCGCCAGTGGTGAGATCAATGTTCAGCTGCCGCGTGATGAAAAGCCTCTTCAACTCGACCGCACTTAAAGGCGATCTTTGTGATTTTAGCTGGAACATGCCTTGGTTGCTCTAGATTTTGGCAAATTGTCTGATGAGTGCCTTCTTGTGTTGTTTGGTGGAGTGTCTCTCAAGACTTGTAACTATTGGGTGGGCGCGAATCTTTAGCTGGCTATTTAATCAGATGGGAGTTCCGTTTTCGGGCAACAGTTCGCAGTGTCCCAGCTGATGACCCCCTTAAGAACAAGTCTCTAGAGTAGGTTAGGTTAGGTGAGGTAGGAGGGTTGACGGGAAAGGAAGTCTTATCCCCGCCACAGTTAGGTTAATGTAGGCCCATTGTGATACCCTAAGGGTTGCAGCCCCCTTACTAGGAACCATAAGCCCAAGCTCTATAAAGCCAGCCCGCAGCAGTCTCTAGAAAAGTTATTCCTTGTCTTGAGCTTGACTACTTGAAAGTAATGGTTCTACAGAATGTTACTCTGGAAAATTAAAGGGAGTGATTGTATCGAAGGATGTCACCATTGATTTGAACTTCAAGTGATCATAGACCAGTTGGTTGTTCCGGGTGGAAGCAGGCAGATTCGATTTTGTAGGGTGTTAGTCTCCATTTCTTAAAGTATTCTCGCATAGACCAGTCTCAATCAAGGTTATGTGTACACAGTGTGTGGCATATCGTTGAAAAGAAGCGGAGCCAGGACTGATCCTTCTAGCAGTCCGTTGGTCAACTAGCTTAGCTTGCTCATGCTGTCATTTAGGAATACTTGGAAGGTCCTATAGCTATAGATTTACATCGTACATGGACATGGTGGTAAGTTCGACGAATGCTGCACATGTCCTAAGCATGTTTTGAAAGTCGTTTTCAACGAAACTTGTTTGTTTGAGTACTTTGTCAGTACAGCTATAACTTCTATGGAAACCAGCTCGTTCGACAGGGATATCTTCTCTTGATGGATGCACTCATTCTATCATGGATCAGGAGTTCAAGAGCTTAGAAGCAAGCGGTATACCAGGTTTTAAGTCTGCGACTTTTCCTGGTTTGCAATTAACAATGGCGTCTCAGGATCACTACTCTCTTGAAATTCTAGATGTAGTCCCTCGATTTGTGCGCTTCAGTTGGGAATATACTCTTTGAGGAAGCCGCGTGGGATGTGTCTCTTTCTGGTGTCTCTATAACGACGCAATCGAGGGTCAGGCAATACATTGAAGTCGAACTCTTTGGTACAACTTTAGCATGAGGCTATTGCAAGTTCCATAACTTTCGACATGGAGCATTGTATCTTAAGGTGTCTGAGAATTGTTCTTTGTTCATGAAGCCTATCAACAATAGGTATCACCAGGAGCTTGGTCTTCTGTAGCATGATTCAAAAATCCTGTCAATGACTGAGCATTTGAATGGTTGAAGTGAGTCAATCGACCATAAAATTTCCTCGTAGATTAGGAGGTGACTGTTCTTGTTCAGCTACATACTCAGCCTGATTTGCCGTGCATTCTGGGTAGTAACCAGTAAATAGAAGATCCAAGGTTCAGCGGAGGATTACGTCCAGTTAACATTGATGTCTTTGAGATACCTCTCGCCGATTCTGAACCTCTGAATTTGTTTTGACTAGATTTGTACCTTTTCCAGTTGCTATCAGTGTTGAGTATGCTGTCTTTCGTCATCTCCCTAAAGCCTGTGATTTCTTGCCCAGAATGACTCAGTACTAGACGGTAGCGGCGACAGTCAAAATTGGAAAATTCCGAATCGCAGCAATATTTTGGGCAGTCAGTAGGGTCTTCTCGGTTGGGAAGTATTTACATTTACAAAGATAAGACGTTAAGACTCTTGTCTAGTCCTTATCCGATCTTCGAAGTCAATCTCAACACGTCATCACATTATTTAAGATGTGGAACTGATTCAAGGTAGTGAGCACCTCGACCCTGTAAAGTATGATCTCGGTTACAAAGTCGGTCTTTTCCATGTTTTGGAGCATCCACGTATTGACTATTGAGACCATCTAATCATACGGTTCCAGGCTTCCATTTATAATGCTTTGACAGCTTCCATTGGAAAAACTGGAAATCAATTAGGAAGTTTCAAAAATTGTCGAAGAAAAGGTTTGTTCGACTTGAAATTCTTAAAAATTAAAGCCAATTTCCACCGAATGTCATTGAGATGTGGAATTTGCAATGTTTGACACCTTTAAAACGTCAACTTTGACAGACAATTGCAATTTTTGTTTGTTTCAATGTTTCCCAAAGAAAGAAGCGTGACTCATTCGAAGACTTAGATAACACCTTCGTTGATTGAAAGCACTAGCTCACCGTATCCAAAAGGATCTTCTTAATAGGAAACCCCAACTGATTAGCATGACTCATGTCAACCACAAAAGTTACGCAGAATTGACACGATTCTCCAGCTCCTTCTGCAAATGTCTCATTCCATTTCGTGATTCCGCTGATTGATACCAAAACGAATCCCGTCTACGGAGTCTGTCTTATAATTCAAATTAGTTACGGAAAATCCAACGTCAAACGGGCGGCAAAGTGCACACACTTGTTGTTGCTTTTATTTTTCCAAGCCATCACCTCTCTTTAAGTTTGTGCAACAATGCACAGGCACACACATCACTGTAGCTGTACTCTAACCCTACCCTAGATAGGTATTTCACTGTTGCCATCTTCTGCTCCTTTATTAGTTCAAGGTGTGCCCCCCATACAAAGGTTTTTTTTTTGCAAATAAAACTGAAACCCATCAAGTCATGGGAACAGGGTTGGGGGCCAACAATAGGAAGAGCAGAACTGACTGTGACCCATCATGGAACAAAGAGCTACAAAACTCCAGTCAACAACAAGCACAGTGGAGTAAAGTGTGTGGTACTGTCTGCACTGCACCGGCTCGACCGTATTACCGACGAGACATTAAGCAGTCAACCACTTTCCAGTTTATCAATGTACACACACCGAGAGATGTAAGTATCTAGATGCATTGCAATGAGCTACCCTGCCCGCCAGCCCGTCAGCCCACTTACCAAAACTTTGGCATCTCCCTCCGTATTATATCGATTCACTGAACTGAGAGGTGTATAGTTAGTTAACTCACGCCAACCCAAATGGGATGGGATGCACTTGGTGTGGTGGTGAGCTAATCGTTCCATTTGGACAAATAATTCATAGTTAATCGGCGCGTCTCGTCTTTATCCGCTCGACAACGATGCTGCTGGGCTGCCTCATCTGCCGGTAGAAATAATTGCAAGTGGTTTTAAGCCATAACAGCGGATGGGATGGGATGGGATTAGATGAGATGGGAGGTGGTCGGTGGGAGCTTCTACAGCGGTAGATGTGAATTCGATTTAACAGTAAACCTTACTTAGGCGTCTCTGCACTTTCAAATGTCAACCATAATGCGACGCGCCATTAGTGGTATGGCGAACGCCTTCTCTCGTGCGTTGTGGAAATTATTCGCGAGATGATTTGTTGAATTCGGCGCTTGAGATTCTTCTAAATGTTGTTGGTTTAGCTAGAAGTAGCCAGCATTTCACGAATGTACTGCACCTTCACAGAAAGTCAACACAGATTAACCTAAATGCCTGAGATTCGGGTAGGATTGATGTATTGCTGATTGAAAGTACAAACTTTTGTCAGACATCTCTGATCGGTTTAGCGTACAAGGAACGCAAGTAGTGCAGGTTTGAACTGAGATACACAGAGATAGGGTTTGTGACCCAGCTGAATCGACTGATCATGCCAAAGCAACCTTTGCTGCTACCCAACAGGTGGGGATAACCGTGCGAGACACAGATGATGCCGAAAGGCGCCTAAATCAAGTCATGAGACGCGTCGAGTTTTGGATGAAAGACCATGGACTGAACTTAACAACAGAAAAGACAGAGATAGCTCTGCTGACTAGGAGGCGTATCCCCACTTTGCGGGTAGGCCTGGATACAAAGCTTACATATTGGCAGCAGATATACATCCGAAAGGTTGCATAGATCACCTCAGCCTTGAGCAGACTAATGGCAAACTTGGAAGGAATGATCCATGGCAAGCAGGCGCAAACTACTCATGAAAGTTATGTACTGTCTACCCTTTTGTATGGGTGTCAGATTTGGGATGATGCGCTCCTGATCGTCTGTTTGCGTGGAGATGGAGAGAGTCCGAGACACTAGGGGAACTTGTCCACCCACGACGATGAATGAAGCAACTACTACTTAAGACAAGCGTGGATTGGACTTCAAAACTGCCGAAGACATCAATGTGAGACAGAATTAGTCCTAACTCCGTGTCCGTAAGTCCATAAGTTGAAGATCAGTAGAAGTCCATGCATTCGATTATCAAGCACATAAAACCGATGCTCAGCTGCTGGTGGACGCTAATCAGTCGCTTCCATCAACTTTAAGTGATTCATGGACCTTCCAGAACCAACACTTGCAAAAAGAAACATCGTCAACCTCTCAAAACTAGCACAGAAGGACGATAAGCCCTCATTAGACTTCGCTGCTATATCAAGCTCAAGTTCTCGAGTAATTCCTTTTCAGATTTCAGTCAACAAAAGACTAACTTTCTAACACTAGTTATTCCAATTCATTGACCAGTCATCTTTTCATGGAGTCAGCCAAAGTTATTTCAGAAGCCACTTCAGGGAGCTATGTCGAATGAAATTTAATGAAATTTTGGTCGACTTACCGAGGACAGAAGGACACCGAGGACATTGCTGAAGTAGCACAGGGTTCGATCTTGGGATCTGATTTCTGCAGCATCTCCATACGAAGGATACCATCGTAAGGAGATGATTGAAGACACTTTCCTGGGAGATTACGCCAAGAGAGAGAAGAGGTCATAAGACGGGTACGTCTCTAGCTCAGTCTAGGCCTGAGCACAGAAAAAGCGTAGATAGTCCTTCTGACTATGAAGAGGATCCCGGTTTTCAAATTGGATCTGAGATGATAACCAACAAGGAAACCGTGAAGTGCTTAGACAAGCTCACTTTCTGGCAACAACTAAGGTCTGTATCTGAACGAGCTGCGAAAGTCACAACGTCTCAGAGCAGATTAATGGTTAACGTAGGCGGTCCTACGGCGACTAAACGAAGGCTCCTAATGACAATTTGTCACACCATCCTTCTGCATAAATGTGAGATATGGACCAATGCACTGTGGCAAGAGAAATACCAGTCGCAGTACACAGACGTGGAGTTACAAGTTCATACCGAACGGTGTCGGAAGTGACCCCTAGAGAAACTAAGTCTCTGACAAAAGGACGAAATTTGGAAAGAAAACGTCACGACTCTGAACTGAATGCTATAAAATCGGTTTGAAACACCGAAGCCGACTTCACTGAGCCTGGGCTCCGTTTCGCTATAAAAATTGCCAATTTTTGGAGATTTCGCAGCTTGGCAAGTCACGAATTCCAACCTACATCCAGGCTATGTATGAAAGAAATCTTCACACTCAACTCGTATGGACTGATCCAAGAATTGCAATACGTCTTCGTTGGTTCTCTGGCTATCCTAAGAGTTTCCCAAAAAAAAAGGCTCACAGCTGTTCATTTGAAACTAGAAATCAAAACGACAAGTCAACGACCTCTAAACCAGCGGATATAGTGCCCAAACTATCTTCAAAATATATGATCCGCCCTCATTATAACTTTTAATTGGCTCACCACTGAACAACTCCAGGTGGTGACCAAGGGAACTCCTACAAAAGCAAACTCAATAATTATCACAAGCAGACAGCAATCGTTACCACATCGATCTGATCCATATTAAGGATGCATCCTCATTAAACCCGTTCAATACCAAAAGGGTTTCTGATTTCAGTTCCATTGAAAGGACAAGAAAACACACATCAAAGCGGACTCTTAATGACCACCACCACCGACCGACCGGCCGTATCATTAGCTCATTACCCATTATCCCTAAGCTACGAGTGGGTGTAAATTATGCTGCTTCACCCTTCCGACAAACCCCTAGTCAGATATCAGCTTGCATCATAATGTGTGTGTTCACAGTTACGTCAATGTTATCCGTTTTTTTTTTTTTTTATTGATTTTCATAATTCAATCGCCTGCATACAACGAAAGGTAAAACATCCTCGAAGAGCACCACCATCAATAGCAACAGACAACCATAAGCTGTACTCTCTGTGTGTGTGCTATTTAAAGAAACAAGATGATTCCTTTCCGCCTTTTGGCCTTTCACAGTGTGGTTCAACAAAAGTCTCATGACGCAGGATTTATTAATAAATAATTAACAAGACCAACAAGAGAGATGGGCACACAACACAAAACAAAACAATTCATGAGATCACTCCTTTGAACCAGCACAAGCTGCGCCTCTTGACCCTTTTTCTTTGGCCAAAGGACAGATGCCAGATAAACACATAGCACCCCATTGTATCACCCCGAGTGTTCTTAATGATACACCAGGTGATTGGTAAAAAAAGAAATACATGTGGTGGACCAATCCCAAAACACACATACACACACTCCAACCGAAAGCATGGGGGTTGTTAAATTAAAAAAAAAACAAAACACAGGGTGTAGCTGTCATATTTCTCTGCCTGCCACGAGTGGCTTATTGATGAGAAAACAACAAGCAACGATGGATCGGAATATGACGTCGATGCATCCTTTCTTACGTAATCATCATCGTCGTCGTCGTCATCATCGTCGTTGTTGTTAGGGGTAGTGTTTGGTGCTCCCCACAAGTTGGATACACCATTACCGAGTGACACACTATTTTCATTTTCGACGGTTCTACTCCTGTGGATGGAGGAGGTTTTTGAAGTGAGATTACGCTCTTCTTGACATTTAACGGTGATAAGCGATCATTTGATTGGGGAAATGAAGTGTGCGCGTCTAAAGAATGGAATTAAGTAGCCCTAGCTCCCTTCCTACTCCCCACCAGAGGTGTTGAGAATGGAATTTTCTATTTTACAAGCCGACTTAGGGCAACCGGTTCTATATCGACTATAACTGACCCTACTTGGCACTCAATTAGGATTGGAAAATCTACACAATTTTATTGGTCAATTGGTTTAGGCTTACGCAGAGGAATCCCCGATAAGATGAAACGTTATGAAGGCGAAGACGTAATAAGCCGATGAAATGATGTTTGGCCTTTTGTTCGGTTTGGTTTGGACGTGCGCCCACCACTCCAGTTGTATATTATATTCCCAATGAATATCTCAATTGTGAGTGGGGTTTTGTAGATTGGTTACCCTACCACGCATGGGAATTTTCGGGAGAAAATTCTAAAGTAGTTTTCCTCCAATTAAATGACATTGTGGAGAGGTAAACCTCTAGGCCAGATGGCGTGGTATATCACACAACAGTGTCAAGATACAACAGAAAAACTTAATCGAAAGTGTGAAGTTCTGATGAGATGAGGAGGAGGGAATTCCTGCTTCAATTCCTCCATCGGAAGTATTAGATGGAGTGTGGAGTGTGTTGTGCGTGGGAAATGATAATAATTTATCATATTTATAGGAAACCAGCTTTTTTGGGGACAAATGACAACTGTTCACGCTAAAAGCAGAGCAAGGTTAGTTTTTTTTTTTTTTTTTTTTTTTTCGTTTTACCTCGTAAATTATGATTTGTGATGGTTATGGCAGGGGTACGAGTATAGCGAAGATTGAGTTAAGGAAGCCGCCCCTTTAGTGGTTCTGTTTTGTGGAGCCACATTGTGAAAGCACTGGTGAGCACTGTAAATCATGCAATCGACAGGTGTGTTCAGGAGACTATGGCAACAGGCCATTGACTCGTGACCCATTCAATCTAAATGAAATGATGTGAGGATTGGAATACCTAAAGGTGCTGGGACAGACAACTAGATGAAGAGCAGGTTAAAGAAGGAGGTAATTTGTATACAAACTCGTCTCTAAGACGTTGCTGCTTCTGTAAATTCATCACAGCCCATCGAAGGCATGTAGCTAGTAAACTTATGGCAAGCACACAAAATTGGACTCGTTGAGGACACTTCCTCTGCCTTTGTTCAGGTAGTGCAAGACCACGTCAAAGAGTACTGGGGTCTAAGTGGATACCAGACTTAACCCACCTAGACAGCAAAGCGATCGGTGATATTCTAGAATTTGCCCAAATTACATGAGGATCTTCCCGACCTCACATAGAAGTTAGTGGGCACTCCATAGTTTTTTCCCGACATCACCAACTCTAGCCCCTCATACATCCTCTGACTACACACAAAGCTTTCTCCATGTGACGTTTGAAAGGCATTACCATCAGTCCAGTACCAACATATCTAGCCCTCCAACTTATAGCTATACCACAGATCCTAAGTGGATTCTTTAAGTGGTCAAAGAGTTCAGAGTGAACCAGGGCCAAAAAGCCTCTCAAGTTAGCCTAGCTTGTGCCTAAGTGGTGCCATTGTCTTAAACCAGGATAGAGCCCCGGAGGCAACTTCGGTACACGTGAGGAAGATGGCGGCACGCTTGTCGGCACTTGGCTCAATTCGTCGGACGGGGGCAGTTCTTGTTGACCCCACTTTTTACCACCTGCTTAGCACACAAAATCTCATGCGTTTCACGCTAGATATAGAAGAAGACGGCGTTCCCTAATACCCTAAATAGACATCAGACAGACAGAGAGGAAAGAATGGAAACAAAGATCATTTGTCCAAGGACCTATGCTAATACCCTGGATAAAGACAGGAAAGGAATCTAGCGAAACCTTAACTATACTAGCGCTTAAAACTAAACCTATACTAGACCTAACTATCTTAAGACTTTTCTTAACTTAACCCTAAACGGACTGTCTTTTCCTGTATCTCTCCCGGTCAAGAACCCGAGACATGCCAGATGTTGTTGGAAAAAGTTGGCCAGCCCGCCCTACGTGTTTTGCGACACAACCAGCGATGTCTCCCATGGCCAGTATTGGCCCCTCAAAGATCTTCCGCTCACGACCCTACTTGTCTCGTAGTGGAGAGTTCGTATGTCGTCATGTCCTACTGTAAGTTTCGTCAGATACACCCACAGAAAGACTGTCTTCCCGGACCTCACACATCCATTCGCAATCTCCTTACACTAGTGGGCAGCACCTCAGGCGAGGTCTTCCTCTACTACATAGTAGCTTCGGATTAGAATCAAAGACTCGCAGCGTTGGTAACCATTTGTTATACGAGTCCTAGACATCTCAAACGTTCAATGCGCAGGTCAATATTGCTGTACAGCTCGCAAGGTTCGTGGTTGAATCTTGTCCTTCAAATGTCGAAGGACATTTGAATGTCTTACTAAGAATTGTTAGTGTCAGAAAGTATAACTGAAATGGTTAAGGTCTTACTCAGAGCTTCCTTAGTTGTAAGGAATAGAGCAATTTAGCTTTCTAGTTCCTCTGGCTTTTAGTGGAGTCTTAGGGCCTCAAAACAGCGAATTGGTAAGAGTTGTTCTTCATTTGACTTCTGATGAGATGTCATTGTTAGAAGTGATAGCAGAGCCAAGGTGGACGAAGTCTTTTAGTTCCACGAAGTTGCAGCTGTCCACTGTGACATTTTGTGAATTTTAGATGGCCCTTCTTGTTGACAGCAAGACCCTTTATCCCCCAATATTTACGAAATTGCCGATGAAAGCTCACTGAGTTTTGTCAATGATGTCAATATCGTCAGCAAACGCAAGCAGTTGCACAGACTTATGAAATATTATGTCTATAGGGTAGGCTTGAGAGTTCTATATAATCCTTCGAAGTGGGATGTTAAAGAAGTCACAAAACTGCGCTTCACCTTATCTAAATCCTCGACATTGACGGTCTCGGGGAGGTCGTAACCGACTTTGATAGAGCAGCGAGCATTCACCATTGTCGTTCTGCCCACAGATGGGCCAGTTTAGCAGTGATTCCAAAACTGGACTTGAGCTTGTTACTATAAAAGCTGTCACAGGCGGCCTGGGTTTCGATTTGAGCTCCTTGAGTTTTCACCAGGATCTACTGGTTCTATGCCATGAAACTCCACATACGAGGCCCACGTCAGTCTTTTTCAAGTCTTTTGGTAGCATGTTGAGTAACTTTCAAACTGTGAGACTAACTTTTCAATCGATGCATTAGCTGTTCACAATTCTAAAGGCACTGCTGTCCTCTCCCAGTTTTTGCATGCCCTATTACCTTTTGTCATTACCTAACTGTCATTGTGCCGCTCCTGCTTAAATTCAATACCATCTCCATCTGTCACATTTGACTGCATTCCGAAGTTCAGTTAACTATGCGCTGCACTTCGGTTGATTAATACATCCATGTTCGCGAAAACGCTGAATACGGTAATCATGGTTAACACGGATGAGCAATTGCCATTTCCAATTGACCATGAACTCATGCGTTGTGCTGTGCTTGTCTTTTTCATTTTTTTTTTTTTTGCTGTGAAGCATCAATGTCTCATTGGCCACACAGTGGTGGCTCTCCATGATAAACCAGGAATTCCAATCTCTAGTGTGCTCGAATCGAAAACAATTATAAATGGGAAGGCAGGCTGGCATCTCATCATTGCCGGTAACCTCTACTCCAGTCATGAGATAGTAGTGTTGTTGTCATTCCTCGGTCAGAGCGCGGTCGTCCGTCTCAGGTGCTATAGTGGTGTATGTCTTCCCAAATGGTAAGCGTTTCCCTCTCGGTTTGGGTCGTGAACATCGTAATGGTTATTTCGTCTACGAACGTTGAAAAATTGTAAGCTCTCGGAGTTATTTTTTTTGATGAATAATAGGGAAATGATTAATGGATTTCCGCATCACCTGTTGGGTTGGGTGGCAAATGTCGCGATTCCCATCCTATCTAGCTACATGCATGCGGTTGGCTCTCAGGTGTGCCGCCACATCAGCCACTGGTTGATGTTAATGATGTAAGCATGTGATTACTGGCTATCAATGATTGGTAATTATACACCTTTTAGATGAATTAGTCATTGGTGCCGGGAAATTGTTTCTTAAAATACGTGTATCGTGGAGAATGTATTTAGTTGGAGGCACATTCGATGACCTTATTGCTTTCAAAGGCGGTGATATGACCTGAGAACATACAATTTCATGCACTGTGTGATTATGCATTTTACTGTGGCATAGAGGCTGTATAAGGTCAAAGACTGTATGGATTTTCTTCACAAATAGGGTCTTGGAAACAGTCTAGAGTGGATCTTACATTTTTCTATGCTCTGGGTACACTTAGTGCTGAAAATCATGGAAAGTCTAGGTGAGATCCACTTTGTCAAAGTTGCTCTAAAGCTTCAACCTCTATCGAAGACTCAACCGCATGGTTGCACCTGCCCTATCAGTGCTGCTTTAAGGCCAGTGAATCAAATTTCCACTCTTCGGTAGATCCTGGAGAAAACTCAAGAAGTCCGAATCGAAACCCACCATCTCTTCGTTGATTTTAAGGCCGCCTGTGACAGCTTTTATAGTGACAAGCTCTACAGAGCCAAGTCCAGGTTTGGAATCATAGCTTAACTGGCCCATGGGTGGGCAGAACGACAATGGTGAATGCTTGCTGCTCTATCAAAGTCGGTTACGACCTCCCCGAGACCGTCGAAGTCGAGGATTTAGATAAGGTGAAGCGCTGTTGTGTGACTTACTTACTTACTAATCAGGCCAGCGACCCTTGGAGGGTCTGATCCTGAATTAATGCCGCTTTCCATCCTTCACGGCCCCGGGCACGCTGCTTCCAGTTTACTAGACCAAGGTTTCTGGCGTCCGCGATTGCCTGATCTTTAAACCGGAGGTTCGGTCTTCCGTTTCTTCGTGAACCAGGTGGCTGGATGTGGTTGAGCCATTGCAGTCGACGTATTTTTGCCTTCCGGACTACATCCACGTCTTTGTACAGCTCGCTGTTGTGTGACTGCTACCATCATATTTCGAAGGATTGCATAAAACTCTCAAGCCTGCATCAGAGGCACAATCTTTCATAAGTAAGTGCAACTGCTTGCGTTTGCTGACAATGTTGACATCCTTGACAGAACTCAGTGAGCTTTCACCGGCATTTTCGTGAGTATTGGGGTGTAAGTGGCCAAAATATGCTAGCTGTCAACAAGAAGGGCCATCCAAAATTGACAAAATGTCACAGTGGATAGCTACAACTTCGAGGTAGTTAAAGACTTCATCTACCTTGGCTCTGCTATCTGCTTTTGTCATCGACATCTCTTCAGAGGTCAATCGAAGGATAATTCTCGCCAATCGCTGTTTCTTTGGGCTGAAAAGGCAATTGAAGTGTAAGGCCCTATCCCGAAGAAGGCCCTATTGAAGAAATTCAACAGAATAAGAGGCTATTGTCAACAGGAAAGGTGCTATCTTCAACAATCCATCCACTTGCTGATTTTTTGCCAGAGCAGGCACATCCTACTAAAGTTTTCAGACTCCAAGACTGGTCCATTGTAATACCAGGTAGAGAAGTCCTTTTTAATTTGTTCTTGTCTACCAAGACAAGTAGGGACTTCTTTGATGAAGAGCTTAGGTATTCATCATAGGCTCAGGTCTTAGGGTAGGTAGAGGTGGCGATTCAGCATGAAGCCAAGCAGCACTAGAGGTGCCTTTTTGTTACCACGACTCGTGTGATCTAGTTGTGGCTCAGGCCTTAAGAAGTCTTTTTGTGAAGCTTGTCTAGCAAGTTCATTAGAGGTCTCATTTCCTAGTATCGCATTATGTTTAATCGTACCTTTCTCTCTAATTCATTAGCTGTTTCATTGCTTAGTACCTCACTGTGACCAGGAACCCAAAAAAGCCTTACATTATGCTGCCAGTCAAGAACCCTAAGCTTTTTACTAGCTTCGATGGCAACTACGTAGCAGTTATTGCTTTTATAGCGCCTTACTGTCAGTATAAGTCGTGATGGCCTCCTACGATCTTGTTAGTCTTGACACTAATTCGGCGGCTATTGTCACTGCTGGAACCTCTGCATGGAAAACATTGCTATGACCTGGAGAAAACCTAGTACCTCGGAGAAAAGACCCACTCCTAGGGCTGTGTCCATTTTTGATAGCGTGGATGGATTTGGACTCTTTAGGCACAAGACAAGTTCAAAAGACTTTGCCTACGTCTCATTGAAAACACTCCTCCACTTCCAGAAGACTAACAGTGTCCTGAGAGTCTTCGAGTTTCGTCTACATATAGAGGTTTCCTATCTAGGATTACTCCTAAATGTTGGACATTGACAGAAGAAGTTGGTCTCATGACAAAATGTCGGCAAAAAAAGAAGGTTGGAAGCTGACTAAATCGTATTGGCAGCACACCGAGAACATCTTGAATTCTCACACACACAGAGTCAATAAAGTCACAATTAGACGTTTGGTAAGTCGGATTTGTCAAATTTGACAAGACTTTTGGAATCGTCATTTGAAGCAAATCACCATTTGCTTACTTCAAATATTCTGACAGACAGTCAACATTAATGAAACTCACAACAATCCATCACAATTCATAGCCCTTCACCTCAAGTCAAAGGCATCAAATCTCTAGACAAACAAACATTTGTCATTTATCCATAGTTGACTTAACAACTTCTAAAACTTTTATCACTTTTGCCGCGTGCGCTTAAACAAATCCAATCGCCAGCAATGGTCATCATCCATGAATGAGTGATTTGCTTTCAATCATTTCAATTGGCATGCGCCAATTAATCATTCCAGCCGTCGAACAAGTTCATAATTTCTCCCCTTTGTGCGCGCGTTTGATTTAATGCGAAAGATTTATCAAAAAGTCATTGCCTGGCGTTGGAAATAATCGAAAAGCCGCTTAAACGAGATGTCAGGTCTGTCAGATCCTACTTAACCGAGAGAAGGAATGGATATGACCCTCCATCGTGTGTTGGATATGAGAAATGATTGAATGATGGAAACGAAGTACCTACTCCGTGTGAATACGATTTGGAAATGAGAATGATTAACACCAATTAGAAAATTTCATTTGGGTGGCTTTCTGGCACTCGGGAACGCTGGAACTTCGGAACTCTTCAGCGCTCTGGTACACATTCGAGTATTAAAGTGTTGTTATGGGGTTGAGACTTTGGCGATTGAAGATGAAGATTGATTTATCTAGCTTTCACATTCCAATTTGATAAAATGGGTTACAAACAAGCTTTGGACCGTTGTTCACATATGTAGCTTGAGATTGTTCTTGTAAAAGATTGGTTGCTGTTTTCTGGGATTTGTCGGATGAGAAGCAACATGGAAGAAGCTTTCGAGAGACTTACATTATTATTGGTTAGGCTCTACGACTGACGAAAACGGCACTGCGACCACTAAGTCGAGAGACTTAGATCTTGGCTTAGGTGAGCCCTTTGAACAACTAGTAATTATTCCCCTTGGAACTGTTAAGACCGGTATAGCCTCAACAAAGTAGCCTCGCCAAATGGATTGTACCCTGAAAGTTGTCCACCGTGTGGCTGATAAAGAAATTACTGAAGGTATCTTCGAGGGTGAAGCTGTCGCCATCGCCCTGGTGTGGTGGTTTTTGAAGGTTGCTGTTGGAAAGGCTACATTCAATTTGGAACAACTTCGTACAATCTTGGCAGAAGCTGAAGCTTCGGTGAATGACCGGCCATTTACATACGTGTCCACAGACCCAATGTATCTAACGCTGCTAGCTGACGCTAAGTTTCTCCTGGGATGGTATCATCCAGGCAATAGTACCGGTTCTGATGGGAAACCTCGTCAACGAGTCTACGTTGAGGGATCTGTGGAAAAGGAGAATGAAATACACCACGAAACTAACAAAAAAGGTGGTATACGGAATACCTACAGCTTTTGCGATCATTTCCCTACCGCGATCGGAAGGCATCGATACATCTGAAAGATGGCGATGTCGTTCCCCTCTTTGACCAAGCTACTCCTCGAATACCCTGGAACGGTTCAATTCAAATGAGTCGTAGTATTCTTTACCAATTAGGAAAAGACGTCCACTGTCAGATCAAGACTACAGTAAAGCTTCTTTCGTTTCCTTATTTTTTCGTTGTAGGTAAGTGAATCTAAGAGCGGGACAATATTGAAGATCAGTGCAGAGGTGCAGAGCCTGCGTTAAAACGAAATTACTTCCTTTTACGAGCGCAAAATTCAGTTAAGACTTCTAATTCAGCCGCATCAGATGTCCCGGTTTCTAATGTCTTTGGAAAGGTTCTTGCCTTACGGTGCAGATTATCCATTTTGTTTCACATAAGCAGTGTTTCGAACCATCTTTGGATTCAATTTAGAGTTTCAACGAGTGTTACTTTCTGTGTGCCCATGTATATCGCAGTCCCATAGATGGCAGCAGTCGCGATGTGATGGATTTGACAGATGACACATGAGTTTGACTGGGATGTTACAATGTCATCTGAAGAATCTTTGAAACTCGGTGTGGTGTATGATATGAGAGGGTGAAGTCTTCACGAAGGCTTCAGTCGGTCCCGATGTGTATATATTTTTTTTTTCCGGAATTGTTGGAAAAGAAGAAAAGGGAGACCGAATCTCCTGTTTAAAGGTCAGGCAAAAGCGAACTCTTAGAGACCTTGGTCGAGTAAACTGGGACCAAAGTGCCTGGGACACTAGTTTAGGCTCAGATCCTCCTAGAGTCACTGAGCATGATGAGTAAGTAAGTAAAAATAGGTCAAGTTTGTGATGTGTGTCAGGAAGATTGCAAGGAAAGTGGGTGCAGCTGTGCAGTGGACATCAGTGTGCATGTGTTAGGGAGAATCTTCCTGCTTAGTTGGGGTAAGCTTGGGTTTCGTGTATTAGGTCCGGTATCCACAAAGAGCCCAGGATCCTCTGTCGCATTCTTGCTTAGGCTAGGCAGTGGCCTAGAAGTTTTAACAAAGCTTTGCGTCACTGAGCCACCATCAATGTATGTGTTTGTTGAGGTTAAGCAACAGCTTCAAATCCTCGTTGCTTGAATGAGGACCCTTTTGGTGAGAAGGTTGCTTGGTTTGTTTACATGTGACCTTGTGACTTTGCATGTCGATTAGTTGGCCCAATGACCTTCAAGATCCCTTTCAATCCTCTCGTTGAGTGCTGTTCTAGTTATTGTTAGTACGACTTTCGTTGTGTTTTCTCAGCGGTTCTCTCTTTTGACACATTCGTGATTCGGTATCCAAACAAAGCCGACGTCGTTGTGACTGACGTTTGATTTTTACATTCTCTGACCACATGAGCAAATGCTGTTTGACTGTTTCAAAAGATTTTACTGTTCTACCTGGGGTGCAGTGTTCGAAAAGAACTCTAGACTGGCGAAGACTGCGGAAAAGGCTTCTATGTAAGTCTTAGCTCCTACTGGTGGGTTATTGCAGGACATAGATACTACCCTCCAAGTTCAATGCGATATTGGAATCGTCCGTTCGTTAGTTCGATCCCCTGCGTAGTTTTTTAACAAGTTCCATGCTATATAGCTCATATAGTTTGCTGTTGAATCTTCTCCTCCAAATTCCTTTAACGCAAACAGGAGCACCATGTAGAGCTCTAAATGAAGTACCTCATATGCGGCTTTAAAGTCAATGCAACGCGTCTCTATTACAAATTCGTTTACCACCTCCAGGACTTATCATAGTCGGAAGCCGATTCATATAAATTGGGCGAGAATAGTCAGCCTCAGAGCCCTCTTCTCTAGGCCAGTTTCTCCGAGGAATCTGAGAATGAAAAGGGGGTCTATGGTCGGTACATTTTTATCTTCTTTGGTACTTGTCTAGACATTATTCCAGAATGTGTTCTCAAGTCTAGCGCGACTTGTTGTAGAAATTGCAAAGGCACTTCTCAGTTAAGCCTTATTTCCTTTATTGTTCCTTGAGTTTGCATTGCCTCATTAGGATGCACAGGTTATTTTTGTTTAGACCGATGCAGGCTTTGAATCTTTTCTAGTTATAGTCCGGGGTCTTCGCCTCACTCAGTCGTTGAAGGTTTTTCCAGTTTTTGGTTCGGTTTTGCTGCTTCATTCACTTGAATTCTTCTTTCAAGTTATGATCCCCTTATTCTTCTGCGCCTTGTCTAGCTAGGGAGTCCACCTCTTCTTCCTCAATGCTAACGTGGGTTTCCTTAACTGACATTTGATTGCTTCTATGTATCAGAACTCGGGAGTTTACTTCTTTCTCATCAAGAGCACCTGGAATGATTTCTATCAGCTGACATAGAGCGGTCTCCGTACATCAATCTGCTCTATATGCACTTTGGACATAAATAAAACCTTCGCCTCTCTCCCTCTGGTTCGGTATCTAGCCCAGAGCAAGACTGCAGGTGTGGTATTAATTTGTTTTGCCCCTAACGTCTAGTTCTAGTACACTTTGCCTATGTGACAGATATTCCAACAAATCAACTACAAACTGCCGATGACACTTGTTTCAATGACATCAAAACCATCAATTTACACAATCCTGTAGTGCCTATCCATTCGTACCTCCATCCAGCACTCCTACATGCAGGACACCGGTTCCACATTCCATTACCATAATCGATTTAGTGGGTGTTAACACATTCATTTTCCAACTGACTCTCTCAACACAGTCCAGCAAAATGCTCGTTAGGACCAATTGCGGTCGTTCTTCATTACAAAAACCGATTCGCAATTTGAGTCCCCGTGTGAACGCGTTCCACACACACAGCCGTCCATCGGCAATCGGTACGAAATTGCAAATTGGCAAATCCGTCATACAGCAAAGTACTTGTCCGACATGAGCCCAGAATTTACTAACTCTCTGCGATATCAGCAGCTCTTGGCACGTCAATCTTCGGGAAATCTCTTACCGTTGTCAACATCGATGGCGGCGGCGGCGGCAGCACGTCAATGAACACTGCATAGGAGCTCCAATAATCATATGCACACACCACATGGACACTTTGCAGAGTTTCACGGCGCAGTCGATTCTCATTCAATTATTATTGTCATCGGGGACGACTGTCAATGATTGACAGCTGAATACGAAAGTTTGGTGACATTTCCCATATTCGGCTCGAGAGGTTTTTATTTTTTTTTTGTGAGGAATTCCTCTGCACCAGCCTCCGTTCCGGCACTTTATGATGTATCTCCAGCTGATATGTTGATTATCCAGACGGCTTACACAAATAGTTGCACCGGGGCAATTAATTTGCTTGACATTTAAATACAAGGGTTACTGGTAGAACTCGTACATCACCAGTGCAACGATGACTTTCTTTTCGTGGCGGCGGCGCTGCTGGAGTACCCCGGCGTCGTCGTTTGAGAGGCGTTCCAATTCACTAGATCCACTTGAGCGGGCAAATATGTTTTGTGTACACGATCAATTGGCATTTAGCTTCAGTAGCCATAAAATTATGGCAAAACTCAGGCACTATGTGTGTCATATTGCAATGGGAACGCTATAAAGTTATTACTACTGTTGCGCTTGCTTTTGTGGAATTTCTCTGTCACTTGAGCGCGCATCGAAGCTGTTGAGTAGCAGAGTGTAGCTTAACTTTGTAAAACACCAATTTGGCTTGTGAATGCCGCTGGCTAGAAGGAATAACAGAAACATTTACCATGACGAAGATGCAAGGAATCATTTTCACAAAAAAAAGAAAAAAAGAAAAAAAAATGTTCTTAGACACGTTGATTAGTTATACGGCTGGATACCGTTTAGAATTTGTTTTAACCATGGTTGCACAGTGCGACCAAATTGACAGGAGGGAATAATTGAAGGTTTAAAGTTGATGGTAGCTTGGAAGGCTTGGACAGATTCTCATCAAAAGACTTCTTGGGTCAGACATGTAAACTGATACGATGGAGGTAACACATTTTAACGCTGAGCTCGCAAAAACTCCCCAAATCCTGGAGACCTGTCAGTATCTTGATGATCAGATAGGGGACCATTCAGTGACTGTCCTTAGACTAGGGTATGCTCCACTGACAAGTTTGGGCAACGACAACGAAGTAAATAGACGTACGAAACGATGATGGGGACAGGTTTGAGGTCTTCGAGAGTATGAGCTCTAAGTCTATTACAAAGTAAATTAGGCTTTGGCTGACAGGCAACTGTGTAATCCTAAATCAGATCGAGCTTATCACTGCCAACCGTCGGTTTGGGTTTTGGGGATTGCCCTCTAGTCATTCTGTACAAGCAAGCAGCTGCCTGAGAATAATGAAAAAAAAGTAAGAACCTGCTGTGCCCAGTAATCAAGACCAGCGTCGCAATGTTACCTTGCTACGATTCTTGGTGATCAAAGCGGTACAGTAGGCTTTGGAAGAATTGACAGATCACAGCTGCTTATAATATTAAGTCACGGCTATCTTCTGAACCGACTGCATTCATTCGCAAGGTGTTGGTAGGATGTTCCCATTCTACCCTTTATTTGGATTCAGATATTCCATGTTGTTGTTGATAAGCAAAGCATTTTAATGGATGCACAGTCTTGTATCAGTTGTTGACCCACTAGCGTGTAGACAGTCCCTTACCAGTCAGCTTTACCAATGTTAATACTGACCACTTGCTTCTCGTTTAGGAATGTTCGCTGTCATGCATTGGTGTAGAAACTAGCACACGAAGCTTCATTATTCAGTTTCTTGAGCCTCTGTAACATAAAAGGTTGTTCTTTGTGCTCCTATTTTTTCTCGGAAGCTTTCATGGCACTCTAGTGAGCCAACATCGGTACTCATTTCCACCCTCATGCACCCACATCCTTCGATCCGAGTCATGAGATATCTTCAACAATTGCAGTGCTGCCCATTTCGAGTTTATAAACCTTCTGCCGAGCTTCAAAACAAGACCAAGCACAGTGTAAACAGTCAGCGACTTTTTCCAGCCCTCCGTGGTCATTTGTCATCTTATTCTGAGGTTGTATCCTTCTTAGCACTCGAACAGCAAAGGAAACTCTTTATATAACCTCAATCATAAAGCTTGGGCTCTATCGAAGGCGGATGAAGGATCAATTCGAGTGAAATACTCTTCGTGACATATTCGGTCCCGTTTGGAGTGACTGGGTCTGGAAGAGATGATTCAACGACGAACTATACGAACCGTGTAGCAACATCGACCTGCTGTGGCGACGAAGAAGTAGATGAGGTCACCCCACACTTTCTTTGCCACTGTTCAGCGCTCTGCCATAAAAGATTCAAAACTCTAGGAAGACATTTCTTTCAGGATCTAGAAGAACTGTCCGACAAGTCTGTTGTCGACATACACAGATTTATCCGCACCTCGGAATGGCTCGACAGAACATAGGCTAATGGTTCCTAGTAAGGGGGCTGAGACCCCTAGGGTATCACAATGGGTCTACATTGACCTAAGTGTGACGGAGAAGGGACCTCCTTTCCGGTCAACCCTATAACCTAACCCTAACCTAACCTAACATCGACCTAGTCAACCACTGCGAATTGGACTACTGAGATAGCTAGGATGAGCAGAGCGCATGGACATCAACAGAGTCCTCGAATCTAATTCAGAGGAACAAAGCAGTAGAGATATACCTCACCGAAGGTGCTGCGCTCAATGAGAAACAAAAGACTGGACTAAGTGGAGGAACTGGTTGATCCCAGGCCAAGGTTTATCCCAAAATATAGCGCCACCTAGGTAAGCAAGTTAGTACCCTTCTCAAAACAGTTCTGATTGTTTCCTTGCGAGATTTAGTAAAAGCTTCTTCAGACGCGGTGTAAGATGTCTGATCGGTTGACTTGATGGACTCAATTTGAAATGCAAAGTTCCTCCTTGACTGGAGTGAGGTATCTTGCTCGCTTTTTTTTAGGCTTTTCCCGTACCTGGTACCTTGATGGCTTCGTAGGAACCCCTGAGGGTTATAACGAGTGAAATTGTTATCCTAAATCAAGGTTCAACGACAACTTTTTTGATCGACGTCCAAAGCCGCTTCACATTTTAGTAAGGGGTAAGTCACTGCCCGTGATACAAAGACTGGACAGTAAGCCGTTAATTGGACCGTTAATTACCAGAATTTCCATTCCTAAGGCCATCGATAGGACCATCAGGTCTGATAAGTTAAGCAAAAATAAACTCGTCATAACATCCGAAACCGCCGTGATCGACGACCTCAGTAGTCGTACGCTATTGCGACTTAAGAAGACCGATGTAGAAGTTTTGTTCTCTTTATTCTTAGGAGATTGTAGATACAGCCTTATTATTCTACACTCTAGACTAGAGTGTCGTCATTGAGTCTTTAAGTTTTATTAAGGCCTTTGCAGTGCTGTTGAGCCAGTAACCTTTATTGTTCTTGTAAAGCTTCTGTTGATGTCAGATAGCAGCAAAAGGTCAACAAATCACGCCTGTTAAAAGCGAGTTACACTACGTAAACTTGGGATTGTTGCAAGTTACTGACGTAGACCAAGTTCAAGACCAAGTTCCACAATCAAAACTTTCATCAGCCACTTCTCTGTTGGATTTACTTCTTCAATTCTAATTAGTTTCAGTGACTCCACTGTCCACTCTCTATGATAAGACTCATATCCATCGCCTGTACAGCGCGTAGCAAATTTAATGATTCAAGCCTCTTCCACAGAGCTTCACAACACACACAACGACACAAAGCAACAAAAACATTTAAAATATTTAATAAAAAATAATTTTACATTTTTATTGTCCAATGTACAGGTACGAGTAAGTGCAAGCATTTACCACGACCGTGGCGTCGTCGTCGTCGTCGTCGTCGTTAGCCGGGCTTAATTAATGTCCATATAAACACACCGCGCGCAGTCATCTGTCTAATGAAATCTTGGGAAGAATGCACCGCATCGTCGTCGTCGTCGTTTGCTGTTCTCCACGGTGTTTCGTCTTGTTGTTGCCTGATGCTGCTTTGTCTATCCAGTTGGCCTTATCGCGGAAAGCCTTCGCTCAAAATACACATCCGCGACTTGCATGTGCTGCTGAGACAGTGACAAGACGCTGGTGACGGGACGCGCTTTAACCAGAATGCTAGATACACCTGTATACTGGGATGTATCTTTGGAGGATAACTCTTTCTTGGTCACCTTTCCATACCGCACTGCAGCACAACATGCGTTAGTAAGTGCACACAGTACATGCACATAGCGTTCCTCCCGAGGGCAACCCAAAAGGCATGGTGACGACTACCGACCGAAATGCGTGAATATGAAAAATTAATGGCGGATTTATGCTATACACGCTAAGTAAATGAATTTAGATTGGAGCCGAGGACGAGCGCGCCAGGTGAGGGACGCATCCCACAGATTGATGCAATTCACAGATAATTAAATGTAAAAGTAAGATTCAGCTGGGAAATTTATTGATGATGTCGGTTGGAGTTGAAGCTGTAGATACCGAACTCTTTTGCGTGTTACTTTGAACCGAGAAGGTGAATGTTGTGCGTCATTATGAATGCAACCGACTGTGCTACAGGTTGAGAGGATGCGATATGGTGCTGGAGTGGTGCTGAGTCTCTTTAATCATTTGCAAATAGATGTTTAGATACGTGTGTGCATGTGAGGTTGGTTGCATACCTTTGAGAGAGCGCGCGTAACAAGTCAACTTTATATCCTTGTGCCATTTGTTTAAAAGATTCAGCATCACTTAGGATTTTTAATAACTTCTCAGCGTCTATCAGGCTTTCGGGTACCTTGTTGCATTGATGAAAGGAAAGTTGTTGTGTTGAAAGTACTCGTGTGTAGCTTCTTAAAAAGTTGATATTCAGGTTGATTGAAGAGATTTGTTATGCGGCAGAGTTGTGCTGTTATTCGGGTGCAGAGGGGAACGTTTCATAAGATTTATGAGGAGGTCACGAGGTTAATTTCCATTTTGGTTTGACTTAAGAATTGATACATGTATCCCATGCCAAGCAATCAGTAGATCCATTGATTATTGGAAATAACTTCGTGACGACATATGTGTGAGATGAATCACCCCGAAGATACATGTGGAGAGAGTCAACTAACTGGAATCGACCTGGGATCCATAGGTGGCTTAGTCGTAGCTTCGAGCAAAGTCCAGTAATACATCAAGCAATGTCCTGCTAAAAGTCATTCAACCTTAATCATCGCAGTCCTGCTCTAGGGCACAGAGGCATGAACTTTGTCGAAAACGGATGAGGTTGCACTTTGATAGGAAATTTCTTTGGATGATTTTCGATCCCATCCGCCTAGACGGTGATTGGAAGAGGAGATACAGTGATATCGCCTTTGCCAGACGAGTGGAGATCCAACAACTGAGATGGCTGAGCCATGTAGACATCAATAGCCGGAGTAATCTTCGAATCGCAGTAGAGGAAGACCGCGACTCAAGTGGTGCACGCAAGTAGAAGGGAACCTTAACCAATTAGGTATGGGAAACTGGAGGCATCTAGCTGGCTGTAGATGCTTGTTGGTTAGGGTCCAAGTCTACCACGAACTGTAGTATATATTTTGTAGAGAGGAACCACAGCGACCACCAAATGATCTCAAAATGAGAAATAGAACCTTCACGTCAAATTGAAAAGATAAATCTCGAGGCTCTACCCTAAATGCACTTTCTAGGCTCTGAAACTTGCAATGATAACAGAGGCGGAGGGTCATAAGTCCACAGGCCAAAAGTCCACAACGAATTATGCCAAATGTAGGACCGAATGTTAACATTTGGCATAATGTCGCTTTCGCAAAGTGACACCTGGCCAATTTGGCTTTATGTCTCGAGTTCGCTGAAACACGTTATAACCCACCCAAGTGGGTCATAAGTCCACAATGGACTGCGCCACTTACAATTGCAGAGGAACAACTGAAAGTCGAGTCCGAATCAGTTAAAATGGACTGTGTGCTCCTTATAAACCATTTAAAGACTTCCTTTGGGTTAGGTTAGGCTGTCATAAACCACTAGAAACCAAAAGAACCATGCAATGCTTCCTGACCGGACAAGAAACCTTTTTCCTTATTCTTAGCTGCGATCTGTCTAGATGTCTTTCTAGTTTTCTGTGGTCTAGCGCTAGCCAAAGAGATTTGGATACCTTGTGTCCTACTTATTGAGACCATCAATGATCTGCTTAGTTCTCTTATCTGTAAATGATAACTTTTACGATGCATGAGGGTAGTTTGATGTCCACACTTTCCTCCTTTACTTTGCAGGGCACCAGGCACCAAACTGACGAAGTTTTACCTAGACCTTGTGCAAATTAAATGGACCATGGGTCTTCACAGACCTCTATACAGCACGCCTAACAGATGGAAAGGAAATTCCGTCGCAGTAAAAATGACAACGACTAGTCATTATACCAGAGGGGAACAAACAGGGCGTTGTGCATGCTAGATACGTTGGAGAAAGTGCTCGAGAAAATAATATATTAGAGCGGCACGGAACTCAGGGCTCTTTAATCGACAGTTCGATCCACGCAATACCAGCATACGTAGCACGTGAAGCAATTGAGGGAGAAAGATGGCTCCAAGAGACCAAACAGTATTTTCAAGAACGCGTTCAACTCGGCCGATTGGAGCTGTGTAGTAGCAGCGCTGAGCGAATTGCAGGTATCAAACTACCTTACCAACTCGAAGACAGAACCCTCTTACTGTGAAAAGGATGAAGGGCCAAAGAAGTACAAGATTCCGGATGAAGTTCAACAGGGGTCAGTTCTGGGACCGGTTCTATGGAACAGGAACATAATGTAGGATGGCATACAAAGAATACAGAGGCAGAGTGGAGTAGCTTAAGCATAAGAGGAAATGATCTTAAACTGTAAACAAATAATCATGGCTACTGATAACAGCTTTAGAGCTAGCGGGGCACAAAACCGAAGTCATTCTCAAAAGCAGCCGTAAAAATGTGGAACACCTTACCATTCAGGTCGGTGAGCACATTATCGAGTCGAAGCCGAACATCAAGTATCTGGAAGTGTTGCTTTACCCCAGACTCAGCTTCATACGCAGGCGAGAAGGCCTCTCAGGCAGAAGGGATACTTTAAACGTAAGTGAGCAAGTCAATACTCCTGTATGCGACCCTAATACGGGCATCAGCGACGTGCCATGAGTCGTACGTTAGAAGGATGAACTCGGTTTAATCCTTAGGTGAATGCTTCGTTTTAAGAACTGCGTCAGTGGACGCGACCGTATGCCTATCGATCTAGATGTGAAAACGTACACGACAATTGAAGAACAACCATGAAAACTATAAAAGGAGAATGGCAACGTACTTAGGTGGAGCATCACGAGCATAGGGCGATGGACATATAAATTAATTCCCAACGTTGATGAATGGATTCGCCGAAAGTACGGGGAGGTAAACTATTCACTAACACAATTCCTATCGGGATATGGATGCATCCGGGAGTGACTCCAAAAGTACAAGCACGTGGATGACCCATTCTGCCAGCACTACGAAGGGAAACCTCAGAATGCAGAGCATGTGCTGATGGAATGCTGACGATAGATTTGCATACATAAGTGCAAGAGGCCTTTGGAAATGTGAAATTGGCGACCAAGTGACCCAAAGAAGCCTGATGACATTCAAGTTGTCGACAAGCAAAGGCAAGAGAAGGCTAATGCAGCAACAGCGTATAGGGGAAAGAGCGAAGAACTTACTGGCTGAGCAGCTGAGAAAGATGTGAAAAGAAATGTGAAGCCTGCCCCTGCCAAAAAATTCCTTGACTGACGGTGCCGAAGGGGACCGACTGCGGCATAACTCGTGGCGCCATCAACAGAGTATCCTTAAAAGATTAGCAAAGAAATGAATTCAAATATGAAAAGGCTCCCAAAGAGAAGCAAATGATGGACTTTCACTTCAGATGATCTGCACAGAAAGTTCTCCGCAATGGAATTTCTCAATTTTTATCACTTCCCATGAGGACACCCATAAAAGACCAAGTCCTTCCACTTAATTGCATATTCCAACCAATAAAATACCATTTATGGACAAAACCATTAAACTGGAAAATTTCTATCAAGTAAATATCTAAACCGAGGTTAAAACGTGCTCCCAGCTTCGGTCGCGTAGCAAACACACAAATGAGGACGTCCAGCAGTTTAATTGCATTGTTCAGCCAAACAACCATATTCGCTGTCCCGTCTCATTATACAAGATTACTTTTCATAGCGCTCGCATTATCTTTGTGTATCTCTCGGGACAAAAAAAAAGCAATCTCTTGTCCAAGTGGCAGTCTTCCGATCTGGAAAAAACCAAGTAACTTGTACAAGCTTGGCTATACCACAGCGGTTGTCATCAGCTTCTCTCCTTTTTTTTTAATCGATCGTTTAATTAACGCATTTCAACGTAAAAAAAAATAAAAAATCGGTAATCAAATTAAGTTGCCTCAAAACGCCAAGTTAAAAACGGCACTACAACTTGACACATGACAGTACAAAAGATACAGATACACAACAAACAAGTAAATAACAAACAAGTAACACGGTATCTCACCAATCGAACTTATTTACTCGGCTGGTAATGTGTATCTCAATTCGAAAAATTCCAATCCAAGGATCTCAAACAAGGGGTGTGTAGTGTAGGGATAAATTTTATTGAAATTATCTATCCGCAAGTTTTATTATACGTGTCATTTAGATGAAAGATACAATCAATTCGAACACCAACTTATCAATCATTAAACAGAGAAGTGGCTTTATGGACACGAGCACTGTCATGGAATGGATACGTAATATTTATGATTCCCACGTTGTTGCAGTGCAATGTGCACTTTTTCTGGAGCACTATTTGGGACCGTTTATATCCCCCAAAAGTAAAAACAATCTTTATCTGTTGTAGAGAGCAAATACATTTTTATTGGCCAATCAATCAAGCGGTCTTAATTTTTTTTTTTTGTGAAATTCTTTCCACCAATTTTGGACGACTTCCTGGAAGAAGGTTCTCGTCGTTTGTATACCCTATAGCCGGCTTGACTTGACGCTGCTAGTCATTCAGCGTAGTTCGGTGTGTGTGTGTATTTATATGAGTTTTTAAACATTCCCTAGGTAGGCATTATTAGAAGATAGATTTTACTGCGCGCTGCAAGGAATTCCATAGGACTCATAGGTGGACGGGTACACCTCTATAGATACGATGAGACGTGGAAAAGAACGAAAAATTATGCATCTGTGCATAAAAAAAAACGTTAGTAGCTTGTAAGACAGCTTAATTGCGGGGTTTTTAGTGTTTTTTTTTTTTTTTTTTTGTATTTTTAGCGGGCATCTGTGGTGGCCTAGGTAAACTTTAACGTAAAGTACAATGATACGGAGCTATTAGGTGTCATGGGGAGATGGAGCACATTTTAAGTTTTAAGAAAGGAGCTGAGTATAATCAAATGGAACAGTGACAAATCCTCCTAATGTAGTAGACTGCACGTCGGATTTGAGACTGAACTCGTACCGAGAAGCCATAACGTGCTGAATGCCACACGGAACTCTGACAAATCCTCCTGGTGACAGCTGTAGTAGACTAGACATCAGATTTAAGACCGTTCTCATCCCGGGAAACCATAAAGGCCCGCTGTAGTAGATTGCAAGTCGGATTTAAGACTGTTCTCCTCCTGGGAAGACATAACGTCCCGAGTACCGCGGGGAACAGTGACGAATCCTCCTATAGTGCCAGCTGTAGTCGAATGGACATCAGATTTGAGGCTGTATTCATCCTCGGACGTCAAAACGTCATTCGGCTCAGCACCTTTTCGTGTAATGAGAGACCCAAGGGTGGAAAGCTTGAGCATTTTCCATCACGGATCAAGGGTAATGCCACGATCAAATAAATGCTGATGAAAAGAAAGTCCAAGGGCTGTCCACAAGGTGGCGCTCTGTCTCCCCTGGTGTGGCGCATGGTAGAGTCTTTGCTGAACGCCCTCAATAGCTTTAACGTCTATGCTCATGCATACGAGGACGAAGTTGCTATATTTTCGGTCGGGCCATGCCTAGTGACTGTCTGGGCCGGCGCAGAGAACCCTAGGCAAACAAATAAATACAAATTTTTGGCGTGACAGCTCCTCCCGCAAGCATTCATGTTGTGCGTTTTGTATATTTTGTAAGATTAAAGGGGGCCCTGTAGTTCTTTTTTTCCGACACTGGCGAGACGGCGGATTGAGAAGCTTTTTCATGACAGATTATACTCTTGGAGGTTTGTCATTGACTGCCAAGAGGTGATGCTTGCATCTGTGCATCATCTATGTTTTGCTGAGCCTATGTCCAGTGCAATAACCACTTAGCCACGACGAGGACCTAAGATACGATTGATGAATGGTGCCCAAGAGGTTGTTCTTTTCACGAGAAGGAGGATCATGACCAATTTGACTCAGCCCGTGCCAGTCAGTTAGTACAAGTCTTCCGAGAAGAGCTACACTTAGACCAAAAGTAGGTCTATTGTGAGTACTAAAGGGTGTCACTATCCAAATCTCCAATGAAGCTTAATATTTGGGATTGACTTTAGATAGAAAACTTCTTTCGTCAGCACATGTTAAATCGAAGACATCAAAGGCGCCCTTAATTTTCTGGCAGTGTGTGACTTTGGCAAGACATGGGGCTTATCTAGCGTTGACTATGCTAGCATATGCGTTGCTTGTTTGATTGAAGAAGCTTTCGCGTAGAAAGGCGAATGCTCCTTGCATCAAATTTCAAACAATGGGCTGTCTTAGCTGAAAGAGATGTTTTTTTGAGTACGCCTGGCTCTGCTCTAGATGCACTTACATCCAACGCACTGAAATTTTTAAGACTTTGCGTGACACTTATCCTACGATTCAGATCCCATGAATATGCCGCCTGATGCAATGATGCGATTTTAAAGCGAACTTTCATTGCAATAGGGACTGGCTTTGACCAGAATCTGAGCCAGGAATGGTGTGTAGTGGCATTTCCACAGACGGCTACAAAATTAGTAAAGGGTTTGATGCTGGTGTCTTCCTTGAAGCTATATTGTAAAGAATAGGTGGAACGATAGCAATATGTCTGCAGCTATAAGCAGACATTGTTTAACCCTTTAGAAGATTGCAGTGTAGTTTTTGAAGAACTCTTTGAATTCAGTCGCAAGATTCGTCTTTCGTAGGAAGCTAAGTAGGCTCCTCCATCATCTGGAGATTACAATATCAGCACCACCTCATAGGAGCAAAGACAGAAAGCCTCGCAAAGGAAATGCTCCACAAGGTCGTCACCTGTTCTACAAGCCTTGCAGACTGTAGTGGCACTTAAGCTGAGGTGTCCCGTTGCGATGGTAATAAAATGTCTTAATTACAGCAGGAATGCCGTTTATTTCCTACAAAGGTCCACAATTCTGCTTGTAAGAGACCCAATCGTCAAATGAGGACCTAACCATAGATGCAAGAAGACCCAAATCTGATCCCCGTCCTGAGGAGTTTTCCTGTGAGCCAGGTCCAGCAAATTCATGGAAGATCTTAACCTGAGAGGGACCCAGCCTACAAGCATCTCCAGTCAACTCGATTCTAGGTTACAGCGCACTCCAAGTTAGTTGATGTTTCTTACTTCTTGTGTTCATCACCTCTCACCATGCTGTCATTTTGGGTTAAATTCGAAGACTCTGCTGATCGGTGAGGTGGTTTTCATTCGCTTTACATGTTGGGTATCTGTCTCCCTCTGGTTGGTGAAGCAAGATGTCTCCGACTACTCTTCAGACAAGATGTCTTGATTAAGCTTGCTTATCATACTGTAAAATTAGGGCCAATCAGTGATGATCCGGTTAAACTGAAACTAAGTTTCCAAGGCTGCGATCTTGAGTTCGAGCTTCTTGACCTAGAACTAAGGTACTCCACGCTTCTCAGTGCCGATACAGCTGTGTGGTTCTCAATTGCTCGCTGGCCCCAGCCGGACTGACAACTCCGTTACGTAGTGGCAAATTAGAATTTGGCATTTTGGTTGTAAATCAGATCACGTTGACTTACTTGCGTGCGCCACCTGAGTCGCGGTCTTCCTCTACTGCGCTGTTCTTCGGGGGCGGCGTCGAAGATTTTTCGGACCGGAGCATTGGTGTCCATCCGCTCTACATGACCCAGCCACCTCAGTCGTTGGACCTTCCCTCTTCTGGCTAAGTCGATGTCGCTGTTGTGTCTCTTCCTCCATTCACCGTCTCTGCAGACGGGACCAAAAATCACCCAAAGAATTTTCCTCTCGAAGCAGCCAAGAGCCACCTCATCCATTTTTAATAAAGTCCATACCTCTGCGCCGTAGAGCAAGACTGGGATTACTTAGGTCTTATATAGGGTCACTTTTGTTTTTCGAGAGAGGGCTTTGCTAGTCAATTGCCTTCTTAGCCCAAAGAAGCAGCGATTGGCAAGGGTTATTCTTCGTCTAATCTCAGCGCTGGTGTCCTTGTCTGAGTTGATAGCGGAGCCTAGGTAGACAAAGTCCTCTACTACCTCAAAGTTATATCTGTCGAGGAAGACGTTTTGTCCGAGACGTCAGTGTTGGGGGTCCTTTCTTGTTGACAGCATATACTTGGTCTTGCCCTCACGTTGAGGTCACCAAATATGTGGAGAAAGGGAGCCCCACATGTAAAAATTGGTCTATTTGTAGCCACGTCTTCTTACGAAGAGATACCTCGCATTAAGGCCTGGATTCACCCTAATAAGGCCAACACGAAAGTCATCGATCGACTCAATGACAAGACTGAAGACGGCACATTTGGCAAACAACTGCATGCAGGATCAAGAAAGCGCAGAGCCGGCAACCGAGTCCCAACCGAAACCACTGATTCAACAGTAAGACAACACCGACACTCATTGTCCCACTTTTCGTATCTATCCTAGACTTAGGACCTAAAATCAAGGGCCAAACTTTATTGAAAGAACCGAAAGCTGTAACATTTTCTACAGTAGATTTAGCAACATCCCAGAATTAAAGATGGCCTCGTTGCTTGGAGGGGGGCTCTATGGATATTCCACCAACTTCTGTACTGTTCTTCTACTCCATACCGCACAGCTGATATCAATTGACACATAAGTTTGTCCCGATTGCACTTCGCAACCATCCTCCGCTAAATCTTTTGACAGTCATTTCTTTGGCATCGGATCACGTCCACCCTTATAAAACGTGAACTCCAGGACTTCGAATCACAGCTCCCTTGACTTATCGGCATAACCTTCTTGTTCAAATGTGCTCCGTTACCAACTCCTTTCTGTCAAACAAGTGCGCTTTAGCATGACGAACGCAAAAAACAAAAAAAATTCTCATAAAAGATACACACCAGGTTGTTATGCATTGTATGCATCCAGTCAGTGGTGTGTTGTTTGGGAAAAAGCCACAAACAAAGCGACTTGGACTTCCCGACAGCATCGGCATCGGCATCGGCATCGGCATAGTCTTGTGGCACAAACGCTTAACATTATGAGTGTATTAAAACATCTTCGGCCAGTTAATTGTTTGTCATTAATTGGTTTTTTTGCATTCAGCCGGTTAGCGTCTTCGTGGTTTTTGCACGACTCTCTTCGGCTCTATCTGTGGCTGTATGGGTGCAAGATCTGAGATTAGATGAGATTGTAGATGAAACTAGATTCTTCCCCTGTTGTCGTCTTGTCTTGTGGTTGAGAAGAGCGTTATTTTTTGAGGAGAAAATAACTTCATTATCGTTTTGTGGAATTTCATCCTGCCCTCTCAGCTAAAAGTGTAGATATATGGATTTTTTTTGAAAGAAATTCCTTTGTGGTTACGTCTCTCTCTCTGTCTCTCACTTGGTCCTACTAGGTGGTCCTGACTCCATTCAATTCGTTAAACAAAATTTGTCTTCCTTTGTGTGTGTGTGTGTGTTACGAACTTTAAATGTGAACCGTACTACATTTGGTTGCTTCGTGCACCTCAATCCAACGATTATTTTATGCAAATTGCATCTGCCGCACATGAAATATACACCATCATAGACGACCGTATCAGGAACTGTGTATAGACACTGCAATGGTAAACTGTGACAAAAGGCGTTTCCGAAAGTTTTTTCGTGGCTTTTCTCCACCCTCAGGATGTCTGTGGGAAATATTTTGTACTGTTCCCGTGATCTACTAAGCATATTGTGCATTGTGTGACATCGATGGTGTACCGTAAGCCAAAAGGTAGGCGTAGATACATTATATCAATTCAATTCTGTATGCCAAGTCGTCGCGCTTTTCCTTCATGTGGATTGCATGCGATATGACATTATTGCGGCAAGATGAGGAAAACTTTACCGACTATGACGACGACGACGACGACGATGATGATAGTGTAGGCGGTTCCATGACGTATTTCATAGAGTTCGGGCAAAAAAGGATTTACTGCTCCCATGCCAAATCATATTACCAACTAAAATTAAACCGCCTCTAGGCACCCGGTGCATCTGTGAAAGCTGTTTACCTATCTTCTTCGTTACGGACCAATGCAGATACATGCCACAAGTCTCTCTTCATCTAAGTCTTTATTTTTTTTAAAAATAAATAACGCTTGACTTTATTAGACACAAAGCTCTTGTTTGTACATTAGAAGGAATCCTCGGCCAACGTATGCACCATCACTGCGGAAGGGTAGAATTATGGGTCCAGCCGATAGGTCTCGGACGTCAGCATTCATAGTGAAGTCATCGATTTCGCTGCCATCGTTTAGGCGCTCGCCACAAAGTCGAAGCTGGTTAACTGCGATATAATCGGTGGGACAGTTGAAGATTCCAGCTCCTGCTTGACCGTCAGGAACAATGTCATTTTCATCTGAAAATGATAAATCAAAGGTTTGATGGATTTACTAGATTCTATAAAGGAAGTGATGGAGGTTTGATGAAAAGCTTGAGAGAGACCGGATTATATTGGCCTTATGACTGTTAAAAGAATTCTTGTCAATTCCTTACAATCACAACTAGGTTAGGTTAGGTTAAGTAACAGGATTGATGGGAATGGAGGTCATATCTCCGTCACACTTACGCCAATTTAGACCCATGTGGTACCTTAGGAGATTCAACCCTCTTTCTAGGTACTATAAGCCTATGATCACAACTATTATCACAAAACTGGACGACAAATCAGCTAGTAGGCTTGTAAGGCGGCGCCCTGTGCCCTCTCTCTTTGGAATCCGATAGTAAACGAGTTATTGGAAGACCTGGAAAGGATAGCGCCAGATGGGTTATTTACTGACTACTTCACACCAACCTCTGAATTCAGGTTGGACCTCGTAAATTCCCATTTAGGGAAAGCTGGCCAGAAGAACGAAAAGTCCTAAACCCCAAGTGTAAATCCATATTTACCCATGGATCGAAAGTGGATGTGACTTTAGGCTCTAGGGTATATGCATCAGTGCGAGATGAGACCTCCAAATCACAGTTGCATGTTTCAAGATGTAGAGTAACCGAGAGAAGACGAAGACGCACTAAGCTTATGGAAGACATCCTTGCGGAGTTCAGAACCATGAGATCCTAGCACAAGAGGCCCATCAATACGAGCATAAAGCAGAAATGGAAGGATCTCCGTCGAGACGTCAATCGCAACCCTTGAAGACTAGGTAAAAGCTGGGAGCACAGAAGGCTAGTCCTGTTCTCAACGATGGAGCAGATAGTGGACACGCTCTTCCCAACTCATTCTATTAGGCCCAAAACCGACACCTTTTTGGCCTCAAGACAGAAAATCCGAAGGTTCAGTGAAAAAAGCTGATCCTCACGTCAAAATCCCTCAAGAACCGAAAAGCCCCCAGGCCTGACGAAATACCGACGGAAGTGCTCTAAGCTATTGCTTCAATACACGCTCACCTGCTGCCTTTAAAAAGTGGTCTTCCCCTGGGAGCTAGAACAAACACCATTTGGTAGGAAGCAAATGGCCGCAATACAGAGATGCAAGATCATGCTGAACAGAGTCGGAACGAAACAGGAGTAAAGGAGAGAAAGTACATCTACGACAAGAAGATGAAAATTGGAGTGGAAGTGGCAACAGAGGAAGCAAAAGAGCTCACCAAACAGTAGTGGAAAGAGAGATGAAGCTTAGAAAGCAGAGGTAGATAGACCGCGAGGCTTATTCCCAACATTACTAAACGCAAGGGAAGGGAACACGACGAGGAAAATTACTACTTTACACAGTTTCTAACCGGACATGGATTTTTCAACCCTTACCCCCATAAAATGGGCAAATGGTCCAGCTTGTCAGTATGGCGACTCTCAAGTAGACGACGCAGGAAAATGAAAGAAGGGTGCTAGAATCACTGATTGGCATAACCACCCGGGCAACATACCCACAAAAATGTCAACGAGTGACCATAATAGGAACCGAGCATGCGACCTGATAGAAAAGGTACTCAAAACAAAGAAGAAATAGGAAGACCAACCTAATGAGATTATATAAGCCTGATGAAAGCCTCACGGGCAAGGAAAAAGTAAACCCGCAACAGGAGAAGTTATGAAGTAATGCGAAAGCGGTCCTAAAGTTGACGTTGTCAAAACGAAAAGAGGTTAAAGGTGGTTAGATTAGTTTAAAATAAGATCTTTATTGTCAGTTACTTACCGTCATCTTTATTAATAATTTGAAATTCGAACTGCTCTCCGTTTGCTTCATTCGAATAGACAATTGTACACATTTGCTTGATCCGCTTAATGCAAGTCACGTAGTTTAAGTTATTCTAGAAAAAAAAACGAACAAAACAAAGTCAAAATTTACCAAAGATTACAAATCTGACACATGACAAGTACTTCCAACTTTTCAAAACTTACAAAATATGTTGCTTCTCCTGTATCCACAATTGTACCAAATTGATCATAGTTAAAGGATTTAACAATCCCCTCAGGTTCTGTGTAATATTGAAGACACCCATCAGGAGCTAAATCTCTTTCCAACTAAGGATAGTCAAAAATTAGTTTGAAAGACTTTTTAGGTCAAAAATCGCATTCAAATCGAACATACCTGAATAATTTTGACATTAAACGATCGCGGACTGTTTCCTTTGGCAAATATCGACAGAAATAGTTTATTCTCAATCGCATTGTCAACGTCAATGTAAACTGAAAAGAAAAAAGACTTTTAAGAATGGATAAAGCACCAACCAAAGGCTCTTAAAGATTCTGCAAGAATACAACTTTTTGTTTAAACACTCGTGACGTATATAAATCGAGGGGAATTGACATTTTTGCGGAACCAGCCTCTTGTTTGCTGTCCGATTTCATTGTCTACTCAGGTGTCCACAACGTCAATTTTAAACACCCTTCTGGCTGCTCCTTTCCCTTTTTTCATAAAGCTCCACTTCTGACATCAAAAATCATCGTTATCTACTTGAAATAAGAGACACTTCAACGTTAAGCTTGACATAAATGTCAAATTATAAGTCATTTCCCCTTCATTTGTATCGATTTCCCAGCTGTCAAACTTGATGGCTAAGTTTAAGTCGAAACTCAAGTAGTTGACAAAATTTTGACCCAAATGTACGAGTTTCTAACTGCATTGTCCCAAATCCAGTGATGATTCTACAACACCGCCGCCCTATCAAACACCTTTGTATCTATTCCTTTGATAAGAGTTGATTTCGAAAGTAGAGCACGCAGGCCAAAGTTTATTGACATCAAGCAAGAACTGTCACACCAGCAGCTTGTTGGATTCTTAATTGAAGCCTTTGACTTGGGCGCTTCATGATGGATGAGGTGAATTCAGAAGCGTGGCAGTAGGTATTTTTGTGGAACAAATTGACTTAAGCGATTAGCTAGGTGTCAAATTATTTGTATAGTTCCGGTTGTTGCATGTTCTTATGTTCCAATTAAAAATAGGTTAGCAGACTGGAATTTGTGACACCCGACTTACCATGTTGTCCCGTGTTTATTCCACAAATGATGGGCACCATGAAATTCATATTCTGTCCGGAAACAATGAATTGATCCTGAAGGCATTCGCCATTGGTCGGTCGATTGAGCTGCACAGAGAAATAAGCAATTTATTCGAAAATCTACTTCAGAACTTCTTTCCAACCTCAAACATGAGAAACTCCAATCGAACTTGACGCACATTTGGTCTGAGATTCACAATTAAAACACAAATTAGTGGTTCCTTCACCGGTGTCGGGTAATTGGGACTTTCGAAGTAAACTATCGGCTGATCGGTGACATCTCCGCATCCGTATGTGACTGAAAAGTGATTGGAATTTCATTATATCTCGCTCAAGGATCAACTTTTAGTTGACTTTACAAACACAACAGACTCCGACACCATTCGCGCACGATCCCATCGCAGAGCCTCCCAAACTTCTGCATTCGAACTCGTGATAGCAAATACCGTGCAACATCCGAATGTCACTAACCGAAATGGAGCACTTTGAATTTTCGAACTTGAAGACTTCGAACAAACTCAAGAAACCTTTTCCCTTGGGATGCGCATTGGGACCACGGAAGATAGTCGCATCCGATGTGGATCCGAAGAGGAGGTTTCTCAAACCCTCGCTAATCAATTGAGCGGTCTTAGTTGTGGACGACACCTCATCTGGTCGCATAATGCTCGATGATGTCTCAGAGGATGCTGTATCCTCCGTCGATGAAATGGAAATTTGTGTTGTCATTCCCTCTGTTGTCACGTCTTCTATTTCCTGGTTCTCATCCTTGGAAATCTCATTCAGATGCGAATTTGAAGTGATTTCTCGCGACTTGTCCGACGGTTCATATCGCAAATTGTAGACGCGCCTATAGTTGATCGGGTGATAGACCGGTTCATGAATTAATATCGAATCTTCGGGATCATGTCGAGTGATAAATTCCGCGGCAAATGTCACACTTTTACCGCACAGCAATGTCACAATAAACGCAATTCTTAGGACCGATTCGAACATTATGTTGACTGCTTCACGAGTGCCAACGTCTGACTGATGGAAAGGGAGTGTGATGATTGCAATCTGTTACGGAAAAGCATTCCGTCTTTCCATTTGACAATGACAATGACTAGGTGCTGCGGTAGCGACGATGATGGTATTTATGGTTACTACTGGAGCATTAATTGTCACAGTGACCCTTATTTTCGTTCACGGTATCGTGAATATTGTCATGCACATCCGTCAGTAAAGGTGCTAAGATTGGAATGGAAGGAAAACGTTAAGTTTTCTTTAATTCATTTTGAGAAGTCTACCTATAATTGTGAAAATGGAAGTCTTTTGGCCTGGTTTACTCAGGCAATGATACACATGGTTGTATCATTGTTAGTTATTGGATCTGAGAATTAGCTTGGTAGATCTAGAGAAGGAAAGAAGACGCCACAGAATGGACGGTGGGAGACGGTAAGTCTGCAAAGTGATTAGAAGATTCGAACCTTGATCTGATTAGGAATCCTGTGGAAGGACGGCCTTAAAAACTTATTAATCCTACAGATGCGTATTTGACAACAAATTGCCAAAGAACGACAGTTGATGTCGAAATTCGCTGACAGATGCCTTAAAAAAGAATAAGTCACTTTAAAAGTTTAGCTTCACGAATTATAACAAGAAGGAAGTTCACTGTTTTAGAGGATGATTAAGCTTCATCCGATTTGGATAAGAGAGACTTCTGGGTCAACTCTAAGTTATAACGGTAAAAACGCACAGAATATGTAAGGCAACTTCTTGACCTTTAAGATTTTGTCGCCATGTTTGATCTCAAAGACCTTAACTTACTGCCCAAGGAATTAACTGGTGTCTTAAAGCTGAAATAAGGGTGACCCTGCTTCGAATGGCTGTCCGTTTTGAGGTGTTAAGGGCAATTAGATGAGTTGGTGCCACACACAGGTCAGCAGAGACTAAAGGTGGGGAAAATGCTTCATTTTGCTGAATTGCTTCACTCTCCTATTACCCTACGGTTTCCAACCATTTTGAAGCTTTAATAAACCTACAGATATTCTTGGTAGGTAGATAGGTAGGTAGACTATGTGGTTATGTCCTCATTAACTTCTTCGTCTCCAGAGCTCTTAACCTTTTCATATGATGACGCAGAATATTATGCGCTGTAACTACTCCTACAAGGGTGGAAGTGATTCTCCGGTCCTCCTGCATCAGTGTGTTAGGACCTCCGCTTGGTAAACTTGGCTAAGTTTGACAGCGAATATGCCTGTACCTACGCGCACTGTCCATATTAGACCCATCACTCCATCACTATATATGGTTTTAGCTTGCGTACTCAACATTGTTGTTTTTATTCATTCCTCTCTGCTACTTACTTACCTACCAGGCCATCGACCATTGGAGGGTCCGAGACTGAACTAATGCCGCTTTCCATCCTTCACGGTTCCGGGCACGCTGCTTCCAGTTTACTAGACCAAGGTTTCTGGCGTCCGCGATTCCCTGATCTTTAACCTAGAGGTTCGGTCTTCCTTTTCTTCGTGAACCAGGTGACTGGGATTCAAAAATCATCTTAGCTGGAGCATTATCGTCCATTCGCTCGATGTTGCTAAACCAATGCAATCGACGGACTTTCCTCCATCCATATCTTCATACAGCTCGTAGAGTTCGTGGTTAAATCTTCTCCTCCATTCCTCTTCCTCACAGACAGGACCAAATATTCGACGTAGAATTTTTCTTTCGAAGGATCCCAGGATCTGCATCGCTGTCTTACTTATCGTCCAGCATTCAGCTCCATAAAGCAGAACTAGCAAGATCAGGGTTTTGTAAAGCCAGATTTTGGACCTTCGAGTTAGGAGTTTGGACCCTAGTTGTTTGGATAAACCGAAGCCTAAGGTTATCCTTCGTCGAATCACCACTAGGGTGTCATTTGTGGAGTTTATATTTGCCCCGAGGTAGATAAACTCCTTCACTATCTCAAAGTAATAGCTGTTTTGACCTAGATGGTGTTCGACGGATTGGTTTTCGGTAGACAGCATGTACTTTGTTTTATCCTCGTTAATCGTGAAACCAACTTGTTGGGCTTATTCTTCTATTGCCGTGAAAGCCTCAATAAAGCTGGGAACGGGCGATGATGTCGATATCGTCTGCGTATCCCAGCAGCCCTAAATAAAGTGCCTTCTGTGTTTACGCTGGCCTTTTGCACTATCTGCTCCAGCACAAGATTAAAGCAATCACACGACAGCGCGTCTCCTTGCCGAAATCCGATGCATGTTTGGAATAAACTGCACGGTGCATTGCGAGTTCTCTAGCGTGGCGCGACACAACCGGATCAGTTTTCCCGGGATCCCGAATTCGGCCATCGCGTTATATAGTTCGGTGCGATGAATGCTGTCGTATGTGGCTTTGAAGTCGATGAAAATATGGTGAGAAGCGATTTGGAACTCGTTGGTCTTTTCAGGATTTGCCGCACCGTGAAAATTTGGTCCATCGTCGATTTGCCACACTGATAGATGCCGATGAGCATGGTGCAAAACGGCTTTAGTCGTGTACACAATATACTGGAATGGATCTTGTAGGCTACATGAAGCAGGGATATGCCTCGGTAGTTCTTACAAGACACAGAATCGCTTTTCTTAAAGATGGGGCAGATCGATCGATCTGATAGTCTAATCTTCTAGCATGCCTTCGTCTTCCCATACTTTGCATACTCCCTACCAAAACATCGCCCCCAGCTTTGAAGAGCTCTGACGGTAATCCGTCCGAGCCTGCAGTCTTGTTGTTCTTTAGCTTTTTAATGGCTGTGGGTGGGAGAACTACTTCATCGACTGAAGTTGAGTTTTCTTCATTCTCTATCACTCTCTCCGGGTCATGCTCATCAAGCAGCTGCTGGAAATTCTGCTTAAAAACATCCACAATTCCCTGCGGTGACAAGATTACCCTCACTATTTCGAAGAGTCTGATGTCCTGGTCTGTAGCCTGCAGCCAGGCTTTTAGCTTTTTGGTAAAAGCTTCGTATTTTCTTATTCCTCCTGCCTTCTTCGATATTTGAATGACAGTAAATTTGTATCCTCGTTGTAGCTTTGGATTTGTTCCAAGAGGTCAAGTGCCTCAAGTGTAAGTTGGACTTCGCAAGACCCGCCTTAATAAACAAATTACTTATTTCAGCTTCCCATTAAGTCTTCTATTTAAACCTTAAAGTCTTTTAAAGTTCGAAAATGTATAGCACATCCTTTAAGACAATCAAAAGAGGATTAATTGAATTTGAATTGTCGCCCGACGGCGACAGCCCCCACACGCGCACACATACACAATGAGGAATACAGAAGGAAAACTTAATAAAAATAATGACACTACGAGTCAAGAAGACTCAAATCTATAACAACATCAAACTGAAAGTCATTAAAATGCAAGGCATTCAACTTGTACCCCTGCTTCGTGTTGGCGTCCATTCATCGTGTCGTCTTCTCTTGCTTCTTTTCTTCCTTTTTTTTTTGCTTTTATTTTTATTGCTTTGTTCTGATTATTTCGATTCTAGACAACTTTTCGCAAGAGGATAACAATGAACTGCATCACCTTCATCCTTGTAGCGCGTCCATCCAAGAGGGAGGAAACCGACAGTTATGGTATAGGGTACGAGTATGTGTGCAAAGTTTGCCCTAAGGAAAGAAGGACGGAAGGGAGGCGCTTGCTTAATTCAATTCCTCTGGTCTTTTGTTGAAAATATTTAAAAAAAAAAAAAGATTTTACACAAACATTCATCGTGCGTTTTGTATTATTTTTATGAATGGGCAGAGCTCCAGCACCCGGCTTCATTGTGAGTTGTAGAAAAATGTGTAAAACTTTTTTTTCCATTGTTAGGTCAGGTGCTTCGTCTTCTTTTTCTTTCTTTTTCCAGTTGTTGCTCACTGTTCTGTTACTTGGTTTTTATGAATGAATGAGTGTTTAATTTTGAAAATAAAAAATTGAATTTTAAATTTCCTACTTGGGGTGTGTTTTGCCGGGCAAATGATTATGCATGCGATGGAACACTATTCAGCCGGAGGTAGCTAATTTTATTCAATCAGGAGGAGACTCGAGAAGACAGAGAGAGGAACGTCGTTCTTTTGAGCTTCCTTTGGTTTTTTTTTTTACAGGTGTTGCTTAAGGAGGTTTGACTTTTTACAAATGGATCTACTCGATGCAGTTCCTTATTAACGTGATTCTAAAGGGTCTTTCATTAAGCGCTTCCTAGCTTTAAATTTAAATAAAACAAAGTGTGTTTGAGATATCATCGAAATTTTTTATTCGTTTGAAAGGCCTATCAATGCCATTATGTATGGAATATAACATCGTTCAAATGTCCGCCGCGGCTTCTCTGGATGGCGCGCATCCAAAATGTCAAATTTTCCATGACTCTGGCGCATAAATCAGGCTGAATTTGACCGATGGCATAGGTTATGTTGACTTTGAGAGCCGCTTTGGTTTGTGGCTTACTTGCATAGATCTGCGACTTCAGAAAACCCCACAAGAAAAAGTGTTACGGTTTCAAATCGCACGATCTTGGTGGCCAGTTCACATCACCTCCACGTGAGATGACCATGCTCTTGAATCATTCGTGCGGAATTTCCAATGTGGCGTGAGCCATGTGGCACGTAGCGCTGCCCTGTTGAAACTACATGCCGTTGGTGTCCATATCATCATATTCAAGGCAAAAGAAGTTGGTAATCATCGACCTATAGCGCTCGCCAACACCGCCAGCCCAAAATCCACACCAAACAGTGACTTTTTCGGGATACATTGGACGCTCTTGGATCTCATGTGGATTGGTAGCGTACCAAATTCGACAATTTTATTTGTTGACGCACCCATTCATCCAGAAATGGGCCTCATCGCTGAAGATGATTTTTCGATGAAAATTAGGGTCAGTTTCCAACTGCTCCAGAGCTCATTCAGCGAACACACGTCGTTGTCTATGGTCGTTTACCTTCAGCTCCTGGGTCAGTTGAATTTTGTACGGGTGCAGGCCCAAGTCACGCCGCAAAATTCGCCAAGTTATTGTCTGCGAAAGGTCGAGTTTTTGTGAGCGACGTGAAATCGACTGCCTCGGATTCTCCTGCACACTCTCACGGAAGGCGGCGATGTTTTCGGCAGATCTTGCGTTTCGTCGACGTACGGGTGTTGGTTGATCGTTTACTGAACCAGTGGACTCAAATTGATCCACCACACTGCGAATAGTCCTCTCGGAAGGACGATTATGGCGACCGTAAAATGGGCGAAGTGCGCGGAACGATGCCCGAACAGAACACCCATTTTGATAAAACAATTTTATTATTAGCACGTGTTGTTGAACGCTATATTCATCCATGGTGATTTGGCAAAACAGACTGAATAAATGACAGCCAATTTGACAGGTGTAGCATCAACTATCAAAGTTCGGAAGTCCCTATTGGAAGACATTTACATGCGAAGCGTGTGTGTTTTCACCATTTTGACAGTACTTTTGCGGATATCGGATATCAGTAGTGCCAAATTCACTTTACTAACTCAACTACACCACGAACTGGAAACACATTCTGCAAGTCCTTCGAAACTAGTTGATATCAAAGCCTAGATAGGGAGGGACAAAGGACTGTGATATATGACAAGGGTATCACTGGATTTGGTTCTCATCCGACCGCCAACAAGAAACCTCTAGTTTGACAAAAAATGCCAGCAAGCGCAGCAGCAATATAAAGCGGCGATGCAAATAAGAACTGGTGGTACTTTCAAGCCCTTCGAGCAAAAAAGACGGTAATGAACTTCGGCTTCTCCGAAAGAAGAAGGAAGAGCATGGAAAGATATTGAGAAATGCTACTCCAGAAGCAATACACGGGAGTTTTAACTTAAGGTAAAAAGGACGTGTAGAAGCAACAAAGACTGTACAGAAACCTGTAGATATGAAGAAGGAGTCACAGTTGATGCTGAAAATATTGAAAAAATACTTTGGTGACGAAGGCCAACATCCAGCTGTCAGGCAGAATGAACCATTCAACGAAGGAAGCCAAAAATGTTCGTTCACCTGTCCCAACTGCTGGAACTTAGGGCTTACCGCGCCGAACTATTCAAAGAAGCTGGAGATGAGTGGATAGGGTGGATACACCAAACTGATGATTTTGACATCATTAGTAGAACAGTGAGCTATCACGAGTAGGTATTAGTGGTTAAAATGGTATTTCCTGGCAACAGGGACACCCTACATCAAAGCAATCGAACAAAACGTTGCAGCAGACATGTATAACTTCGAGTTAATAACGCCAAGGTTCTGCTTGGAGATCTTTTCTGTAAAACAAAATGTATATGACAGAGTCCTACTACGATGGCTCGTGGAGATCTTGGAAAATTATAGCATTTTGAGAGCTGTTTAGGCTAGGGCGGCTGTGTACCCCTAGAGATGCAAAAGCAATAGGACCAAAAGAAGTCTATTTAAACAACTAGATCTACTTATACAGGGGACGTGTGTATATATACAAAGTCACCAAGGTCATCGAAGAAAAGAGCCACTAGATGGAGCAGTTTTCGTCTTAACAGATGCAAAACAAGTCATGGAGAGTCTCTACAAAAACCATTTGAAAAGGGGCCTACATACAATTTTAACATGAAGGCTGATCAGACAGTATCCTGTGACCCTATAAGGACACCGATAGTGATACTTATTTACGACCTGTTGATTGGGGCAACCTATTGCATAAATTCTGATCTAGCCTAGGCAGGTTCTGTCGGTAAGAATGTCTTACTTTCCTCCCACCTCGAGGTTGGTTATCCTGAGAGGGATCTGACGCAATCATTGGATAAAGCAAGAGACTGACCGTAGTAAGTCAGATCCTGAGGGAATACCAACAATCCTGTAATGCATCCGAGACGCTGAACGTATCGTGTCATACAGCAAATAGAGGCATCGTTTTACAGATGGCCATGGAAAAGTGGATTGGATGTCCCATCTTTTCTACTAGTGTCAACTGGAGTGGAGTGGAAAGCTTCTAGACTGTGAAAGACAAGCACTAAGAGACCTACAAACTAAGAGAGCCGTCAATGCTTGAAAATATTATCAAGTAAATGTTAGAGGACGAAGAAGAAATAGAATGCTGTCCTTGCAAGGAACTATGCGGAGTCTGAAGTCAGAGGAAAGTGTCCACCAAGGAAGATCAAGAAAATGAAAGTTCACTTTTTCCGAAGAAATGCTTCATCGCAGTACTATCGCCGACTAAATACCCTGAAGGAGGTAGTGGCTTTAGTTGCAACACTGCAGTGAATCTTGCCAAACATGTTGAAGAAGCTGGCTTATGTCTCTTTAAAGGCCTCTTGTTTATACTTTACATATGTAGACCCATCATTTGGATAGGGTACAATGACTGGCATGCGTTGGACTTATATGTGCTGGACGCACAACACCAACATGTGCAATGGAAGTGCTTAATGCTACAGACTTGGAACAGTCTGTAGACCCTGATATCCCTATATGGAAACACTCAGGATTACCAAAAGGTACCACAGAACTCTTATCGATGGTGGATCTCGTGGAGCAACCTGAAGTCTATGGTAGGTAGGTAGGTAGAAGTGGTTGAAACTGGTGAGCCTGCCAGTGACACATGTAGCGCGAGTGCGCCGTTTTGATACGACAACTCACGTGACCTGGATGTTGATGGGCAAAGCTGAGAGTATAGTTTTCATATCCATCCTGTGGAGTTGAGAATTCTCAGAAAGTTCCTTAAAAAAGGGTTTTCCGAGATAGCGCTGTCTGGCTCTGGCAAGTGCCGGGCAGTCACAGAGAAAGTGAAATAATGTTTCCTTTTCGTGTGAATTGTCGCAACTACAACAGTGGGGGTGAGAAGCTAGGCCTTGGCTCTCCATGAACTGCCGTGCCAAACATACATACAACAGTGGGGATACCTAACTTGGCAGCGTGTCTCGATGCGGTTCCTAGAGATTAGGTCATTCGTTCTGTTTTTATTGTAGGTGTCTGGATATGGCACAAGTTGCAAGACTTTTCCACCTAGAGTTGGCAATAGAGAGAAAGTGTTGGATCAAGAGCACATTATGAGTCCCATCGGAGAGTAGATTGACTCCGCAAGGAAGCATCCAGGGTAGAACCACATCTGGCTAACGCGTAAGCTCTCATGTTCCCGTCTATGTTACTATGGCCTGAAACCCGGAGGAGGGTGATGTGAAACGAAGCGTTTGCCTGCGATATAGTTTCCTTACACTGTTCTACTAATTTAGAGGACGAAGTAGTGAGTAAAGCGCTTTGATGGCAGTCTGATTGTCAATAAAGATTCCTATGCTGTTTGAGGTAGTAGGGCTGAGGCTAAGTATCTTGCAGGCTTCTCTTATCGCTATTTTTCTTATAATTCACTAGCGCTAAAGGAGTTATGAATACCCTTATGATGCTATTCAAACAGCGCTAGTGTTGGTGTTGTGATTTTGAAACTCAGATGGTATAAGGTTTCAGTCTTTTTGCTCCGTGGGTGGTGTCCAGAATAACTGGGGAGAATTTTTGGTACTGTTGCCATTGCTTATAATTCACAGTATTTTTTTCGCTTGTACCTCCGCCTGGAAGACACTCGAAGAGTCTGGGAGGCGATACGATTTGGATACGTTCAGTTCCGCTGAGAAGACGCCTGCTCCAATGCCACAATTCATCTTGGAGCCTTCGGTGTAGATTGATGTATGTATATTTGGCACGGCAGTTCATGGAGAGCCAAAGCCTAGCTTCTAAGAACCATTTATGTTGTGCGTGTTATATTCTTCTCAAGAATGGAAGAATGATACTTGGTAGTTTGATAGGGGTAGGTCCGACCTTTCCGGAAAGTGAACCTGAATATTATTATTGAATTTAAGTGTAGGAGTCTTGTAATCAGTTATGGTCGAGGCCAAATCCCTAGGCAGCAACTCAAGAAAAGTCCTTATAGTCTGAAGTCTATACATTCACTGGAAATGGAATTTGGTCATGACTGTGCAATGTTAAATGAGTCGACACTGGCTTGAGTTAGAGGATGTACAGGTATCGAAGGAAGCGAACCGGCAGACAACCTGACAAAGCAGGGATCATCCTCTGCATTTCAGAGTCCTGAACTGTTTGCTGCCCTAGGTAGAGGAATTGTGAAGGACATGATAGAAAAGTGGGCCCCGAATGAACATCTGAGAAAATGACAAAATGCAGAGAATCCAAAATGGCGATGTGCACTGACTGCACCAAGAGAGGAGTTACATGTCATGTATGCTGGGAACTCTCCAAGGGGTAGTTGTGAAGAAGATGATACATGTAGGCTGTATCTAGAGGACGTGGAAACGTGTGTAAGTGTCCAGCATTGACCAGAAATCACCTTCTCGGCTGCCAATAGATTCAAACCGAGAGGATTAGCCAAAAAGAAGAGCTTCAACTTTAAAAGGAACGCGCAATGACACCAAGGTGAATCCTCAACTTTAAACGAGACTCTATTGAATGCGATGACTTGCCGTTTAAAAAGAAACCCCTCAGACTGTATCCCTCCGTCAACAACTCAACAAACAATCCCCCATTGAATTATCGACGTTAAAACAACCCCTAAAAGTAAAATTTTCAAAAAGCTATTCCAGTCAGCGTCTACTTGGACTAGTAATCCGTGAAAACAACATCAGAAACATTAATTTCATTTTATTTTTTGATTTTTTCCTTTTTGTATTCAGTTCTCCCGTTTGAAACGACTTTACGCGAAAAAGACTCAAAAATATAAAAAAAAAAAAAAAACAGATAAACCAAACATGGCAGCAAAGGGCAACAAACCAGTAGAGCTCACCGATATACCTTTGACCCTGGAACAGGGCGACAGTGCAGAGATGTCTTCAGCCAAAGTTGATAAGATAAAAACGAACTCGTTGAAGCGTTTTTTTCGCACAGCAAGGCCCAGTGGTGGCACAACTGCGTCCAAAAGTACAGACTCTACCGATTTGGCTGACAATGTTGGAATAAAAAATAGTCGTTCACTTCAGTTAAGGTTTGGTAGCTTTCGAAAGAACGAAGGTTCGTCTTGACCAAAAGTTGTATGGTGGGCTGCAAACATTTAACAGAAATTTTTATTTTTCTAGGTATGCAACAAACCAGCTCCGATGATCTAGAAGCAAGTTCCTCAGTGGAGCATACAAAATTAAAGTCGACACCGTCAACAGAAAGCCGAATGAGTTTACAGGGACGTTTGTCCACCTATTGGAATCATGTATTTAAAAGGACGCCAAAGAAAGGTGCAGCTGAAGAAGGTTCGTCAGAGGATAATGTCACCGCCCCAGCTGATGTCAATCAAATTGAACAAAATCAATCAGAGAATTTGTAAAATGTACGTGTGTGTTTGCTTGATATTAAATAAAACTGCACGCTAAATGCGACAAGTCCTTGTTGAAATCCTTTCAATTTAAGTTGACATTATATTTAGTATAACGAGACAATGGCCGAAGAGGAGGGGAAACTCCAATGCAAAACATCAATAGGTCAAAAGTTGGAACGTATATTGTGTCCTTTTGTGGTTTAAACGAATCAGTTTACTGTTTTCTCTAAGGGGTCTAAGGATTGACACATGTGCGCCGATGATTTTCGTCGAAGTCCTAGAAGTGAATTAAATTTTATTTGTGAAACTGAGTCGATGGTTTGGAATGGGTTCCGAGTGTTAAATAACGACACGGTAGTCATGAGAAATCAGTACACAAATTGCAAAAGGGTGTTGATGTCTGGTTAAGGACCAAGGGGTGGCAATGACGATGGTATCATATGAATTGTTATTGCCTCGTGGAGTGGTTTATGTGGACCTAATGGTCGAGTAAATATGTCGAATTATTTACCTCATTGCTGCCATCGAATGCAGGTGCGGTATAAACCACAGAACTTCCTTTTGGTGAGGGTACTCTTATGTGCAAGGAAAAAGGGTTGAAGTTGTGACAAATTGCAGGAAAGGGTTTTTAACATTTAGCGAGCGATTGTCCTGTCAAAAATGTTCCATTTAAGCTATTTGAACAGTTTTGTGCTACCAGGTCAGTGAGGATTCTCTAGAACTGATTCGGGGCTTAGTCGTGCTTCCACTCTTTAAAGTGAATAAGAAGGATATCGGGAAGCTAATGAACTTTCTCTCAAGCTAATGTTGCTTAAGGAAAAGCCTGTCTAGGGAGATAGTGTACCGACTCTGTCTACAAGAGGAGGCAACTGGCGAGAGTTTTGCTTGTGAGTAGCCGACACTCATTTGGAACAGACAGCGTGATCTCTGCAAAGAATTTCCCTACACCTTTGCAGGGATATTGAGTGGGGCGATGTAATGTCTTACATTCACGGTGGTTGGATGGCACGCGCTAAGAAGAATGAAGATTTGCAGTCAGAAAAAAACTTAAGAAACACATCTTAACCTGTCAATGAATGCCTGTTACGTCCATCTTGTATCCTCTTGCAGAGGAGAAGGATGACGAGCTTCTTGACACAAAATAAGAGTGGAGTCCTAAGTATGACGTAAGTGCTTAACAAGTTTTGTGCTAAAATTGAAATAGGTAGCATAAACGCCATAAAATCGAGGACAGACTGTGAAAGTTTGTAGACTGCAATCGCAGGACGCTGCCAGAAACTTTGCTGATCAAGTTTCCCTAAATAAAACGGAGAACTGGTGACAATCAGAAACATCGCATCTTAAACAGGAACTGATACCGATTTCTCTGAGGAGAACGAGAAGCAAGTCAACAGAGAGCTGATACAGAAGTAACGCTTGGAAATGTTGACTCATAGGGAACAGAGTTCATGCTTTAAGCCCTGAGTGGAAGACTGCAAAAATGAACAAGGTATTGTATCGTAAAACCGTGGTCTGTGCTCAGAATTCGAAGATTTCTAAATGACGGCTTCAATCAAGACCGTCTTCAGACTGTTTCCTGTATTGCATAATAGAACTGTGGCCTAGGCTAAGAATTTGAAGACTTCTAAACGACAGCTTCAACCAAGACCATCTTTAGACTGTTTACCTTGCTTTAAGATTTAGTGGGATTGTTCTCAGTCTAGCGCAGGTTCACTTCTTGCCAGTTCCTGGGCACCCAAAAACAAATCAAACCCACATTTGACGCGACATCTCGTAGAGACTCAAGGCCCAGCTTCTCGCAAGTATTCATGTTGGGCATATTTTTCACACGAATGAAAGGGACTTACAGTTTTTATTGCCGACAAGGAACGGCGGATTGAGAAGCTTTATACTTCCGGAGGTTTGTCATTGCCTGGATAGGCAGTTCAGCGGAGACTCGGAAAAATCTTTGTCAGCTCATTTAGAGATCCAATGCACTAACTGCTAAGCCACAGCGACCACTGCCGTACGATCTTTTGCTGGATTCCAAGAACCTTAAGTTTCTTCACAAACTTCCCTTCTAAACCAAAACCTAAAGCTATGTGCATGTATCTTGTAAGGCTTTAGTGTCAGATCCTTGGAACTATCAGGAACCACACCAAGTAGGGAACGATTCTTCGATTTTGCCTCCAGATTTTCCAAACATTCCACTGAACGAATAGAAAGCTGTCGTAGCACTCGTTACCTCTTAGTGGTTAAGCCTCTAGTTAAGCCCCAAAAAGTCCCACATAACGTAGCAGCTAGCACGGTCACAGATGTTAAAGCAAATACCACGAATAGATGGCGTTTTAATTTGTGAAATTTTCCTCCAAATTAACAGTACCTGTTTCCCATTTTTGTGGCTTGATCCACAATTTCCGGTCCAGAAGTCCAGTAACTTTAAAGCTCTTTCTACTCGTTCGCTAAGATTTCAAAAGAAATTAAACTTGTGTCTCCTCCTCAATTGAATAAAATTTAAATTTTGATCGTTAGGCTTTCCTACTTCGATGTCTTCCTCCAAAGTGGTAACTTGACCGTTCCTTGTCATCAATTCAATTTCAATTTATTGTCCCAGACGTTAGTTAGGAAAAATACCCTTTAAACATGAAAAGACTCCTTAAATTCACCACATTTCGAGTTTGCCAAACATTCTTTAACTTGAGTCAATTTTTTTTTTACAGAAACACACTCAAAAGGGGTCTCGATGAACGTTCACTAAAGCCTTCTCCATGCCAGGGGTAGGTAATGAACAAAGATTTCCAACGAGAAATGATATCATTACCCCTTCAATTATTTTTTGTTTACATTTACCGGCGAATTGTTAACACAAACATTTCTATATGGCAACAAGTGTGTTTTGGGTTTGAATTGAACGGATGCGCATGTCCTGTCACTACACAGATGATACAGAGGAGAAGTTTATCGATTTTTTTTCTTTCCTTTTGCAAACTTCTTATCAGTAACGATGTCCTACGCATATTCCGCAATTTATCTCTCTTTAAATGTATTTGAAACGATACGTTTCAGTTGGACTTTCCTAGGTTTCTGAGGTTTGGGATATCATCAAGCCTTCCGCAATAAATTTGAAACGAATAGTTTAACTTGTATAGGGGACTAAAAGTCAAAGCTTTGAAACTTTTTGGAAGAAATTCCGGCCTTAAGAGTACTCCAAATCAAGAAATTCACGACTACTGTACACAGTGACGTGGAGTAAATGGACAAACTACTGATTCTAGTAAAGTCTCTGGAAGAGGGTCCAAACTGATGTAGCGGTCTAACTGAACCAAATCGTAGTGTAAGTGAATACAAGGCTGAGGTGCTTTGACATAACATCCCTGTCGTAGCTAACTATAAACTTTGCTTTGTCACTGTCCAAATCCATCACGGAAGGCAACCAATTCTCATTGGAATAACGAGCCTTAAACAGCCGGAAAGAAAAGAAAGCGAGACTGGCGACCCTTAAATTGGTAACGTTGTTCACTTTGTTAACGAGTGGGTTTGAACCTACCTTTTAAATCTACCTTCATTCCTCAAGAAGAGGCTTTTCAAAGGGGTCCACCTCTTATATACTTACTTAGGCGCTACAGCTCGGAGTGAACCTGGGCCTTAACCAACATGCCTCTCCAGTTTACCTCTGGCTTTAACTAAATGCCTCCAGTTCCATACTTCACCTCCTAAGTCTACCTCTCATGCGTTGTCCCTCCGCGTCTGATTCGAAGATTCTGTGGGTCTATTCTACTTGTGATGTCCTATCCATCTCAAATATCCAAGCGAACTCGCTTTACAGCTTGTATAGTTCGTCGCTGATTCTTCCCTTCCAAATTCCGTCAACACAAAAGCTCGAAACAACCAAGGGTACCATCATTCGCCTTCGATAAAGCCTCTGATGATTATGGTTTAACTCAGAGTTTCCTTAATTGTTTGGAGTAGGGTCCCTCTTCAATTGGACAAGAGTTATTCAACGTTGTCAGAAGTGATAGCTGTCCAATGTGACATTCTGTCCGACTCATCGATGTTGGGTGCCCCTTCTTGTTGACAGCAAGTACATTTTGGCCACTTATGCCTGGAAGACTTTTCAAAGATTGTCCATCTAGTGTTGACTTGAGAGTTTAACCCAATCCGCTCAAGTATGATCTAGATAAAAGTTAGCGTTACCTCGTCTAAAACCTTTTTTGAAATCGAAAGTCTTGGTGAAGTAGTTATCGACCTTGAGCAGCGAGAATTCTCCATAGTCATCCCTTCCACAGAAGGACGAGTTTGGCAGCTTGGACTAAACTGGCTCTATATAGTTCGCCCCTATAGCCAACCTTCAAATCCATAAAGCGATAGTAGCTATGTAGCGGGCTGAACTGAGAACCCCTTAAGCGGTTCCAGGGGAATCTCAAAAGCCCCTCAAGACGAACAACATCAGGTTTTTGGAGTTGTCCCTAGAATGTTTCAGGTATCGGTTTGAACTTCTTAGGTTTTCGCCAGAATCTGCCGAAGTGTGAAAATTTGGTCGATTGCTGTCTTCCCTAACCTAAAACTGCACTGATAGGGGACAATCAGGGGAGTGGGGGTTACATCAAGCTCCGTAATGACAAGTTTCTTAAAGCTTCTCTAGCTAGCTGCCTCAAGTTCTACACACTAAGTTGGTTGAGGTCCCCTTTCACTTGAGTGCGCCACCTAAGTAGCGGGCTTCCTCTACTGCGCTGTTCCTTGAGGGCGGATTCGAAGAATTTTAAGACCAGAGCATTGGCGTCCATCCGCTTTACATGACTCAGCCATCTCAGTCGTTTGACCTTCACTCTTCCGACTAAGTCGATGTCACCGTACGAGCTTTCGTATAAACTTATACCTGAAATAAGGGTACGTTCATAGTAAACCAGCTTGAACTGGCGGTTGGATAGCCAGAAGCTGTTTTAGTGACCAGAGTGGTGGACGTTCCTTTAGATATACAACTTTCGGATACACGAATTGTTTCGAGAATCAAAAACCTAACAAGACTACTTTTGATGTGATCCATTAGCCTTATATCCGACTTTTTAAATTTTCAAAAGGCTTTCAGTTCGCCGTTTAAAATCAGCCACTCATCGGTAAATATGATTGATAAGTTCCTAGATTTAGAAAGGACTTAGAAAGGCGCATACAGAACATCGACGTGGTAAGACCTTTTATCGTTTTCGTCCCTTAACCTCAGGTACAACATAAATGTGTAGATGTACATCACTTTAGCATTTTTACTGGCGCTAATGTTTAGGTAGGGAGGTTGCCGAAAGACAAGCTGATGACTTGCAAGACCCCAAGTGAGCTCTTTGTTTTTAAAGTAGAAGGCGCTGCTACCTACAAAATCGATTGTGCTGCTACATAGATCCTTAGCTTTTGGAACCACAAGAGGGTTTACCACATCATGGCTACTTTTTAGAGATCCATCGCCATTCATGATCACATCCCATGAGGCGTACACACAGCAGCCTTCATTGGTGTTTTGCCGGATTTCGAATGCCAGAATACCTTATTTAAAGCCTTTCTCATACTAATTGAGGCTGAGACCCTTAGCCTGGGCACTCCACCAGCGTCGAGAATGGCACGCGTGCATGAATGGTTTTTCTCGTCTTTGTATTGGAGACCCTAACTGCCTGACGTAGCAATCCAACATCCTTCAACTTCAGCAAGGTCAGCTCTGAAGCCCTAAGCATCAATTATGTGGAAGTAGTTGTCCCTTAAACATAAAAGCGTTTCCAGGTTTTCTGAACAAATGTGGATGTGGAATTACTACACTGAACCCAATGACAGTGCAAATGGTTCCTACTGCTTAATCATCGCCTACTTCAACTAACATTGCCAGTTCCTCGATCGCCTTTCATCCATCTCGGACAGTAAGCCTTCTTCAGTAAAGGGGTTGTATCTACTGGTAGTCAAATGGACCCTTTTTTGTATCTCAGTGTTCCAGCTTGATGTTCCAACACCTCGACAGAAAAAAAAAGCCTTATTGAGAATGGCGACTGTTTTGCTGTCAAAATGTGTCCGTGAGAAGCTACTAAATAGCCCAAGAGTTATAGTTATAGATTCCTTTAAAATGTCCACCGAAAAGTCCGTGTATATCCTTGGAATGAGTACCTTTTAACACAGTTATGTTCCGTTACCAACAATTTTAACACACCTCAGTACAACTGACAAGTACAACTATGATACACATCTGATTTCTCTTCAGTCGTTGAGAGGTTTTTCACAAAGGATGCAGAAGTATCTAACCAAAGTTTAAGTGAAAATTCAATAAATCCCTTAAAAAACGGTTCCAAAACTATTTATAAAATTGAATATCTATTTGTAAAAGTTCATTAGTTGCATGGAATAGTGTAAAGGTACACGAAAGTGAGCCTTTAAAACAGCAATTTCGTGCTTACAAATAAGGAACGCCCATTTTGCACTGAACTCATAGAATGTAAAAGGAAGAAAGATTACACCCGCACCAATGACAGGCAGTTTCAAAGTTCAGCTCATCAATATGGGCACGCGAGCAGCGGCTTGTAAGGATTTATTATAAGACATTTCCTTGTTGGAATTTAAAAATTAAAGTTGTTCTCCTTTTTCCTTTTTTCAATTTTCAGTTCAGGCCAAGCTACGATGTCTCCATGAGTATCATGTCCGACTGCTGCACAATATGCTTCCAGCACCATCTGGAGTGGACATTGCCAACACCATCAAATATTTTTCGCAGACTTTACTAAGTATGTATCGAATAAGTTGACCATTTTTAATTGATAGCATGGGACAGGAGTTTGATTTTATAAGTTGTAAACCTTTTGACAAGTCCTTCACTTGGATTATGTAATCGGGAATGGAATGGCTTCTGTCATCGTTATACACATAAATTGAAGGTGACATATGGACAATGGAATGCGACAGATATTTCAAATATTTCAGTGGGGGAGGTGTTCATTACTAGATGCGATGAAATCAATTGCGTAACCTGTGGACACACCTTGTCTGATAAGATTCATAGATTCACCCCTTGTCGCGGTGACTTTTTTGTGCTTCTAATTTGCATTGAGCGGTTTTTTCTATTGTTGATGACTCTACAAACTGATTAATCAATCTTGTTCGAGTTTTATTCATCAATTCCACTACAGCTCCGACAGTCCTGAAGATTAACATCTCCAATAACTTAAGTGCTTTGGAGTCGTTGTTTCCAATAAAGGACGATCGAACTGAGGAACTGTGTTTATATTAGACAGATTCAGGAGAAGATTCGTTGACTTTTAAGGTGCATTTGTACATTTTTGAAAGTTAGGCTAGGTTGAAGAGGTGGCTGCATCGCGTGATTCACTCGGATCTCTACAGATCCATTGTATTCCTCTGACGTGGAATGTCCAGTCTGAAAAGACAATAAGAAGGGAAAGGTCTAGGATCGTTCGGCCTCCCTGAACCATCCTGAATTCCTGAACCATTGTGCATTTTAGAATAGCTTTTGGTAGCCTTTTAGACAGGTAGCCCAGGTCGTTTATATAATATTCACCGAGGGCTGACTTTCTTGTTCTGTGTAGGCTGGGGTATTCGTATAGGAAGTGAGTTCCCACAGCCTCTGCATAGCTCGTCTGTACTTAAACGCAGTCTTTTAAGGTGGGCCGCCAGTAGGTTGTGGCCTGTGATAATCCCTATGAAGAGTGCTAAGTTTGATCTGTTTAGCGCAAGAATGTGCTCCGGTTTTATCTTGTTGATGCGGCATGATGAGAGTGCACTCCATCTCTTGTCAGCTTGTCTTTGGAAGTCAAGTGCAATGCTAGATTTGACGAGTGCAACGGTTCGACAGTGGCTAACTCATCCCCCATTTCATCCACGTTGATATCTTTGTGTCCCGTTTAGGGTAAAACCAGTCATGGTTCAACTTTAGTTAGTAAGAAATGGTCCTTCGAGTAGGTCCATTGGGAAAATGGTTCAATTTGAAGGACCTTAACTTTTTTTTGTACTGCTTCCGTGCTTTTATGTGTTCTAAAGGGTTGTTCACAGCCCTTGGCACTGTAGTTTCTGTTCAGAATCCTATTAAGTCTTCCCTTATGTGTTTTTTGGAATTGTTTCACTCCAGAGGACGTCGAGAAGTTAAGGAAGTTCTCTGGGTGGATGGCATTGGCAGCAAGTTGTTCCATTGGGATAATTCGCCACCATGAACTCTCGTTCTGATTTGAAAGAGGGCTGAGCATTCCATTAGGATGTGTAAAGAGATTGAATCTGTTGCAAGATTCATACAATGTAGATGATTCTTCAGGCAGCACTGTTGAAAATTACAATTTGGATTTTAAGGTTGTTCCTATCGAGATTCACAATGAGACTAGATTTTCTTTGGTATCGGGAATAGCAGCTTGGTCTGGTGATAAGCCGGGCTTCTCTGGATTCTTGGAGGCAAATGCCTTTTGCATAATTTGCTTACCCCACAAGGGGAGTTCGTATCAAATGAATGTTGTTTATACGCCATCTTTTGCCTGTGAGTCGGCTTTTTCAATCCGTTTTGGGAAGAGACCCAGTGAAGGATGACCATGTTGTTCCTAACAAAGTCAGAGATCATCTTGTAGATTTCTAGGATTTGATGACGATGACTCAAGTGGTCTATCTGTCTGTCTGAAAAGATTGGTGGCAAAGACCTCAGCTTGGAATATGAACGAGTATTTACCAAGGCTGACTGAGAAGTTCGCACATGGTGATTTTTTTAAAATTTCGAAACCAGTTCCTGTCTCGATTTTGAATCCGTTCGTATACCAGATGAAGTCAGAAGGTAGTGGTTGGGGTTTATGTTTCTCCTCATCCTCCCTCAACGGTATAAGATTTTGAAGGAGTATTTGGCTGTGTTATGCTCCAGGATAAGTGACTTTGAGCCAACATTTCTTGAGTGAAAAAGTCAATGGATGCCTTTTGATCCAACAGACCGTAGAGAGCCAAGTCCTAGTTCCTTAAAACCATGCTAAGCCTGTTTAATTCCTTGCATAAATGGAAGGGACCTGGAGTTTTATTGCGCACTTCAAACGGAAGGATTAAAAAACTTTTTCGGAGGTTTGTCATAAGTCATAACCTACCGAGTGGTGATGCTGCGAAAAACTCGAACCTGTGTCAGCTTGCTTAGCAGTCCAACGCACTAACCAGTAAGTCAGAGTCAGGGCCATACACATCCAGTACATTATGAGCCCATTTTTTCCCAAAACCCCTGTTCTCGGCCTTAGTGGTGCAGCGAGCGTTTTCTGTAATCATTTGACCTAAACATAGTTTGGCTCTTTGGCTCTTAAGACCCCTTCTTCTTTAGAGTCTTCTTCCATTTGTTGTGCATGCTTTTATCTTAGAGTTGGTATGCTTACTTTGTATTTACATCGTCAGCTCCAGCTCCGAATGCTTGTGGGTCTTGAAATCCCTGGTATGTTCATACCCATGCTTAGAAAGTCTACACCTCATTCCTGATAATACGGTGGGGTTTGCACTTCCAATTGCGTGACATAAACTTAAAGCTTTTGTACTACAGTGACACTACTTGACGCTACACGCAAGGGGATAGGAATCTGTCCTCGTCGCTCTATTCTTTCCAAATAAAGGCCAAAACAAAATATTCCCAACTAAATCTTTCTATTCTTTTCAGCTGTCTTAAAAGATGTCCGGACATCACCGCATCAACTCATCAATGATCCACTCGAGGATCCTACAAGGATGTCAGCTTATCCCAACTTGGAATACGGGAACTTGTATAATGCTCTGACTATGCTGCTAGATGTCGCGCCATGCATACAATATGGACAAATAAGTATGCAAACATATTTAAAAGGTTCTGTTGGTTAGGTTTGGTCAGTTGGAAGAACTTTTGAAGGCACAACTTCCACAGAAGTCCTTAAATTGACTAAATCCAATGAAAACTAATCGACTTCATCTTTAAATCAAAAGTTCGGGAGCGCTTTAACTTTTCTGAAATAGGCCAGCCTTCAACCTTCTTCCGATCCTGTCTCACACAATTCCCACTATTCATTTCATTTCTAGTTTTTGGCAAAGCACTTCTTCAATGCCTCTGTTGCATTCTACCCTTTCTGGACAAGGACTTGATTGATAATCTTCCATACTTGGCAAGTTCAACAATTTCAGTACTTCCACCGGCCTTACATCAGGACATTGTGAACGCCTTGTGCTATTACATTCTTCCATTCACCATCAGTGAGTTGCTGGATGAAAATATCTTAAGAATTCCCACTGACTCACGTTCTTTTACAGCTCGCCGAAGTCCAGAGGAACAGGAATGTCAGGCATGCCAATCAGTGTCGTCGGTGATAATGATGATTCTACAGTATTCACAGAACACAGGTAAGGGTGTCATTCAGCTATTCAGCAAGTTTTTCATTCACTTTCCCTACGCTGTAGCTCATCACTGTCAGCTACTTGAATGCTTAATGACACTCAAGCACAATGTGGTCAAGGATATTCTCTGTGTGATTGCCTATGGAACATCAGTGTCCAGGTCATCGGCTGCAAAACTATTGTTCTACTATTGGCCAGCGTTTGATCCGAATTTGTTTGACAGGAAAGTTCTATTGTCCAAAATGACAAGTAAGTTGTGACAGTTTGACAGTCTTTCAAAATGACAGCTGAATCTGTCCAATTTCAGATGATCTCGTTCCATTTGTTTGTCAGCGAGAACAATGCCCCAATGCTGGCAATGCAGAAGCAGCAAAAGTCTGCTACGATCATGGCATCAGTATCACCTATGCACCGGATTGTCCTCCACCGTTATATCTGTGCATTGAATGTGCCAATGAAATCCATCGAGAGCATGCGAACTTGACATTTGGTGACATTTTGCATCCCATGCAACAGGTGTCTATGGTCTGTGAGAACAAGAACTGTCGATCTGCTGAGAAGGCTGCCTTCTCGATTTGCTTCTCCACCGAATGTGCCAGCTACAATGGCAATCATCCGATACGGTATTGTGGTCAGTGTCATGGAAATCGTCATAATACCCGACGCGGTGGAGATCATGTGGTTCATCGGAGCTTACCACCCGCTTGGCAAATGGACGCTGAAATGCAAATGAATATGGTTGAATCGGTAATAAGTCTCTTACGGGAAGCAAAACCGATGAATTTTGAACCGGGCAAGGATGGGTTTTCCTCAACCGATGGAAAGAAAATGGGAAATGGTCAACAGGATAACATTTCACTGGAAGAACGACAAATGTTGGGAAGATATGGCATTTGGCTTTTGGTTGGTAGATGTACACCAACCGCTGACACACCAGTAGAGATACTGGGAAGAATCTTAAGTATGTTATTTCATTGGTTTCATGTGACAGCGTATTCATATGACGGTAAGTTTGACATTTGGTGAAGTTTTGTGTACCTTCACAGCGAATTTTATTACTTTGTGTAGCGGCGGGACAAGTGGAGAGTACAATTGAGAAACTTAAAGTTGAACATGTATGCCAATGGCTAAAGGAAATTTGTCGCATTCATTACAATGTAAGTATGGCAAATGTATGAATCAAGTGACAGTTGGTTTTAGAACTGTCACAGGTTGTCTGTCTGTTTGTATTCGTATAACTTCGGAACCAATGAACCGATTTTGATTTTTTAAGAATTGTTTGTCTCGCTGGACATTGTTTTAGGTTTAGATTTAGGATTTTTATCAAATTTTTGTTGTGAGGTGTGCGAGGAGTGATTGGAAATCAGGATTGATCAGTTATGGTTGAAACAGGGCGTTGTAATGTATCCTGAAACCAGTCCGGCCATAAGTACAAGTTTGGTTCGACTACGGCTTTAAGATTGCTTACCGGTGAGATGCTATTGAGCCGAAAAACTTAAAAAAAAAAACAAGAGATGGCTACTGGGACAAGTCTTGTAGAACTAGGACAAGTCTTGTGCCACCCACCTGGCATCATCTAATCTTCTCCCCCTTTCTGTACATCATCAATATAATTGGACTTTTCTTTAAAGTTTTTCAAACAACATTTTACAGTTCTTATTCGTATCATTTCAGGCACCTCCCAGTATCGGTGACCATCAAGCAGATGAAATCAGCAACATTCAACTCAGTGAGACGGCTTGTCGAGTACGTAGGTCTATTCGGAACAATTTGTCTCTCTTTTTATTAATTCCAACTATATCCTTCTAATTTCTTAAAATTGTTTGTCCATGCCAGTGCATATATAGCTTGATGGACATTTTAGAGCTTTTCTAAACCCTTAATCCAGATCTATGATAATTTTTTCTTTATTCTTGTGTGTGGAAAGGTTAACAACTCCTTAGACGTGTGGTATCTGCATGCATCTATCTTTCTCTTAGACTGGCTTGGCTATGTACTTGTGTTCCATTTGAACAGAAAGGCTTGCCATCTTGTTTGAAAATCTTATTAAGTAGAAAAAAGAGTGTTCGTAAATAGTTTAGCGAAGACATGAACCATGGACAACTGCTACACAAGCATTGCATTTGGGACTGTTCTTTCTTTCTTTTCCATCATATACTTGCACTACCTCTATCCTTCTTTTCTCTAAAAGAATAGTCTTTACAATATTTTTCAGGTTTTCATTTCTTGCCTCCTGCCACATCCACCAGAGTATGCCCGAGTTGGTGGTCACTGGGAAACGTTAGCCTCTCGAACCAGTCACTTAAAGGAAGGACTTCAGCGTCTCATTTGCTTGGTCCCCTACGAAGTGATTACATCGGAAATTTGGGACTATGTCATGCCACACTGGATGGAAGCCATCACCAATGATGTTGCCGAAAAGGAACTTAACGAATTGAAAATCGTTCTCAGTAAGATCCTCGATCCTGAGATGTCTCCGCTGGGATTCGATGCAAAGACAATGTACAATTTCGTGGCGATACGATTCGAAAAGACCACAGCCAAGGTTCAACAACAAGCTCTGCATTGGTTACAGATTTTGACAAAATTGGGAATCCTTATCCCACTGGTTCAGCTGTTCGCCATGTTTGGCGATGGTGTTCGCATCATGAAGTACGGTGTCCAACATGAAATTATGAAAGAGAAAGAAGTCAAAGGCCAAAAGCCTCCACTTAAGGGGGAAAAGGATCTAGTACATCCACCTAGGAGAAGTTCGATTTGTAAGAAGTTTTGTAGAATTTATGCTTCATTATCTAAGATTTGACTTACAGCACCAGTTGTGGAGGATGATTCTGGAAATACCTCGGCTATTTCAGATGATGAAGCACCTGCAAACCGTCATACAGAATTCTCCACCGATGCTGAACACAATCTGACTTGTTGCATCCTTATGTTGGACATTTTACTCAAACAAATGGAATTGCAGGATGTTGAGCAGCACACCGGCATCCATACGAGTGTCTGTGAGAATACATCAAGGCTTCTGAAGTGTATGGTGACAGCGGCACGTGTCGGTCTTAGCAGTCATATTTGTTCGTTGAAGGTAAGTCAAGCAAACAAATATTTAGCCCAACAAACCGTAGAGGGCCAAGGCCCTCGAAACTATCTATGCTATGCATGGCAAGAACGGAAGGGACCTGATATTTTATTACCGACTTCGAACAGCGGATTGAGAAGCTTTTTCATGACCGATTGTACTCCCTAAAGGAAGGGGTTTACTCCTTAATTTTTGTTCTGAATACGTTGTCCTATTGCCTTCTCATTACTTTCAGCTTTTCGGTGTTCACAATGTTTGTCTTGTAGGGAGTTTTAGGCCGGTGATCCCTTCATGATTGTTTAAGATTTCCTATAAGTCGCAAGCTCGCAATGGGAAATTTGAATAAAAGCTTCATTTTCGAGGTCAAAGAGGTCCTTGACAGTGTTTATTTCGAATGAAATTACGAAAACAAAATTTCTTTATCTGTAACTCCATAAGGTTCCAGCGACTTCTTGGTCCATTGCTCGAACTTCTCTATAACATCTGCCTTCAAGTCTTCCTTATAAGAACCAACAACACCCTTTCGTAGAAAGCTGTAACGAAACCAAGAAGAACATCAGAATGAAATCACCAAGCCTCAACGGAATCATACTTAAACGAATCGTTTGCAGTTCCGTGATAGTTCCTTGCTAGGTTTATCTCTGTCAAATGATTACACTGAGGGTTATCTGCAATGGAATTCATGCTATGGAATGGAATGGAAATGGAATGGATTTGTACTTACTTTTCATTTTCTCAAACGAAAGATGATCCAATAGCTTCGCCATTTGTTCATCCTTGACGGGTTTTTGTAGAAATTCACTGACTTGCAAGACTATAGATGGAAGATCCTTTTTCATTCGTTCGAAACTAGTGAAGTATACATAAGGTTCGTTACGAAGTTTCCAAAATTCAACAACATGTTGCCAGAACGGATTGAAAGTCATTCTGTCGTGAAGGACTTTATCGATAAACTCGTCTTTGGTAAGTTTGTTCGCGCCTAATCCGCAGGCAAAGTGATAGAAGGAAACTGTTGCATCTTTAGGATCCCTTGCAACATAAATTATCTAAAATGAAAGTTTTAAGTGAAGGGAAAATGTTAAGACTACAGAGATAACCTTAGGATTATCTGTCCACAGTCCCTTGGGTAGCATATGCATTGGTAGATGTGACTTTATCACACGAGGAGATTGCAAATTCTCGGCTTCTTTGATGGTCTCACGAGTGCTGAAGGGTGACATCGCTGTAGACCTAGAAATTTAAGAAGTTTACATTACATGGATTAAAACAAAGCACCAATCTTGCAAAGGGCTTATAATTCCAATCTGATCTGTTGTAGCTCCTTCTCATATAGTCAACGCTGGTCTAGACTAGACTTGAGTCGATTCCACTTAGTCTTACAATTAAAACATTTTTTCTACAATTTCCCACTACTCACTCTATGAACGGACATCGATCCTCCTGTTCCACTGTTAGGGCTGTCTCATAGTCCAAATCATGTAGCAATAGCCATACAAGTTCCAACATCCATGTAGTTCCACACTTTGGTGTTGTAACCACCCAAACATCGTCCTTACGCACTTGAAAATTCCGAATTTGATCCAAAAACGGTTCACCACGCGTTGGAAATATCCCGAATCTATTGTCAATATCAATTTCTACAGGAAATTTATCATCTCCTTTCAAGTAGACTTTCATAAAATTTGCAGCAATGACACTTCCCGTTAGTGGCTCGATTCGAAACTCACAAGACATTTTGATAAACTGACGAAAGATTCGAAAACACGTTACGCTTACGATTGCAGTTGGTACTTAGACCATGATGCAGCTCTCGATTATCTGTACTCAAATGTTTACCAAAAAATAATTACATGTGTAAACAGTATCTGATAGATGTGTTCTTTTTTTTTAAGAGTGGCTATGAGCACGAAAGAAGATGTAATCTACAACACAGTTCAAGTTAGTTCAACTTAAGCCGTTGATAAGATAAGTAAATGCTGTATTTGTACTAAACTGTAATTTACAATCAAAAAATTGTAATTGAGGGGATTGTCAGAGGAAACGCTGATTACAGGGTACTTGGTGGTGATATTGAGAGAACACTCAGACCATAAATGGTATCTACTTTAATCTAGATAGAATTTCTAAGTGGATTCCCGCTGATCCCACAGCGCACATCCGTCTGCTCAGATTTTTCGACGGTTTAGAGTACTTATGAGCAGTCTAACGAAGATATACTTCTACTTTCCATCAGTGTTCTAAAGACCTTCCAATTCCTTCTCAATTTCCCTTAATTTTTTTCAAATTCTATGCTGTTTCAGCTTGCAAAATAGTTCCGGTGTTACGAATGAGATCTCTCTACTCCTACATGATCTGACAGCTGACACCAAGCACTGATGGTCGAACAGTAGTGCCGAATTCTTACCGGCTGAGAGCGGCAAGCTTGGTAAGGAGGAGTCTCATGCTTCAGTTTCAAAAGATACTCCCTATAGCAGCGTTACAAAATGTGTCGTGTAAAAGTTTCTTTCTCCATACTTACTTATTTAACAAAAGGTTGACCGGTTTTTACCGCATCTTCCTTTCTTATTCCGTCGAACTGAAGTCCCAGTTGCATCTTCGCTTGTCACGCTGAAGGTTCCAGGTTCGAATCCCGATGTCAAAAAAAAACAGTCGATCAACTACGAAAAAGCTGACGACAACTCTACTGCATACTGCATCAAAAAGTGTTGATTGTACTAATAACATCGGAATATTCGAAAGAAATACTGTGAATTATAAGCAATGGCAACAGCACCAATAATTCTCCCCAGTTATTCTGGACACCACCCTCGGAGGAAAAAGACTGAAACCTAATTCTACCTGAGTTTCAAAAATCACTACACCAACACTAGCGCTGTGTGAATTATAAAAAAAAAAGAAAAAACAGTAAATCTAATTCTCTCTGCATTTCCTTAGGTTGCTGAATGTGCCTACTGTGAAGCATCGATAATGTGGCATCAATTGTCTACAAAACTCGTACAATTTATGGCTCCACTGAATCCAGTGCGTCCACCTGATGTAAGTGAAATTGGTCACCCATTGTCATCATCCATCTACAGTGGTTTCTTTATAACAGGCTCCAATTGAAGACATCATCGAGGAGGAAAAATCATCCCGAAAGAGTCCACCAGAAAGTGACAAAGAAAAGACAAGAGACCGTGATGTATCCCTATCAATGGCACCGCTTCCAATACCACTTGGACCTCTAGGAGGATTTGCAGGTGCTTCTTTTTAAACAATATCGTCATTCATTAGTACAGGTTTCCCTGGATAAGTGAGAATATCCTTTTAAAAAACAGTGAACAACCCCAATTTGCACCTTAGATGCACTAAATCCTAACCAATAGTTATAGTCTTCTATTCCCTGCCTCCCTCTCTCTCTCTCTTTCTCTTTCCGTCTCAATTAATTGTACATGTATTGTTTCTCACTTTATTGTACTATTTCTTTCTTCTTCTTTTTTTTTCTCTCCCTCATTCTCTGTATTTCTTACCCTGACTATGTATTTCTTCATAAATTACAAAAAAAAATACCAAAAACATGGATTTAACCTTAAAAAAAATCAAAATCAAAAACATAAAACTTGAACAAAATATAAATACAAATTCGCTCTAAGATGCACCAAATCTTACAGATGATGGGAAAATAATAATTATGGCAGGTGAAGACGAAGAAGAAATTATAAAATGCTATAAAAAAAAAAACATATTTGCATTTGTTTATCGTTTTAGTGGAATGTTTTTTTACTTTTGTCAAAATATTTGCAAATAAAAAAAAACCACCACAACACTGTAACACTGTGCCCAAAAAATCTACAGAAATGCTTTCACTACTCAGCTCATCTTGACACAAAGATCTGCACAAAGACACTGATTTGACATAAATCTCTAAGCAATATTCATTCTTTTCTTCTAAATGTCTTTGATTTAAATATTTACTGTTTTACAATGCATGCTACAAACCTACATAAATAATTAATTCCATTTTGATAAATTTTTTTTTTAAGAATTCTTATAAAAATCTGATCATGAACAGTATGCATGTGATCTTTTTAAAAAATTTATTTTCAAAAAGAAGCCACCTATTGAACACATCCCATTGGAAATTTCAAAATTGCGTAAAAGCAAATGTCAAATTTCACAGGGTGAATCAAATTGTACTAGTTGATTATTTCTTTCAATAAATTTTCAAAACTAATAGCGCGATTGAAGGCGTTTGCTTTGAGACTTTTTTTTGAGAAGAATAAGACCTCTGATATCGAATACCTTGTCAGGGTCTGTGACTTGGTTAATCTTTGGTCTCTCCCCAATACCTGAACATTTTCTCATTAGGACAGGCGCAGTTCATGTTTCTTAGTTATAATTCAAGTCGTGGTTCAGTTGACACCACAAAATAGATTTAGACCTTAAATCTGATTAGCTGAACCACTTCTTATCATTTACTTAACGAGCTTCTAACCCGTAAAGAGTCTATTTTAGACACAATAGGTTTTCCACATTGGAAAATTCTCTTGGCTCATACATTGTTGTCCATTCGATCGATGTGTTGGGAAATGTAGTCGACGTGGTTTAACTTTTCGAACTAACCCGCATCTTGGTCAAGCTTGTAACGCTCGTGATTGTTACTCATTATCCATTGTATGGTTCGCAAAAACGAGCTCTCCAGACTAGTTTTCTAACTTGACCTGTCAGAAGTCTGCAGTGTTTCCTGTTGCAAGATGGAGAATATTTGACAGTAAGGCAATTCTAGGAATGTAGACCCATCCTGGCTTATGGTTGGTTACTCTTGGCTAAACTTTTCCTATTGTTTAACGGTCTGATAAACTTTTAAGCTTATTGAAGTCTTATTGTTGCGTTTGAAGTTAATGGACGGTGCTGAACATGTTCGAAAAAGATAAAAAATGTCCTCTTTACAAATTCTAGCCCAATTGTATAAATAAAACTTTTTTGAATTTCACGGACGAGGTAGACCTGAAGTTGAGTTAATTACAGTATGTACATAGAGAGCCTTCTCTGGCTAGTTTGTCAGCCGCACAATTCCTTTGAACATTGTTATGATCTGGGACCCAACAGACTGCTACGTTCTGCTATCAAGCAGTCTTGTTCGAATACAGCTATTCGGCGGACTGACAGTCCGTAAAGGTCGAGATAGACTTATATCAAAGGGCTTTCCGTTGACTCAGGGCGTATGATCACCAGTCTCATGACTGATATATATATAAAGAGCCGATCAACTTTTTAAAAAAAATTGGGGAAAAAATTCAAAAGAGCGAAAATTACAGATGGAATACGGTCAACTCCTGAGTTATAACCAGGATACTGTGGCCATTCTACAATAGACAGAGAATCTAAAGAATCCTGCAAATGAATAAAAAAAAAATCCAAACTTATCACCGGGCATAGTATGCTGAACATCCAGGCAGATTGAGACTGAAAACGAATGACCAGTGGAAGGGATATGCTGACAAAGAAGTAGATGAAGACACTCAAGGACTCAAGACTATCCAGCACTTTGCCAAATAAAATTTAAAATCCAAGGAAGACACTGTTCTCACGATCTAGAAGAACTGTCCAGCAAATCTATAAATGATACACACAGATTCAAAGGCTAATAGGTTTCACAGTATTGGAGTTGCAACCCTGAGGGCACCGCATTGAATCTAGTTTAATTAGGATTAATTTAGTTGACTAATTTATTTCATAAAAAATTACTTGAATAGAAAGTCTATAGGTTTGGCTAAGGCCGTCTATCAGAAGATTCCATGTGTTGCAGTAGCCTTTCAGTCTGTTTATCATAAGCTGTATGCATACATTGGTCTAAGAGTGACGGGGATAGAACTTCCTTGCCTGGTCAACCCTACTACCTAGCCTAACCTAACCTACCAAAACAGTGACTCAGCAGTTGAGAATGTAGTATTTTAGGAGAAGGATAAGGTGAACAATGTGCTCTCCAAAAACCCAAACGCACAAGATAGACTTGTAAAAATAAAAATAAGCATGCTGTTAATGATTGAAATTGAAAATTGTAAAACATATATACTTACTTGTATAACCTCAGCTTTATTATGCATTTCAAACAGTATGTTTGCTTTCTATTTAACCTCTGTTTATACCCTAAACTTACTTCAAAATTCAATTTATATTAGGTCCAGTTCCAGTAGCAGTCCCTCAACCAGAACCCCATTCAGTAGGCGGTGTTCTAGTACACATGCCACATGTTTGTTCGGTAAGTCTTGATATAAACTTTTAAAAAAAATCTTTTACAAAACTTTATTCAAAAATATTTTAAATAATAAATTTTTATCATAAAAAAAAAGAAACTTTACTCTTGAATAGTATTTATACTTTCAATGATTTATGCATAAACAATTACACATTTAAAATTAAATTTAAAAAAAAAAAAAGTAATTAAGTAAAAAAAAAGTAATTTATTGCGTTATGTTCTTGATTTAGTGAATTGATGTGATTTTTACAAACAAAAACCATTTTTTTCAAAGAGTAAAACAAATATTATTTGATATCTTTGTTCTTTTCTTTTTTTATTTTATTTTTTTTTTATTATTTTTATACGTTTTTTCCCGTTATTATTTTTTAGAGCAACGAACGTGGCTGTTCTGATAATATTGAATTACAAAGAAATGTTCACGCCACAGACGAGGTACTTTGCGAAATGTTCAAATTATTCAAAACATCGATTGTATTCGTTTTTTTTTTTTTTTTAAATATATGTATATTCGTATATATACTATAGATATTGTGTTAAAGATGTACAAAATAAAATCTGTAACCTTGATGTACATAAACCAAACAAAAAAAACATCTATATATACCTAAATATTTGTAAATGTTGTAAATATATTGTTACTTCTATAACTTGAGTTTAGGGATACGAGTTTCTGAAATTTGATCTTATTCTATACACAAAGATCTGTTTGTTAAAAATTACTTCCAAGGCCCGTCCTTATAAAAATGTGTAAGCAAACTGAGAAGTTAAATATCTCTTCGTAAACAATTTGGCCATAAAGATTTCAATCAACTAGGTTAGGTTAGGTTGTAGCACTTACAGCACTTACTTACTTTAGGTAGGTAGATTAAAAGGGTGAATGCATCTCGTATGACGCAGCCTTCACTCGGACCGCCACGGATCCATTGTCCAGTGAACAGAAAAAGATGATCGGTCGGCCTCCTTGAACCATCCCGAACTCGTAATGAATTTTTAGAATGGTTTTTGGCGGCATATTAAATAGGTCGCCTAGGTTGTTGAAGTAATATTCACCAAGGGCCGTTTTTCTGGTTCTTTGACTCTCTTCTACGTCTATATAGCTGCAGCCTCTGCAAAAATCGTCTGTACTTAAATGCATTCTTCTAAAGCTGACCGCCAGTTGGTTGTGGCCTGTGAAATTCCCTGTGAAGAGCGTTAAGTTTGATCTGTTTAGCACAAGAATGTGCTCAGTTCTTATAGGTAGATGGGTAGGGGTAACGGTTCGTCAAAGAACCCAAATAGCACTAGGTGTGCCTTTTTGTTACCACGACTCGTGTGACCTGGTTGATGATTTGTGTGGACAGTCGATATCTAGATCCAACCTGTGGAGTTAAGAAAGAAGATTAGATCCCTTATCCCTTTACCCGAGATTTCCTTAAGGTCGTCGAAAAATGGTTGGTTCAATGCGCGCAATCTGGCTCTTGCTAGCGCCGGACATTTGCAGAGGAAGTAGGAGAGAGTTTCTTTCTCATTTTCGTTGAATCAAACTCTTTGTGTTTCAGATCCAGCTTGGGCCAAATCTGCTCAGTAGTCTGGCATGTGATACCAAGTTTGTCCTGTTGATTGCATCCAACTTGAACAGTAGCTTGTATGTGGAGAGGAGCATACCTAGATTTTGCATTTCTAGTGAAATTGGCATTGGTGAGCTCATCAGCCTTGTACATATATTGTTTTGCTATCTTCTTGGACTGAGCCGTAAGGCACCTATTCTAAAAATCCAAAGGTAGGCTGCGTGGAAGATCAGGCAGAGACCATAAAAACCTTGCGAACTAAAACATGTTTGTCCCTAAAAAGGTTCGCCTTTAACTAGAAAATGTTGTCAACAGTTGTTTAGCCGAGACTTGTGGTCGGTACGTAGCAAGAGTTTTTTTTTTTACGTAGCCGGGCAGTTACTCCGACGGCACAACGCCCAAAACCTGATGGACCGATTCCATTTTGAGAACCCTTATGGTGCGGGGATAGTTACACCGATACCAGTAACCCACTTGCGGGGTGTGAGCGCTACCGTTGGTCCATTAAAGGTTCACCTGCAACCATTTCTTTTCCATCCTTGATTAGATAAGATAAGAATTTGAGGTGGTCCTTAGTCCCTTATCACCGCGGCCGCAAGTGGGCCTATTGTGATATCCTCTTCATAAGAGCTCCTCCATGATGCCGGAGTGCGCGATGAAACAGGCGATGTCTTTGGATGAGCTGGTGATTATATCTTCCGCCGAGAAGTAGTGTTTAGCAGTTACAGTGACATAGTATGTGTTTTACTGATTCTTCGTCCTCGTTGCACATCCTACATGTGTTATCTTGTGCTATTCCCATAGTCATGAGATGGCAGTATCCAAGTAGAAAGCCTGTGACGATTCGAATCTGACTTCTTGTTAGTTGAAGAAGTTGTTTCGTTCTTTTTTGGAAAGAGGTTGGTATAAAAGCTTTAGCTTGCCTGCTACCTTCCCTTTCCGCTTCCAAGATCCTTACTTAAACTTGGAAATCCTGCTGTGATTGTGTCGGAGTAGCCCAAATAAGGTTTTGTGTTTCTAAACAATCAGTGAAGGAGGATCGACTTTGTGGACCATTTCAGTCTTATGAGGGTTCACTCCTAAGTCACATTTGACAGTTCAATTGGAGAGCTTTCGAACGGAGTGTATTTTCTAGAAGTACAGGTGCTTGTCGTTCCTCTTTTTCCAACACCAGTAGCGTATATTGTGCACTCCAACTAAAGCCAACTTCAGAAATTGGACAACTAGTTGCTGTGACCCATATGTTTGACAAGGTTGCCATCTTCATTGTTCGCTGATGCTTCATTTTTAAAGCGGATAGTTAGTATTTTAGAAAGATATGTACCTATGGTCAACCCTCGTTCTTTTTCGGTTAAGTCTTTAACCTGAGTACTGCAGTCATCCACAACTTCTTCTTCTGAATCATTCAGGCCCGTATTGGTCCATTGTACTGTCAGAATTGTAACAGAAACGGAAATAACAGCTGCAGTATATGCATCACCTTTCACCTTCACTTTGAGTGAACAAAAAGGCAACAGATCGAATTTTTAGAAACGTCATTCTTTGACATTTTACTCCATAACCTTAAAAGATGAAATTATTATAAATTTTAGTACGAATTTTGTATCATTTTATAGATAGATAGATCAAATATTTTTAGAAAATTCTAGTATGTTAGGCCTAAATAATTTATTATCTTGTCCCAAAGTATCTTGTATGTGTGTGAATATATACTTCTAAGAAATTTTTTAAATGTTTTTTACTCATAAATAAATAAATGCATGTTCTATAAATAAATTAAGTTAATGTTTTTTATTTTTTTTTTTATATATTTTTTTTTTTTTTAAAGTTTGTTTTGTATATATGCATTGGCTTTGTTATTTTATAGATTGTCCATGTTGGATTGGAAGAAGATTGGATTTCCAATATGTACATATAAAGCAAGCACGTGTATTATAAATTGCTCTTTGGTCCTGATTTCAATAAATGATATCTTTTCATGACGTCTTCCGCCGCTTAATTTGAGCACTATCGGTCTCAATCTTCAGACAAAATCAAATGAAATTTGCCCGCCGGTTGTCTTAGCTGTCAAAACTATACTACTTCCTTACCCACGGATACTTGGGTTACGCTATAGTTCGGGTTGAACTTGGACTTTAATCAACAAGCCTCTTCCCCAGTCTTTGGCTAACTGCCTTCAATTATGCACTCCAAATTGGTTGAGGTTCGCTTCTACCTGTGTGCGCTACCTAAGGTGAAGTCTTCCTCTTCTGGGTTATTCATTTCGGGTTTGATTCGAATATTCTGGCGGCCAGAGCCTTGGTGTCCTTTCGCTCTACATGTCCTAGTCACCTTAAACATCGAGTGCGCAAGTTTTTTTAACTAGATCGGTTTCGATGTACATCTCGTTGAATCTTCTCCTCCACAAAGCCCGTCAACGCAAATGACACCGAATATCTTACGGAACATTTTTCGTTCAAAATGACCAAGAGTATCTTCATCTGCCTTAGATAGAGCCCATGGGTCTTAAACAGAGTTCCCTTAGTTGTACCGGATAGGGCCTTACTAATTAGTCCAAAGAAACAGCGAAGCGATTGGCAAGAGTTTTCCGGCGATGTCCTTTACTACCTCAAAGTGATAGCCACTGTGACATTCTGTCCGAATCGTTGTTAGATATCCCTTCTTGTTGACAGCAAGCACTAAGCTTTTCCCTCGTTCAGGGCTTAATCTTTTTTGGCCGCTTCCACCTCAGTACTCGCGAATGTTTTGATGACAGATCGCCGAGTTTTGCCAGAAAAGTCACTTTCACTTTCGTCGACGTTAGCAAGCAGTTGCACAGACTTTTGAATTATTATGCTTTTGGTGTTGGTCTGAGAGTTTCGATGCTGAAGAAGTCTCGTGACAGCGTCTTACCTTTCTTAAATCTCTTTTTTGACATTTAAGGTCTCGGTGAGGTGCAGATTCTCCATTGTCATCCTGGCCGAGATGCCAAAACTAGACATTGCTCTATAAAGCTCGTCTCTATAAATGCTCTCACAGGCGGCCCTGAAATCGATCTGAAACTCTTGGGTCTTCTCCAGGATTTGACATAAGTTGAAGATATAGTTGATTATCGATTTTTCAGGCCTAAAATGGCACCGATAACTCCCCATGAACATATGAGTTTAACTGCTTCTATACACCAGAAAGCGGTCACGGACAAATGGTGTTAAGGTTCCAATCATAAGGCATGCTTTCATCAGACAATATCTCACAGATGAGTTGGCGCATGTGACCTACAAAGTCATCTCCTGCTGCCTTGACGGTATGATTGAATTCTAGCCATAGCTGCTTCAACTTTGTTTCGACCCAGTGATTGTAATTTATCATTGGTTGTCCACCAAATTGAGATCAGACTGCCCCCTGCGGGATTTTGGCTTCCGTCGCAGAAATAGTATGTGTTTCCATACGTTAAGCAAAAACTGCTTCTCAGGTGTCTTCGGATATCGTAGCCTCAGGTTATTCTTTTCATCCTTGTTGGCAGTGCTGCCTTCTCAAGAATTCTACTCGATCGGCAAAGGCTCTTGCCATCGGCCGTGATTGCAGTCTTTCAACGTTGAAGCTCTTCACAATTGTGATAGAAAGCCGTCGACGTTAGCTGGCACTTTTCTCACATGAAATCCCTGCATTGTTGACTCAAATTCTTTTTCAATCTCCGAACTCTTTTCGAGAAACCATACTGACTCGCGAGAAGTGAATAAGACCTTTAAGCTCCTCGACAATGTTTCCACTGTATCGTCGGCGTTGACATCTTCTGCGGTACATTAGGATGAGGTACAGTCTGACTGTTGTTCATATTGCGACAAAAATAATGAACTGTCAAACAAGATAAGGTTAGGTAAGACTAGAGAAGTGGCAGGTCGATGTTAGGCGCTGCCGTCTCACTGGGATTTTGCTGTTTGGAAGTAAGAAGGAGTTAGTTTTATCTATTTGTCGCCTGCCTAAATCACCGTGTATGAATTTTAAAATAGCCTTAGGTAGCATTTTTGACAGTTGTCCCATATCGCTTAAGAAGTAAGTGCCTTAGATTGTTTTCCTTGTTCTACTGAAGCTTGGGCATCGTGCCATCTTCCGCGTCTTCCAGTTTGAATACTGATCACTACAACTGTCAAACAAAATTCAATGACATTCTGCTACACCGCTATATTCAAGTGACAGATTTCGTTATAGCTTGTTGCTTCATTCGTTTAGTTTCCTTTTTTTTCATTTTTAAATCGCACACTCACTTTGTTTACAATTATCTGTTGCACTATATATCAATGTAATAAATGTTATTGTTGCCGCTGTAATATTATGCTTATCCACACTAAACCTTACCACATACCTATTCATACATGTGTACAATAAAAAACAAAACAACTTCCATAAATGGCAAAAAAAACTTAAATTAAAAGAGTGTGACTTAAATGTGAATCGAATCAAGTCTGTTCGTTTCGGTATATTTATCCAATTCTCGCTTAATTTATCTAAGTGATCCTTGTGTTTCTTTTGCTTTTTTTTTCCTTTCCTTTCTGTCTCCTTCTTTCGAAAATCACGTTAAATTCACAGATAATGACGGCAACGGTTGAAACTGTCTCAGAGCAATTGGATCTGGCCGCCATAATGCCATCGGAAAAAGTCGTTACTGCAGTTGCAAGATCGGTGACATTGTCAGATGCCGATGTCGGTATGTAATGTCGTTTGCAATCGATTCGAATATATTCATGTTTATGTTGAAGTTATAGACAATGATGGTTGCCTTACTAACTACTTGATAATAATTCTCTTTTTTATTTTTGTTGTGCTTCTCTATTACACTGTAACCGTTAGCTACGGCTACTGTTCAAGTAGCAAAGGCAGCAATTGTAGGCAGCAGCGAAGATGTCGATCTAAATGGCAGTGTCACAGATGAAAATGGCGATGACATCGAGGATGGTGATGATTTTTGGCACACCTCGGTTGGGAAATTTAAATTTTCCCTAGATTCATTACCGCAAACATTGCAGTATATTCATCAGCTATTGACGGTAAGCGAGTGTGAGTGGGATGTTCGATGGGAAAGTGAAACTTACGTCAATTGTTTAATTTGTAACGCAGGAAATACCGACTATTAAGAAGCCGGAACTTCTCTACTACATCTTACAATGTCTTAATGTGATGTCACTGCATGGTGATGCACTTGCAAAATCTGCAAGAGAGCATAGGGGATTCTTTATTTGGTGTCAGGAGAACTTACTCATCAAAAAGTAAGACCACTTGCCATAACTCTGTTTTAATAACTTGACACCTGTTCATTTTTTGACAGCTTATGGGAATTATGTAACGCTGAACACTCACACATCTGTCAAGCGAGTGTACCTCTTCTGCTGCACTGTATTACCCTTCCACTTGGATCTGATGTTTTCTGGCGTGTAGTCCAGGAGGCATTCCATGATACCGATTGGCGCGTCCGATTCACAGCTGTTGAGCGAGTCACCGTCATCACTCGCTTTATGGACTCAACTCCACTTCGATCTGAAGTAGGCCTTCAGACAGCCATGGCTACTGCATTTTGTCATCTCATAGCCAGCATGGATGACATTAATGTGTACGTTGCACAACGGTCAACACTCTACATTGGAACCATACACGATACAGCAGTGCGTTCACTGCTCTTCTGTCTAGAGTCCCAGTTTGACTTGTTTATCGTCGACAGGCCGGTAGTGCTTCAATCTCTCTACCAATTGCATAACTCTCTCTCCGATCGAAAAGTCCTCACGTGGGAGTTCTTCCTCAATCGCTTCGACACTCTGTTTGTCGAGGCCCAAATCAATCTAGAGAAATGTGGTGACATTTCATATCTACGCGACTTGAGGAATTCAGAAAATGGAAGCGAGGTGCTGTCGACTAAAATCCTCAAGGCAAGGGAAGCTCTCAGCCAATCAGATACAACAGGCAGCATGGCTAAGACTCTAAGTGCATCGTTCGGCACCAAATGGCCATACAAGAGGACAATGTCAGCTCCAGCGAGTATGGTGCCACGTCAGGACTCAAAAATAAATTGTAAGAGTATGTGTTTGACAGTTCTGATTTCTAATCAATTGCGATGCACTTAATTTTTGACATTTTTATCTTTTAAACTATTTTACAGCGGAAAAGGAGAAAATCTACAGTCGACAAGTGTCAGCGCCGATACTTAAACGGAAAACATCACGCTTTGGATTGGGTCAGTTTTTAAGCTCTAGTGGAACTAGTCATAGTTGTACAACTAATTTAGCAAATCAACAAATGCACGGTTCACGCCATGGACACGTTATAGTTCAAAATGTAGCTCATTTGAATGCCACACAACCATCACCACCACCACCGCCATTACCGCCACCTACTACGTCTCAGTCCTGCTACGCACAAGCACTCCGTTCCCCGCTTCCTCCTCAAAATGTAATTTTAGAAAATCCCAATTCCCAATCGATTCCATCAACATCCCAGTTTCACTTTAATCAATTGTCACATCATCATTCTCATCATCATTCTAATCAGCCCCCGACTACTACGTCAAGACTTAATACGTCTGCTTCTTGTGAAGGCTGCGGTAGCACCTATATTCAGGGCAACCTTCCAGGTAGGTGATAGAGCATGGGTGTACCTTACATTATGATTTTCTCTAAAAAATTCTATTTTGAAATCTTCACGTCGTGTATAACTACTCTGAGTGGATCCTCCCCAAAGCCCTTAAAAGCCGTGACAAAGTGATATTCTATGGAAATCGCATTTTTTTTTTTTTTTGTTGTTCTCTTTCAGTCTTCAGGTGCTTCCGATTTATGTTTGACATGTAACTATCTTTTGGTTTCCTTTTATTTTTCTCCCTCTCTCTTTCGATTGTAAGTGTACCCTTTCAGAAGCCTAGCATCCTTAAATATACATTAATGTTCCGTTTAAATATTCGATTGATCAGAAGGCTTATTCTGCACTTGACACGTCAACGAGGAGTTTTGACAGTTTAAATCGAAATTCGAACTCGAAATTAAACCGAATTTCGAATCTTAAACATTTCTTATACCGATCGTACTGAATTCTTATGCTTTGGTAGGTAAGTCTACGTAAGTTGTGGTTTTTTTGCTAACATTGGAGACAGTCCTATTTAAAGTCTAATTTATATTTAAAATTATAAGCTAGCTGTGTAGCCACAACATCTAAGGACTTCAGCTATTGTTTAAACGATTTTGAAGCGATTGCCAATAAATTAAATGGCATGGCGAACAAAACGTTTTTGAGGCAGAATAAAACTTCTGATCAATCTTAGAGTGTAGTCCTTAAAGTGTTTGGCTTGGTTTAAATCATAAGTGTGGTGTATTACATAAAACAAAATTCACAGTAAGTGTAGAACGTGGTGTTGTCCTATTTTGCATGAATTTATAATTGGTTTTGCAACAAACATAAATTATATACTTGTATCTACACCTATAGCAGCACACTAAATTAATTTTAAAAACAAAAAATTTGATCACACATTTTAAAATATGTTTCTTGAATTTTTCGACAAATTAAGCACGCCGACTGAGTTCGCCATTTAGTATAAGATGATAAACCTTCAATAAGAAGGTTCAACATCTTCCAGTTTTATCTGCAATCCTTCTAAGGTTTCACGTAATCTGCGAAGAGCCACGGTAGAGTCAAGGAAGCAACTTCGGTGCAGGTAAAGAGGACGGTCCGACAACCCCATCTTGCACCACCTGCTCAGCATATCATCAAATCTCGTGCCAAATGAGCTAGCTTATTGAAAAAGGAGAATTCCCTATCGACTTCAGACGGACAAAGAAAGAGAATTTGTCCAAAGACCTATGCCAACACCCACGGGAAAGACTGGAAAAAGAATTTCGCCCGAGAAATTTGTGTCTTAGATGGTGCAGGGCGGGGCAGTGGCAGAGGAAGTGGGTTGTGTCCTCATGGACTTCCTCGTCTCCGCAGCTTCTATATAGGTCTTCTTCCGTAACACGGAGTTTCTTCATGTAGCACTACAGAGTGTTGTGACTCGTAATCACACCTAAAAGGGTGAAGATGGATTTCCTAGCCTTTTGTATAAATCTAGCGGTCCTAGCCTTATTAAAAATAGGCCATAACTTCCTTGTGATGGCACAAGTGTCTAAAGAGGACCATCTGTTATTTGCCTCTCTTTGAGCTTTGTTTCCTGCTTCGAGCTTCAATGAGCAAGGCGGGATGTTCATCGCGAGGTCGGCTTGTTCTAAACTTAGTGCCGAGCCCTCTCTAGCCAATTCGTCAGCATGCTCTCATGCTCAGGGACCCAGCAGAGCGTAACCTTGTGCTGTGTTCCAGAGCCCCAAGCTCAGTAATATCATTGCGCGGTATTGCCTTCATCGCAGTCTCACGGGCGGCTGTTGTCACTGTTAAGACCTCCGCTTGGAAAACACTGTGTAGAGAAGATTCCTGCACCAACACCAATGTCTAATTTAGATCCGTCGATATAGACGGCTATTGTTTGTGCATTAGATGCTTGACCGCTTTTCCATTCTTCCTTGCTTGGAAAGGCGCTTAAAAATGGGCTTTCGAAGTCTAGGTATGGCGTTGTGTAGTCAGTGGTAGGCGCATTACCTAGATATTTCTGGAGGATCCTGGTGCAACCCACTTAATTGACTTCCAGCCGGCAGATTGGCTTATTCTTAAGGCACTAATGGCCGCTGACTAATGAATAAAGATAAAGCTATCAAAATGAACTTTCGACTCAGAAATTAGAAAATTTTAATAAAAAAGTCACCTGCTTCCCCAAGGGTCCTCTAGGTCGCTTTATTAGTCAAGAAACTCAAGTTAATAGGCTAATTGTAATGTTGTCCTAAAGAAATCTTCAAACTTAAAGTGCGCTGCTAAGATCTAGGTCCTACAACAAAGCGAATCTCGTAAGTTCATAGACAACAATTTTTTTTTTCTGCTCACAGAAGGTCATATTCATTCGATCGGTGGAGTGGGAGATGAGAATCTAGCCGGACTTATAAATCGCATCACCGAACTAGAAGAGTCCGACAAGGAAACAATTCACCTGTTAGTGTTCCTTCTAATGCAATTCATGTCACGAACGGATCAGGCATTCCCTTCGGAAGACAAGCCAATGACAAAAACTCAAAATATTGTCCTCAAACACTTGTTCCTGCTACTCGGACACAACCAGATTGACAAAACTTTCCACACAACGCCGGGCGCTCTAAGGTATGTAAAGACTCCTCATTTCCCTGAGAATTCTTCTAATAGGTGTGCCCATAGATCATCAGCCGTGTTCAATGCATTTCTGGCCAACTTACCACAAGTTTTGGATCAAAATCATCTCATCGGAGGACTCATCTTGTCGTCAGTGATGCAAGTAATACTGTTTGCACCAAATCCCTCCAACGTTGGAGCAGATTGCTATCAAAACTTGGTTTTCAATTATTCCCTTTGGTACCTGGAACCACATTCGCGGCACAACTGGCTTATGACTATACTGGTGGTCCTGTACAAGTACACCTATACCCAACCGCCCTACAGTGCTTACATAAACAGCGCCATACGTATAGCCATCAACAGTCTCAAGGCTCAGTTCCATCAATGCAAGCGGATTCCTACAACAACCATTTTAGACATTCAGCCATCGTCACGTTCGAGGGATGTTAGCCAACCTTCATTGGGAACAGATCCCGATGACAGGGATCACAATAGCCCACCACCGAGTCCAATGTTTCCATCCGAGGGAACAAGTGGCGCATCCAAGGGTAGAGGACAAAATGTTGGCTTTTCGCAAAAGTCTTCGCAGCATCCTTTCCGAAAGTACCCCGACTCCAGCTTAGAGGCAGATGACACTGAGTCAGAATTGGTGGCCATTCCAGAGAGTGATTTCTCAGACAGCACCCTACATGGGTCTAGTGCACCGGTTTGTTGTCCCTATTCTAATGGATACATTCATTAATTAGCCCTCTTTCCAGGGATCTTTTGATGATACCATTCATTATGAGGATGTCCAAAGCTCTGGATTCAAATTCGACGGTTTGAGACACCGTGCGACTGTGAAAACCACAGATTTCACCGAGGAGGTAAGAGGTTTCCTTTCAATTGCACATACAGACTGTTGTTATCCTTTTAATTTCAGAAAAAGGAGACAACCACTACAAAGCTCCAACGATCCTCGATTGTCACATCAAAAGGCGGCGAAATCGTTGCTCAAACCAAGTCCAAGAACACCGAAACCACAACCGTAGTCACTCAGACGAAGTGCAGCCTCCAGGAAGGTGTGCGAATGATAGTCACTCCATTGGTCGGATCAGAAGCCCATGAAACAGCTGTTCTCAGTCCACCAGTAGATGTACAACGTGCCATTGTGGTTACACAGAGCACGCAATCAGTAAGAGGCAAAACCTCTGACATGTCTCACACATCAAAGATGTTCGCATCGATTGCCTCCAACCACTTGAAAGCCATGGGAGCTATACAGGGCATCGACACCAAGGCCGTAACTACACCTACTCCCCCAAAGCCAGTGAAACCCACACAAGAGGTTGCGCCAATAGTTGTTGCTGTAAAACCACAAGTCCCGCCATCAAGTGGAAGTCGGTCCTCGAATGGCAGTATCAACAGCATTGACAAGAAAACACTTGCAAAAACACTGGGAAGACATAAGACCATAGTCGAGACCTCAACACTAACTGGGACATCATCTTCATCGCCTGGCACTGAGGATTCACGCCACAGCTCTAAGGCAGGTGTCAATGGCAGTAGCAATGGCAAACCAACCCTACACAGGTTCGACAAAAAGAGCTACGGCTCCCCCGACTCTCCACTTTCGAAAATGAGTGTCATGCCGAATCCTAGTGAATCAGAACCGGAGATCTCTACTCTGCCACCGCCAAAGAAAATAACTCAGCTAGAGATTCCAACTCCAGAACGACTGTTGCCCATTGGACCCCAAGAGGGTGTCACGGCTTTAGTCGATCGAATACGAGAGGGTTTGAAATTGCCCGACATAAGTCACCTCAAACAAGACAGTCTTGATGTATCCGAGAGTACAAAGGATGACATAACCCCAAGCAGTCGTGGGAACTCCCCCAGACGGTTGATCAAGCAGGTTGCTTTGGATTCACCTCAGGATCTGCATACTTCTATATTGAAGACAGTTAGTCATGATGTGAAAATGGGAAAGCCCGCACAGAAAGATCGAGGATCACAAAGAGGTCGGGGACCACGGAAGGTCCCGTTTGTCGTTGACACTCATGCTGTTTCGGATATCCGGTCTAAGTACGCGGGATACTGGCCACCACCAAGTCAAAAGGAAGAATCTGACTTTGATGACGAGGGTGTGACTAATGGGAGCCAATCGGATCATAAGCCGGTAAGTGAGGTGCGCCTTGAAATCCCCATTTTTAGAATAATCCGTTGTGTATCCCCTAAAGAGCCAATCGCGTGTAGGTGACTACTGTGTCTGTGAGAGATGCGGCGAATGTGGGTCGATGCTGGAAGAATACAACGACGAGGAAGTTGGAATTCTTATCATTATCCTGGGGACATTCATCCATCGCGAACCGGCAATGGCTGCACCTTTCCTCCCGGAAATCCTAACAATTGTGTCAAAGTAAGTGGGACGTGTATTCTTGATCTTCCTTTTCAGATTTTTCCTTTTTCCAGATTTGCAATGCATTCAACGTTTCCATGGCAATATGAGAGTGCCACTCACTTGCCAGGTGGATCCCAATCGGTTGCCCATCAATTTATACGCTGCGTCTTGCACCAACTGGCACCGAATGGAATTTTCTTACAACTCTTCCAGACACAGGTCAAAAGTGAGTAATCACACTCTAGCTCTAGAGTTCCGCTTACAAATGGCTTTTTCTTCGTTTCAGAGGAAACGCGACGCAAGTCCTTCCGCAGCATTGCTAAAGCCCTGTTGGACTTTCAGGAACTCAATCCTACCAGCCCGATCTATATGGTTTGTGAATCGCTTCTGTCAAAGAAAACGCTCCCTCTTGAACACCTACCAGTCATACTACGTAACATCTCTGAGTATCTCCAGTGCATTCCACCCGACAGTGGTCTGGGTGCATCGTCATGGGCTCAGGCAATGCAATCAATGGAGTCTCTCTTCCGTCAAGTGGTCCTTATCCTACCCAGCGTGGACAACGTAGAATTTCTCCTCGACATCATGGTAGCCACTTTAAAGATATCTGCACCGAAAGCACTTTTGGAACCGTTTTCCAAAGTTCTCGGTTACTGCGTTCAGAACATTAATTTGCGTCATGGCACCATCTATGAGTTGTGTACACTGAGCAACCGATCGTTCTCTAAGGATCGTGACAAGATGCTCCTCTGTCGCCAGTTGATCTTTGAGTTCGTTCAGGCGTTGAAGTTCAAAAATAACATCCCGGATCATAACCTTTTGTTGATTATTGGTTTCGCTCTTCAAGACGCCGGTGGCGCACTGCCTCCTGGTACAATAAGCGGACTACCAGATCTACCACCTCAGTATCCCACGAATGCGGCTGATTGCCTGCGTCAGTACATGAACGATGTGTTAGACTTTCTTGCTGACTTCCATACTTTGAGTAAGATTAAGGTAAGTCTACGCTCTAAATTGTTCAACCTGCTTACAACATCGTTTTCCATTAGAACTTCAAGAATGACCAGATTCAAAACGGCCTTGGAGAGGACACTCTGGGCGGAGTTCTAAAAGGTGCCGTAGCACAGTATTTAGCTTTGGAAATGTCCCGTGGAAATTCCAGAGACAACAAGGCAGTTGGCAGGTACCTACCATGGCTCTATAATGCCCCATCATCTCTACAACAAGGGTAAGTCCTATTAGCCTCCTAAAACCTTCCTAACCAAGTTTAATTTTTTTTTTTTTAAAGCCCCAAAGAATTCACCGAGTGCGTTGGACACATGAGACTACTCTCATGGTTACTCTTGGGTTCATTGACCCACTCCGCTTTGTCCCAACGTAAGTGTGGCGTTATTGGATCACATGGAGCTGCGGTGCAACACTTCCAAATGCAGCACCCTGGACAAGCTATGACCCAACCTGTGCCTCAAGAAGCCAGTTGCCATATTGCCGATCATATTCAAGTAATTTTCGCTGGATTTGCAGAACAGTCGAAAACATCCGTACTGCATATGTCATCATTGTTCCATGCATTCACCTTATGTCAACTATGGACAGTATATCTGGAGCAATCCGCCTATATGACACCGAACAACACCGAAGCGCACAACATCACCATGGGAATTCTATTTGAGTTCTGGGCTAAGGTAACACCTTGTATCTTGCAATTAGTGACGCATTCAAAGGCCGCCAGGGATAGTGTCGATTATCAAAGCTCCAATTCAAAGGTAAACAGGATTTTGGTTGAGTTCTTGTTGTTTTGTCAAGGTCGAAGATTCGTTCTTATATAATGTTTAAGAGAAGGTTCAGTCGTTCCTAGACTGCTAAAGGAAACACATATTTTAGTACTGCGCCCACTTCTCTTGTTTACAGCTTTCTGAAATGGTGAATCTACATTTCTTGAGTTTACTTGAAGCCCTCAAGGAGACACATTCAACTGTATTGGGCAAACTAATGCCTCTCTGGAGTCCAGTCTTATCCTCTCAGACTCAGGTAAGTTACGTTACTTTCAAAAGCTCTGCAGCGCTTTATAATTGTGTCCCCTCTTACAGCTATCGGATACCCTCCATGTACGTTTACAGAACGTTCGTGACTATGCTCCCGACTATGAAGAACAACATACCCATCACTCTGAGGCACTCCTGAAATGGTTACAAAGACTACAATTCAAGATGGGCCAGATCGAGTTGCAGTCATCAACAGCTACACAGTTTTATTCAATATAAATTACCAAACATAAGGCTATGGACTTAACTTAGAGACTATTATACTATTTACATGTTTAACCGTTACATTGAATGTTGTTCGGGAAAAAAAACATATTAAACTAAAGTGTTAATCAAAGACTGTGTACACTACTCCTCCTGGTTTCTCATCATCCAAATCTTCCACTTCGTCGTTTTCATCGATTTGTCGGACACCTTCGATACTGATTTGTGCAACTTTGGATTCTCGATATGTATTGAACACTGGATTATCTTTACGAATTGTTTCACTAGGAACTTCCATTTTGAGACTCGCGATACGTTCTAACTTTGCGGCTAGTCGTTCAGCGGCTTGTTTCTCTTGAAGATTCTGAAAGAAAAAATATTTTTCATTAAATTTGAGGGAAATATCGAAATAACTTGAAGATTTGTGGTAATATGGTGGGCGGGTTAAGTCAGTCCCAGGATCGGCGAAGATGGAAAGTGGTGGGAACCAACCGATCCAAGATTTCTTCTTAAACATGCAAAAAATAGCTTACATTCCTGAAACTCAGACAAAAGTTGAAGCTTGGTGGTTGTGGGCTCATCTTTGATCATCTATGCATACCGCCATACCAACCATGTAATTAAACGTCAACTTACCTTTAGTTTGGCCAAATACTCCTTTTGAATTTGCACAGAATCAGTCAGGGTCAGTAACTTAGTTGGTCCATGCTGAATAAGAGGTGGTGTCGCGGCTGTATTATCCCAATGTTTGCCTTTCTTACGCAATTTTTCCTTCTCTGGATCGTGAACATTCGATATTGTGGTTTGATAAGGCTTAAACTTTTCTTTTGACGTTGGTAGATCACAACCTTTTCGAATTAGATACTCTAAATGTGGATCGTATTCTTGTTCCACATAATCTACTTCTTCTGATTTTAATATCTGAATTTTATCTTTTACATCGACACTAACAACCTCACAATTCACAGCGGATTCAGTCTTTTCATGTGCAAAGGAGTTAATTTCTTCAATATCCTGTGGTGTCACCAAAGACTTCTCTGGTTGAACAATTTGAACTTTTTTCTCGTGCATGGTACGCTGTGCTATGACTTTCAGTGGATCCATATCAGCTTCCTCATCACTTTCGATAACATCAACTGTGGGATCACCATTAAGATTGCCATTCCATTCCATTTGAATGAGTTTGCTTTGACCCGTTGAGGTAATATTCATTTCGGAGAATCTTTCTGCGGCTTCATTCACATCATAGCGCCGCTCGATTTCTTTGCAAATCTTTTGGTAGAAATCTTTTATACGTTGTCCTTTGTCGGGAAGTTTATTCAAATTAGGTCTAATGGTTGGGAAACAAATCAGATTTGGATTGATGGAACTTGGTAGAATTCACTTACATTCTTGACATGAGCTTTTCTTCTCGCAGCTTAATTTCAACAAGTTGTACAACATTTAGTTTTGTTAGATCCTTAATTAAGTGATCGGATTTTAGAGAAGGCAATTCGCCAGGTACTTTGTTTAATGTTGCTCTTGGAATCATTTTAATTAAATTTTTATTGAGCTCGGTTTATTTTTGCACTAGAGTTTACAAATTTTGTGAAGTTTTCCGATGTCAAAAGTGACACAAGTGACACTTATTGATGGATAGTAGTGTTCGATTTGAGGTGTTTCTTAAGCGTATGTAACCAGAGTTCAGGCAGGATAATTAGTAGTCCGGCCTGATAAATAAGTTTATCGTATTCTGACGCACGATATTAAGTTTTGTTGTCAGTTTGGAGATAGTTTCTCTTCGTTGGAAAACCGAGCCCTGAAAAGACCACTAACAGAAAATAGTGGCATTCGACTTTATCATGCAGCTATTACAAATCGATGTCTTTGTGGATGCTGTGGTGTGGTGTGGTCTTTTGGAATTTTACTCTACTTCCATTAACTGCTACAATTGAATGCTCAAAACAAACAGACCCGGTAATGCATCGATTGCCTTGCCTGCCACCCGGTGAAATGTCACCTTTTATGACAGCAAACGTCACGTTGGTCACATTAGTCACAGATCTAGCTTCATTTGTCTGCATGGTTGGGAGTAAATTTGCCACATTGCTCATTAATTTCATAATTTTCACTCTTGTGGCACATCTCAGTGTTGATTTTTCTGTGTAAACTAACCATTTAAGGTAAGATCTTTAAAACATGATAGAATCCATCATAAAATACATATGTATTTCTTTTTAGATATGGCAGCCGATTCGGAAGTATTATTGGCACAGTTCCAGGCGCTTGGTATGAGCGAACAAAAGGCCAAGGAAACCCTTAAAAACGTAAATGTTACTAGAAACTTACAACTGGCATTAAAAGAATGTGATATTACCTCATTAGCTGAAGGGGTAGGTATGCTTCTTTATCACATGGCGACCAAAATAAAACCACAAATCATCACGGAGCTACCGTTGCTCGTCAAGTATATAGTCTCAAAGAAACTTGATTCGATTATGCGAATCGATGCTGCCCTGGAATATTTACTCAAAGTTGGCCACAAAAATAATGGTGTTAACATTGAAGAATTCGAAAAGGAATGTGGCGTTGGTATTGTCATCACTCCAGAAGAAATTGATCGAGCTGTAGAGAAACAAATTCGTTTAAACAAGGACGCACTGATAGAACAGCGTTATCACTTCAATGTTGGCAAAATAATGCAAGAGGTTCGAAACCAATTGAAGTGGGCCGATGGTAAGGCTGTGAAATCTGAGATTGAGGTGCAAATTTTCGATCTGCTTGGTCCGAAAACTGAAGCGGATTTGAAACCTCTTCCGAAGCCGGATAAAAAGAAAGAGAAAGCTAAAGCCGCACCAGTGAAATCCTCAAATGACAAGAAAGAAGAGGTTGCGGAAGATGCATCGGATGGAGCAAGGACTATCTCTGAACTCATGAAGACGAAGGTACACCTACATGCACCAGGAGAGAATTACAAAACTGACGGTTACGTTGTGACAGAAAATACCGAAGCCATCCTCAAGGAGCATCTGCGCAATACAGGGGGCAAGGTACATACTCGATTTCCACCGGAGCCGAATGGAATTCTGCATATTGGCCATGCGAAGGCGATCAACATCAACTTTGGGTACGCAGCCTCTCAGAATGGCGTCTGTTTTCTGCGATATGACGACACCAATCCGGAGAAAGAGGAGGAAAAGTTTTTTGTTGGCATCAAGGACATGGTCGAGTGGTTGGGCTATAAACCCTACAAAATCACGCATTCATCTGATAACTTCCAGCAGCTGTACGAGTGGGCCGTTGTGTTGATTAAGAAGGGACTCGCTTATGTTTGCCATCAGAGCGCCGACGAAATGAAAGGTTTCAATCCGAAACCATCGGCGTGGCGTGACCGTCCCATTGAGGAGAGCCTGCAGTTGTTCGAGGACATGAAGAATGGAAAAATCGAAGAAGGTGCGGCAACGCTGCGACTGAAAGTCACCCTCGAAGAGGGAAAAATGGACCCGGTGGCATACAGAATCAAGTTCATCCCTCACCATCGTACTGGTAATCAATGGTGAGTTGTAATATTGTTTAAAGCTTCGTCGCAACCTCGGTCTGAACACATTTCTTCTCTTGTTCCCATTTCAGGTGCATCTACCCCACCTATGATTTCACGCACTGCCTGTGCGACTCGCTCGAGAACATCACTCACTCGCTCTGCACCAAAGAGTTTCAATCACGACGATCCTCGTACTATTGGTTGTGCAATGCGCTCGATATTTACTGCCCCGTCCAGTGGGAGTACGGCCGACTGAACATGAACTACGCTTTGGTCTCGAAGCGAAAGATTGGAAAACTCATCACTGAAGGCGTTGTCAATGATTGGGACGACCCCAGGTTGTTTACATTATCCGCCCTTCGGAGGCGCGGATTCCCCGCGGAGGCAATCAATAATTTCTGTGCTCAAATGGGTGTCACCGGAGCACAGATCTCAGTAGACCCCTCCATGCTGGAGGCTGCCGTTCGTGATGTACTCAACGTAACCGCTGCCCGCCGATTAGTTGTATTGGAACCTCTCAAAGTTACGATCTCTAATTTCCCCCATTCAGCGGCAATAGAAATTGAAGTCCCCAACTTCCCGCAAAATCCAGAGAAAGGCTCCCACCGCGTGCTGCTCGACCGTGTAATCTACATTGAGCAAAGCGATTTCAAACTGGCTCCAGAGAAGGGTTATCGTCGTCTCTCCCTCGAACAATCTGTCGGACTGAGACATGCTGGCCTCGTGATATCAGTGACAGAAGTTAAGAAGGACGCAGACGGCAACATTATCGAGTTAATCTGCAAATGTGAGGAGTCCGAGAAGGCCGAGAAACCAAAGGCATTCATTCAATGGGTCTCCCAGCCGCTCGAGATTGAAGTGAGATTATACGAGGTACTCTTCAAGCACAAAAATCCAGAGGATCCCAACGAAGTACCCGGCGGTTTCCTTAGCGACTGCAAAACAGACACTATGACAATTCTTCGATCGTACGCCGATCGTGTCGTTGCTGATGTCAAGGTATACGACAAGTTCCAGTTTGAGCGGATTGGATTCTTCTCTGTCGACCCAGATACCAACAAAGACTTGGTCGTCTTCAACAGAACAGTCGGACTCAAAGAAGATTCTGGAAAAAAGTAAACCCATCGAACTCAAGATTTTAAATAAAAAAATCATCTCGAGCTTGTTTTTACTAAAAAAAAAATTGTTGTTTATTTTTTGCCTTCTACCATGATTATGTGGTATCCAAACTTGGTCTTCACAGGCGGGTCAGTGTAAACGGGGTTGTTGACGGTCGAGATTGGCAATGCGAATGCAGCATCTTGGAATGGACCAACCATGGCACCACGAATTTGCCAGCCTAAATCACCACCTTGACGAGCTTTATCTTCACTATAGGCCGTTGCAACTTCAGGGAATTTTTGACCAGCCTTAAGTTTTTCCAAAGCTTCCATGATTTTCCCCTGCTTCTCGCATAGGATGTGACGAACCTTAACCGCATTGCCACCTTTTTTCTCTTTACCTGCAAACGAAGTTACAATAAAGAAGGCATGTATATGGATTCAAGGAAAAGCGAACCTTTTTCGGCGTCACCACCTGCAGCAGGTTTTTTGCCGGCACCTTTGTTATCCTTTCCCTTTGCGTCCTTCTTCGGTGGCATTTTCTCTAAAGTATTTTTTTGAAGAAAATCGAAATGTTTACGATGACAGCTGTTAGTGGGCAAGAGGTTACCAAGAGTTATGTTCGATTTGTAATGCTATCAAGTGTGTAGTCAAGTGCTGTATTTCATATTTGCATTTAGGGCTAAAACGACGCCTACAAATTATGAAAATTTACTTTAAAAAACAAGTATTCTGTTTGATTGATTTAAATATCACAGTCATCCAGCATCTTAAAAAAAAGGCCAGGTTATCACAAAGTGATCGGCAGTGCTGACGGAGTTCAGATGATTTTCCTGACGTTAGCAAGTGCGGAAGGAGGAAGTGTACAACAGATTCTTCCTCTCCATCGTCTCGTAGCTCTTGCAGAAATCGTTGCATATAATAAGCAAACGCTGAGCTTGTCTGCTTAGAATGCAGTGCCCTGTGAGCGTTAACCTTCAGCCACGAGTTCAGCTAACAAAAGAAAAGCTAATTGTTAAAAATAGTTTGCTCGGTATTGAAGTTGGAAGTTGTCACGCTTCAGCGCATGCCATTACCAAAATCTTCTGCATGTTTAAAAAGTTTTCGTTAATTGTATAGTACGCCAAAGGTTTTCCAACAAAATTTGACCTGTTTTCTCCATAACTCTGAACGCAGAAATCGCCTTATAATGGTTTTGCATATGGAAGCTATGGGAGCTTGAAAATCGATACAAGATGGTGTCTTTCAACTTGAAGTTCTTCAGTCTTTTCTATGAGAAGTAGAGAATGGGATTGTGAACAATTGGCTGGCTTGTGTGGGACAGATGTTGTATTCCAATCTATATCCAATTTAGATGATAGGATTGATTTGCCGCATCGAAAATGGATTTAGACTGGCTATGATCTTATGTGGAGAACTTTACTTTCATTGAATCCACTTCGCCATATTGAAAAATTCTTTATTTTCATTGCCTTTCAATTCAAAATACAAAATACAATTACTAACTACGATTCAGTTTCTTGAAAATATAGACAAAACAACAACTAAAATATCACATTGGTAATATTATAAATAAATTATATTATCTTCTCTAAATTCTTGAAGAAAAAAATGTACAAAACTCTTTACTCAAACATGCCTTTAGACTTTTTTCAAATATAAATTCCACCATTGAAACCGTTTCAAACCGATTCATTGGACACACTCATTTCCATAATTATTCGCGCGCAAGCCATTTTCCAAATCTTTCCAGCGCAACTGTCAACCAGCTAGCAGCGACTAAGATTTTTTTTTTTTTTATTTGAAATTGAAATATCTGCAGCGAAGCACACAGACGAGGTGAAGGTTTCTCATTTATACCAATTTTTTGTGTTTGAAAAGAAGTCTGGTCAACTGCTGTTTTCAGTAGAGCTTAGGTGTGGTTTCAACCGTTTGTAATTTGCATAATTTTATTTATTTTGAACAGACGTTCAAATTCCGACAATCAAACCATAATTGTTTTAGCCGTAAGTACACAAGAAATTTCAATATTTATTGGGGGTTTGCTCTTAAATTTTTTATTTTTTCTTTTGGGTATTTCACCCAGACTATCGGACGACACTTTCGTCTTTTTGATCTAATTTTAACTGGATACATCTGCTTTTCGGTGGATGTATTGCTGTTCTCACTTGTCTTGACCATAAAATGCTGTTTTTTTTTGGTAGAACAATCAAATTTAATTGTGCTACTGCGCCATGTGAGGAAGATGAATCAAAACTCATAAAATACCCCCGCTCATCCCATAAAAAGATGTTTTCATCAGAAATGCATTACTTTTATCCAGCACGTCTATATGTATGGTAGACTAAAAATAAAACAGCACAGAGTACGGGGCATTTTTTTTTTGTGGTTTTGCTTTTCTGTTGCGTTGTTCCCGTTCGGTAGATTATGTGTGCGTTTCTCATAATTCACATTCGTGTAACAAAGCTCACGTCATCGCAGCCGCAATTACTTCATTTTTCTTCCCATCCATTACCGTGTCGCGATAATTATCTATTTTGCTTTCTAGTGAAATCGTGAAAAGCACATTTGCGGTGATTTCTTGCTTACACTATCAAATTCTTTGTTCTCATTTACCTATTTATGATTATTTTCAGCATCCGACACGATTGATTCCTCAACTATGACGTCCACCGAATTAAAAATCGGTCTCACCAACAGTGCCCGTCCGTCTAGCCGTGTTCTGAAGCCACCAGGCGGTGGCCATTCGAATATTTTCGGTGAAGTCGATGTGAAAGTTAATGCACCACGTCCCAAGTACAATCAACAGAACTCATCGAATCTGAATGCTTGTATGAATTCCATCGATCCGAATATAATTGTGGAGAAAATACGCGAAGATCTTACTACGCCAGTAGTTAGCGATAAGTCTCCTGGATCTGCACCAGAAGCAAAGAAGTCACCAGCATCCGAGGCATCGTCATCGTCCAATGACAGTCAACAGGCACGAGGAAGGGTACCACCAGGTGGATTTTCATCCGGTGGCTTCTGGTGAAGGATTTCTACCGTTTTTGTTTGCTCCTGCGCTGCTTCCAACGCATTTAAGCGTACGTTTTGTGTGTTTTTCATTTTTCTCCGAACAAATCTCTCTTATGTAGTGCGCTATTCATAAATGCTAGACATCTCTTGATCTGCTTTAATTTATTACATTTCCTAACTCTGTAACTTCCGTTATTGAATGTCTGATGAATGTCCAAAAATATGTCAAAATATACCTACTTTAAGATCACCACATCGCACACTAACCAAACTCATCGACCACAGCGTTCATGTAAATTTTAAGATAACTCCTAAGGGGAATATCCGCCCTATTCGTTGCACATTTTGAACAGTCAAAACCATTTTGTTTAATAAAAATTTGTTTTGTATTACTTTGTTGTCAAAGCTTTTATGTGAATATTTAAAAAAAACCAATTAATAAAAATATGAAACATGATTTTTTACTTAAATGCCATGAATTTGTATTTTGTTTGACTAAATAAATAACCGGTTAACATTTTAGGGGTGGCGTACGGCGTAGTATGAAGTCATGATAAGTGAGAAGATGAATCATAAGTGTTACTCCTAATATATTGAGAGAATGAAACCACATTGCGACCTTGACTCGATACCTGAATACAGATATACCAACTACTACGTGCTGAACACTTAAAGTAAAGTTGAACTTTAACGCGCTTAAAATTCGAAGGGATATACATCTTTACACATCAGAATGCTTAAGTACGCCGTTGTCGCGAATGAGTCGACGAAATGCCACTATGTTGTTACAGCAAGAGTCTAGAAGAAACACCAACAGAATGCAACGGAAGAATTCTGAAGATGGGTACTTTTTATGAGCTATTTCGACATATTACAAAAAATGACCACGGAAGAACACTTAATGATTCAACTGCCAGATGGGGATACTAACATCGTCTTAACTAAGTTCCTTTTGTCCAAAGATAAACAATAAAGGCTGACCATTCAAGTAAAGGTTAGGTGTTAACACGAAATTCGCTATCTTCAACAAATTTTTCCAGCTGCTGAGATACGGAGACTGTCCTTTTACGACAATCGAAGAACAGGTGAAGCGAATTGGCGTTGAAGTAAATGAGGAAAAAATTAAGTACAGTGTATATCGGATATATCCTAGAGCGCCTGGTCTGGAGAATTGGAAACAGCGTGCACTGGATCGAAGAGGATTGAAGGAATGTTAAACGATGCAAGATGCAACATTTACTACTGCTGCTGTTATAAGGCAGATGCTTCAAGTCTTTATTTTCCAACATTTTATATAAGTTTACGACTCTACAGCTGAGTTTGAAGACCAAATCGAAAAGAACATTTAATGACCTCCCGATGGAGCTTGTCCTTCCCGACTCTACCTTATGCACAATCAGCCTGTCTCTTCCGTTCAATCAAATCGCGACATCGGCATTTGGTGTGATAGGGAGCTCAAGTTTCGTTCACATATGGATGAGGTTATCCTTAAGGCCAATTCTGTATTAGGCTTTGTAAAACGGTGGTCCAAAGAATTCACCAACCCATACGTTACCAGGTCTCTCTACATTATCTGTGTTCGCCCCCTCCTAGAGTATGCCAGTCAAGTGTGTTCCCCGTACCATCGTGTGCATATCTCGAGAATCGAAAGCATTCAGCGCGGTTTTCTTCGATTTGCTCTCCGAGGTCTGCCCTGGAACAACCCTTTTATTCTTCCTCCCTATCAAAACCGCCTCAACCTCATTAACTTAAACACCCTTGAGGAACGCAGAGATGCAGCCGATATTCTCTTCATTCATCGACTACTTGCAGGTCACATTGAATGTGCGTCACTTCACAACTCAGTTTTCTTCAACAATAACCCTCGTTATCTACGAACCCATCGTTTCTTCTATCTACCAACCCACCACACATCCTATGGCTCGAATAAACCGATATCCCGTATGCTACGAAAGTTTAACTCGAACCTTACCCTTTTTTTTGACTTCAACCGCACCACTCCTTGCCTTAAATCTGATCTCCTTCACCGCCCCAATTAATCTTAGTTTAAAGTTTAAGTTTAAATCTAATTTTAAGTTCGTTTTAAGATTGTTTAGCTTGTATGGGGGCTTCGCAACTACGTATTAATTGGAAGGCAAGCTTCCTGTATTTTGAATTCAGAATGCTGTAGAAACTCAAAAAGTTCAAATCGATGACGAAAGTTCATCGATTTTGGGTCCGTCTAATCTTTCAAAAGTGCCGAAAAAAACTTGCCACCAATTACTGTTTTTTAGGCCAAGAAGGCGACAATTGAGTTGTAAGGCCTTTTTCCGAACAACTAAAGCTACATATAAAGTTAAAACATGGACTCTGTCGAAGGGGGATAAAGAAATCCTTGGTCGTCCTTATTAAGATATTTAGTTCCATTTGCAATGACGGTTTTTGTATGAGGAGATTCAAATGCGGGTCTTAACTTACGTCAGCGATAACGTCCGGCGTGGACCTGGTCTCGATCTTTAGTTAGCTGTCTCCAGTTCCACACTCTAAATTGGTTCATGTTCTCTTCTACTTACGTGCGCCACCTGAGTCGAGGTCATTCTCTACTGCGCCGCCTTTTTGAGGTGGACGACTAGACATTTAAAGAAAATGAACACCAGCACTATGTCCCGCAGAGTCTTCGAGGGACAAACCAGTAAAGGAAGATCTCGCCTTAGGCGACGGATATTAGAAGGCGGAATGCTTATTGTTTGAGGCTAAGGTGCATCCCGAAGTGTAGCCCCGCTTTAGTAAGTAAGAACGCGTAGTCTTTTAACGCATTTCGAGAATTAAAAACTTTTAGGTTTCAGCGGCGTAAGTCCCATTCATAGATAACAGCTGAGTATTTAGAGATTTCACTTTGATGACACAGACAAACCATTGGGGTTTCGAAGCATTCAAAGACTTAGACTTTCGGTTTGAAAATTAATTTATTTCTCACAGTCTCAGCTTTATACAAATATTGTAATTTTACCTGATTATGTACTCATTTCTACAGTATTGGTACCTCGTTTGTAACACAGATTCACAACAAAACAAAAAAATTCTTCCGAGGCAATATCTAAATCTATATATTGACACTCAATGAATTTTATAACTTATTAGCTATTTTGAGTCAAGATGACACGATAAAAGAATCTATAACACATTTTTTGGATGCATTTTGCTATTTAACAAGTTATAAACTAATAAAGGTACCGTTAAGTTGTGCTTCATCCCCGATAATATAATGTATTCTAGACATTTTCTCTATTTAATTGTGCCCGTATTTACAAATTTAGCTATCGTATATTGATATTGATAAAGACTTTGGTTTCGATTATCTAAAAAGAAAAAGATAAATTGTATTACAAGTACAATAATTGTAAAACAGTTTTACTTACCTACAACTTTCGGTAATTTAACTTGACTTTTCCCTCTGGTTTTTAGCGTTATAAGCCCGTATTAGTTGAACAATTTGTGTAAGTCCAACAAATAGATTCACAGAGAATAAGCCATAGTTCTTTGGAATGATAACAAGTGAGTATCGTGACCAGACAATACCAGTTGCTGCCAATGCTCCACACTGGGACACCGATAACTGATCTGCAGGTCGTGCCAAGTCACTTAAACCGGCAATAACAAGACCCTGGAAGAGAACATTTTACGTCAATAAATTGTGTTTTAAATTTGTAATGTACATGATAGATAATTAGGTTAGGTTTGGCGAGATCTATCTAGTCAGAAGAGTCTAAATACAACGACTAACATGGCTGGGACATGTTGACCAGATGAACACCAGCTCTCCGGCCCGTAGAACCTTTGAATCTACCCTGGAGGGACGATGCAGTAGATGAAGAGCCCGACTCGGGTAGCGCTATACATACGAAACTGGAGGAAGCTAGCTAAATATTGAGCTGGCTGGTGATGCTTGTTGTTTGAGGCCTAGGACCATCCCGGACTGAAGCTGTAGTACGTAAGGTTTGGTTGAGCTAGAAGTGACTGCCTGTTCCCCTAAGCATAGGAATTTCCTAACTAGGGCTGTCAGTGAAGCGTTAAAGGTATCTGACATCTGCGTCCATCTTCTTCCAAGGTCTCATATGTAGAATGAGACATTGCTAATAATCTGACTGATAAAACTAAATCTTATCATTCGCCGCTCTTTACAATTCTCGCAAGAACAATATTTAAACGGAATATATTGTATCTTCTCGAACTGAAGTGGAAGATACCAGAATAAGGCTTTAAGGTTTCCCAGAGAAGCACTGGGGGGATCTCTCGCGACAAGCAAGTTCTCATAAAATTTAAGAATGTCGGGATCAAGAACGTGCTTTCAGAACCTCCTGCCGAAGTGTTTTTTGTCTGCTCTGATCTAAGGCGGAACATTTGCACGAGATGTGTTTCTTGTTCTTCCAAGCAGAGTCGGCTCATGTCAGTGGGACTTCTATACAGCTTGTCGAGATAATAGTTAAGTGAGCAGTATCCAGTAAGGAAATCCACTATGAGCTGGGTATTACGCTTGATTACTGCAAGAATTTCTTGACTTCTCTTGTACAACGTATGAAAGACTAATGAACATTTAAGACTGTTCAAGTTCTTTAGGTGAGTTGCATTTTGAGAGCTTCTTTTGGTGTTCCCATTAGACGAGCTTCAACTACAAATGTTGATTCAGCTCATTGTCTGACTGTCTCGTTGCCCTCAATATCCTTGTGTCCGAAAAATCCAATAGGTATGAGCAACTAACTGCTTGGGGGTGTTTAGATAACGCAGAGCAAGCTTTGTAATCTATCGGGCTATCAAAAAAGATGACAATCTCTTTCAGATTCTGTCTAATGCATTCTCTGACGCAGAGCTTCATTGTACCTCTGAAAGATATTGTTCCTCTGAAAAACAGATGTGGTGTTGGCAAGATAGACTTCTAGTTTGTGGAACGTATATATTCGCGTCGGATCCATTTTCGGTTTATTCCGATTTTCCTTAAACAATAGGTCGTCTCTGATTGCTTTGCAGTAAAAATGGCAGAAGTTGTGGAACCTTTTATGGGTAAGGGAACATCGAAGCAGGGGTATTCTTAAATTCTCTGTATCTTAGCGAATATAAGAGATAAACCCGTAGAACTTTTTTTTTTCTCAGAACATACCCAGGAATTAACCCTTAATAGATGTGTATTTAAGTACATAACATCCTGTCTAGCTGGTAATCCAAAAAGAAGGATTTGACAGATTTAGCATTGCTTCGAGGATCGTTAGATGTCTTACCAAGTCACCCAATTTGATTTTGCGCGAAAGGTGGAGTTTAATGGCGCAAGCTGCGTCCGTCCTCTTAACTTTCGTTCATATGTAAGAAATTAGGGTCTAGAAGAGTTTCCAAAGCTGCAGTTGAACAGATGCGCATAGCACTTGTGATGCCAGTGCAGACAAGCCTTTGGATTTTTTATGCTGAGACAAACACAAGTATTTAGCGCAATAGCTCATAGAGAACCAAGCCCTAACTTCTCACAAACATTCTTGTTGTGCGTGTTATATTAGAGGAAATCTACAGTTTTCTCAAAAGTTCGTCATCGCCTGCCGAGAGGTGGTTCCGCGAAAAAAGCGTTTGGTTATTTTACTGAAACACGAACCTTGATACAGGTCCTCTTCTTTATTTCTTGAATTCTCTTGTTTGTTGTTTGAGGAATTTTTGTAGTTAAGTTCCACTTTCACAATTGGTGCTTCCATGAATTGAGCTTCAACTTGATATGGCTGGTGGATAAGCCACAAAAGGAAAGAGAGCCTTTCAACGTTGAGGGAACTCTCTCTCTCTCTCTGGCGAGCTTATAGGAGCCACGGTGACCATGAATGCTTCTTGACGTTTTCAAAAGTTTACAATCTTCTTAGATATGTACTTGAAACTCCTCAACGCAAAAGTATTACTACGAGTTTGTTCCTTGATCTTGAATTGTTCTCACGCTTCTTTACCTGTCTTCATTGTCCCGCGGATGCCAAAGAAATTCCCTTCCTTCTTTTATATACCGATGTGGTTATTTTCGTCATTCAATTTTCTAGATTGCATCTGTGGGAAATTGGCATAAAGCCATCAATTTCAGTCGCTGACGTTGTGGTTGTTTGGCGGCTAATGTCGACCGGTAAAGATCTATCTAGAGAGTCATTTACAATTATACCTTGACTTTGAATTACCTTCAATTATTTTTCGCGTTGTGGTTGTGCCTAGAAACAATAATTTCCAAAATCTATTCAACGTTTTAACGAGCACTTGTGTGTAGTCAAACGTTGATCATTCTATGCATCTATGTATATGCCTTTTAAAAGAATGTGTTGGATCAAATTTAAGAGGAATCATTTCGATCCTAACATAAACTTTTCTTTCCCAATCCGTGTCCCATAATATATTTAATAAAATTAGCAACTTTTCCGCAAAACGTTTCTATTTATTGAAATATTTTTTCAAACAGCGCAAAATTATGAATCGTTTACGTTCAATGCTATTTGGCGTTGTTCCAGAGTTTTACGGGACAACAATATTTATATATTTGTTTAGCTTGATGGAATAACAAAATCTATTTCGAAAAACAAAACGACAACAAATGTTTTTGTTTGTAAATATACATTCATGTATGCAGTTGCATGGAGACTTTAAGGATCGAATTACTTTTTAAAATTAATTGCTTTCATAAAATACACATCATAAAAACTTTAATTATAAAAGAGTGATAAACTTAACTATTTTATTAGAAAACTTTTGGTCGTAATTGAGGCTAAAAGTTACCTCTAACAACCAAAAGTTTTCTCTAATTTAAAACCCCATTTACGACAAAAAGTCCATAGTTAGACCAATACATCTTTGATGTGAAATAGTATGGAGACCTGCACTTGAGAAAAGCTCATACATAAACAATATGATCCAGGGATGTCTCTATATAACTGAAGCCCTGAGATCAAACCCCTTTACTGCGCTAGAGACCATCTTAAACCTCACACCTCTGGATTAGCCAGCCAAACAAGTTGCGACAAATACAGCAGCCCGTTGAAAGGCATCATCACTCTGAATCCAACGACCACATGGTCACTCCCGTATCTTATGCAGATTCCATGACCTAACAAGCAAACAATTTTCAACTCGGACAACTACGGACTGTCTCATACTCATGCAGACCACCATACTATTTCACCTTAAAGATGTATTTGTCTGTCTATGGACTTTTTGTCGTAAATGGGGTTTTAAATTAGAGAAAACTTTTGGTCGTTAGTATGAGTATGAGTATGAAAGATCCTTCTCGTGGACCTTTCCAACCAGAGAACAGTGGAAGAAAAATGAAGTATCTAAGGACTTCAAGTCTACACTGATGGGTTAAAAATAGAAATAGACATAGGAGGGGGTTTCTTCTCGGAGGAACTAAGATTAACCAGCTCCTTACGACTCCCAGACTACAACAGCGCTTTCCAAGCGGAGATTCTAACAGTGACAAAGGCTGCCCAATTGGTGTTAATGCTGATAATATCAAGGGATGATATCCCAATTTATATTGACAGCCAGGTAACATCAAAGCTTGTAAAGTATTGCTAAGAAGAGCTTAAGGTTCTTGGCACGCAGCACAATGTAAAATTCTACTGGGTCCCTGGTCACAACGGGATACCAGCCAATGAAGCAGCGAATGAATTGACCAGAAAGGACTCAGCCCTAGACAGAAAACAAGCAGATGGTATTGGCAAACCTCCACTCTGTAATCTTAAGGCAAAAATTGAACATAAGTCATTAATGGAAGCAAATAACTGGTGGAAATCACGAACCACCTGTGAAATCTTAAGAAGGCTGTGGCCAGAATACGACAAAACAAAAACCAGAAAACTTCTGCAAAAAGACAGAAAATCGTTGTCAATGCTGATAGCAACAAATTTGAACGAACCCTTCCTTTCAAATCTTCCAAAGGGGATTTCAGAGTCATAATTCCCACACGGGATAACTGACAGTTTCAAAAAATCTGTCAACAAATCTGTATCCACTCACTGCGGAGGCGTCCCACCTACCTAATCACGGTACCGTGTTCCAAGCGGAAACAATGGAAGTAAAGGAACTTTCATCATGGCGAAAGTGGAACATAATATCTTCAAAGGACAGACAGCCAGCAGCTTCGAAATCCTTATCAAATGTCACTAACAATCCTTTGACAATCCTCGATAGACTATCATCTCTTAACGAAATGACTGAAAAATTCTATATTCACCTTCGTTGGGTGTCTAAACGCTGTGACAATCCTAGTGACTGCAAACTTGCCAAATGGAGAACCACCCTAGAAATTGCCTCTCATACCAGAGACATGGGTATACCTAACAGTACAGTGGAACTCCAAGTGGAAAACCGGTTAAACGTGTCATTTCTCCAGAAACTACAACTCAGCTCCTCTGCTGCTGTCCAGCGCTTTCTAACAAAAAGACTTTTAGGCCACTTTCAAATCAATGATAGTAGTGACCCAAGCCAAACCCACATACGTAAACTCCTCTCCTTCATTAACAACTCAAAATGGTTCTACTAATGGGACAACTATCTACCTAACCTAACATTCTCTGAACAGTTCTCCCGAAAATGTAATTTCTAAACCAATTAACAAATGAAGCTTATCACTATGTTTTCACTTGAACCAAATGAGGTACTTCTCGCTCATTTTGATTGACAAATGTCATATTATCCTCATTTTGACAGTTGAGTTTGCCAACCGGAAATACTAATTATTTTCAACACCACTGTTAACAGTGGAAAGCAAAAGATACTCGTGCCACAAAAGGCCATAGACGATAAGATGATTAAATAATCTCATAAAAAAGCGTGCCAGACAAATATGCCAGCGCGATAAACTGTGAAAATAAAACTGCGACATCGTGCGATAGTTTGATATCTCGACGAGACACACTAGAAAGGTTATTAAGTTGCGGAGAGTTGCTTATCTCTGAGCTATCTCGGTGTGATTTTAATTAAAGAAATATCTAATAAAAAAGCGACGAATGAAATTTCCCTGCACATTGTGTACTTTCACGAGGCACTAATATAAAACACATCACTTATGCAAACTGTATTAAATCGCTCGACCTTGGACTATAATTATATAAGCGAATTGAATTGAATTTCCGCACTTACCCACTTAAAGACAGGCGCCCAGAAGAATATCGTCTTAGGACCTGTAGATGACACGCAAACAAACAAACACACAAAATTCCAATTAATATTGAGTTCACGTGAGACATTTACAAGATCAGGTTATTCTAGATGAAACATACGACCTACCTGCAGGGTGCTTCCACATTGGACGCAATTTATTGGGAACATATTTATCAGCTCTATTTATGATTGCGTTGTAAACTTTCGATGGGAGGCCCTTTACACCGACAGTTGATGCAGCCGGTGGTGGAGGTGGTGCAGCAGTATTAGCAGACGACATCACTATGAATTAATTGTGGTTTAAGCAAACAAGTGGACAAAGCGGTGGCTGAATGCAGACTATGTAAATTGAATCGCACGACAATTGGAATGGCAGGAAACTCGACTAAAACGGAACACAGTCCACCTTGGCCTTCAAAATGTGAACGCTAACGCTTTCCGCGACACAAAGCCAACGGACAGTGTGCCAATTGAGAAAACAAAACGAATGCGGGAATGTAAAGTTCACTGTAATTAAATTCCGTGGGAGTGATTCAAGTTTTTTTTTTCTAAAGAAATCCGCTTCGTGAGTTTGGACAGTGTCGAGGAGAGCACCTTGTGTTATGTAGTCAGTCCACTGTTCAACTAAATATACACGCAATATGGCGTGGCCTGTTTGTTGACATTTAAGTCAAAAGTCTTGAATAGAGAAAGCAATCAAGTAAAGCTTTACATAAATATATCAACATTTGTGGGCTTTATTTGTGACGTCATGTCCAAAGATTAGCTTTTTATATGAAAAGTTTGCAAACTAACTGACATTGACACTGACACATGGTTGTGTTGGATGACATTTAACTATAAACATCGATTTAGATATTATTTTTCTTGTTTTTTTTAAATAGAAACCAAACGCGAATGAATTGTGAATTCTCACTGCGTATACTTAATATTTACTTGTCATATTTCGCAGAAAAATCACGATACTTGGACGATATTTACTCTGACAGCTGTGTTGCTTTTAACTGATACTGGGTAGACAATAGAGCTTGATTTATTTTATTTTGTTTTCCATGTGAGAGATTGTTGATAAGAAACACGTTACGTAACTATATGGAAAAGAATTAGATGATTATGAAAATGGAGAATGTATTAGGCCTGTCTATGATGCTATAAACAGGTCAAGGATGTAAGGATGATTCTAGACGTCATAATGAGCCTTGAAAAAGTTGGAAGTAAGTTATGCAGTAAATAAAGGTTGATCTGTAATGAATGCCAAATAAAGTGAAAAACAGAAAACAACTGGGACATATCGATTATGCCATCAGAAGTTGTTGCGAGAAAGAACCTCTTCAACCTAAAGGCCCAACCATAATAGACAAGTCTAACATTATTTAGTTCATTTAGTCAGTCCGACTCGAGGCATAATAGTTTCGCAAATCAGGGATTTTTATAGAAATCATCGATTGGAATAAGTTTTCTGCGCCCAACAAAATAAATGTCTCCTGTACAGTCCGTAGTTGATCTGGACCTCCGGTAGATAGGTTGAAGGGGTGACTTAATTTCGTATGACGCAGACTTCACTGGGATATCCAAGGATCCATTGTGCTCCCCTAGCTTGAAAAGTCCAATCCGAAAGAGAAGTCACAGAAGAAAGGTCTAAGTTAGTTTGTATGTAATTCGAAATGAATTTTAGGTCTAGGGCCGTCTTTCTGGCTCTACATAGGCTGGGGCATTCCACGTCTGTATCATCGCAGAGTCTGTGCTAAAACGCATGCTTCTAAGGTGAGCCGGCAGTAGGGTGTAACCTGTAATAATCCCTATGAAGAGCGTTAATTTTGATCTGTTTAGAGCAAGAATGTGCCCGGTTTTTATTTTGTGAACATGTGTCTAGAGTTCCCTGGAGATGCAGCATGATGAGAGTGTGTTCCGTCTTTTCTCAACTTGTCTTTGTAAATCTAGTGCTAGGTTGGATTTAAAGGGTGTTAGAGAGGGGTGGTACTAGGTGATTGACCAAGGATAGATCCTGTTCTCATCCCTGCCCAGCTAACTCATCCGCCATTTCGTCCCTGTGGATACCATTAACCCAGGACCAGGACAGAGTGTTAAGCAGATCACTCATGAATGCCCTTCTCGGCGTGAGCGCACTTATGAATACTGGTGGATGGGGCTGCATGTCAGAGTGCGGATTTAAAATTTTTTTAATTCCTTCGCTTATGAATGCCATTCATTGGGGATCGGGGATGCCCAGCGGTAAGAGTTTTGAGCTCGGCACTACAACGTTTTACAAGTTTTAACTTTACTACGGTGGATGAAATGACTTTAATAGCAGCTTGACTGTCTACGTAAGTTTCTATTAATCTTCCTGGACCTCAACCTCCTGTTTTGTAGACCAAATTGGCTGAAGTCCATTTCGAATGCCGCGTGCCACCTGAGTTATGATCTTCCTTTACTATGCCATCCCTTAGGGATAGATTAAAAGACTCTTCTGACTGAAGAGCTAGTTTGCATCCGCTCTAGATTTCAAAGCCTTATTAGTCATTGCATCTGGACTCTTTCGACTAGATCGAATCGCTGAGCAGGCTATATAGCTTGTTCTTGTCTCACCTCCTATTTACTTACCGTCTATGCAGATGGAACTGAAAATCACCTGATGGATTTTTCCCTCAAAGCAAAAGAGGGCAACTTTATTTCCATGCCTCTAGAAACAGATGGCCGGAGCTCTAAACATCCGAATTAGCTCGAGAGAAGAAAGAGCATTTCGCAGCAGTTTCAGTCTAAACCACGTAGACGGCAACGTAATGATCTTAAGTTTTGATGACCAACTGGCTAAAGGAATTCGCAAATAATTAGCAGACTTCCTAGCAATCTGTAGATAACCCGCGATTGAAGCAATAAAGCAGAATCCTTTTGCAGGATGTGCAGGCATGTCATCCGACAATAATTTAGAAAAGAGCTTCTAAAACTTTGGCTTCAACTGGAAAAGGGTCAAAGCTTACACAAGCATTCGTAAAAATAGGGCTAGGTCGAAGAAACTATAAGCATGTCAGAAGCCTGGACCTATAACGCAATGAAACATTCTACAATGAAACGGAAACGGAGAAAACTTCGGGTCATATTCTGAGGAACTGTCTGTGAACATGCCAAAAAAAACGAGTGAATCTATCTTCTTAGAGATTCTTTGTTTCCCCAAATAAAATTAATGCTTACTAATTCTGGACTTTGCACAATATATATGTGTATGTCCATATACTCTAAGCATAGTCGTATGTATGAGAGAAAAAGTTTTCATCTTTGTATAAAGAGGAGTGATCGCAAAGGTTATCAGTACTCACCACATCAGCAGCAAAAGATCAGCAGTCTATTGCAAATGTAAACCGAACAGCGGTATAGATAAATGCCCCACCCGGGGTCATCATTCCCAGTGTATTGGAGTGGTTAGCAAGTGTTCAGATTTTCCTGCTGAGAAGCAATGAAATTTCCGTAGATCTTAGGGCGTTAGGAATTATGTATTTATTTGATCTGTTTCCATTCGATTGCTGGGTTTATAAGGAACCCAACTTTACATGAAGAACACAGAAAGACTAAACACAGTATCATGGCTTGAGATATCCTCATGTGAACACAGTCTTACAAGTTTATTGAAAATCAAAAGGATCAATCAATATGTTCAGTCTTCTGACTGAGTTCAGTAAGATCTTTGGTTTCAATAGACCTGCTAGAAATCCAAAAACCAATCAGGGTATTACTTTGTTTAAAAGGTGTATACTTTATTCATTCAAATTCTGATTGGAATCAGTTTTGATCGCAAAGAAGATGGCTTTAAATTTTGGGAGACAGTCGAAATGTTGGTATCAGTACGTCAGACGATATAATTATATCCACAAGTGTATGAAAACTCACTTCTTCAACGATGAGGCATGCTGTGCTCTTTATAGCATACGGTAATAAGGCCCAAGCTTGGTCCAAAATTTACCACAGAATTGACATGGTTGGGGACATGTCTTCCTTATATCTTATAGGAATCCAGTTTGATTATCTACCGTGTTCTTCTTCTTCTTCTTAAGGTGTCTCTCCTCTTAGGAGGTTGTATATCATCCTTCTTATTTCGTCTCTTGATCCTGCGGTCCTGATTAGCTGGGTTGCTGAAAGACCGTCTTGTAAATTCTTCAGCCAAGTTGTCCTTTGTCTGCCATCTATTCTTCTTCCTTCAACTTTACCTTGAAGAATTACTTGTAGCAGTTGGTACTTCTCATTTCTGATGACATGTCCCAGATATTCCAGTTTCCGTTTCTTTATTATTTTCAGAAGTTCCCTTTTTGCTTCCATTCTTCTTAGGACTTCCATGTTTGAAATTCTTCCGTCCATGATATTTTTAAAACCCGTGTTCTTATGGGGGAATATTTTCGTGTTCCCCGTTATTTTTCCTTTGCAACAATGACTCAGTAAAGGAGCCCATTTGTTGTACTCGAAATCATTTCCACGACATTTTCTCAACTGATGTTGCCTGTCTCTAATTTCAGCCAGATCCTTTCTGCTGCCCCTGTGCTACAAGTGAAAAAAGTGTGGTTTGTGTCAACTACTCGCCGTATCGGCAAGCCGGTCTTCCAACTTTTCATGTCTTATACAGGTACGCATTGAAGTTTTCATGTCCAGTGAGAAACTGAGTGATGTAGTTTTCTTCGCGATGTCTCTCTTCCGTCTATTCAGCAACGTCTCTAACCAGTTTCGCCGTCCACCTTCCTCTAGTTTCAAAACTCAATCGCTACTGCCACTGTTGATTGGTGAGCTCCTTTACCTCTGCTGTTGCCATTTCCACTCCTATTTTAACTTTATGTTCACAGACGAACCTCCCCTCTGCCGCTAGGAGATCGATGGAAGTCACTCCCGCGACTAAGATGGGAGCTGGTTTCGGCACCGTACGGTAAGAGCTTGCTTCACGTCTCTGTACTGCTGCCATTTGCGAAGCCAGGCCCTAGCTACGACCCTGAGGATTAAACCCAAATACTTAGCTTTATTGGAAAGTCGGACTACAAGTAAATACTAGTTGAGTAAATTAAATCGACTTTCTTCTTCTCGTTAAAAGAACAACCTAGTACTCCAATCCGATATAAGGGAAGCACAGCCTTGTAAATCTAAACGTTGTGTTAAGCAGAGCATCGATCAGTATGTTTTTTGACACCAATAGTTGCGAAGACTCACTTCATTGAACACCGGATTCTTTTCTGCTCCAACCTTCGTTGATCGACCTGGAAAATTCATGAACACATAACCAAATTCATTTAAATAACAAATCAACAGTTTGCTCTCGAGTTTTATAAACTTCTTTTGATTTTATTTCGATAAGTCTATAATTTAAAAAAAGAACACAGTCAAAGTGTTTCTTTAAATATAACGCTACCTACAAGTTTGAATGATTCTTCTGTATTCAATCCATCCTGCAATCCATTCATTAATTTGCCTAGATTTAAAGACCCTTGCCAGCTGCCTTCCTCCATAGGAGTATACCTGTACGTGTCTTGTTGTGCGAAATCTATTACGAAACTACAAGAGATTCAAACGGAAGTAGACATCTTTGTTTATTTACAATGAAATCAGTAGATACTGGATCCCCTAACAAAACTCAATTTAACTCCGCGCACTTTTTTTTTAAGATAAAATACCCATTTGCTGAAGGCAATGCTTAGCTGTCAGCATTTTTGCTTCTTTCTTTGTATTTCCTCCAGTTCCAGGATTGAAGATCTGCCCGTTGACGTTGACACTAAAGACGAAGAACTTGTTGTGCGATGGGCCCTCGTCGGTGACCAAATCGTACTTTGGTGGCGTCCACTTTCGCTTTGTAGATAACTCATTCAGAAGGCATACAGGATGCTTGTTGTCCAGCGACTGCTTCGGTGTCGGTAGGGGTACGGAGTTCTTCTTTCGTTTTGTCGTAGGACACGGTTTTTGTGAACGATTTCCGTTGACTTCTTCTTCCGTAACGAGGCCACGTTTATCGAGCTTGACATCCAACAGAAGTGGCTGCAGTGATCCAGTTTTTTCTCGACCCAGACCTTCGCCTGGCTTCCAACCCATCTTCTTGAGCAAGTGCATACCCATGCCACCGCTGACTGGAACTGTTGAAGTGAGTTGATCTTTTCGTGCCCACGCTTGGCTGCCACTGGTCAGCTCTCTGGCTGTAAGAATATTTGCGCCTGTGCTGCCTGTGAATTGGCCAGGCATATTCTTAGATGACGCCCAAGAGGTCATCTCCTTTTGAGAAGTGTACATCATTTTTATCGCCTCACAGTCCATGGGATTCTCCTGCAATCGCCGCATTGCACTCAGTCGTTGACTGATTATCGTGGAGACATCCATGGTCGGTGGCGCTGGAGGGAAAATTATTGGTGTCACTGTGGGATTTGCTGCTGTGTCGGAATCTGGAACGGCGACAATTGGAAGAGAAGAAACTATTGAAGGAGGTGGTGCCACAGGGATAGGTACTGCATCGGGTAGAGGAGTCTCGTTTTCAGCGTTCGGGGAGACACCATTGACTCCAACTGGCTTGAATGCTGGTTGTTGCTCTTCTACAGGCAATTGCTTTTGAAATACGTTCTTGGGAACACCTAATGGCTTAGCTGTAATCGCCTTAGTTGAAACCGCTTTAGCTGAAACCGGCTTCGTCACGAGCGGAGTTGATGCAGGCACGTCAGGCTCCTTCGCCGGCACAGGCACCCATCCTTCGGTGAGTCGATGCTGCTGACCAGATGACACAGGAAATTGCATTGTGATGGCTTTCTTTTGATCGGCAGTCTTTGGAGCTATGGGTGTTGCGTTCTTGATGTGCATAACGATTGGTTCGCGGTCCTTCAGCACAAATGGATGATGGAAGGCCTTGGCATTTCCTTGTTTATCCACATCCGACTCCTCATCTGACGAGAATTCTGATAAATCATCGTAGTTCTCACCTTTGGTCAGTTTGCGACAGAAATTGGTCAAATCCTGGACTGTCTTACCGCCGTATCGCATTTTCATCAGCACTTTGTCCTTAATTTCGTCACTCATACCAGCACAACCTGGCAGCGAGCCACTCTTGAACATGGTAATGGCATTCTTTCGAGCGATCTCCAACAAGCGCTTCTTGTCGATTCCCAAATCCCTCGGCGGTGACCTAGAGTGTGTCTTCGAACGCGAATGGGAGTGCGTCTTCGTTCGTGACCTCGACCGTGACCGGTGATGGCTTCGATAGGGCCTCTCAGAACGTTCGCCCGAGTAGTAGTTGCCGCTGTTTCGATAGAACAAGTTCCGAAATCGGTCGTATTTCGACGACCTATTTGATGACTCTGTACTACTCGGCTCTCTATATCGATGTCTTTCGCGCAAATATGTCTCCTCATCGGAAAGCGTAATATCAGTGTCTTCTTCCACTCGCGTGCAGTTGCGTAGACGTTTCTCTACTCTACTGCGACTCTCAGCTTTGCTAAACGATGACTTTTCAACTTTAATTTCAAGATTCTCCATAGGTTCATCTTTAATAGACTGCTTCAACTTACTAGACGACGAAGAATCAGCAGCCATGATCACAGTTCTTTCGTTAGCGGACAATTGCTCTTCATCCTCCTTGTTCATAGACTTCTTATGCTTGCGTCTATGTTTCTTCCGTTTGTGTCTACTCCCCCCAGATGCAAGTGATTCATTGTCCGAGATGTCGCTATTTTCGTCCACTTTACGTTTTCGTTTCTTACTTTTCTTATGCTTCGATTTTTTGTGTTCCTTTTTTGCCTTCTTGGTCAGTTTGCCATTGCTTAGCAATTCCTCGGGTGGTGATGCATTGAAGACTTTAAAGAGCTCCGCAAGAATCTCATTTGACGACTTGACTGGTTCAATATTCTTCTTTTCGTCGATTTGTGCATCTCCGTCCGCTGGATTTGTGGAATCCGGAAGGATGTTTGGATTAAGCTTGCGCTCAATTTCTGGATCAAGTTTCTCTGTTTTTATTTTAACATTCACAACAGGAGCACTCATTGTGGACATTTTTTTAACTGGTGGAATAGTTAACCGAAAGAAGACACTTTTACTCGTAACGTTTTCGCACAGAGAATTGTTTAAAAATAAAAATTTAATTTTTATTTCTCCGTGCAAGTTGGGATAAGACGTTTCTTCTGTCAAAATGTAATGCATTCAAGGGTACAAAACAGAACTGCCAGATTAAAAACTGAGTGTGGTTTTAGCGAGTGTGTTCGATTATCTAAAGTCAAATATGGTGGGTGGAAATTGTTGTCTTCATACAGAATAAATTATTTTATATTTGAATGATTTCTAACTTATAACAAGATTTCACAATCTAATTTTGGACCCAAATAAAGAGACTTGTAGTTTTGTTCGATATACCATCACAATTGACATTAAAAAAGTTGTTATTTTGCCCTCAATTTAAGATTGAACTGTTTTTGACTATAATTTTCTTTGTATAGTTCCTAAGTTGTGACACCGAGCCTATTTTATACAATAACAGCTGGTTTTGATCGATTCTACAGACCAGCCGATGAACTAGTGATTGTGTGATTAAATTACATTGATTTCTGAGAATAAAAATCCAAGAGCTTCTTGTATTAAACAATTATCAAGTTTTCCAAACTTGAAAAAAGAATAGTTCAATTATAATATTCCTTTATTATGCTCCGCGTCTTTTATTCATTGATTTTCCTTTCCGCTAAAGTATACTTGTCTCGTTTTTTAAAAAAAAAAAATTTAAGGAAGCAAAGTATGCTTAATTTTCCCCCGAATTGATATTCGAAATCAAGTCGTGCGCGCTCCGTGAATTGTGTTAAATCGTTCTGAAACTAATTTTAAATATTGTCAAACTTCTATTCTTTATTTTTTATCCATACAACATTAGTAAATGTTCAATTAATCTACGTAAATTCAAAATTCCACGATTTTGTTCAACAGAATCCATCATTTCCTTCAATATCTTCGAAAATTCGAAAAAAAAGGAAAAGAATACAAAAATGTCTGCTTTCGAATAGTCTTAATCCAAACGTCAACTAACTTCACATCGAAAGGGAAATAAACGATAAATCGGTGTGGTCTGTGGTGCTGTGAATTTGCAAATGTATTTGTGCGTAACCCGAAAGAAGTAGAAAGAAAATTGCAATTCCGCATCAATCGTGAAATTCTATTAAAATAACTTAATTTCCACAGTGACTTTGATTTTATATCGAATAACAAATTTGACTAGTATCAAGTAAATATTAAATCGCCACCACCCTTCTTACAAAGTTTTCCATTCCCCATCGTATGATTCACGCAATTCCAATATTTTCCTTTTTTTTTCTTTCTTTTCTCTTCCTCGTAGAAAATTCTACAAATCAAAATGACGTCCCTCGAGCCACATGTAAATCGTATCCAGCACTTCAAAAACAAAGGAAAAGACCAAGATGTAATTATTTTCGATAAAATTTGCTTGAAATTTGTTCATATTTTGTGTATTTTTGTGTTGAGCAATGTGAAATTGATCAAAAAATGGGACATTTTGCGTTGAAAAAATTGAAAAATCTCTACGCAAGGGGAAATCTCTCATTTTTTTTTTCTTTTCCACTTTGTTCTTGTCTTCTCGTTCGTTTTTCGTTTTTTTTTTTTTTTTTTTTTAAGTGTAAATCTCTTTAATTGGGTAGAAGTACATATGTGTTTTATTCAATATATAATTTTGAAAATGACGAACGAACGAACAGAAAATATGTATGATAATCTAAAGAATTGAGAATTCATGTGTTTTCTACGTGTGATTTGGAATTTTTTTTTCTTTTCTTTTGGTTTTTCCATAGGAGATGCGAAGACGACGCAATGAAGTTACTGTCGAGATACGAAAAAACAAGAGAGAAGAGACAATTTCCAAGCGTAGGAATGTACCCAATGCCGAGTCTGTCACAGACGAGGAGGATCCATTGTCTAGTGCGATCAATTTGAAGAAATTGGCTGAGGCTGCGGCAGATACAACGAATGCAGATAAGCAGTTGGCTGCTGTTCAGGCTGCCCGCAAATTGTTATCATCCGATAAAAATCCGCCAATAAATGATTTAATTAAAAGTGATATTCTTCCGATTTTGGTTGAATGCTTGAAACGACATGATCACACAATGTTGCAGTTTGAGGCAGCTTGGGCACTGACCAACATCGCTTCGGGTACTTCAGAGCAAACGAATCAGGTAAGGTTCCATTAAATGTATGCATATATGGGAAACACCCAAGTTAATAAGTTTCTTTGCGTAAATGGGAACTTCCCAATGATATGACTTTTATGGGGGATTTAGTTTGTGAATGATTAGCACAAGGTCGAACTTATTTTAATCGTATTTTTCGCGTTATCCTTAAACGCATGGGATGTCATTGTCGTGTGTTATGCAATGAATGTTCTTGAGAAACAACAATGTACCTTTATCGGCTGTATTATGTAGTCTGGGTATGTTATTTAATGGAAAATTGTTTCAAATCACAATTTGAAGTAATTTTAATATATGAAGGAGAGCTGGTACTATCACCTGAAAATTTAATCCTGACACTTCTTTATTCAGTATCAATACCTATGTGGATGAAGTGACTTCGCTTTACATGCAGTGAAAAGTAGGTTTCTTATATTAAGATGGATTCTGAAATAGCAGTTTACAAGGACGTTTCAAGATGAATAATTGTGCCGTAGCAGGTGTTTGTTCGGCTGCCGAAATCTCAGAGCCAAGCTACTCAAACAGCGAGATGATATAGAACATCTTCAGAGATAATTTCCATAGTCAAATAGTCTTCAATATAACAACTTTAAACATTTAGAATTTGTATGTTCTTAACAGTCAAGAAAGAAAATGAACTAGCCTGCATCTAGCTGTGCATCACCCGCCAAGATTAAGTGGAAAAATATCTCGCTCTACAAGACAGTTGGGTTTTCTGTAACAACATAAACGATATCAAACTGTCTAGAGAGGGAGAAGGTTAACAATACGGGGAAAAGTATTTTGGGGAATAACTTCTCACATCACTGTCCGTGAACCTTTTATTTCAATAGCTACAAGACAGACAAAAACTGAAGCATTTCCACAGAAGCTACAGTAACCATGATATGGAGAAAGTCATCATTAGGTATCAGCACATTCTTACTTCGAGCATCTGAGCAAAGCTAGGACACTCGTGGAAACTCTAAAACTCATTTAAGCCGATTTACATGGAGAATAACTGAAAACATCTCTATCTCTATGCTAGGAGTCGGCGATAAAACTGTAGGCCCGTTCCATTCGTGCGAAAAATATAACCATAGACCAAGATTGGAATGATTAGTTTCTTATAGAACGTCACCTTAGTTATTCTTGCAAACCAGCTTGCGTAGCAATTTAAAGTTTTAACCACTGAACCACGGCGATTAAATATTGTATATCCTATCTTCCTATTCCGAATTTGAACTTCACAATAACTTACCTACAACAGAGGATTAGGTTGCCCAAAGGCATCAGTGGTCCAATTATCATTGATCCTTGTTTTCCGACAGTGCAGTCGCCATCGTCGTGTCGTTCTATAACCTTAGGATTGGCTGAGGTGATTCGATTTCATATTATAGCCCATATAGCCTGAGAGTCTTCAAATCTTTTGAGACGGTGTACTACAGGCAGGCCTATCTGGTGCCTTGATTTGCTTCAGTTAGCTGATTAACAGCTGAGCAGGGTCAGAGGTTTGTTAGTTATGGCCCAAGGCTACTCTGTATTACAGTGCCTTCGTCTAAATTGTCTTTATTGATTCATTGATGGATTAAATGGAATAAAAGTCGTTTGACGTGCGTCCATTTTCTCGCGTTTATAAGTGCATACATTATTTTTACCCGTTTACTAAATAGTTTTGGTGTTTTTTTTTTTTTTTGTCATCAGGTTGTTAACGCAGGTGCAGTTCCCTTGTTTTTGGGATTGCTTTCATCGCCGGCAACAACCGTTTGTGAACAAGCGGTGTGGGCTCTTGGTAACATTATCGGTGATGGACCGATATTACGTGATCTAGTGATTAAACACGGTGTTGTTCAGCCATTGTTATCATTTATCAATCCAGAGATTCCAATCTCATTTCTGCGTAACGTAACATGGGTGATTGTGAATTTATGCCGTAACAAAGATCCACCACCACCGGCTAAAACAATTCAGGAAATATTGCCCGCACTCAATATGCTAATATATCATACGGACACAAATATTCTTGTTGACACAGTGTGGGCCATAAGTTATCTGACTGATGGTGGTAATGATCAAATTCAAATGGTGATTGATAGTGGTGTGGTGCCCAAGTTGATTCCACTGCTCGGTCATGCCGAGGTGAAAGTTCAAACGGCAGCCTTACGTGCAGTCGGCAACATTGTGACCGGCTCCGATGAACAAACCCAAGTGGTTCTCAACTTTGATGCCTTGTCCTATTTCCCAGCATTGCTGTCGCATGTTAAGGAGAAGATCCGCAAGGAGGCTGTATGGTTCCTGTCCAATATAACGGCTGGTAATCAGCAGCAAGTGCAAGCCGTCATTAATGTTGGTCTACTGCCCAAGATCATCGAAAATCTTAGCAAAGGTGAATTCCAGACGCAAAAAGAAGCCGCCTGGGCCATAAGCAATCTAACCATCAGCGGCAACCGAGAACAAGTTTTCGAATTAATCCGTGAGGGTGTCATACCGCCATTCTGTGACTTGTTATCATGCAAGGATGCTCAAGTGATTAATGTAAGTAGTAAAACTGATGCCTAAACCTAATACTCTCTAAATCAATTGATTTTCCATTTTTTCATTTAGGTTGTTCTGGATGGACTCAACAATATGCTCAAAATGGCCGAGGATCTCGTACACCAAATCGCCAATATCATTGAAGAATGTGACGGTCTGGAGAAAATCGAAAGACTGCAAAATCACGAAAACGTTGATATCTACAAACTTGCATATGAAATTATTGAGCAATACTTTTCCGATGAGGTACACCTTTGTCTCTTTCCATTATACCATATCATATGTCATGTGTTTCTTTATTCCAGACAGAGCAAAGCACCCTGGCTCCCGTTGCTGATGGCGGCGCATTTCAGTTTAATCCGAATTCAGCACAGATACCCGATGGCACATACAACTTTTAACAAAATCCAATATTTTCAATCACAACTCTCTCTCCCTCTTCCTCTCTCGGCTAAAAATGCAAACAGCAAACAACAACAAGAAACCACACAGAGTCCATATATATATTATATATATTTAATGAATTTTCAACATCCGAAACAGAATCAGAAACAGAAACCGAACACGAACATGAAACAAGCAAAACAAAATTATTATTGAAGAAATTATATGAAAATTTATTTTTTCCATTGGATTAATACCTATTTATTAAATTAGGTATAATTACTAACAACAACAATTACAAACAAATAAAGGATTACTACGAAGATAATTTCTCTCTCTCTCAGCGATTCTTCTTTTAGTCTTTCTTTCTTGTTCTTTGTTGTCTGTCTTTCTGCTACAACTTGCTCTCTGTATGGTTCGTTAATTGTCTGTCGTTAGCCTCTGTAGAGTTGAGTTTAATTCGAGCGTAGCTAAATCAATCATACATTCATATATCGAGTGTTTTAATTTTTTTTATTATTTCATGCAAAACGCTATAGATTGAGCAAACATTACTGGGAAATATGAAATTTATTGTAAATAAAAGAAAGCAATCTTTGGAATTGCTATAAATAAAATGCGAATAGAAAAAAAAGAAAAACAAATTTGAACAAAAGCAAAGAGTAATAGTTTTGTTTGTGCAGTAGAGCCTCTGTTCTAAATTCTTTTTTAATTCTGTTTTGTTTTAGATTTTCTTATATTTGTTCGAATGTATACATACGTATTGAAAGCTTGATTTTTTATTTTTTTTTTTTACGTCTTCAAATTACATATTTATTTACAAATACATATATGAATACTTTCACAGATATAATGAATTTTTGTTTTTATTTTATATAAGGCTTTCCTTTTAGATATTTTAACGCACAAGTTGGGGGCATAGGCAGCCAGCCTTTGAGTGCTACTTTCCAATTCTAAAATCAAATCTTTCAAAAACGGTGTCCATTTGGGATTTTAAGGTTCGGATCGTTCGAAAGCGGAACTTTGGTATGAATTTTGTAGTGAACCTAATAAACCAAAACATAAACAAACCAGTTCCATACTTCCCATGCACAACGTTGCATACAATGTATCATGTTCTAATATCAAGCGACACCAAAGTCAAGTGTCACAGGTACGCAAGTGCATTGCACTGACCCGCTTTATACGCCACTTGAGAAATGACGAAAACATTTGCCTCACACTGATTCATGCACGATCGATTCATATATCAAGTGTCATACATTGTAATCCGAATTTGATGGCACGCGACCCACTGAGTATGAATATGCATTGGAAATGCTACCAAGGAATTAGTATATAAGACCAAGATTTTTAGAAATAAAGACAGATTCATTTTGACCACCAATCAACGTGTTTCTCATTCTGGCAGACCTCTATGGCATTCGTGCCCTGCCATTCGAGTTAGGAATTAATTTTTCTGTTAAACCTTTGACATTCCTACCTTGCCTGACTACCAGCTCAAGACACGTACATTCAAACATTACAATTTTATAAATTGCGTTTCAAATTGCCCTTACAAAATTTTCGCTTTCGAACTTTAGAATCGAAATAGTTCTTAAGCCGCTCACGAGAGCAAACTTTCAAGAAAACACAGTGTTGAGAGTTGACTTTTTACTCTCAACATTCGAACTTTTTAAGAGTCACTCGCAAGTGGACACATGTTTTGATCACTATCGGAGATTAGCGCGCAGAATTCCAATACAGCTCGTATTTTACGAGTAGCTGTCGGGAGTCAACATGGCAAAACAGTGGACATCGGAAAGAGCAAATCAACTCAGAGAAATATGAGTCTATTGAGACTTTTTGGAAAACTATGACATCCCTTAATTTAAGATCATTTTCAAAAATAGTGGGCCCAACGGATTGTATTACTTATTCTATTTTACTAGTTGTCAAACGGAAAAAATCTCTGAACTGTTGAGCCTCTTCAATTTGAAGCTCTCTTGTAAAGCCCGGTGTACACTACGTGCTTAACTCAAACTCATCAATTTCGAGTTCAACGTATTCAATTCTAGTGGAAGATGATTTCAACTTTGTCCAACCAGTACGTTGGAGATCGTTGCTTAACAAGTTGCTCGTTGGACATGGTTTTGCATCGCATTGAGGAACGAGTATGCAGCACATTACCTCTTCAACTCGTTGCTAAATTTTTTAAATTTTTGGTTGATGTGTGTTGTATTAAGTACGAAGAAATTTGCGTGCTGGCGCTCAACGCTCTTTGAAGAACGGTGTAGATCAACTCACTGGTGTGTTGTACATGAGTGTTTGAACACTTGTTGTATTTCAATGTGTATTGTATTTAAGGGATGAAATCCAAAAATGGACAACCGAGATGGCGATGGATTTGATTTCGGCAATGGACGAGTCGGAAAATCAGTTGGACAATCTGCCGAGTGTATTTAACTTGGTGCTTAACTTCCGATACATCGTCTAGTGTACGGGAGTAGCAACGAGTGTATCAACTCGTTCACCAATCACAGTGAAAAAGCGGTTAATCAACTCAAGCAACAGATTCATTTGTCAAAGCCACACAAGTTGATTAATTATGTGTACGAAGGTCCAAAGGAAGCAAAGATATTTGAAGGAATGCTTTTAAAAAAGATGTGCTGGACAGCGCAAGTAAGTTTTGGAAAACATTTTTGCTGTGATATAACGAACTACGAGGTGGGAAGTACAGGGCTGGCTCCCGAGGCGATTTTTTTTCTTTTTTAAGAACAGTGGCAAAAATTAAAGCAGCCGCGACCTTTCGGTTGTAAGAATACATATCACTTTCACTTCCAACTGATAACTAGCAGAGGAAATATATCAAGTGGACACGCTTATAAGAGTACTCTCAGGAAATAAACTCAAAATTCTACTTGCGATATTATAATTACGAAAACATAACTCTCACATGGACAGCCACCCGAGAGTAACTCACAAGAGTTTACTAGCGAAAGTACTCTCAAATGAACAGGCACCTTACGAATAACTCATATAAAATATTCGTTTCGACATAAGAATCGAAATACAGAGTAAGGCCAATGTACTGAGCGCGAAAAAAAATGAAAACACACTCATTTCACCTCATCCTGTTAGACCTCCGGACATCTTCGTTGTCCAACAACAGAATATCCCAACGTTCAGCGAAAAGGAGCTGGTCCTGGCAGCGAAAACTTAAGAGACCAGTCCAGGGTCTAATGGTATATCCTTTGCCCTCAGCTATTGCTGAATATGTACAATAGCTACCTTTAGTACGGATGGCAACGCTTGCTATTGGTCAGCAAAGGAAAAGGAGCTCCAAACTCCCCATCAGCGTACATACCTTTGTGTATGCTGGACACGGCCGAGAAGATAGTCAGAGGAAGCGTACAATAGAGTCTTTCCCTTCCTCGTCTTGTTGGCAGACCTCGATGAAGGAAATGCCTTTAACTCAGCTCGGCGGAGAGATATGCTAATTGCGCTCGATAGCTTTAGGATATCGGAATATCTCCTGCGGATGGTGAAGAACTATCTCAAAGATCGTGAGCTGTTATAAGGCACCGAGGATGGACCTTAAAGAAATGCAAACACTGCAGAAGCAGCGCAGGGCTTAATTCAAAGACTTGCCCTTTGGAATATCTCTTATCATAGTATTCACCGCGTCGAGATGCTCTATCTGCTGAGGTATGCAGATGACATCAGCGCCGAAGATACACAGAGAAGGCTTAACCAAGTTATGCGACGCGAACATGCCTGTATGGAAAGTCATGAAGTTAGTCTGGTAGTGGAAAAGACAGAGAGAGTCCTCCTGATTAGAAAACAGATTCCGGCGGGTGAAATGCAATACTTCTTCGCCCAGGTTCACCACGAACTTAAGAAAGCAAGCAAGTATCCTTTCCTTAATCTTCAAAAAATCTACCTTTTGTAATATCGGCCAAGATCTGGCAAAGCAATGCGATAAGTCTAACTATCAAGCTGTAAATGTTTCACTTAAGTTAGGTTAGGTTGAAGTGGCTGCCAGCTGTTGCCAGCACACATAGACCAATGATAGGTCCATTGTGATACCACACGGATCTGGAAAGATATCCTTACCTACTTGTTTAACCAATTGGAGCTCCTGCTGAAGCGAATGAGGCTTCTGCTTCTTCTTTTGCGGGAGAGAGTTGGACAGCTACAGAGAAGCTGTAGTACAATCGGATAGAATCCACTAACTGGACAGGATGTACCATTAATAATATTAAGAAAGATAGAAGAATAGGGGTTATGGAATTTGCCCATTTCATAAAACGTAGATTCCAACACAGTGCCTCATGTCTGCTTTACCAAGCTTCAAGCCTAAACAGTGATAACCTACAGGTCGCCAATATTCATAAATACTATCTTGATAAATAAATGAGTAATTCTGCTTTTCTAAACAAAAATTTCACTAGTTCTTACTAAATTCTCTCTAAGCTTTCTGAAAAAAAAAATGTCAGAATAATTTTATTCATAATTCTAAAAGGAAAAAAAAAAAAATTAGTTGCATCAAAATTTGTAGTCCTTTTTGTATTTATTGGTGACGTCATAAAAAAAAGGTGAGTTACATTATGCAGTTTCAAGTCGAAAATGTTTTGTATAGTTTGATAATTTTATCGAATCATATGTAACTACATGCTTCCAATTCCTGTCAGTTAGCCAGCACCCAAAATTAGTTGACGCTCCCACGGTCATCCGTCGATCCCCTAAAATGAGATATGAAATATCACCAATCAACACGGTGATCCTATGCTGGATACCGTACCGGGTCATGGGCTATAAAAGAGTTAATGAGCTTGCAAGGAAGAGGTTAGAGCTAAATCCGTCCTTCCCCATTCCCTTTTAACAGCAGTACTTATTCCAAAATTGGGGAACTTTGACAAAATCCTAGATAGAAGGTTTTTACCAACGTGCCTAGAAGCGGGAACACTTTGGTCAGTCTTTGATAAGAAGAAAACTATTTCTATGATGAAACTCATATACAAGTGCCATTGGCAATCACACAGAGAAGCTCGGGGTACCGCACAATGACTTTTGTGGCAGCTGCTGTATCTAGGAAGAAAAAGAATCTATTTGTTCGGGGTCTGCTTTGCGTGTGGCCTACTCAGACTTATTAAAGCCTTTTGGCAGGCAATGACAAACCTCCGAGAGTATAATCTGCCATGAAAAAGCTTCCCAAGCCGCCATTTTGAGTTGGCAATAAAACTGTAGTTCCCTTCCATTCGAGCGAAAAATATAAAACGCAAAATTTGAGCTGTTGCGTCAAATGTTCGTATTTGTTTGGAATGCTTAATATTAATGTTGAGTTGCGGCAGCGGTTTCTCTTTCAAGGTTTTGATGATGGAAAGTGCAATCTAATTCGACTACATTGCTAACCAGACTCAGAATGTGGTGAAAACCATAGAACCATAGATAGATGAGAGTATTTCCCTATACAAGTCTTCATTCCGGAGCCATTGCGTCTAATGGCATATCCATAGATTTAAGTCAAAGAATATTCCCCGTGTAAGGTCGTCAAAAATCCAGTACATGTTATATACCAGAAACGAGAAGATGGCTCTGATTGTTTCCTCCATGAGAAACAGCCAGATGTGCTAGGAAAAGTCCCCTAACAGCCGAAACGAACCGTTCTTTGGAGTTAAGTGAAAATATCAGTCACGTTTTTGCGTTGAAACTTATTCCACCAGACAACCGATGAATATGCTTAGGACGGTCTTATAATAGCCTTCTAGAGACGCAAGAAATGAAATATTGTTTTTCATTATATAACTATTATTAAATTAATAATTAAAAGTTCCATTGTGACATCCTGTATACGTATAACTTTTCAAAACTGTTATTTGGTAATTAAGTTTGTAATAATTGAAATTCTTACAGATACAATGTCTAGCCCATACCATAAACTTATGAAAAAGCTAGACGCTTACTGCCCTAAATCATTATTACCCCTGTGGACACATCCGGCGGGTAATTTGCGATAGTGACAGTGTAAGTGTATGCGACTTAATTATTATATTTCTTTATATTTTTAGGTCCTAAAACTGTATTCTTTTGGGGGCCATTATTTAAATGGGTACGTATACATTTTGTTTCTACATATACATATAACGTCTCTTAGATAAACAGTTTTAAAATCTAAAAAATTGTTCTTCTTATAAACGTTACGACACGACAAACAAAGCATCAAGTGTTTTCACTGCAAGGCGTGCATTGTTTAAATCGGTCTTATGATTCTGAAGATTTTAAAAAAAAATAATTTTTAAAATTTTGAAACACACATATGTAGATATATTAACATACATCTATTTTTAGACTCTTGTATTAGCAGGATTAAACGATCTGATAAATCGGCCAGTGGAGCTTATAGCAACAAGACAAGCTGGTACTATAGCATTAACTGGATTAATTTGGTCAAGATATTCATTAGTCATCACACCCAAAAATTATAGTTTATTTGCGGTTAATTTGTTTGTGTTTTTATCCCAAGGAACGCAATTTACACGAAGCGTCATATATACGTATAGCCAAAATCATCCAACGGAATAAAAGAATATTCTCTACCTAACCAAATACCAAGATTAAAATAGAAAACATTTTTCGATATGATTAAATATAAATAAAAATATATAAAGGTATATGTATGGATATACGTATATGTTGTTTATTCAATTATTTTCCAAAAATTCTAAATGGAATGGAGTAAGTATTGTATGTTCATATCATATCAGCAAGACGAACTAGTGAAAGACATTTTACGCTGGTTTTTGACTTCGCATCTCCGATTTTAGATTTAAATTTCAGAAATGATTTTCTTGTACTTTCCCGACAGTCTTCTAGCTAGTCAATAATGAAAATTTGCTGTGGCCACCTTCACACCAAGCATAGGGAAAAGCTGAAGGACAACCGTTAGAAAAGATGATTTCAAATTGAAGATTTAAGTAAACAATCCTTTCCTTAAGTTCTTAAATGAGATATATTATTATGACTTCCCAGTCCCATGACGAAAGGAACCAAGGTTTCTGAACCCCCAAAAAATCAATCAACCAAATCTCAGGACTAGATTGGGCCATAAACACTTTCCATCACCAAGATCAACATGTGCAAATGACATTTTTCTCGACAAACTATAAAAAATCAACCAAGAGATTATGCCGTACCTTCTTATAATAACAAAAAGCAGTCTTGTACTTGGATATATATTTACATATATACCTACGAAACTAAAGCAGTCTAAAACACGCGGAGAACAGCTCTACCATTTCAAAGCGGATGTGTGAAACTCAAAAGCATGAGAAAAACTGAAACATTAGTAGGAGAGTCAATATATCAAGACAGAGCGATCAAAGTTCTAGTAAAAAGCTGTAAAGATTGATGGTAGGAGCCGATGTTTCTTTTGGAAAGTGCAAATATTGTGCTTAACCTATTTTGTATTCAATTGCCGATGACATACCCTATAAAAAGCCTGAATAACCTCCCTGTTCACTTTCGCTGAAATTTCAATTTAATAACAAAAAAAAAAACAAAAAACAAAATCTTTTGACAGTTGTAAACATTTTTTTTTTTGATAAGCTCAAAAATTTCTGACTAAAATTCAACCATGGATCTTACAGAAAATGGAAAAGACGACGAGCAATTTACAATATTTAAACACGATGGACTGTTTGCTGTAAGTCTTCCGCTTATGAAGGAAATCCGACGCCAGGGAAAGCTCTGTGATGTAACGCTTAAGGTGAGTCCAAGCAAATTGCGAAAAAAATATATAAAAAAAAAAATCAATCAAATTTTCCTATCATCAATTAGGTGGAAAACCAGTCCTTTTCTGCCCACAGAATCGTCCTCGCAGGTGCGATTCCATATTTTTATGCCATGTTCACCAATAACATGGCTGAGAGTAGAATTAAAGAGATCACTATGAAAGAAATTGAACCATGGTAAGGCTGCAAAATTGCCAGTGATTTTTGAAGAGTTTTATGTATACCAATTTTTTTTAATTTTTTATCGTGTCCCCAGTGCCCTGGAAAGTCTTATCAATTTCGCATACAGTGGCACTGTACGAATTGATAATCTGAATGTGCAAAGCCTGATGGTGGGAGCATCTTTTCTTCAATTAAGCGAAGTAAGGGATGCTTGCGCTGATTTTCTAATCTCTAGGTACGAATATTATTCTCAAGCATGATTGTTTGTTATTTGTAACACATTCTATCTGGTTAGATTCAATCCGCACAATGTATTGGGAATACGTCAGTTTGCCGATTCGTTAGCCTGCACTCAATTGGTCCTGGCGGCAGATAAATATATAAATCATTACTTCTCCAAAGTCACGGATTCGGAGGAGTTTCTTGCTCTTAATTATGATGATTTGATTGATCTTATTCGTCGTGACGAATTGAATGTTCCTACTGAGGAGAACATTTTCGAAGCTTGTATGCGATGGGTCAAATTCAATGAAGACAAGCGATCAGTTGACTTTCCGCAGGTTCTCTCTAGAGTGCGATTGCCTTTGTTGTCACCTCAGTTTCTTGCCGATCGTGTAGCACGCGAAGAGTTAATAAAGACATCACATCAGTGCAGGGATTTGCTAGATGAAGCTAAGGATTTCCATTTAATGCCAGAACGAAGGGGATTGCTTCAGAGTTTTCGGTATGATTTATTTGAAATCGAAAAATATGTTCCATGACTTAATTGGTTTTTATTTGTTATAGTACACGTCACCGGTGCACAGATTACTTGATTGGACAGATTTATGCTGTAGGAGGACTAACTAACAATGGAGAATCTGTCAGTACAGTGGAAATTTACGATCCTGTATCAAAAAAATGGAAAATGGGTGAACAGATGTCAATGATGAGGTAGGTACAATTGTTTGGTAATCCAATGTCCAATCTAGATTGTAGTTTGCATGCCGTGGCACTAAGGGACTTTTGTCGATATCCTTAATAATGGTTAAGTTTTGTTTTGGGATTCCAACTATCCTGCACTTCGCTTCATTCGGTGCTTTATTCTTGCTCTAGCCAGATAGCTTTGACTAAACTTTGTGTACCAGTAGTAAAAATCCGGTGATAGTCTCTGATACTTGGCACGATGATTCACAAATTATTGGCATCTCATTTGGTAACACAAAGGACTTACTCTGGTCTAAGTGAGATTGCAATTTACAGCCTGCCACACCAACCTATGTAATCAGACAAATCATTGATATTGTTCACGTTTTATTACCGTTCGTGTAGTTTGTGATTTCTTTATTGTCTATTTCTTATCTTTCGTTAATTTCTTTTGTTACTAGATCCAGAGTGGGCGTTGCAGTAATTTGTGGAAAATTGTATGCATTTGGAGGATTTAACGGCACTGAACGTCTGTCAACCGTGGAAGTTTATGATCCGAAACAGAATAAATGGTCTCAAGGACGAGCAATGTTGTGTAAACGAAGGTAAGTTTTGCTGATTATATCTTAAAAAGCTGTTGCAAGAATGTGTTGAGACGACAATAGTAGTTGTGAACTAAACCTAACACCAGCTCTTGATCTTTGCAATAAAAAGGTCATGACACTCATGCTGAAACGATTACAATAGCTTTGTCATCATACGCGTTATCTGCATTAAATTAGTCATTGTATTACGTTACGATGGCTGCCCACGGCAAGGTAAAAAGCGTTGACTTCTCTGACAAGACAAGATTAAGCATGGCCAGCCGACGAGAGCATTTCTCATATTTTTGTCCAGCTGCGTTCAATTGATATTGAGCTGCCATTGGTGTGGCTGCTTTTCGGGCAATATTCAACCTGTTTGGGAGAAACGACATAAATTATGAATCTTCCTTCCGATGCTTGTAACAGCGATTGGTCGGCCGCTTTCAAATGATCTGGATTTCCTGGATTTGAATCCCTTTTGTAGGATTTTCGATGCTGGGAATATCGTTAGAAAATGTCTTCTTCTTTTAACTCAAGCGGAGAGTGTCCAAAGCGCCTTTAAGTTGATTCACGAGCCCTTTGATGTCCCTGGTGTAATATTTATCTAGTTTCAATGCTTTTCCAACTTGCGATGTTTTGCGGATTAACCTTAGATTGATGGGGCTACAAAGGGTTTGTTGTTCTAAGTTTCTGTATACAATTCTGCTTGACTAGTGAAATACAAGCTTTCCGCTGTTTTCTTTCACCTGTGTTTGCGTGTGCTAGCGAGCAATTACAGGTGTTTGGCACTTGCAGTACTTCATTTGGTCGTGTTCCTTTCGGTAGTGTGGCTTTAAAGATACAAAAAGTACAAATATTTGCCGCGACAGGTCATAGAGAGCCAGGGCCTAGCCTCTCGCAACCATTCATGTTGTAATTGTTATATTTTTTTATGACAGATCATACTGCTGTAGGTTTCTCATGCCTATGAAGAGGTAGTGCCAGTGGAAAAACACTAAGATGTCTCCTTTTGCTTAACAGTCCAACGCACTAACCACTGAGCCACGGCGACCGCCGATGAATTTTCCTTAGGTCACAGCCGTTGAGTACATCCGACAGACGTTGAACGCACTAACCACTGAGCCACAGCGACCACCGATGAATTTTCCTTAGGTCACAGCCGTTGAGTACATCCGATAGACGTTGAAGTACATTTTTACCATGTTGTTGCTTTGCCTGCGGTGGAGCTCCCTCGAGATGTGGTTGGAATTGTATTCTTTGGGCCTTATATTCTGCTTGACAGTCACAATGACAGGCCCGACTAAGACTTAAGTGAAGAGCACCTTCACATACCATACCATACCATACCATGCTCTATATTTAAATCTTTTCTCCATAGAGATGGATGAAGTGGTCCCTTTCAGGTCGATTATGTGTCAGCTGCCCTCGATTGCGTACAAAGTCACTCTAAATTCGTCGCTATCGGTTGAATCATGGATGAATCTATCTACAATCTACCTTCAACCTACCTTCTCGAAGCCTCATGCAACTGTGATACAGCCAATGATTTTCTACCATATAGTAGGACTAAGATAGTGTGATTTTTATGAAGGGCCTGCATAACAATTTTTAACAATTCTCCGTCTGATCTCATTTTCGAAGTTATAGGTGTCTATGGTAAAGTTTTATCCAAGTCTTCGACGATGGATATTTTTGTCTATGATGTCGATGCCATCTGCATAGCAGAGAAGTTGCGCTCACTTGTATGGCGAATCGTTGAGTTGTCCCCAAACTAAACAGGCTTCTCATAGCTCCGCTCTAATTGTTATGATGATACTAACTTTTTTTTTTTTATTTATACATTTTTAGCGCTGTAGGTGTTGCTGCATTGGATGACAGTGTTTATGTGTGCGGTGGATACGATGGCGTTACATCTTTAAACACTGTTGAGTGTTACAGTCCTAAGACAGATATTTGGAAAACTGTAAGTAAACTTCCACCTTTAAGCGTAAACAACATGATAGCACACAACTACCTCTGTTTTAGGTTGCTCCAATGATGAAATACCGCTCAGCAGGAGGTGTTGCATCATTGGGCGGTTTTATTTACGCTCTAGGCGGTCACGATGGTTTATCGATTTTTGATTCTGTCGAACGTTACGATCCAGTAAAGGACGCCTGGGTAAAGATGAAGTCTATGCTGAATAGACGTTGTCGCCTGGGCGTGGCTACGTTAAATGGAAAGCTATACTCTTGCGGTGGATATGATGGAAATTCTTTCCTTCGTTCGGTAGAGGTCTATGATCCAAATACAGACACATGGAAGCTGGTAACTTCAATGCATTGCAAACGGAGTCGCGTGGCACTTGTCGCCAATATGGGGAAACTATGGGCTATTGGTGGTAAGTATATTGCTTGGAATATCATAAACAGATAATGAAATTTGCGCTCCCTTAAGGCTATGATGGCGAGTCAAATCTATCCACCGTTGAAGTATATGATCCCGAAACAGAAGTATGGGTATTTGTACCAGCAATGCGTGCGCATAGCGGTGGTGTGGGCGTTGGGGTCATACGTAATTAGTAAGATTCTCAGAAACTCATTTAGTCTTAATCTGTATTACATTCCGAAGTTAAATCTCCGAAAAATATTGTTGGATAAAGAATTTAAAATTATTATTGATTGTATCAAATATATATGCATATATAATTTATGTTAAAAGTATTTATCACGTTGAACTGTACTGCAATCGATCTTTAAAACACCCAAAGGTTGTTCTAGAGTGTCGCTTGTGTTTTATTTAAATCATTTAACAGTAAGTAAATATTTAAATAGGGTGTGGTGTTGATCCTGTCGATGAGGGGTGATCTAGTCATGCCTCTTCTTTATACGACGTCAACAATGTGTGTGCTCGGAGGTTTGTAACGTGCTTTGGTCTTATAAACTCATGCTGTCAGCTTAGAACAGAGTCAGTGGATTTCGAAAGAGTCGTAAGAGGCAATCCATTCAAATTGATAGATGGGACTCACTTAGGCTCAGGGTAATGAGACAGAAAAGGCTGCTTATTAGTACCATAGTGGGTGCAGTGTCCTGCAACATAAGCAGACACGTCAATAGGCTAGGCCTTCTCTATCATGACTTTTGTAGAAGCTGTATGGACAAGGAGGAGGAAGAGACGATTCTCCACCTTCTCTGTACGTATCCAGCCCTCTCAGGTCGATGAACAGCCTACTTAGGTGCCAGCATTTTCAACAATCTAAACGAACTGGCTGATACCAGCATTAGCAGCCTTCAGCGCTTCATAGCAAGCTCCGGCTGGTCCTACAGGTAGTTTGTCTGCAAGAAATTACAGATCTATGTGGTATCACAAATGACCTTCTCTGGCCATTTTAACCTAACATAGCCTAGGCCCAGGGCTTATTGTGATGCCTGTAGAATTTCTTATGAATTCCTAGCGCCGGACAGTGGCGGAAGAGGTGAGTAGTAATTTCCTATTCTTTCTCATTTTTACAGCTTCTGCAAAATTCTTTGAAAATAACACCTAATCTCCTAGTGTGTTGTCCTACTAGGCAGTGGCCTATAATGACACCTATTACACAACATGAGCATATTTATATGGGATTCAATGAAGCAAGGCGATCCGAAGCCGGTAAGTATCACATATCACACTGCTTTCAAAAATGAGTCAGAAAAACTTACGAAAAGCTTTTCAGAGCTGAGTAAGAAAAATCTTCGTTACAAAGGACATAAACGGCAGCTTCTAGAGTCGACATAATGCTTTCAATATCAAGCAGTCGTTTCAACAGTACACGCATAACCATAATTAGAGGGCGCTCAGAAGGCCAATGCCTATTAAAAGCAACAACGTCTGAAGGACTTTTAGTCATCGAGGCGACATACGTAAAGTACAGCACAAACAAATCAATAAGCAAATAGATTTGTGCTCGCTGGTATGCACCGTTTGCGCCGAAAAACTTTCGTGAAAGGGGTGGTCAATGAATTTGTTGCGTATGCAGACTTAAGACTACCTCAGAGTTATAACTTTCGAAAATGATGTCTCAATAAAGCGTTTGGTTTCTCTCAGTGAACTCATGCAGGATGCGTGGAAAGGGTTGGGAAGTGCGGGATATGGATGAACCTACACAGAACTGGACTACTCATTTTTATAAGCAAACCTTAACTCTCCAAAAGCATGGCAAAAAGACGTACATATTTTCGTCACTCTATCTCGACTATCGCTAGTGTTAGCCTGTGAATAGAAAAATTCCAATGTCATGTTAATGAGCTCGATGTACAACTATCGGCAAGGGACAATTTACCAGCATGCATGGATGCAGAACCATTTCTAGATGAGTAAATGCTATTAAGTATTATAATATGCATACGTGGCATATCCTTCTTGCTGTGATTCGTTCCCTTCGTACTTTTAGAAAGACTTTTGCTTCCAGTAGCATCAATATGGCCACTCCCATTATCGTGATGCTTTCACGTACTTATAAAAAAAAAGAAAACGCCTTAAATAAAAATAAGACAAGTACCCCTTTAAAGGCAGAAAGATCATATATTTTGATATATCAGTTATCTGTAAATGAATCGAACAGTATCAGTTGGTTAGCAGAAGATTAGCATAGGCCAGACCTACGTTCAAAAAATAGGAAGAGGTGGCGAATTCATTAACAAAGTGCAGAAACAAAAGATAAACTAAAATTAGTAATCGTTGAGTAGAGGGTCTCTTCTAGTCGTCATTGGACGATATCAGCAGGTTTGCTGCTAAATTTTCATTTTTCTCGCACGCAAAATACGCTTGCAAGACCAGGTGTTCGGGAAAGCCCATCGCTTTTAGTCTTGAAATAGCGGCACGATCCTGAGCAGTCATTTGAATGACTGCCGAAACAGACTCGCCATCACCTGATGCTCCAGGTCTGGTCCTTTCAGTTGGTTCAGCTGCAGCGGCTGATTCAGTTACGGCTGCTCGTACGCCTTCGGCCGATGCCAGTGTTTGGCTGTTCACCGAACTACTGCTGTCCGACTCATGTGGTTCGTTTAGCATGTTCAAAAACGCCTCTTGATTCTCCGAGATGAGCTGCAACAAAGCCGGATTCGATTGCCCAATCTGTTGGAGAACGGCGTTTAATAATTCCGGATTTTGATGTACCAGCTCACGCATTTGAAGAAACTGTGGCTGATTCCTAAGGAACTCCAACGAATCCTCACCGACACTACTCTCATTCGCAGTTGACCGCTGTCCGGCAGCTCTCAAGTCTGAGCCAGCCGTGGTGTTTAACTCGCTATCGACCAGAGCATCATCTGGTATACCACTGAGCAAATATTCAACGGCACGATCTGGATTATTAAAGCTGGCAGCCAACGCGGCTTCTGTCATTTCCCTAGTGTAGCCCATTTGCATTATCGATTCGACCATTCTATTGTATTCGTCACCCATCAGCAAGGTCGATTCGGCAGCTGCCTGCACCAATGCCGGTGCTCTGGCAGTGCTGCTCTCCTCCGCAACAGTAGTACCTACTGCAGTAGCAGCAGCAGTAACAGCAGCAGTTACTGGAACCTTCTGAGGACTAGCGGCAACTTTCGTTTCAGCTTGCGTCGGCTTACTAGAAACAGTTTTTTCGCTACCCTTTTGTGGCGACGCAGGTTCTTTGCCACTTTTAGTTTCCTCTTTAGAACTTGTAGCCGGCTCTTCTGTCTTCTTCACACCATAGTCACGCTTCAAGATCACAACAATAAATTTCTTTTCGTCGACATTATACGACGCTATGGTCCGTTCATCTTCCAAAATGACACCAGCATAAATAAGTTTTTGCTTTTCCACAAGATATTCGCTGCCTCGTTCAGTGAAGATTTTCTCCTTTAATGCTTTTACGTCTTTTTCTGCATCGAAATCAATTGTAAATGTTTGTTGCTGCAAATTTTTCACGGTGATGATCATTTTTCCTTTTTGCTCGGACTTTTATTTCAGCTTAAAGCATATACAAAAAAAAAAAACAGAAAATGTCGGTGTTTCTGCGTTTATCACTTTAGTGTGTATTTTTAAATAAAAATTGTTCTTTTCTTTGTTCTAATGGCACTTATTTTTGCGTGATTTTTCGTAATAAAATGCGGGATGCCCCAAAATGAACAAATCTAAATCCGAATAATTCGACGTTTGACAGTTGTGCAGAGTTGGCTAGTGGAAGAGCTCGGAAAGAGTATGTACACGTTCAGCTGGTATTGTCATCTAGTACTGTTACTGTTTCAGCATTTCATGTGATTATTAGGCAATTGAAACAAAAAGAAACTGACTTTTACCTAAAAGGTATTCACTTTGAGTTGTTTTCATCAATTGAGTAGAGATACTGTTAAAATAAATAATATTTGCTAGACATCGTGATTCATTGTATTTTGACAATTGCACAAGAGTATAAGGTACTGTCCCAGCTGAACTGTGCACTGGGCTAAACGCTTAGTCATTTTCCATGGCGCATTTCATTTTTTGTAAAATCAATTGTGATTGGTCTACAGACGAATTCATTTTCGCCATTTTCGCTTTTGGTAAAGTCATACGGTGGCAATTGGGTGCGTTCAATGAGTATGTTCAAATTTTCTATGTATATAAACATTTATATGTTTAAATGATATCATAGTCTATTTATTTTGATTTCATCATGAAATAGTAAGTATTGTTAATTTGAGCCTCAAAAAATACTTCTGGTTCATTGAACCAAAATGCCATTTTTTAATTACTCGGACAGACTCGCAGAGAACTTATGTGATGCAATGCAGATCGTACGCTTGCTCGCCTTATTTAATCTAACATCTACTACCAGTTGATCTGCAACATCCAAGAAGTCGTACTCTGCGGTGCAATCCGGCTTCGTGAATCAGCGTGCTAGACCACAAAGCTGTGGTCATAGTAAAGTCCTGGAAACGATACCAAATGAGTTGGATGCGTCCTCGACTGGCTAACTAACTTCTAAGCTAGACTTAAAGAAATGTTTTTCAGTAAGACTCTAGAATTTTGATACGCTTATATACATGGACGGCTCGAAAATGGACTGTGAAGTTGGCGCAGGGATCTTCTAAGAAAAGGTGAAAATATTGAAATCCTTTGCCAGTGTCCACCTGAAAAATTCTCCAACACCCATTTACAACACTACATTCTCAAAACTGGTGGACCAATGTCAGAAAGAACTGAACCAATTAGGTGCTCGCATCAGAGTCACTTTCACCTCGATCCCAGAACACAGTGATATCGCCGGCGACGAAAGAGCTGACGAACTGGCCAGGCGAAGGTCAGCCCTTAAGTATTAGCCTCTTCTTTTAAAAGCTGGCCAACCAAGGGTGGAATAGGCTAGATAAAGACTTGGCCCGATTACAACAAAACATAAACAAACGAACTGCTAAGCAGGTCAAGACCAAATATTGCAATAATTGTAGCCACTAGTACAAGCCACTGATTATAAGAGACCACGCTCCAAATATAACAGCGTAACGAAATCTCTGTTTCACTTTCTGTGCCAATGACCAGCTCTAGCGAATGTCAGACAACGCACTCTAGTGAAACTTTTCTTTGTCGACCTTTAAAACTAATTCAAGAGAAGGATCAAAGAACTAATCTTTTTTCTCAATTCCATAGATAGGGTTTAATTAACTCCATCTATCAACCTATCAACACAGGTTACATGAGTTGTGGTTTCAAAATGGCCCATCCCAGGTTAGTCGGGTAGACAGAAGTTCTTGCTGTCTCCGTCGTTTGGTAGGTTTTATGACGAAGTTCTCTTATTCTTCTTCACGCGCTTCTTGTAGCCTTGGTGCATTCCTTCTTACCATCGGTTAATCTTTCGAACATCAACCCCTCCACTGCTTTATTCGTGTGCTTCTGATGCTCGGGAGGCAATGACAAACCTGTAATCAACAAGCTCCTTAATCGGCTGTTTGGAGTCGGCGCTCCAAGTAATTGTGCGCTGGTGGTAGATTTTTGTCTTTCAGAGAAGTTGGTGTGAGAAGGCAACTAAGTAGTAGGATCTTATCCCGAGCGACTAAGGAGACTCTATATAAGACTCTTATTATCTCTGTTCTACTCTACAACGCTAAAACATTGTTGAAAGTGGATACATCCTCGGTTCCATTTGAGTTGACGGACTTTACAGCAGGAGATTATATGACAAGCTATATACGACCTGTATCAAAGACATCTGCTTACATTGCCAAGAAACTGCGTACGAGACGTTTAAAGAGAGAGGAATATTATTAGAGTATTTCAGATCCAGCTTCCGCCAAATCTGTTACCATGTTATACCACTTGTCCATCCAGTTTTAATTTACGTTTACATGTATTGATCGGTATACCCTAGGTGCTTCTATCTGGAAGTATGGGTATAGTCGTTTCATATCTGGCGAGTTCGTCAGCCTTACAGTTCTCTGGAATATCTCTATAAGTAAAAGAGGATCTTAACTTGGAGTTCACAATTGGAGAAGTTAGCCAAGGAGTAGGCTAACTTTAAAAGTTTCTTAGTTAAGACCCAGGTTCGGGGTGAATTGTAGCGGTACCCAAATAAGTAAGGAAGATTTCCTTTGCAATGGAACTGCAATCGACATAACTTCTGCCTGAAGAATGGACTACTGGTACCAGAGCACAGAGGCATTGAAGGCAATGAAATCGCAGACCAACTTGCCAGAAAATGCTCTTCAGAAAGGTATATAGGTGCCGAACCTTTCTGCGGCATCCCTACTTCCACGTTCAGAATGAGTCTGGACAGCTGGGAAAAACGGAACCTTCTATCATACTGGAACAATATTCAGGGAATAAGACAAGCTAAAAGAGCCACCCGACCCCTGAACAAAACCACAAAAAATATCCTCAATCATAAAAGGGACGATATCAGAAGGCTTGCCGGCTTCCTCGCCGGTCACTGCAGCCTCAGATATCACTTACACAAACTGAATATAGTTCAGGAATCTGAATGCAGCCTTTGCTTAGAGGAAGACGAATCAGCAGAACACGTACTATGTGAGTGCGTGGCTGTCTACAGAGTCAGGAAGCGCTTTCTCCATAAGGAATTCCTTACACCGGAGGATCTTCATAACGCCTCGACTGGAGATATTCTCAACTTCATTAGAAAGATAGAGGATCTCCTTGTCTAACTGGCTCCAGGCACAATAGATCTTTTAGGTCGCAGTGCCATATGCGTCTGTCGCAAAGCCTAATAATAATAATAATAATGGACTACAACTAGGGGAAGGTTATACAACGTACAGAGACATACATAGGTATGTAGAAGGGACCATTTTCCTGAAACTGAACTGGAGATAGATTAAGTTACTCTTAGTGGGTATTTTGATTAATCAGTCTTTCGGACAATCTCCTAGTAACCACATAGTGTTTGTTTTTAAAATTAATTAAATATTTTACTTCGAGTAATGCGTTTCTAATTATGATTATTATTTGAATCAATGCGAACAAACACATGAGTATTTATTTTAAAATTGAACTCGATTCTAGAGAATGCACTGCAATCCGGACAAATTTATTGATGGAAAATTATCTCATTACTTGACAAAATACGCAAACAATGTGTGGAAACGTTGTTTAGATATTAATAAAGATATTTCCGCTTTTGAAATCGAAAACAAATCAACCGGAAGTGGTAATTGTTTGTGCTCTCTTCCATTGAATTCGATTTTGGGGATACAACGTGAATTCATAGGGCTTTGTCACGTCCCTGCATCATCGTTTGGTGTTTGTTCCAATGCCGACGCACAATCAATCAGTTAGGTAAACTGAAAAATTCGTGAACACCTGTTGAGGAGGAAGGGAAGCAGTTTTCCTAGAGAGGGCTATGTGTTCGCAAAATATTGGATTCGCTGCTATTTACACTGCAGTTACACTAGATGATTTAATTAAAAATGTTAGTACGCGGTATAGTAAACAATTGATTACAGAAATTGTGGCAAAATGGGATAATTAGAGTTCAATTAGATTGATATGCAGCTAGGTACGTGCTTTGTGGAATTTTACCGATACTCTAATCATGCTTAGGGATTGGGGTGGCAATTGGTTACTCAAAACCAATGTTGTAACCCACGGTTTGGTTAATCCCTTCGTGTGAAATTGTTAGTCTCGGGTATGACTTCTTTTAAAACCGAATGCACATGAAGAGCTTTTAGGGCAGTCCTGTCAATTTTGTCACAGAGTAAGATGGGTTTTCACTGTATGTATATGTATATTTGGCACGGCAGCTCATGGAGAGCCAAGGCCTAGCTTCTCACAACCATTCATGTTGTGCGTGTTATATTCTTCGCATGAATGGAAGGGACCTTCAGTTTAATGCCGACTCCGAACGGCGAATTGAGAAGCTTTTCATGACAGATTTACTCTTGCAGGTTTGTCATTCCTGCGAAGAGGTGGTGCCGCGAAAAAACGTTTGGTGGTTTTTGAAAATCGAACCAGTGTCTCTCGCTAAGCAGTCCAACGCACTAACCACAAAGCCACGGCGACCACTGTCAGGCAGCAAAATTCTATTCGATTTCAACTAGAGATTTGTAGATTCAGATATCTAAAACAGTCGATGGATCGAGTTTGGAGTGAAACGAGATCACCTTCTCACAGGACTCTACATCACTTTTATAATCTATCTGCTCGAACAGAGATTAATTAAGGGTTACTACAGTGTAGTATGCCAATAGTTTAGGAACAGTTTATTGTATGAAAAGAGGCCGAGCTCTGAAAAGGGAGACTTTGAGACGCAGTGCCATTGATAGAAGGAAGTATGATCTGGAGTTTTGAGTCTATGAATTTGATCCTCTACGATCCACGGTTCTTAGACCAGAATCATGTCGTTACCTTTCTTGGCTAGCCGAAGAAACAGGCCGGCAGATGCTGCTTTGGAATGATGGAGGTTCATTTAAGTTAGGCGCCGCATTGCAGCTACATCTTTCTACAGATATCTTCATCGAATCCGACACTAAGTTTCACTCCAAAAGTTCTTCTTTAATGAGAGTGAGGCTATTAGGATCCTCCATCTCTGGATCTGTAGATGGAAGGTCGTCCCCTAAAAGAGACAGTAGGCGGAGACTGTTTGAAAGCGCTACCATCTCGATTATTGATAACGTAGCGTTATCTGTTACTAGAGATATAGATTCAGAAAGATTGGGAGTGTGACCGGTGGCATTAGCTGATGTAGATTCCGCAGTTGCCGGACCTAGTTCGACTTTTCTTCAACCTACCTACCCAGGAATGCATCAGAACAGGACCTATCAATGAGTATCCCCCCCCTTTCACACTTGTTAAATCAAACATAGCACTAGACTTTCAAAGACAAGCTGAATAGAGATGGAAGGCACTTTCATCATGCCGCATCTCTAGAGATGTCTGGATAAACATTAACAAAATAAAAAAGACCTTCCGGCACCAGCCGCAAGAGATAGGTGGATTTTCTTTGTATGCAACTTTGAAGTAATATTAAAGTAATCCAAAATGGCGAAATTATAAGAAGTACCCATAAACGAGTATACATTTTCAATTTCAACGAAATCGGAGCAATTTTAAAGAATTTCAAGATGGCGGATTCAAAATGGCGGGAATTTTTTTCCAAAAATATTATTTTACTATTACCACTTCTATACTATTAAAAATGAAAATTCAACAATTATTAATGCGGAATTTGAAAAATGTAAAGGGGTGTGGCACGCCCCCCTCCCAACCGATTACGCCCATCTACGAACTCAGCCGAGCTATTCACTATATCAACATGTGTGCAAAGTATCAGCCGATTCGGTTAAGAACTGCGGCTCCTGTCGTGCGGACAAGATTTCGTTGTATTGCATAAATGGGCGTGACACGCCCCCCTCTCAACCGATCTCACCCATCTACGAACTCGTCCGTGCCATTCACCATATCAACATGTGTACAAAGTTTCATTCAATTTGGTTAAGAATTGCGGCTCCTATCGTGCGGACAAGATTTCGTTGTATTGCATAAATGGGCGTGACATGCCCCCCTCTCAACCGATCTCGCCCATCTACGAACTCGTCCGTGCTATTCACCATATCAACATGTGTACTAAGTTTCGTTCAATTCGGTTAAGAACTGCGGCCCCTATCGTGGTGACAAGATTTCGTTATATTGCATATATATATATATATATATATATATATATATATATATATCTATATAGATATATATATATATAAACATTTGAACGGACCATGGTTTCGGTGTTTACTATAGAGGTCTTGAAAAGTTGCATTCAAATTTTTTGAAAGTTGCGTCATGAGGACCTCTGCAATAGGTAGTATTTCTTCGAAATCCACCTAACAGGACATATGCTTGTGCTAAACAGATCAAACTTAACGCTCTTCACAGGGATTACCACAAGTTACAACCTACTACTGGCCCACCTTGGAAGAATAGGTACAGACGGAAGAGAGCACATTTCACTATGGGAATGCCCCAGCCCCAAAAAAGACGGCCCTTAGTGAATACTACTTCAACAACCTGTGCTACCTGTCTAAGAAGCCACCAAAAACATTTTAAATTCGGGATGGTTCAAGTCCCTCTGAACCCATAACCAATAAACCAACGCAGACCTTCATTCTTTGTCTTCTATTTCAAACTGGATATTCCACGCTAGGGGATTCGTGGAGATCTGCGTAAAAGCTACATCGTATGACCTACCTAATAAAATAAAACAAAATCTAATTCTTTCGATGAAAGTCAACTGTCCGATGCACACTAATTCTATTCCGCAAACCAGTCATCTGAAGGCACTACAGAATTGTTACTTCAGAGTAAAATTATAGCTTATTACAACAAGGACATGACCAAAACAATGCATAGAAATGAAGTATCTAATAAAAGTCAACCGCCCGAGATAACGCCGGACGAAAAATCTAATAATAAATCCAAAGCGTTGCGATAGCACACATGATTAAAATATTTCCGACTCATAAAAGTAATTTAATTAACAATTAGATTATTCTGAATTGGAGTCCCACGTTATTGGCACGCAATGAATCAATTCAACGAATGGAGCACCAGTGATTTGATTTTTGTTTGGTAACCATAAAATCGGAAACGGAATTGAAATGCATCACATCCGCCTTCGATATGTGCCCCCCCACACACTCACACGTCCTGAATAAAGAAAAAAAAAACGTAACAGATGTTCCTTCCCAACAACCAATAGGGTAATTGCGTTTCACCAATGGAAGCCCATCCTTTTTACTAGAAAGGCGTGCTAACAGTTGTCATCATGTGGGCGATAAAGAGCTTTTTCATAACCTTACCCCAGCCCACGCATTAAAGTATCAATTCCTCAACCTACTGCCTTCAGGATTGAAGGACAAAAATGTATGTATCGGTTTTTTTTTTTGCAGTTTAAATTTAGATCCTTAGGGCGAAGCAATCTAAGAGATACTCAACCAAGTAGATCTCAAAAGCTTTTAATCATTTTAAAACTCTTGGAGGTACAAGTATGTCTTCGTAGTTCCAAACTATGAGCATGATACCGGATTCATTTTAATGGTGCTGCTGTTCGTCAACTGATTTTCATAACAAACTTGAGATTGGTATAATGTCGGAACTAACCAGGATAATACACAGCTTCAGGCAACATGTGCATCCAGAGCATTCACGAAGCCAATAAAAATTATGGAAATGGTGTGTGCCGGTTTTAAATTTGCATATAAATTATTATTAACAAAATACAAATGATTTTCTTTGAACTTTTTCCCGTACTTTTATGTTTTAACAACCCGTTGACGGGATGAAGTTGCTGCCACAGAGCAATTGTTATTTGTTGTAAGGGAAGGGGGGGAGAGTCTGTTTCCGGGGACGGAATTTATCCAAAGGTCAAATGGGAAGGAGGTAGCACTCAAGCCTTTTGTATATATTGAGTTGTGTAGGGAGTTATATGGATTTGGACAGCTTTTAGTAAAATACATACAGTCGAGTAGATCTTGGTAGGTTAGTACATAGAAGTAATTGTTTAGACAGTTTTACATGCAACTGAAACTTAACAGTACGTATCAATCCTACGTGTCTTAAAAGTAGGCTAGAGTAATGCGGAGATCTTAAGATGCATCCAATCTGAAATACTGAATGCTTTCCGTATCAGTTAGAGTTCTGTGTCTAAGTTCCATTTCATCGCCTCCAGTATCCAGTATCTCCTTAACAGTTTTCTCTGTTTGTATTGCGAATGAATGCCTCATGACTAATAAAACATAACATAGTTTCGCTCTGCAGGGTACTTGAACACGTGGGGCTGGAAAGCAGCAAATAAGTAGATGAACTGGCCAAAAAAAGGCTCGAACATGGATACAGTACTGGCTGAGAGACAGGTTCTACTCACACTCTAAAACTGGCTGAGGAACAATGTTATCAACCGCTCTGCAGGGTACCTAGACACGTTGGGATGGAAAGGAACAAATAAGCAGATGAACTGTCCAAAAAAGGCTCAAACATGGATACAGTACTGGCTGACAAACAGGTACTACTCACACTGCAAAACTGGCTGAGGAAACATTTCATAAACCGCAGCTTATGGCCAGTGCCTGAGATATAAAAAGGACAACAACATTATATTCTTTCAGAGGAAGTCACATCCGAACGCTTGTCAGTGAACTAACTGGACTGGACACTGACAACTGCAGGAAACAATGCTGGAGGATAAGGTATTGTCACAAATGACTTCTGCAGAAGCTGTTAGGACGAAGAAAAAAAAGAGTCCATAAAGCATCTTTTCTACCAATGTCCAGCTCTCCTAAAACGATGACTAACCTGTTCTTTTGATAGCCTGGATAACTTGGCAAAGACATCACTAACAGGCTTCATCTACAGAAGTGGGTAGATTAGTTAGATACATGTCTTATCATGCACTTAAGAGCAATTACAATGGGCTGAATGTTCTCCTGATGAACTTGTATATTTCTATAAATAGCCCTCCAAACCTAACCCACCTTAACTAAGGCAAATGTCAAGGATTGAAAAGGTCCACGTAGGTGAAGATTTAGTAGGATGCACAGACAAAATCATTAATGCTCCAGTAGATCCTTGTACCGTGTGCTAGGAACGACGATAGCAAGTTGATTAGGTTAATTTGAAGTGGCTTCCAGTTGAAACCAGCACACCAGTAATCGGTCCGTTGTGATACTACATGGATCTGGGAGAGGCTCTTCTGACCAACACTTGGAACCAACTGGTACATCTTCGCTTATCAGATCTACATGAGAATTGATCAAGAACCAATAAACATCACAAAATAGATATGGAAATAGCAGTGGATTGGGCGCACCTTACAGCCGAAAGACGATTCCATTGCAAAGTTTGCCATGCAATGGAATTCATTCACTCAATCAGGCAGAAGAGTAGGTAGCCCTTGAAAGACGAGGCGCAAAAAAGTTGAGGGGGAATCAAGATCACTGGGAATGAACTAGAGGGCGCTGAATGTGTAGCAGAACTCAAAACAACATGGCACACAGGCATTGTTGACGTACTATGCCTCACGAGAGTAGGGTTACCAGATGAAAAAATCAAAAAGGGGGACAATTTCTTCTGGAGCAATTGATAGGTAGGGTGAGGTATGCAGGAACCTGCCAGTAGCTCTTGTTGGCGGTTTCAAGACGTATTGTGGTGATATCCCGATCGCCGTAATAAGGGAGTAAGAATATATAAAGGATACACGCGGTAAACCAAGATTTTCGCTGGAAAAGAGAGTATGATCTGGAATCCTGAAGCCACGAATTCGATTCTTTACGATCCAAAGTTCTTGGTTTAGGATTATATCATCTTCTTTGTTGGCTAGTCGGAGACGAAGGCCGGAAGATGCTGTTTTGAAGTGCTGGAGGTTAATCTGAGTTAGGCGCAGCATCGGAGCTACAACTGTCTACAGATATCTCCATCAAAGTATTGTTAGACTCCTCGGAATCTGACTCTGAGTTTGACTCCAAACGTTTTTCTACAAGGAGTAGGAGGCTATTAAGATCCACCATCTCTGAGTCTGAAGACATAAAGTGGTCCCCTAAAGGAGTTGGTGGACGGAAACTGTTTGAAAGCGCTACAATCTCGGTTATTGAGAACGCAGGGTCATCTATTTTTAGAGATATAGGTTCAGTTCCAAAATCGTAGCTGATAACCTCATCGGATACTGCTAAAGGTGCCAGAGATTCTTTGTCAATGATGATACAAGCGCATCTGAAGCCGCATGAGTTGGGAGCAAGGGATTGCTGAGTTTGAAGAACCTGAGAATTTTCTCCAACTCTGAAGGTCGAGCTGGGATCCAGAAACGTGTTCTCGTTCAACTTGGAATCTAGTCACTCGAAACGACCTCGTGTTGTGCGTTTGGCCATACCTCAGCCAGTCTTCCGATTGCCAGCTTGTTGACCTCAAGCGATCTAAGATCGGCACATGCGATCAAATTACATAACATGGCTATGACACCATCCGTTGTCACGACAGGTCGGAGTAGGGCCCGGTTTTTCCACCATGATTTGAAGGAAGCCAATGACCACTGTTCCACTGTTCGGGTGCTATGCTGCTGTCTAGATCGCTGCTATGAGATGATCCTTCAGTGCTTCACTAAAGTGTTTATTGGATGGTAGTGATCCTTATGGCCAACTGTAGGGAATTTTCTTTGCATCTTTTTCTTTTAGACTTGAAGTCCGATTGATCGAGTTTTCCAGTGTTTTCGTCCACCCCAAGGGCCAGCATTTCGGCGTGCTGCTGGAATTTATTCATTTCGAACCAGTAACCTTGAGAAATATTTTCATATTTATGAGCAACGGCAATCATCTCAAGCAAGACGTACAGAATTACAAGACAAAATAAAATACTCAAAAATACATAAGACATAACCTCTTGAATTTTTTTTTTTATTTTTTATTTTTTAAGAATTCAACCTTCAAATACTAAGCCTAACGTACATCCACCTTGTTCAACAGGTGTCTTGCGAATAAAATACACCAACAAAGTTCATCATTAACCAGAACATACATTACTGGGTGGAGAACTACATTTTCAGTGAAAAGCCCAATGATGAGTCGATTTATCATTGCGCAAGACCCAGCTCATTCATATCTTCTTTTACTACATGAGTGGATCCTCAGTACAAAGCACTAAAACAAAAGCCAACACAGTTATCCAAAAATAAAAATAAAAGAAGAAACAAAAAGTATCTGCTCCCAAACAGAACTGCAATCCATGGTATATTTAACTCCTGTCCATTTGCCTTTTACAGTCAGTTTTTGCACCGTAACCGGCAAATAAACATCTCCTCTCTCTAATAAGTAAACCGTGGAGTTAAAGTGTTTAAATTAAACTAACTGTTGCTCTAACAAAAGTGATTATTTAATATTATTTATTCAAGAATAAAGTTTAAAAAAATATTAAAAAATTTTATTTAATTTAAAAGTGATTTAGAACAAAATAAAAATTGTTTAGTAAATAAATTTAAATTTAAAAATTAAGATTTTAACTAAAGTGAGTGAAAAATTGTGAAAAGAAATTAACGGTCTCTAAGTGTTAAATTTTGCAAAGGTGAGTTGCAAATCGAAAAACCTTCGATTTATGAATTTAGTTTTTTGAACTGAAAAATTGTAAAATCAAAAATGTATGTTTGAAAAATAAATTCAAAAAATAGAAAATACGCCTGTACTTAACATACACCTTATACTTAACATATTTCTTGAAGAAGTATCCACTTGTCCATTCTATTGAAGCTTAAGTTGTTTTAAAATAGTTTTTCGTTGAGATTGAATTTTTGAGATATATTTTTTTTTTAACGTGAAAACGTTTATTTGGGGGAATTTTATAGAAAAGTGCGTCCTGGAAATAATTTCCGACTTCCGGAATAGTAAGAAGCATACAATTTGGTGGTGTAAGACCTACCTAACATCACATATAACTGAAAGATTGTGACTTCCTAACATATTCGCGTCCAAAATTGAAAAAAGTAAAAATTAGTCCAGTGTTTCTTAAGTCGATAAAATGGCAGTTTTATCAATTTAACGTTAATAATTTATTCGTTGTGCTATATTTCAATCTCATAGGTCCATAAGTCCGTCAAATAGAAAGAGGCACTGCGTGTCTTCCAAAGGTTCTGGACTTTCGGTATGGCTCGGAGCTGAGGGAAATCAAATTCTTAGTTCTTAGGTCCAGTAGAAAGGCGTTAAATAGAAATAGGTACGACGTGTCACGCAAAAGGTTTCAAACTTTTGGTATGGCTGGGAGAAATCGGATTTAAAGTTCATAGGTCCACGAGAAATGAATCAAATAGAAATATGCACGGTTTATCTCGAAAAAGATTCCCTACTTTCGGTATGGCTGGTAGCTGGCAGCTGGGAGAAATCAAATTGTAAGTTCTTAGGTCCACTAGATGTGCGTTAAAGAGAAGTTCTAGGTCCACTTAAAGTGCGTCAAAGAGAAATAGGCACGGCGTATCTCGGAAAAGATTTCAGACTTTCTGCATGGCTTGCAGCTGGCAGCTGGGAGAAATCGAATTTGAAGCTCGTAGGTCCACTAGAAGTGCGTCAAATATAAATAGGCACGACGTGTCACGCAAAAGGTTTCAGACTTCCAGTATGGCTGGCAGCTGGGGGAAAACGAATTTTAAGTTCTTAGGTCCACTAGAAGTGCGTCAAAAAGAAATAGGTACGACGTGTCTCGAAAAAGATTTCGGACTTTCGGTATGGCTGGCAGCTGGAAGCTGGGAGAAATCAAATTCTAAGTTCCTAGGTCCACTAGAAGTGCGTAAAAGAGAAATAGGCACGGTTTGTCTCGAAAAAGATTCCTGACTTCGGCATGCCTGGGAGCTGGGAGAAATCAAATTCTAAGTTCCTAGGGCCACGAGGATTGCGTCAAATAGAAAAAGGTACGACGTGTCATGAAAAAGGTTTTGGACTTTCGGTATTGCTAGCAGCTGGCAGCTGGGAGAAATCGAGTTTTAAGTGCCTAGGTCCACTAGAAGTGCAGCAAATAGAAATAGGCTCGGCGTGTCTCGAAAAACTGCGAAACTTTCGGTATGGCTGGCAGCTGACAGCTTGGAGAATTGCAGTTTTAAGTTCCTATGCCGACTAGAAGTGCATCAAATAGAAATGGGCATGACGTGTCAGGAAAAAGGTAGGGCTGGCAGCTGGGAGAAATCAAATTCTAAGTTCCTAGGGCCACGAGAAGTGCGTCAAATCGAAATAGGCTCGACGTGTCACGGCAAAGAATTCTGACTTTCGGTATGACTGGCAGCTGGCTGCAGGGAGAAATCGAATTTGAAGTTCGTAGGTCCACTAGAAGTGCGTCGAAGAGAAATAGGTACGACGTGTCACGAAAATGATTCTGGACTTTCGGTATGGCTGACAGCTGGCAGCTGGGAGAAATCAAACTCTAAGTTCCTAGGTTCAATAGAAGTGCGTTAAATAGAAATAGGCATGTCGTGTCACGAAAAAAATTTCGGACTTTCGGTATGGCTGGCAGCTGGCAACTGGCAGCTGGGGAGATCGAATTTTAAGTTCCTAGGTCCACTAGAAGTGCGTCAAATAGAAATTGGCATGACGTCCAATTGCGATTTCTCCCAGCTTCCAGCTTCCAGCTCGAAAAAGATACCGAAATTTTGGCATGGCTGGGAGAAATCTGAAAAATTGTGTCTGTTGATCTTTTAATCATTTCTTTCACTTCTGCCAAGGCAGGCAGTAGATAATAAGCACCGTCCTTCACTCTCATAATCAAGTACAGTCAATCCATGGCTCCTCCAACTAATATAAATCCCAAACCGAGAGTAAACTAAAACAATAAACAAAACTTTATACGTACTGTGAAAATATCGGCTCCAAGGAGCAGCATAGTGTTTTTTGTTTTATGGCTTTCATAAGTTAATTTGAACACATTAGTCCAATTTTGTTTTATACTACAAGCATATGTACTTGATAAGTTCCTGGTTTCAAAATGGGATCATTCAAAGGCTTGCAGTCCTCCAAACTACTGTTTATTTGCTTCGAATAACTTAACAGCTTGTAAATCTTGTTTCTCAGACCTATTTAACTGAGCAACAAATGTCTTAAGTAAAGTATCCGTCTTGTAGTTTTAATCGGTTGAAACTTATACAGGTAGCTTTTTTCGACAACTCTTTTCTGTTTTAAATATTGTGATTCTCGCCGAAACCTTTCTTGTATTTTCTTTGGAAGTTCTGGAAATTGGAATTCTCCTTCGACAATTAAATGATCTTCAAGTTAACACTTTATTTAATTTGTTCCTTATAAATGGACACAGACTTTTATTCTCATTCAGTTCCGCTTTAAAACACATGTTTTTGTTGGACAAACTCTTGATCAAAAGTAAAATTTACAAGTTCTCCTAGAAGTTTCTTTTCGATTTTTTCCCCGATTATGTGTATATTTCCAACTGTGACTTCAACAAATATAGTGTTCCACAAAGAGCTTAAAGTGTTGAATGACATCAGGAAGTTGAAAAGAAATACTGCGAATTAAAAGCAATGATAACAATACCAATGATTTTCCCCAGTTATTCTAGACAGCACCCTCGGAGCAAAAAACTGAAACCAAATACTACTTGAGTTTCAAAAAACTAACTAACCAACATCAAAACTAACCGGCCCTTTAGCCGGGTGTCTGGTACTTTCTAAGGATCCTCTTCGTCGCTGACTTTCGTTCGTACTTTCGTAAATCATCATGACAGTTCTCTTAGTTTTTCAAATTCCCTGACTCACATCTCTGCTCTTCGAACGTATCGGAATAGCGACAGTGCTTTGTTATACTCATTAAATTCTGATCTAAACAGTATAATTAAATTGGATTTAGCTAATGGAGGGGAATTTCTTAATAGATACCCAAACCTCAAGACCTTTTCCATGAATAAAGCAGTGAATCCTCGAAACCGAAAGACTTTCCACATTCGAAATTATCGAAAACGATGCGAATTGTCTGAGTTTCCTCAAACGGCTTCAATTTTTAAGGCGTTCCTACGCCCAAAGGTCGGTACAACGTCTGCTGTATCAAAAAATGCCCTGCATAATCTAGATAGAATCCAAAATAGTACGTTAAGACATGACAGGGACATTGCGAAGTTTATTAACTCACTTGAATCATGTAAGAGGGCTCTTAGCTATGTGACATAAGGTTTCATCGACTTCTATCTCTAACAAGTAAAATCGAATCAAGGCAATATATAGAATCCAAATTTGAATTGAAACCTGGTAAGCAGTTCGTAATTGGATTCAGGAACAGAAGTAGGGAAGCTTAATGAATCGATCTGAGTTCTGGTTAAGGCTACGAACATGTCACAGAATTCAAAATTAAAGAGATGATCGTGTGGGTCTAAATGAGTTTGATGTTGAAACTTTTGATCGAACCTTTGTTGCCCCAGACCGTCCACTAGTTTCTCCACTTTGACAACCCGCTTTTGGGTATAGCTCTTCTGTAGAAACTATAGGCAATATCGGTTCATAGAATGATTCCGATTTCTTTCCGAGCTCCAATTAAAGGCATTAACTTCCGTAATAACAGCTTCGATGGTAGCAACCAGTTGAGTTTCAAACAAAAATACTTAAATCTACGCTTGAATGTTACTAAGACAAGTTCCCGGGGGATCAAACAAATCAAGCGGCAAGCATCACAAAATCGCTACGAAAGCACATCTTGTTGGAGTGTGTACAACACCTTTTGTTTCTTAATTCCATAATCCCTTTTATAAAGGTTTTCTGACCCTTTGTGCCCCCATATCCCATAGGAAATGAGTCGAAGCATAATCGTGTAAATTTCTTATGCTAAATTCAATGATTTTCCCCCATCCCAACACATCCTTTTCGCTTTCAAATGACAGGAGGTACCTCCATGTATGTTCATATTATCCTTAACTATGTTGGTCACCTTGGTTTATGTTCTAAAAATTGTCAAAGAGACCACATTTAGCTTCTTCCTAGTGGAAATCATCATGTCGTAACAGCCACCATTTTTAACGAAACGGAGCAGGCTTTCATTGACAGTTGCTTTGTCAATCTGCCTGGATCAACAAAAATGGCCGTCAACTGTCAAGTTGATGCATTAAATAGGTTTACAGTAGTCATCCAGATTTTTTTTTTATATTTTCTCAGTTCTTTAAGGAACCTTATTAGAATATTATTTATCTTCCAAGAAAAAATTTCCGCAAAATAAATTATGACCCACTTCTTGAGAATTTTTATTTTTTTATTGCCACACAACGAACTATTTTTGGGGTGTTCTCTCGTTAACCCAGAGTTTGGGAGTTTCCTATTGCTGATAAGTCAACTCAAACGGAAATGAGTCTCATCACTTGTTAACCGTCAAATCCCCTTGTCAATTGTTAAGAAACGCTGGAGGCAAATCATTTGGATTTACTTTTATTATCACTTCTTTAATGTGTAGCTTTTGGTTCAATAAAGTTATACAAGCTCGTTACTTAGAATTAGTCATTGGGTTGTTAATAAAAGTCATGTTGATTAATTAGCATTAGAACGTCATATGTACATATGTCATTAAGATTAATCTTTCTGTTTTTTTTTTTGCAGATTTAGCTTCAGAAGAATTTTTATAAGAGTTCTCTGTCTGTTGAAACTGAAGTTATAAACTAAATGTTTTTCTGCATTCGTTTCGTTCGAAGTTACTCCAAAAATAGATTTGATTTTACTTTTAGTATTTATTGACGTTAGAAAGATATCTATCGTTAACTTCTTGCTAAATAAGACGCCATTCTCTCATGTAAAAAGGCATCCTATAAGAAAGAGAGAGAGAGAGACTTGTTAAGCCGACTGTCAATTCATGACTACATTTTGATGTTGTCATGCAACTAGCTTTTGCCTGCTACCTCGTCTGTAGGATCTATTGTTAGACTACCTTTGTATAGTTCGTTTAGTGGCCTTCCTTAAGCAAAGCTTACAATATTAAAAAACCAAGCAGAGTTTAAAGAACAGCTGATATCGTACCAAAGCAGCGTTACGATCCTGCCCGACAGAAGCTCTTAAAGTCCTTCCTCTGGACCTGCGCATAAAATACAACGTTTCGTGCAGTGCAATTTGACTCAGGGAATCTACGTTCTGATCGAAGAAATCATATGATCATATGAATATATATGGTCTTGATCTGCTGCCTAGGGGCCGACCTACACGGTACCTAAACTCAAATTCAATTCCGCTTTTCGGACAGGATTCACTCTCACTACCGAAATACCAAGTATCGATCTTTACCAATGGCTCCTCTACTAGATGGAATGCAGGCTTGGAGAAGGTGTCTTTTCAGCAGAACTGAAAGTATCCAAATTGTATCGTCTTCCAGACCTTTCGAGTGGCATGCAGCAGTCTCCCTTTACAACCAAAAACAACATAGTGATCCTAATGGACAGGCAGGCTTCCATCAAAGGACAGTGCAAGGAAATTATTAAGAGACATTTCTGGGTTCTCGGCCATAGTAACGTTGAAGGTAATGAGAAAAGTAGCTCAGCCTTTAATGGTTTATTTGCGGAGTCAATCTGCTCTCCGATTGGACTCATCAAAGAAAGCATTCTTCACCACTTTCGCTCAATTGTCAACTCTAGGTGGAACAGTCCAGAAATCTGTGCAATGTTCAGATAGAAATGGCCCACCAATACAATAAAAATACGACGAATGACTCGCATGGAGACATGCTGCCAAGTGAGACATTCCCTTTAACACTCACTGCCGTAGCTGCAAAAATACACGAGAAAAGGAAACTGCCCGGCACTAGCTTGAGCCAGGCAGCTTAAACGTGGTAAAGCCTTTTTCAGGGAATCATCAGAGATCCCTTCTAGTCACACCCATCAACATCCACGTCACGTGAGTTGTGGTATTAAAAAGGTGCGACAGCGTTTCTTGTCTTTCTGGTAGGACTTACCAGACAGCCACTTCTACCTACCTACCGATCTACCTGCTCCAATTGACTGGTAATGCTTAAACTATAGCAAAATAGCTCCGTCATCGTTGTCCTTACAAGACACTATTCTATATGTTCTTATTCTTAAAGGCATGTGATTCTTGCAGAGAGAATAAGGAAAAAGAATTAATCCTTCAGCCCTATCCAAAAGAAGATTGCTCCACCTGGGTCCCTGGGAACCTTTTTCTGGCGGATATTGAAGTCAATAGCTTCCTCAACTTTGTAAGAAGCTCCGAATGGTTCAATAAGCCCGGAAGTAAGTATGTAGAATAAAGATAGATCCATTGGTATCACAATAGACCTTCTTTGGGTTAGATGTGTCTGTACCCTAACATAACCTAACCTTATCATTCGTGCCTCTCGTTTTGCTACATTTGATGCATATTGTCACTGGTCTGACGGCAAGACCTAGGTTGGGTTAGGTTGGAGTGGCAGGCTGCAAGATGCAACCTCACTTAGACTAGATAAGGTCCTTTGTGTTACCACATGGATCTGTACTTTAACCAGAAATTCTACCTGCAAAACCAGCCAGAGCTTGCTATGAAGCACTGGAGGCTGACTATATTAATGTCAGCCGGTTCGTTTAGGTTGTGATAGAAGCTAGTTCCTAAGTATGCTGTTCTTTCAGCTGTGAGGGCCGGACATGTATAAAGAAGCTGGAGAATTGTCCCCTCCCCTTCCTCTTTTATGCCAATTCTACAAAGGTCATTGTAGAGGAGGCCCAGTCTATTGGCGTGTTTGCCGATGGTGCCGTGTCTCGTTATGACTCCTTCTGTGGTACTTATGAGCAGTTTTTTTTGTCTGAAGAGACAGTGAGAGCATTTGTGATCCAACTTTGGCCAAACCTGCATACGGCAAGGACTATTTCAGTTCCGAAAGTTTTTGGAGGTCTCCTGCGAATAAAGGTGTTTGATGACAAACTTCCTTTGTAGAATGCATCTTATCTGACTCCGAATACTTTGACTTTTTGGAACATTCAATTTTCTAGATGAATGCTCTTCTTCAGTTGCAATGTAATTAATTTGTTTCCTAGTTAATTATTCGAGAGATGACCAAGTTTTAGTTGTAAACATCATTATATCTCTATTTATTCATATATTCAACTAATCTTACCTTGAATTTGTAAGAAGAAAAAACTACAGACTGTAAAAAAAGCACAATAAGTCATGCAGAAGGGATTTTATTACTATATTATCCCTTATCCCATGTGCAGTGTACCATAAAAACTTACTAAATATCTACATATGCGTTCCATGTACACTGTTCTTACGAACGCAAATAAAATATTAATAGTTTATGAATTTAAAATATCCGCTACCTGACATCAAATATAAATAAAAAGATTGAAAGCAATAATAATCCGATAAAAATGTTAAAAACTTTTTGTGTAAACTTTGCAAGAAGTGACTTAAACATGCATGTGTAATTGCTTTAAGGCTGAGTTTACACTTAACATACATTTGACATGATGTTGCTTTTCCTGTCGGGGTATTGGAACACCACACTGGAGGATTGAGACACAAAAACAGCCCATCGTTCTCCCAGCAGGTACAATGCTTTGACTGTGTTTTCATCGTTTCTCTAAGAAAGTCGAGTAAGAGCTTCAGTGATGAGGAGGTTAGGTTACCAGAACTTACTACATCAGCTCCAAAATCTGCCAGGGCAATCACATAACAAGAGTTCAGCAGTCGTCGCCCTCTCCACAAGCGACACAAATAGTGGTGTCACCTAAGCCTTATATGTTGAGATGTTTGGCAAAGGCGTAGTTTCCAGTAACAACGCCAATAAGTTGCCTGCAGTCTTTTCTACTGAGATGCAACAAGAATGTCGCGGACTTCTGCTAGACGTCGGGAAATATCCGTTTAATTTACCTGCTAGGAACCCAACCATCGATGGAAGCCCTAACCGGATTCTAGGCCTCACAGGACGTTGCTTATCTAATTGTTTGGCATTCATGGTACATTTTGGGAACCATTGGGAAAAATAGCTGCTCAACATTGAATCTATCAGATATTCTGGTGGAAGCTCTTCGACACTGCTTAAGGGTTCTTAGAGCTCAAATCGATTTCAATTCGACTTATGTTCTCCAACTCTCCAACTCCAACTTACAATCTACGATTACCCTTGGATATTTAATCTCAATCACTGAATTTTGGCAGGACACAACCATCACGTTTTCTTTTACAAGTTACCAAGAATAGGAACGTTTTATCGACTGATAGTCCGTGCCTCTTATAGTGCAAACTACTCTTAAAGATCTTCCTGATACCAATGCGCAAACATGGTTAGCATACGCTCGGATCTGAGGTCTCAAATTATGCATCTTCACGATCAACTAATCGACATCTGTTCAGAAGCCTTAGGTGTGTAACAAGTGCGTTTGTAGTCTTGAGGGTATTCAGAGCAACACGACAGGCTATGATCAGAGGTGTGAATTGTTCCAATCTCCTAATCTTTTCTAAGCAGCCTAATAACTTACTGCTGTCCTGTCCTCCGGTTGAAGCATAGAATCCTAACCATCTTGGAAATTTGCCGTCGATAGTTCTGCTCCAAATTTCAACGCAAGCGCAATTGTCTTCGAGTAGCTTGTGGGTTCCAACGAAGAACTTATCACCCAATGTTGTTGCTAGGATGACATAGGCAGTCCACCTCAATTGCCACTTTACTTGCTCCATGCACCTTTAAATCTCTTCAATGAATACGCCACTAAAATCTGACTCTTTTCACTAAAGATGACTACTTTGGGAGAGATCATCATTAAGTCCTTCTCGTCCCTCCTTCCATGTTGGGGCTGCCACAAACTTTGCTTTTTTGGGACTCGAAGCTAGACTAGTGTCTGTTATGACAATTGATATTTTGACCTTCAATGGACACACAAATTGTAAAGCGCAACATCTCCTTGCACAGAATTTCTAAAATGTGAAGACCATTCATAAGACAGGCTTTCTTTGGACCACGTTATTGATAGCATGCCACTTTTTTGATCAGCGAAACATTACCATCTTGAACTTTTTCTACTGACAAAAAATCATTTGATCGTTGGAGAGTTACAGATCTAGTTACTTACTTACTTACTTAGGTGGCGCTATAGTTCGAGGTGAACCTTGACCTCAACCAACAAGCTTCTCCAATCAGCCCGGTCCTTAGCTAACCGCCTCCAGTTACGCACTCCAAGTTGGTTGAGGTCCACTTCTACTTATGCGCGCCACCTTAGGCGAGGTCTTCCTCTACTACGTTGTCCCTCCGGGTTGGATTCGGGCCGGATCGTTGGTGTCCATTCACTCGACATATCCTAGCCATATTAAACGGCCGATGCATAGTGTTTTGACCAGGTCGATGTCGCTGTACAGCTCGTATAATTCGTCGTTGAACCTATACCTCCATAACCCGTCAATGCACACGGGACCGAATATCTTACGAAGAATTTTTCGCTCGAGGCGACTAAGGGTATCTTCATCCGCTTTTTATAAAGTCCATGCTTCAGCGCCATAGAGCAGGACTGGGATGATTAAGGTCTTATACAGAGTTTCCTTAGTTTTTCGGGAAAGGGCCTTACTACTCAATTGCTCACTCAGCCCAATGAAACAGCGATTGGCAAGAGTTATTCTTCGTTTGATTCCTGATGAGATATCATTTTCAGAAGTGATAGCAGAGCCAAGGTAGACAAAGTCCTTTACTACCTCGAAGTTATAGCTGTCTATAGTTGTCGATGTTGAGTGTCCTTCCAATACTAAGTTTTGCCCTCGTTGATCGCTAGTCTTATTTTGGCCGCTTCTGTCCCAATACACGCGAACGCACCGGTGACAGCTCGCTGATTTCTGCTGATCTAATTATTCTGACATATCTAGTTATATAAGTTTAATTATTGGAAACTTTGTAGCATCTGTCACCAGGAAACGTCTGTCTGTCTCACAAGTAAGCATGCTTGGACTCTTCCAAATTATTTTTAAAAAAGGATTCTTATTTCAACAGATCAAGCCAAAGATCCCTGGATCAATCAGTCACTTAACCCTTTCCTAACGCATCCATTCATTAGGCAATCAATTTGAACTTTGACGCTCATCATCAAAAGCATGAAGGCGTGACTCTACAAACAAAATATTTTATTTTATTTCGAAATGATAGAAACTTAGAAACAAATTGATTTGTTTGTTTATTGAGAAGAATTAATTACATTAATTGGATCTCGTGCGTTCGTCCTTCGATTGACTCTTCTCTTGGGGAATGTCCAACCACTACATTTGCTTTGTTTTTCCTTAGTTCTGCCAAGTAGCTGGCCTTATTATTGTAAAGGACGTACACTGCCTAATTCATATTCGAATGTTGTTTTGCGCGAAGTGAAAATCAGTTTATTGGCTTCATTACATATGTTGTTCGGTTGGGTTCAGTTTGTTGGTTGTCCACAAAAGGTTTTTTATTGATGCTTCTGGGGAAATCTATTTTCCCAATTGAATCTTATTTACGTCTTGGAGTTAAATTATTCCCACAAGTTCGGTTGTGCTATAATTCTATTGGAATTTCCTACGTCACTTCCCTTTTGACGTCACACAATGCAAATGGATAATTATTGTGTTTATGTACTTTGGTTAGGAATTGAACGAGTCCTATATACGCAACAGTTGTAAAAATAGAAAAACTCAATGAATAGGGAGGAATGCCCAAAATATCCTTTGTGATGACTGATGACACAAGTTTGATTGTTGACCAACATAACCATTTCCGGTTGACAAAGTGTAAACGTCCGATAGTCTGAAAGGTATAAGTTTTTCTTTGGGTGCAAGTCGGTTCCTGTACTCCTGAACTCAATTTTTGAGCTTTGGGATCCAGATGAAATCGAGACTTTTCTTTGTAATAAAACCACATATCACAACGTAAGTAGTCTGGTGTCTGAGAGCCATCTTCCCTGCAGAACCTTTGATAAGCATCAGTATACTTCAAAGGGTCAAATACCTAAAGAGCATGCGTTTGAGCATAACAGAACTATGCAGAGGATGTGGCAACACAGACGCTGAGGAGGATACATTTCACCTGCTATGCGAATGCCTAAGCCTTATCAGAAACAGAAAGACAACCCTCGAAGAACATTTCTTCAGTGATCTGGGCGAACTGTCAAGCAAGCCACCGAGAACCATGCTATAATTCCTTCGGAACTCGAGTTGGTTTAGGGAGCCCAACTGATGAAAATAATAATTCCATGAGGCTGTACATAAATGGAGCCACCCCTACAACCTAACCTAACCTAAATACGTTACATTACTTAACGTCATACGGCAATTTCGACCTTAACTTGCAAACACTCTTTCCATCAGGACTATCTGGAAAAAATTGCAGCAGAACGCAGAACGGAAAGGCAAATAACACCTAGCTAAGAACACAGTAAAACTGGTCGGACTAAAAGAAATCTCCTTGTAGTTGGCTGCGGTGACTACAACCCATAGCAGCGGTTAAAGATAAGAGCGATCTTGATGGCAACATAGCCCCCAAACAGAGAAATAAGGTGGTGGCTAAACTGGTCACCATCATCCTCCAAATCATGGAGTAAAATCCGACTTATCGCGACAACAAATGGCATCAGGGCTATGTTAAGTTGATCTCATGTGCCGATCCAAGATCGCTTGCACTCTACAAGCTGGCAATCGCACAACTCGTGGTCGTTTCGAGTGACCAGATCTCAAGTTGACCGAGAACGCGTTCTTGGATCCCAGTTGAATTCTCAGATTTCGAGGAGATTATAAAGATTCTCAAACTCTGCAATCCCGCCGAAAGGGGTTAAGAATCCCTGAAAACTCTGGCGACATTCGACGGGGAAATCAGCTCTATCTTCGGAGCTATAGCCTACAAGGTATATACAAAAGATGAGGAAGATCTACAAGCAAAAAACAAAACACTGCGGAATCGAATGCTACCAGCACTACTCCCACTCTCCCTGAATCTATATTCTAGTAACAGATGACCCTATGGTAAATAATCGAAATGGTAGCGCCTTCAAACAATTTCCGTCCACCTATCCAGAGATGGTGGATCGTAACAGCCTTATTCTACTAGAAGAAGAACTTCTGTAGTCAGACTGCCATAAAGATATCTGTCGATAGTTAGAGCTTCGATGTTGTGCCCAACTCAAATTATCCTCCTTCACTCCAAAACGGTTCTGCCAGCCTATGTCTCCGACTAGTCAACAAAGGATACGACTTAGTCCTGAACCAAGAACCATGAATAGTAGAGAATCAAATTCGTGGACTCAGGACTCCAGATTTTACTCCCTTCTATCTAAGGAAGAGCGGTAATATATTTTTATCGCATGTATCCTTGCAAAGAGACCCCTTAATATATTTATACAACCTAGTTACCATGTTAGAGACATCACCGCAGTGTGCCTTGAAACTGCTAAGAAGAGCTAAAGAAGTACTTACTGTTCTAGAGTTCCTACTGGATTCGGCTAGATTTAAGTGAACCTTTCGACAAAGGAACTTATTTGAAAACCAAAACGGAAAGAATAATGGATCCATGAAGGTCTGAGTAAGACTGCACTCCGTCATTTTTTTTTACCTAACCTAACTAAGCCTACAACATTGTCTCTCATCGATTCGATAATATTTGTCCTCTGGCCTACAAGTTAAGAGACTTACTTATCAGGCCAACGACCCTTAGAACAGACCCTCTAAGCTTGAGCTAATGCCGCTTTCCATCCTTCACGGTCCCGGGCACTCTGCTTCTAGTTTACTAGACCAAGGTTTCTGGCATCCGCGATTGCTTGATCTTTAAACCGGAGGTCCGGTCTTCCTTTTCTTCGTGAACCAGGTGATTGGGATTCAAAGATCCTCTTAGCTGGATTCCAGCTAAATTCTCGTCCATTCTCTCGATGTGGTCGAGCCAGTGCAGTCGACGGATTTTTGCCTTCCGAACTACATCTACATCCTTATACAGCTCGTAGAATTCGTAGTTATATCTTCTGCTCCATTCGCCTTCCTCGCATCCTCGCAGACAGGACCAAATAGAGACTACAAAGTCAATGATATTTTGAGTCAATTAGCTGTAAGCTACCAAGTCAAGTTGTGTGCATCAAACCTGCAACTCTATGTAGCACATTGTAAAAGCTTCCGATTTTACTTGGACAAAGTAATCCACAATTTCAACTAGTTATTGGTGTTTGAAACCTTTCCCTATTCTCATTCAATTTTCGATTCTAAGCCAATTATCATCTGGTGGGGTAGTCAGTTCATTCTCCCGTCCTATTTTCAATATTATCTTTCCTTGCATACCTTCCTAGTGTAAACGTGCAACAACTTGTTGATTGAATAAATTGACTACCAAAGCCAATAACAGAACTCGACGATATTTCCAACACGCAAAAAAAATTGACACAAATCCTTCAGATTCCATTAAATCACTAGAAGAAGATGCACTTTCAATTGAAGATGTACACTTCGTGGTTGCATCCCTAATGCAGTAAATGTGGAACAATAATGTAATCACAACGATGCTGTTTGCGTGGACGCAGGACTAAATAACGACTTTTTTGCAATTGAATTTGTGAAAGAAAAGTAAATTGAGAAAAACTGATTATCACGCGAAGCATATGCTCCCATCGGATGGATGTGTCTGAATCTAAATCTCTTGAGCAGTTGGATTGTTGGAAGTATTAAACCACTTTTACCTGTCCTAGGGCAGTAACTTTCGAATAATCCTCTGTAACTCCCTTTAGACATTCTATTACGAGCAAAGTTTGGTGTTGGACGAGCATTGCATGTTGCGTACACTTTCATGGACGTTTTATGTTTTTTCCTTTGTTTTTTTGAACAATTTTTTTCTTCGGTTAACAGTCCAGGATTCCCATCCTGGCCTCATTATAACATATAATTACGATCAGGAAACGTGTAAATGAGAAGACTAAAGAGTTTTACATGTTTTTCACATTGAGGGTAAGATTTAAGCACCCACTTGGGAGCGGTAGGATACCTACTGAAACATTTACATTCTAATAGAGTTTTGAGTGATGAAACATTCATTCGAAGGAAATTTACACAAAAGTCCTTTTGACACTCTCTCTCTCTGAAGTCTAAAGCAACACAAATTTTGTGAGAACTTAAGGCTCTTTCGTAGGCATCTGTGTGTAATAGATTAAAAGATTTTAAATTTGGTTTAGGTCAAAGGGTTACCGAGTAAATGTCAAACGAGAGGATATGTACATATTTAAAAAAAAATAATTATTCGTGTGGAACAGAGAAATTAGACCGCTAAAGGGGATAAGGATAATGATTTGAACTATAATTACTTTGAGTCTTATTCGAAGATTTTCATTGTCAGACTTTCTAATGTTCGCTTAAGTGAACAGAAACTTACCTAGCATCGGAGAACCGGTAGACATCTTTTAAAGATGAAATTGAGCTCATGCCCAGTAATAGTGTGGAACTTCCATCCACTAAACCCACCTCCCATTCTATGGTATTTTTCCCATGGCACCGCCCGTTTTGGCATCTCATCGCGAATGGCACAAGGTGCTCAAAATCTTGCCTTTCTCTTTCGAGATTCCTTAGCTGTTAATTTGTTTCGTCCAATCACTCGCAGCATTCCATGTCTCCTGTCAAGCATTTTACTACGTTCTCGGCAAGCTAATTTCTCAGTGCAATTCTCTCGGTTTCGAAGCGCGAACAGTAAAAAAAACGCTTGTTCCACGTCTTCCTGTGTTTGGATGCAAAGCGGACAGTTGGAAGAGTTGCCGTGCCTGAATCTGGGGTGATACACGAGAAAGCATCCGTGTGCACTTAGTAACTGTGCCATGTTGAAGTCCACTTCACCATGCTTGCGGCTTGTCCATGTTTCAGTTTGCGAAATAAGAATGTAAGTCCATCGGCCTTTATTTGACACGTTCCTGCTGCCATTTCGTCATACTTTTTGTCCTCGCTGGTGGTTGATTCCTTGTCAGATTCCTCATTTCATATAATTTTAGAAATTCCTCGACCAGTATGTCAATTGGAAGAATTCCTGAAATTACTCAGACTGCGACGCAGACTCTTGTGCGAAATGCACGGGGATGATATGTTGTTCTATAAGTTCATATTGGTGACCTGTAAAGCACCACCGATGTAACCACTCTGGCCAAGATCCTCCTTCAACTGTATTTCGGTTCTCCATGATTTGGCATGATGTGCATAAGTGGGTCTGACTCCTTTTCACCTGCCCATGTATCTAACCTAACCTAGTGTCAGTTCAATTTCGCGGCTGTCAGTCTGAGTATTTGGATTTACATATGCATGAACGCAATTTACCCCAACAAGCTATCATTCTTTCACATTAACGCATCAGAATGACATTACATTTTTGACAGCTCTAAGTTGTATGCTCCAACAAAAATCCCAGGGCGAGTTCAATGCGTGTTCAATATTATACAACATGAATGGTTGCAAGAAGCTTGATCTTAGACTTGTTGATTGAGTTCGATGCGCAACCAGTGAACACATTAAATGGTGGTCTTTGTGAGCACCCTCCAAAGTTAAGTTATGTCGTTACTCAGTAACAAACAGGACTATCAGAGACATAAATGGACTAAAGAGTGTGGTCTCGGAGTCAACCCCCATAAAACTGAATTAATCCTCATCGCTGGGAAATACAAAATTCCCCCTGTCGACCCTCCTAAATTGTGCGTTACAAGCCTTGTACTTGTAGACGAAGCCATATATCTGGGTCTCATTCTTCATAACAAAAACTCATTTGGAAGCCTAACATCCTCGAGCGAGTAAAAAAAAGCGACTCCAGCTTTGTTCTGCTGTAAAAAGGAATAGGAAGCAAGTCGGGCCTACAACTGCGTAAAATTGTCAGGCTTTTTGTATTCAGACCAATCTTGACATACGGCGTGATTGTCTGGTGGAAAGCTCTGGATAAAGCCATCAATCGTAACCATCTGCCTGTATACCTATGTATGTATCAGTATAGCGCTCAGAACCACCCAAACGGTGGTCCTAGATACACTGTTCCATCTGTTACCCTTCGATATCTACAGTAAACAAGTGGCAGCTTGCGCAGCCATACGCATTTAAGAACTTCGCCATTGGACACTCAACCATTCTGAATGATCTAGAATTCCTTCCGCAAAGCACCAATTACACCTTTTTGATAAAAACTTCGTTACCACTATCCCTTCCAGACTTGACTGGAAGGATGATTTCGAGCTATACAACGAAAGGGATCCATCTGCTTTCACAGGGATGGCTCTACATGTCATGTCCGGCATACTTAGGAGTCAGCTTCTTTAACAACCTAAATGACCTGGCTGACATCAATATAGGCAGCCTCCAGTGCTTCATAGCAAGCTCCGCCAAGTTTTTCTGGTTGAAGCACAGATCCATGTGGTAACATAAAGGTCTAAGCGAAATTGCAACTTGCAGCTTGCCACTCCCTAAAAGAATTTGACATTTCGTCCTGATTTGATTGACGGTAACAAAGAAATCATTCTTGCACTTGTCTGAGTATATTTCTCCGACCTTCCTTACTCTACAAGTTCAAAGTTTGGTACACAAAATCTACTCGAATATGTATGTTTCGAAAGTTAATTTATGATTTATTTTTAGGGGGAAAGCAATCATAGCAATATTTGTCTTATCGAACCACTGGACCTTGCTTCAATTTGTTTGAAAATTAAATTTCCTTAGCTCATACATATGCTAGAGTGCACTTTACCTGCAGCCGTCACCCATCCTTATTGGCCTCTGGCAGGGTAGGCATCCCAAAATTTCCCACTGAATACATTTCCTTACCAAACACACATACATATGTACGTAATGTCTCCTTAGGACTAAGAAAAACATTCGTTGAGTGATAAAAAGAAAACGTCCTATACCATCGCCCACGATAGGTACAAATAAAAACACACAAAACTTATGTCCCATACAAAGTTGATATGCCTAAAGTGATCCTTACCCCTAGACCCCACCATCATGGACGACACTGTTTTTTTTTTTTTTTGGGTGCGTCCTTGCCAAGGAAAAGGGAAAATCATGTGAATTCCTAATCATTATCGGAACAGGTCACACCGACCAGCATACATATGCGAATCAAAGTGATGAAAGGCTAAACGAAAATGTCACAAAAGAAGGTCTCATGCCCATGGAGTCCTTAGTCCTAAGTATACAATGAGCAGAAAAAAAAAATAAAGATTGTTGTTGTTGAACTAATATGCTAATAAATAAAATGCCAGCAGCAGCAGATGGAGTTGCCGGGACGGATAGTCAGAACCCAATTGGAAAAGAGTTATAACCGTCACCACAATCGAAAATGTCGCCCCAAGCAAACGGGCCTGTTGCGCTGTTATTAATTTTGAATTCTTAATGTTCAAGGATATAGACGACGACGACGACATGTTTCTTTCTCTCTCTCTCTCAAGGATGATGAGTAAACTTGTGGTGATGGGACGACGACGATGATTGGATATGAATTTAAATTTGGTGTTAGAATCAATTAAGTAAATGCCCGTGGGATGTGGGATAACATTTGACAATGAACCGTGGGTTTTGGGTTTTGGTTGAATCATCGTAAGGATGTAGGAACAGTTCCTATCCTTGTGGATAGCCAAGCTGTTATCAAAGCCATTGACTCGGCTAACATATCCTCCAAACTAGTTCAGGAGTGCCGGAACGAGCTTGCCCGCTTGAGTGAACGTTTCAGGGTCACACTGCTCTGGTTCCCAGGGCACACTGACATAGAAGGAAACGAGCGCGCAGACGGACTGGCAGGGCTCAGCCCTACATGCCTCACTCGCGGCAAGGGTCCATATTCCGCTAGGAGCGGTCAAAGCACAAATTCACTCACACTTCCTACAGAAGGCAAACCTGCAATGGAGGGGGTTAACCAACTGTGACATTTCAAGAAAGATATGGCCGACCTACGATAAAAGCAGAACAACAGACCTAATTTCGACGACCTTAAGGGCATCTCGGGTAAAGGGATAAGGGATCTAATCCTCTTTCTTAACTCCACAGGTTGGATCTAGACAACGACTGTCCCACACACATCAACACACGTCATCAACCAGGTCACATCTTCCTACCTACCTACCTAGGAACAGTTCACTGATCGAATTCATAAGTAAACGTGATTGATGAAACTCTTTTCGTAGATTTTTTGTGAAGATCCTGGATGACAAAGATGAAGGCTGATCTAAACACATCCTTCATCTGGTGCCAAAGAAATCTCTTAGAGTTCAATGTGAAAAAATGCCAATCTATCACTAACTCTTGTAAGCGCTCTCCCTTGCCTCAAAGGACCTACTTTGTCAATAATGAGCTGGTCTCCACTGTAACCTCAACCTTTGACACTGAATTTAACTTCCGTTCTCACATAGATTAGGTTAGGTTAGGCTAAAGTGGCTGCCAGCTTAGCCAGCACACTTAGACCAGTGATAAGTCCATTGTGATACCACATGATTCTGAAGAGATCTCCGTAGCTACTCGTTAAACCAATTGGAGCTTTTTATGAAGCGAAGGAGGTCTCTGATATCCGTGTTTATCAGATCACCTAAGTCGTTAAAGTAGAATTCCCCTAAATGGAGTCCTCTTTTACGGGAAAGAGCTGGACAGTTACAAAGAAGGTGGGGAATAGTTTCCTCCTCCTCTTCGTCCATGCAGCTTCTACAGAAATCATTTGAATGAACCCCAAGCCATGTTGCATGCTTGACAGTGTCCCGTGATGACACCTATTAAGGATCTTTATGCGATCTGTTGAGAGAAATCAATTTCATAGAGCGCTTCAGATCCAGCCGTGACCAAATCCGTTTTGTCGCTACACAGGTTATACCATTTGTCCGCCTAGAATTTGTTTTCTCAATAGCATCCAGCTTGAGCTTAAGTTTACATGTAGCGATCGGTATACCCAGAGTGTCTCTTTCTGTGAGCACGGGTACAGTTGTTCCATATCTGGAGAGTTCATCAGCCTTGCAGTTCCCTGGAATATCTCTATGCCCCAGCACCCAACAAAGGTGAATATTGAACTGCTCCGCCATCTCTATAAGAGATGATCGGCAATCTAGAGCTACTAATGAATTTGAAGAGACTGATTCCAGGGACCTGATCGCTGCCTGACTGTCTGAAAAGATACGTATATCTGTGGAAGATATCACGTTCTTCTTCAGCCAAGATAAGACTTCCTTGATCGCCAATATTTCCGCCTGGAACACGCTACAATGATTTGGAAGACGGAAAGAGAGGCTAAAATTAAGCCTTACGGAGAAAACACCACCATCTACGCCCTCATTAGTTTTAGATCCGTCTGATCTCACATAGACAGCATAATTAGCAGAGCTATCTCAGCACTCGTCCTTGTTACGTCACCAAATCCTTATGCATGAACTTTGTCAGATCGGCCTTTGAACATGCCAGTCAGGTCTGGTCACCCTAGTATCAAGTCCACATTCAGAGAACCGAAGCTGTTCAGCGTAGATTCATACCTTTTACTTTGCGTGGGCCTTTTAATCTATCTCCCTACGAGAACCGACTCAAATTGTTAGGTCTGCAGGGCTTAAACACACACTTCGGCTTTGTGCTCACTTATTTTTTCCGTCCACCCATGTAGACCTATTTTACTGAGCACCTCTAACAACTGCCTCTGAGGCATTGTTCTTCATGGTGACTATACGCCTGTCTAGGTCGAGGTCCTCTTAAGTTTTCAAAAATTCACTAGAATAAATGATGGTGCCTTAAACAAAGACTTAGGAAATATCAGTGAGTAGCAACAGCGCTAGTGACTTCGTGTCTTAATTTGTTAGTTTAACTTCTTGTCCCGTTAGAGACAGTCGCTATCTCATTGGACCGCAGCTTGATTTAATAAAAAATGTATTCTTCTTTTCAGATACAACTTTAAATGGCCAAGAACTTTCTAGTGTTGGTAGTCCTATGCTCCTCATCAATCCTCCTAGCCTTGGGCGTGAATGGAGCTGAAATTATTCAGGAAAGAGTCAACAGGACCAATGCAACGGTTTGTAGATGAAATCTTTCTACATACTCATAACCTTTAAATTTTATTTTATTTTTTCAAAACCCATAGTCAAAGAAGACGAAGCGTGCTATCGAGGAGGACAGTACTAACTTTACAAACAAAAATAATTTAATTCCTCACAGTCCTGTCGATTATAGTGAGTCTAATGAACTTCCATCGAAAGATGACACACTGGGGTAGGTTTCAATCAAATTCCTTCTAAAAAAAATGTCTTCTAATAGCCAACATTGCTATTTAAAAGGTCCCTCCAACCCCTTTCGCTCGCTAAAAGAGCACCATCAGGCTTCACCGGAATGAGAGGTAAGAAACAACTGGAATACACAGACTTAAGCCCCAATGACCTAGACTGGGGATTTGATGATGACTATGGCTATACTGATTATCGCAATAAAAAGGCACCTTCAGGCTTCAATGGAGTTAGAGGCAAAAAACTCGAGCAGTATGACTACGAGACAAGTCTATTGGATCAAGTCCTTCGCAGGCTTTACCAAGAAAGCAATGAACAACAAGATGTTTATCGATCAAACTTACCGCTATATTCATTAGGCTACTCAATGAATGGAGATTGGAAAAATTCCCTGGAAAAAAGAGCTCCTGTTGGATTTACCGGAATGAGAGGGAAACGTCCCTTAGACTTACCATTTGATGGTGGAAAACGTAATCCCAATGCATTCTTTGGTGTTCGTGGCAAAAAAGACTTCAAACGTTCGGCAATGCAACAGTTTGTGAGTATAGATCCTTCTAGCGAAAGATATACCTTTGTACTTTTGCTAGCTTGAGAGTTTTAATTGAACTTAGAATTCTGGTTATTTCGGAATGCGTGGCAAGAAGCAGCCTGGATATCTTGGTTTCCGTAATAAATTCGTTGGTGTGCGGGGTAAGAAGGATTCACCGTCAGCGGCATTACAACGATTCGAATCGCAATTGTTGGAGATTCCAGTAAGCAATTATCGAGCATCACCGAGATTCTTAATTGATTCGCCCGAGTTTTTGACCTTGAAGAGGACTCCCAATGGATTTTTAGGAATGCGTGGAAAACGACAAGTGAATGCAGGTAAGGTAGAGATTTAGACAATTTATTGATTGAAGGTTTTAAGTTTATTTACGAAGGTGCCTTTAAATCGTTATCTGACGGATTATAGGTTTGAGAAGATCCATGAAGCTTAGCGTTTGAATGTTGACTTTCTGTTGGTTTCTCCTGGCTCCCGAATTGTAATCCGTGTGGTTCATAAACCAAAAAGCCTTTCCAGACACCAACCATTTTTAACTAGCTGGGGGTGGCCATGGTTTATTGGTTGCATCATCGCTTTTCACGCTGAAGTTCCAGGTTCGAGTCCCGATGTTAAATAAAAAAGTCGATCAACTACAGTAGGGTGGTCACATGTCTTGAAAGTGATGATCGTACCAATGACATCGGGATGTTTGAAAGAAATACTGTGAATTATAAGCAATGGCAACAGAACCAATAATTCTCCCCAGTCATTCTGGACACCAACCTCGGAGCAAAAAGAATGAAACCTTATACCACATGAGTTTCAAAATCACTACACCAACACTAGCGTTGTGTCAACAGCATCATAAGGGTATTCATAACCCTTTCAGCGTTAGTGAATTATAAAAAAAAAGACTCTCCGAGCTGTATGTCATGTATTTATGAACTACGTTCCTTAGCCACCTTGAGTGCTGCAATCTTGATAGGGGCTACATCGGCGCATAGGTCATGAAGTTGTGCAGTGTCTTTAGAGTTCGCTGGTTAATCCAAAATTGTGCGCTTCTCTATTTCGTTTGGACAATAGGATTCACCCGTCGCCGTGGCTTAGTGGTTAGTGCGTTGGACTGCTAAGCGATAGGTAACCATCACCTGATTTTTCCTGGCACAACCTCTTCGCAGGCATGACAAACCTGCAAGAAGTCTGTCATGAAAAAGATATTCAATCCGCCATTCGGAATCGGCAATTAAAATGTAAGTCCCTTCCATTCGTGCGAAAAATATAACACGCACAACATGAGTTTTTGTGAGAAACTAGGCCTTGACTTTCTAGGAGGTGTCGCGTCAAATATTTGTACTTGTACAGGATTCAAAGGAGCTCTGCTTCTTTGCTTAAGTTGGCAGTTGTTCTTTAATCCTTAATCTTTTTCTATCACTCTTTCCCGTCTAAAAACACACCATGTCGTCGGAAAATGTCCACAGCTTGACTCTCCAATGGATACGTTCCGTAGAAGTTAAACGCAATCAAAATCATTCATTGCAATCACGACCCAAAGCTTTTTGGTTTCAGGAAAAGTTTACTCGAAGCCTTGTGCGGAAGGAAAAGAAAGCATTATAAATAATTCCCTTCCCTTTAGCAAGTCATCCGTCGCTTAAATCAAGAATAAGAACGCCTTCTCAGTCTTTCGATTTGAGCTCTTCTCAATTCTAGACTCGTGATCATTGTAGTCTCCTTGTCTTTTTAAGGTCATCGGTCAAGAAGTGCTTTATTTGTGTTTTTTTTTGTCCATCCGCCACCCGTTTATTATTTCATGTTTACCGGAGGACCCTCTGTCTCGAAGTTGTAAAGTAGGCAGAAGTGGTTGTCTGCTAAGTCCGACCAGAAACACAAGTACCGCTGATGGGTCTTTTCGATACCACAACTCACGTGACGTGAATGTTGATGGGTGTGAGCGTGACTAAGAGGGGTAGTTTTCAAATCCATTCTGTGGAGTTGGACTTGAATGTAATCATTGAATCGTTTAGTCAGTTATGGGCAAGGTTAAAGCCTTAGATTATATGATTTCCAAATGTGAAGTACCATTTCACTGTCTGTCATAATTTTGTACGCCGACCTGATGTGGCTCTAGACTGTTGGTCGTCTAAACTCTAAACCAAAGTGAATCCTGTTTCTCACACTTAACGTTAAACATGAGATCATCTACTATTGTCTTAAGGAGACGTCTGATGCACAAGAAAACAGGTTACAGAAAGGCTCGTAATAGAGTTTGTAGCAAAAAGCATAATAGTCTCGACAAAATGTTGACATACAAGACACAAGTTCCATTTAAAAGCAATTGACACACTAGCCCTGTATACATGCGTATGACAGCAGCTAGATGGTACCCCAGGTAATTAACCATGCGACAAAGTTTCATGACTTTCGCCATAACTCGACGATGAGCATAAAGCAAATAACTAAAGTGTTTGACAGCCAAGAAGATCGTTCATTTGTTCCATTTTGCCATTACATTCAAACACAGTGCACTTATAAACATCAACTTTCACAGGACTCCATGAATGTATGCTAAAATGATGCCTGCAGTCAGTTTTTTTTTCTTTTAAAGAATACAAAATATAAGCAGTTCAACCACTCCACTCATCCAAAAAGGTTAACGAGCACTTCTCTCAGTCAAGTGGTAGTTCTAAATCCTGAAAATAAAAAAAAAACTTAAATATTTGCATGAGACCTCGTTCCTACTATGACTTTAGTTGTAGGTCTACAAGGATAACAACACTGTGTGGCTTTTGTGTTTAGTCCTTTTCCACTTCAGTTGAGAAACAAATTTTCATGTGTGTGCATCAGGAAGAAAATAAAAATGAAAAACTTGGGAAGCGGAAAGTCCAAAGCATTTAGAAATTGTTGCACGCATTTATAAGGATGTCAGGCAGCTCGAATCCTTTGCATATGTAATGAGAGAAGTAAGAGATCAATTTGGGAGATTTTAAAATGGAAATTCTGTGCGAACATTTCAAGTGGATAATGTTGGCCGTCTTCAAGGTCAATTGCTTTCAAAATAGATGCAAGGTAGGCTTCGTGTCAACGATTTCATTTTGTTGTCTACTGCCTTATGAGCTTTAAACTTTTGAATGAAGGATATTTTAAGTTGTTTAAATTTTTGTTGCAAGGGTAAGTGTGAACTTGTGTAATAATTGCCTGTTTACACTTTGTATTCCGCAACCTCTTGTTTATGCAGAGAGTATGTTGTGAATGAGGAAAGAGAACATGGTAGGCACTATCCATTGAAGGGGTGACTGCATCTCGTTTGAAGCGGCTTTCACTTGGATCACCACGGATCCATTGTGTCTAAAAGAGAAGACAAAGAAGTTTGTTGATGATCAGTCAGCCTCCCTTAACCATCCCGAATTCGTAATGAATTTTAGAATGGTTTTTGGTGGCTTCTTAGACAAGTCGCCCTGGTTGTTGAAGTAGAACTCGCCAAGGGCCGTCTTTCTGGTTCTACATAGGCTTGGGCATACGCATAGGAAGTGAACAGTGCTCTCTTCTACGTCTGTATCGCCGCAGCCTCTCATAAGCCGTCTGTAATTATTCTTCTAAGGCAGGTTTTGGCCCTTGATAATCCCTATGAACAGCGTTAAGCTTGATCTGTGTAGCACAAGCATGTGTCCTGTATTTATTTCGTTAATGTTTGTTCAGACTTTTCTAAATATGCCTTCATCTCTCTTGTTTTTGAAAGTCCAGCTCTATGTTGGATTTAAAGAGTGGTAGGGAGGCAGTACTTAGTGATCGATCAATAAAAATGTCCTTTTCTGATCCTTTCCTAGCTGACTTGTTCTCCATTTCCGTGGATACCATTGCGTCCCGGTGATTTTCGGTAAGAGTTTTGACTAGTTTAGCAAGACTAGTTTTGTTGATGATTCCCGGACCGCCTTGGCGATAGCTAGGACTTCCACTTGAAAGACATTACATTGGTTCGGAAGTCTTATTGACCGGTTAATGTTACATTCAGGCGAATAGATCCCGGAGCCCACTCCTTCGTCGATTTTTGAAAATCGGAATTTTATTCGGGTTGATGGCCTTTTTGCTAGCCCCTCTCTAAAGGGGAAAACTGATTTGATGCTTGAACTGAAATCAGGAGATGGTGTAAGATAATCTGTATCAGTTTCTAGTTTTGACTAACTTGCAGTCCTATGGCCCATATCGCCCGCTCTTCAAAAGTTAGATTCTTTTAAATGCAAGACACTTGTCACGGCTGTTTCCCTTAGGGCAAGAATAATTTCCTAGGAGTTGACTCGTGTAAGGTTAGGATGTGGCTGCTCTTTTGACCAGAATGTAGATACATTGTGATAGACTACCGTATTACCAGCACCAGAAACCTTGCAAAATGGATTTCCATGTCAAGGAAGAAGCTATTAGTAAGAAACGGTGCAGAATCAGAACCATTTAGACTCACAGATTTTGTGGCTAAATCGCTTAAGTCTTCGTAGAAATATTCTCCTAGAGTTTGCCCTTTCAGCCTTGAAAGGGCAGGGCAGGCGCAAAGAAGGTGAGTGACCGTTTCTTCCTCATTTCTACAGCTTCTGCAGAAATTGCTGGAAGAGACGGCAAATCTAGTGGTATGTCTGCTTATCAAGCAATGCCCTGTGAGGGCTCTTTCTGTTCGCTTTAGATCTAGGTTAAGCCAAATTTGTCTCAAGACAAGACAGGTGCTGATATTATTTCACCTATTTTATAAGACATTCTTCTGGTTCTGGTCTCGAGGCGAGATTGTATCATTTATATAGAAGCAGGCAGTTCCCCCCTATTTTCAGATAGGTTTTAGCCTTCTCCTTCCTTTGTCAGCTCATCCGCTCTGCAGTTGCCCGGAACGTCTCCTGTGTCCTGACATCCCAGCACCAGGAAACGTCGCATCTGTCAGCTATCTCGTTTAGAGACCTGCAGCATTGCTTTGCCAACTTGGATCGTATTTTCGATGATTCCAAGGCTTTTTCACTGCCTGACAATAGCGCTACCCTCTACCGCGTTCATTGAAAGCCAAGCCGCATCTTCTCGGACTGCGTTAATTTCCGCCTGAAATACACTACAGTGATCCGGCAGCCATCTGGTGATCATTAAAACTCATATTAAATTTATCTAAAACCTTGCATCAAAATGGACTATCAGCCCAAGCGGGTCCCACGGGACACATATTTACCTATTTACCTAACTAAAACCTTCATTCTTTTATAAAAACTTAAATATTTCCCCCTAAATATAATTAAACACGAAATAATATTTAATTTTTCATTACAGCTGCTGTGGACAATGACTTGTAAAATGCTTAAAATTATTTAGTAATTCAAAATAAATAAAAAGAATGTTTTTATTTTTAAGTTTTTCTTTCGAATTTTAAACTATTAAAAATCATATAATCCATGGCTGGAGGATTATTTGATTTTTAATACTAAATTAAATTTTTAATTTCTTCTTTTATTTTTTGTCAATTAGTAACTTTATATATATTTATGTAATAACTTCTGTCATATAGTACAATTAAATTATTTAGTTTGTAAAATAAGCAAAATGAAACATTTATTCTTAAAACACACACACAAATCTGTAATATAAATATATTTAATCTTATTTCCTATCTGTAATTCGCTGTTGCGCGTCATACTATAAATTAAATAAACAAAAAAAAAAATACAAAATAGTTTAGAAAAAAAAAAAAAAAAACAGAAAAATGGAGTAAAACCTCTTGCATATGTTATTTTAACTTACATATCAAAAGAATATTAAATTATAAATATAAAACAACAATACTTTCTTGTTTGATATTGCTTTTGATTGACTTTAAGTGGGGGTAAGTAAAAGATCTAGTGGTGGTCTTCAATGATCGCTTTAGGTGTTCAAAAGATGGCATGCCTTCTTAGTCCAAAGAAACAACGATTGACAAAAGATTTTTGATCCTAGCATTGAGTTTATAGCAGAGCCTATGCTCTATATAAAACTTTAATCACCCCACTCTTGTTTTATGGCGCATAGGCATGAACTTTGTGAAAAATGGATAAAGTTGTCCTAGGTTGCTTAGAGAGAAAAGTCCTTCTGGTGATCTATAGTCTTATCTACGTAGACGGTGAGTGAAGGTCTATACAGCGACAGCCACCTAGTCACAAAAGTCCAAATACAACGACTACAATGGCTGGGACATATAGAATACCAGCGTTCTGTCCCGGAAATCTTCTCAATCTACCCCGGAGGTGTGAGACACTTGTCTTTCCTCGAGACAAATCTGGCCTAACCTAGATCGAAAGCAAACAGAAAGACTTCTGTCCATAAATAGGAAATATATAAGTATTATGGTAGAAGCCCTCACAGTGCATTGCTTGATAGGCAGACACGCTACTAGATTGGACGTCCACCGATTCCTGCAGAAGCTGTAGAGGTGAGGAAGAGGAAAAAACCTTATTTGCACGTGCTCTACCCTTTCAAGGCTAAGAAGACAAACTCTAGGAGAATATTTCTACGAAGACCTAAGCGATTAAGCTTAACTCGATATTAACAAAGTAAAGAGCTTTGTCTGTGAGTTTGAATGGTTCTGCACATAGTGTGGTAGGTTCCTCCTGACAAGGGAAATTCAACATGCAAGGTTCCTGGTGCCAGTTTCTGGTACTCAACGTGGTATCACAATAGACCTGCATTTTGGCCTAAGCTAAGCAGGAGCAGCCGCCAATTCTAACCTAACCTATCACGGAAGAAGGGCGCAGTGGAGGAAGACCGTGACTCAAGCGGCGCATGCAAATGGAAAGGGACTTCAACCAACTTGGTGTACGAAACTGGAGACAGATAGTTAATGATCGAGCTGGATGAAGACGCTTGTTAGTTGAGGCCCAAGTCCACCCCAGACTGTGGCGCCATCATAAGTAAGTTAGCAAGAGAAAAGTTTGGTCGAATGAAGAGCCTGTGACAGGCTTTGCATTGTCCTGGGGAGTTTTTGCATTCAGCAAGAAAGTATGATGTTGGATGCGGAAATCTTGAATTGAAACAAGAGTGCACAGTTCTAAGGAAATCCTAACCAAGTGGGTGAAATTTGGCAGAACTTAGAGAGCTGTCACCAGAGCGTTCACGAGTATTGATTCAAAAGCGGCTAAAATGAATTGAGCGATGAACAAGGATACAACCAAGTTCTTGCTGTCAACACGAAGAGAGATCCAACATCGACTTATCATAACGTCACAGTGGACACCCTTAACTTCGAGATGATAGAGGACTTTGTCCACCTTTTACTTCTGAAAACAATAACGGAAAATACCGTTGGTTATTCGGTCCCGTTTGCGTTGACAGGCTCTAAAGGCGGAGATTTATCGACAATTATACAAGCTGTACAGCGACATTGATTTGTTCACAAAATTCCTCATTGGTCATTTGAGGTGGCTAGGACATGTAAAACGAATGGATACCAACGTTCTGACCCCCAAAAATGCGACCCCATCAGCATTTCATCAACAGTCTTCCGTCAAGTTAAAGCTAGTGCTCAAGTAAATTGGCTATAATGTGTATTTCAGTTAAGGCCCTATGTAACAATCCTAATAAAAGTTGACGAAGACATGTTTGGCTCGATCTCATTTCCGTTTCTGATCTTTAGTTTACAAAGCTCTTTCGTACTCCACTAGATTTTGAATACATATATACATACTTGTAGAATTTTTGGCCAAATTGCATCTCCAGCTAACAGACATCACAATTTGGAGAAGGAATTGGCTAAAGTTCATACGCACCTTACAGAACAATCAGAATACTGTATGACATACATTGGAATTCACTCACCCAGTGAGTGCGGGCTGTACAGCGACAATGACTTAGCCATAAGAGTGAAGGTCCAACGACTGAGGTGGCTGGGTCATGTAGAGCGGATGAACACCAATGCTCCGGTCCGAAAAATCTTCGACTTCACCCCCGAGGGACGACGCAGTAGAGGAAAACCGTGACTCAGGCGGAAAGGGACCTCAACTGTGAAACTGGAGGCAGCTAACTTAAGATCGTGCTGGCTGGACACGCTTATTGGTTGAGGCCCAGGTCCACCCAGGACTGTAGCCCCAGAAGAGTACGTGATCACTCTGAGCAAATATGTCGCAAAAAAGTTGAGAAGGAGATTGAGAACGGATGAGCTGAATAGAGCTAAAACGTGTTGTTGAACCCCGAAGGCATTTTTAATGCTCCTTGAGCAAATCTTTAGCAACGTAAGTCCCCTCTAGAATATAAGGAAAGTTTGTGTCTCTACCTCCATCTGGTTTTTCTTCAGCATAAGCTGGTAAGACTACTAAGACTCACGGATATTTACAAGTGTTTGCTAACACTCCGGTGTTTGATGCCGATAACTTCAATATTTCATTCCTCGTTAGCATTAATGAGATTCCGTGGACATTGTAAGCCTTTTAACCCATCACTGAGCATCTACTCACATCGAAATATCTATCAACATTTTTTAATTGATTCTAAGACTTTTTCCGGTTTAATTTATGGTGCAAAACTTTCACAAAGACTCTCCTTACAATAGGTTATCATCCATTAAACTTCATCGTCCATGTTAACAACGTTTTTGGTCATCTCCCTATTCACTTGTCCCATCAGAATGTACATCCTTTTGCCCTTAAACTGACTTCGCAATCTATACGGAGACGCACTCTGTCAACATCCTTATACACGAGGAATATTCAATTTAATGTTGCAGATCTTATTCGCTCCTCCTGCTCTTAGCAAATATTGAGTATTTATTAGGGCAATACACATAAATGTAAATTCTCTCGAGATATTAAAATAGACATTAAACATTTGCAGGTGAAACGCAAATATTGAAGAGAGCAGAGCACACATATCCTTGAGCGTTAGCGTTAACGTTAACGTCAGCGACTGTCAGTCAAATTGTCCATTTAATGGGAATTTTGTCAAAAAGGACATTATTTGTGAAGGGTATAGGGAGTAGACTTGCAATGAAGTTAACTTAAATGCGGATGGCATTTGTTTCAATTTAACACAGCGGAACAACAGACATGTTGGTGGGTGCTGGCCTTAATCTCATTCGGTAACTACAAAGAGGGTTTTTTATTTTTTATTTTTTTAATAAATGTTTGAGGCTGGACATTCGTAATTGAATCAGCGGGGACGCAACTGCACACAAACACTAAATTGAGCTTTCAATTGAAATTGCTGAGAGAATTTAATGAAACAAATGACAAACGGTTAAGTGCATTGATTATGGTGAAACTAAAATTATCCAAAAATTAGTGGACACGTAAATTGGTTTGGGGAGGATGAAAAGGGTGGATATAGGACTCATGGGGTTTGAAGAAAAATGTTTAACCAATTCCCTATAAAGTATCCTTTTGCATGTACGGTATCCTGTGGCCTGTTTCACCGGCTTACAAATTTGTAATTACAAGCTCAAAAAATGTGAGTTGGTGTATTGGGTGAATATTGCACAGATATAGGTCACGAAATTCCACAAGCGATACAATTTTCCCATTTTGGCAGATACAATAGCGAAAATTTAAAAACTGCATACCGAAACTCTCATCTCTTTATCGACATTTAGGCCGCCTATGGCAGTATTTGTTGACAGAGTCATATCTTGTTTAGGCGGCGCTGCTAAACTCGTCCATCTGCGCAGGATGACGATGGAAAATGATAGCTGATCGAGGAACAACGCAATAGAGGAAGACCTTACCTTAGGTGAATCGCACAAATAGAAGGGGATTTCAACCAACTTCTTGGAGATAGTTAGCTACGTAAGCAAGTATATGTATATCAGAATACCCTTGATTTCTTCAAGAAACAAAAAAAGAGTCTCCTATCCCTTCCCTACAAACGAAAGATTGAAGGAGGAAGTACAATGATGAACGTGTAGAGGATGCAGTTCGTAGTAAGAATAGAGTCCTTAACAACAGTTTTGAACTTAAGTGACTGATGGGAAAATCTATTTGGAGCAGACCTATCCCTTGTAAGAGTTTGAAGCTACAACAATTTCGAAATGAAACCTTGCAACCCTTAAGTACATAAATCGTTTACTGCTACCTAAAAGATCTATTCTTCTGCCATGGTGTGATGTTTAGCTTAAAAGTCATTCTACCCACCTTACGAAAGTCAGTATATCCTTAGAAACGGCGGTTCGGAAGTTCTCAGGGTAAAGAACTCGCAAAGAAAATGCTCGACAGTTTCATTCATATCTAACCACACACCCACAGTTAGCATACTGTCTTGCTAGACAAGCCTCCTGTTATCCTTCTTATTGTATGTAAGGAGTTCAATTTAGTATAAATGACTTAATTAATCTTTTGGATTGATTGAACCCCTGGGACATTTTCTTAGCACAAAGGATCTACGCTATTTATGCTCCCATATTAATTAATCGAAATTATGACAGTTACCTAGTTGAGATCACAGAAAGGCTCTGAGCCTCAGAGGGCGATAGCTGACCTGGTAAGCTCATTTACAATCTCATTTCCATTTTGACTCTGTTGTGTCTGGCAATGGATTGTAACCTGTCAAATCAGCCCTTTCATCTTGGCCTCTATAAAGTAAGAATTTAATGGTTGATCATCTTTGTATAAGTTGATCCTGGCATAGATTTCAGCCTGGAAACAGCCTGGGACACGTTCTCAGTGGTGTCATAGCTATTGTGTTGAGACAGCATCAACTCTAAAACCCATTTTCGAATCATCAAGGGACCAGACCGGGCTTTTAGGGTCGTATGACGGATCACCTTTAGACCAATCGGTACACGCAATTCCTTAAAGCTTCTCAAGTTTCACTCACTTTGAGTCATCATAGTACACCAGCAATAGGTGATTAGTGGCCCCAAATTCCACCATGCAAGTGCCGACAATCTCAAAAAGCTCTAGTAACACGATGTGTGATGTACTTAATGCAAGAATTCCATTGAAAACGTGTATGCACCTCATTAGAATAGGAAGTCAATGTAAAACCTTTGAAGGTTAAAGGTCCAACTTACATGTTTCTTTGCTAATTTTCATCGTAACAACAAAATGGTTCCTATTTGAAAGTACATTGAGACAAAAATAGTTGCTTCCAAGGATAGAGGGGACTAATCCTGAAGTTTAGACCTAGAAGTCTGCCTTATCTCAATGGTAAAATCAATCTGCAGTTTTCTGATATGCAACATGCATATGAGTATGAAACAACCTACCTTCTCGGTACTCCTGGCCATTCTTCCGTGAAGTACCTAAATCTTGAATAAATTTCATAAAAAGTAGCCTTCTGCCAACACAGTCCTATCCTTACACTTATAACATTGCTCCTCTAACAGTTTATCGATTTCTGCAAATCAACTCACCATAATATCCTTCGAACTACTCGTATCGTATGTATGCATTTATTCCACAGGATCAATACCCGTGGGTAAGCTTTGAAATTAGCCTACAGGACCTTCGCAAAAATATGCTCAAATTCGAAAGAAAAGGAAAAGAATCCTCAGGAAAAAAGGAACACTAGCAAATAGCAAAACAAGAAAAGGCGTCTCCGTGTGTTGACTGTTGCTGTTGCTCCTTTGAGTTATAATCACTTTAAATTTCAAGGCACGTCCGGGTCTGGAATAAATATAAATATTTAAAATGTCTCTGTTAATATGGCAAAGTATCTGTGAATCTCATTCGATTTGCTGAACAGGCATTTCCTTGTTGTTGAGACTCCAATATTAACTTGGGTGGATGAACGCCGCCCGAGTGGGGGTATGTTTTACAAGGAAAACAGCATATAAACAAGGATAAAGATTGTTCCTAGCCGCTGCGCTCGAATTGCTTGACAATTGGTGATGGGTAATGACATTCTTAAGTTATATTTTGTCATTTGGCGCGTGGAGCCAGTTGTACCGCCAGTAAATGAATGTAGTTTATGCATGAAAAGAGGATTATTAGACACGGTTTAATGTAACAATACTAGGAGAATACGTACTTACGCTTGGGGGGTGCACACATGCTATTGCGAATGGATATTCATATGGTTACTTCGAGGTTAAAAGGAGTCTTTATAGGTTTATTTTATTATTTACTTATGATTACATGAAGTTGGTGGTGGTGAAGATAACATCTGTTAATTTTAAACACAGACTCTGGCATGGGGGGTTAGATAGACGTGCTCTATGACGTCTATCAACGACTCACTTGTAGATGCACGTCTATTGGAGCTTTAACCGAGATAAAAAAAAAACTAATTCAGTTCAATCGCCTTGAATAAACCGGAATAGCATGGTTATGTTGCATACATCCAGTTTGGTGCGACTGTTGTCGGTCGAGACCTAAATAAAAAAGCTCTCGACTTTGGTGGAACTTGTCCAGCAACGTTTAGCTGAGCATTCAAAATGCTTAGGGCATTTCCCTTCAGCCGTACTCTGCCAGCCACGGCTTCCAGATTATGAGCTATTAAATGTATGTAGATCCACAATTTTATGTGAAAGCAGGCAGATATCTTCAGCGAAGACAAGATGTTTCAAGTAAGATGTCATTGCCCATCTCGACTTTCTCTCGTCAAAGCTGTGCGGATAACAGAACTTATAACCAATAGAACAGCAGTTGTGAAAGGAAGCAGTCTTGTCGTACTCCGCTTGACTCCGACATCCTACCACCATATAGAACACGATATGTATTATACTTATGATAGATAGAAAATTAGGTTTCCAGTTTCCACTCTTCCATCAGATTTCTCTTCTTAGGTAACTTGTTGACTATTTGTTCCATCGAAAGACTGATTCGAATCTGACACCATCGCCCTGTCTTTCACTCATGATCGGGTATAGTTTGGACCTACTTCCATCTACTAGCTTCTTGGTATTGCTGAAGACGGTTTGGGGCATCTTCGGCCTTGATAAGGAAGAGGAGAAATCCATCGTATACTTCCTCTGTATGTGTTCCTCCCTTGCTATGATCAGGAAAACTAACTTAGGCGAATACTGTCAGTACGGCCGATTTGAACTGTTACAAGAATAGATTGAGATTTTCCAAGCTAGCACTCCCATCAGTATCTTAAAGGGGGTGACTGCACCTCATACGACGCAGCCTTCAGTTGGATCTCCACGTATCACAATTGACCTACTTTTGGTCCAAGTGTACCTCTTTTCGGGAGAACCACTCCACTAATACCAAATGAACTACACAGAAGAGGCAGACTTCATCTTCAGTGATGTGTTCAAGTAAAGGGTAACATCAATCCACTTGCCGTCTACAATTGTGGACTGAGGCCTAGGTCCACCAATCATTGAAATGCTATCGGAGCCATCAGGCATACCTGATGCAAACATTTAAAGACACGAGAATCTACAAAAAAAAAATTAACCCATCTTCACCCTATTCGACCCACCCACTAAACATGTATACCACACCTGTACACAACATAACAGTAAGGTAGCGTGGCCGAGCGGTCTAAGGCGCTGGTTTAAGGCACCAGTCTCCTCGGAGGCGTGGGTTCGAATCCCACCGCTGCCAGCTTACTTTTTCTTAAATTTGCTTCATTCCATTTCATTTAAAAGTTCAGCGTAAAAAGCCGGACAACACTTAATTATGTCATTATCTTCCTTTTTAATAATTTCTCTTCTGAGCATATGTGCTCCTAATGCGAGTCGCCTTTTGCTGCAACAGAAAAAATCCAATTAAACCATTGTCTCGTGGATGTGTTTGATAATTTATAATGAAATCCTCTCTAATCTTTTGTTGCGCTTTGTAACTCAGTTTTATTTGCTGTCACCGTTAAGATAATAAAATAAACAAACAAACAAAGAAAATATAAAGTGGGAAAGTAAAACACTAAGGACTATTTCTTTTCCACATTATCTTTGGGTGCGATAGTGCCAGAGTCCACAAGATTCGCTGACAATTCGAAATATTGCTTCAACATGCCTACCACTGTAGTAGGTACGGCTTTGGTTACATTGTGATTCATTTGGAATGGATCTTGTACGTTCATGTAGCTCTTTTTAAGCTGGGCATCTTTTATTTCGTTATCAGTTTCCATGTACTTAACATAGCTGCAAAATGAAATTATTGTTACAAAGAGTTGATATGAAGAAATTTGTTTCCATTTTACCGTGGCAATAGTGGTGAGGTTTCCAAATTTTCAAAACGAATTGAATAGCCCAAATATGGACAGATAAGATTGTGTTCAAAGTCAAATGTACTGTAGTGTTGGAAGAATAGTTTTAGTTCCTTTTTAAAGTTGTCAAGCACACAACTGACTTCTGGTATGCTGAGTTCATCTAAAGATTTCGCAGCAAATGCGGCCAACCAAGCTAATTGAATAGATTGAAAAAAAAGATAAATATAAGGAAGATAACAAAATATTTCTGTTCACATTTAACAATAAGGTCTAGCAATGATACCAGAGAATAGATTAAAACAAGTAACTCTCCACCAACTACTTGCCTTAAACAAAGGATCCTAATAATCTGTAGAAGAGAGTCAAACGACCAAGTGGCGAAGAGAAAGCCGACAGTGTTGCGACCTTGTTTCATGCAACAAATTTTCTTTATTCACCTGAACTAATCTACCTGTCTGGGATCTGAAAAGAAGGTACATACCTACCAAATCATTCTAGTATTTTCCTGCTCAGGCACCTGGTTAACAAATTTCGTTCGGTATTTTTTCTAGGGACGCATGATCGAGGTGCTCTACTCAAGCATAACAATCTGAAAAGCTGCCTTATCTTCAGCTGCAGCAAAGGTTCTCACGCGAAGAAATCAAATCACTGCTGGAGCAAGGCAGGGCTCTATCCTTGGATCTGATCTCTGCAGCATCTCCTACGATGGCATTCTTCGTATGGAGATGCAAGACACTTTCCTGGTAGGGTATGCAGATGATAACGCCGCGTTGAATAAGGTAACAGGCACAGATAGCGCGCAAAGAAAATTCAACCAGGTCATAAGACGGATTGAAGAACATGGTCTAGCTCTGGCTACAGAAAGGACGGAGATAGTCCTTCTGAAAAGTTGGATCTAAAGTGATAACCAGCAAGGAAGCGGTGAAGTACCTGGGGCTTGCTTTTAATACTTTCTGGCAACATATTTGACTCAACGTAAGGAGACTTGATTGATGCTACACTAAGGCGTTGGACTGTTGTAATCGTGCTTCATTTCACCAGTAAACCATACTCATTCTGATTTTTGACATACCCAGCTGATATCAAATTAAACCATTACTTACGTCCTATCTCAACTGGATCCTTAAGACCCTCCTGTAACTCCCTAATTGATGGCAGTAGTTCTCTCATTTGAAAAAAGCTGACTACCAAAAGTGTCATACCGTACGTGGTGATATGTTCATTTAATTTGGTTCTCTCCAACCACTTTTTCAGGAACAAGCACATAGCTTGGACTACAAAGGAAAAGAAAAAATAATAATCTTCTATCAACAGTTTTACATTTAATTTTAATTCACCTATAGGTTGTAGTTCCAACAGATACTTCGTCAGTTTAGTATTACAGAAGCCCAAACTATTAGAGAAGCCAATATCGCAATCAGTTGACGTTGCCTTGTGACAAATTTTCAATATTGGCACACGGGCATTCTGAATAGCAACCAATCTCAACCAATTTGGATCATTCTGCAACAGTTGCTTGACAACTTTTAGCTTATCTATTGTTTGCTGTGAAGCTCTATTCTCAAAATTATTGAAAATATCATCTAAAATACAAGAGATTACAGGGTATGTGATTCTGTGGATGGTCGATTTTTAGTTACCTATGTCAATGAATATATCCAAATCGGAGTAAGGTTTTCCCAGACCCGATATGCGAGATCCAAATAAGTACACCTTTATCGACCGATCTTGAAATGCCGGTTTAAGCAAGGTCAAGAGATCCTTCTCTATGATGCTGTAGTCCGTAAGATTTGTCAGTTTTTTCGCAACACCAATGTTATCGGTGAAGAATGCTTGTAGATTACCTAATATCAAACTCTTAGCCTCTGGAAATGTAATGGAATATGAGTTGCTAGATATGAACATTTTCCCAAACGTGATTTTACTGAACTTACTTTTTGGAAGAGCTTTACTTTCTGGTTTTGGTTTAACTGAAACTATTCCATTCTTGGGGCGTGGTTCGTTGTTATTCGGGAAAAGATGTCGCTTCGATTTCAAATGAGCACGAACATTGTCAAATGAATATCCAAATTCAACCTAAATAAACATTTCTATAGAAACGGAACGAATACGTGCACGTATCGATTTCAAAACTATTTACATACGTCGCATCGTTTGCAAATAAAATCCCTACGGATGCCAAGCCTTTCCAGTTCGGGGGGCGTCAGTTGTTCTGTCTTAGGAATCGTTATCTCCTTGGGTTTGCTGTCAAGAAACACATCGATTTCGGATACAATTTGTAAGAGATTTCCACACAGCGTTTGATCTATGGCATGAATACGATCTCGAAAACGAGAAAAATTAATTAGGAACTGTTGTGCCTCATAGTTGATGGCTTCAATCTGTTAAAAAAAAAAAAAATTTAATTTAAAGCAAGAAGGAATATGTTTTTGTTTAATTACATGTTTAAAAGATTTTTCCATGATTTACAGTGAATATATTTTATGTTAATTTAGTCAAACCGACTTAGCACGAAATAAAATAAAATAAAAAAATTAAAGCAAAACAAAGTGAAGGAAAAGCAAAACAAATTTTGTCGTAGTCGGCTAAACTGTTGGCCAAGCCGACATAATAACTAGCCGGTAGCTACTAGCAGAAGTTGCTGAGAATTATGAACTCGGTAATATGCGTGTATTCAGTGCTTGATAACAAAAAAAAAAAAAAAAAAATTATTTTAGGTGTAAGGCTGCATATTAAATAAAGGTTGATGCAGAGTACATATCATATATTTCCCCAAAGCTTTCGATTATGTATGTTTTAGCTCTCGTCTAGAGCCCAACCACAATGTGCATAGCCTTGCATATGCTTACCAACTTATGATGGCGCTACAGTCCAGGGTTGATCTAGCCCACAACCAACAAGGGTCCCAAGCCAACTTGATCTTTAGCTAACTATCTCCAGTTTCGCAAGCCAAGTTGATTGAGGTCCCTTTCCAAATGCGTGCGTCACCTGAATTGTGGTCTTTATTTACTGCGTCGTCCCTCCGGAGGGGATACCAAGATTCTCCGAGCTGGGGAACTAGTGTGCATCCGCTTAACATGTTTGGACTCCTTTGGCTAGGTCGATGTCATGTACATCTCATACAGTACAACCCAAGAGGACTTCATCCACTTTTGACAAAACCTATCCTTTCTCGCCTGGGATAATTAAAAGGGTCACTTAAGTCGTTCGAGAAAAGACTTTCCTACTTAATTACCTTCTTAGCCTATGAAACAGCAATGGCAAGATATTTTTCTTTTTATCTTTCAACTGGTGTCGTTGTCTGAGTAGACAAAGGCCTTAAATACCTCAAAGTTATATCTGTCGAGGGTGACGGTCTGTCCGACACGTCGGACTTACAAATCTTGTAAAGTTTCTTGTGTAACATCAGAGTTGCACTGAATGTGCTCATTGGTTAAACCCATTCACAATCTGACGAATACCATCTGTCACAGCGGCCATTGTCTCGTCGTTTTTTTTTTTCCTATATGTTGACAGATTTTCCATCAGGATTAAGTGAATTTATACAAATAATTCTTCTTTCTTTTTTGTTAACAAAAGTCGAGATAAAATAATAAAAAACTACGTAAAAGTAGTATAAATTCGTTATCTAACTATGGAAACATCAATTGTCGAACAGGATGTCGTAGAAAATGGAAACGAAACAGTTTTATCTGAACGCGATGAAACCAATCAACCACCACCGTCTGATGATAAGGGTGCCATTAATGGGGACGAAATCGATGAAAATGTTGAAGAGTCGCCTATAGCAAGCAACGATGCTTCGCCCAGTGAAAATAATGACGATCGGTAAGTTGCAATTAAATTGTTTATTTCAAAATTTCAATATTATCAATAAAATTGATCCTAGGAATGGGGCACGACAATCGCCGCCGCCGGTTGGAAAATTTTGGAGTAAACCCTTTAGTGGGGGTCCTCCACCAAACAGAGGGCGCGGCGGGTCGAATACTTTTTTTCGTGGTCGTGGAGGTGGTCGATTTGGTGGACCCAATCATGATCCAAATTGGCAAGGAAATAATGATTCCAATAATCCATACAATAACACTTTCAATGGTCCACCCATTGAACTATGGGTTGAGACAAAGTCTGAGGATTCGAAACCTTATTATTATCATGCTATAACAAGGGAGACTACTTGGACCAAGCCAGAGGGACCAAACATAAAGGTGATGACTCAGTCGGAAATCGAAGAAATGAACACGAAAAATCAGCAAATGCAACAGCAGCAGTTGCAGCAGAATAACGCAGAAAACAATCAAGACAAAAATAATCGTGAGGATCCCAATAAACCAGCGGAGAATGCCATACCAGAGCCGCAGAGGCCAGACTTGCAGCATCCACCTCCAATGCAACATCAACCACCACCACAGCAACAGCAACAGCAGCAGCAGCATCAACAACAACAACATCCTCCGCAACAGCTTCATCATCATCAACCTCCACCACAAATGATGCCACCGCAGCAGCATTCTCAACCACCACCCCAACATCAACAACCGCCTCCATACTATCAGGGCATGCATCCTCCGAATTTCAATCAGCCGCCGTTTGGAATGCCACCGCCGGGCTACGGACACGGGGGCTATCAGCCTCCATGGGGAATGCCTTGGAACATGCAACAGCATCACAACATTCCGCCACAAGAAAAGCCCGCCAAAAATCTGATCATTAAGCCGGGAGTCATCGACCCAGCAGTTATCGCCAGAGCCGCAGAGTGGTCAGAACACCGCGCCCCCGATGGACGCCCCTATTATTATCACGCCGGCCGTGGAGAGAGTGTATGGGAAAAGCCACAGGCCATTCGTGACATGGAGGCAGCCAGAATGGCAGCACACTCTGGTGCCAGTCCACAGACTGCGGCACCTCCACCAATGAATCAGTCACATCACATTTTACCGAATCCACATATGCACATGGGTGGACAGGCGCCAGCACCCTTTGATCCCTCTGTGGCTTATAATAACGCTGCGAAAGCAGTGGCTGCCGATCAAACTATCAAAATGGCCGAGCTCAAGGAATCCAAGGAGAAGGCAGCCGCTGTAGCTGCAGACCTTGAGAGAAAGAAAAAAGAGGAGGAGAAGAAAAACGCCGCTGCTGCCAATAAACCGGTGGACAAGAGTAGGCCCATCTCGAGTACACCAATTGCTGGTACACCATGGTGTGTCGTATGGACTGGAGATGGACGGGTATTCTTTTATAACCCATCGACGCGCACCTCGGTGTGGGAGCGACCAGAAGATCTGCTACAGCGCGAAGATGTCGACAAAGCTGTGTCAAATCCACCAGAACAGCTCAAGGGCATCGTTAAAAGTGAACCCACATTGCCTGAGGTAAAAGCCCAAATCAAACCAACGCCTCCTTTGGACATCAGCAACAAGAGTGGCGAAACCATTAAGATTCGCACCGAATCTGAGTCAAGTGTTGAGGAAGTACCACTCAAAAAGGCCAAAGTGGCCACTGGTATGTTGGAACCTTCTTCAAGTCGATTTACTTGATATCATTTTTGAATTTTCTTTTAGATACCAAGGCTGTCAAGAAATCTCCAAATGATGCAGCCAATGACGCAGCAATTGAAGCAGAAGTTCGGGCAGCAAAAGAACGTGCCTTGGTACCGCTGGAAACTCGCGTAAAGCAATTCAAAGAGATGTTGCGCGAAAAGGATGTAAGTTTTGAATGATAGTGTCTTTCAACTTATTTTAAGTAAAGTGTAGATAGGTAGGTTAAGATGACGTTTCAAAGTAGAACCGAATTAGCGCTATAATGCATCATTTTGAAACCACAACTCATGTAACTTTGTTGTTGGCAGGTGTTGATAGATGGAGTTAAGAAAAATACTGAGTTCTCCGGTTGAAGAAGTGTTTGCCTACAGTACGTTGTCTGAGCCTTGCCAGGGCTGGAAATTTGCACAGAAAGTGGAACAAATATTCCTTTCCGCTGTGTTGTCTCTTTATCAGCCAGGGGCCCGTACCAGTGGCTACAATTCTTGCAATATCTGGTCTTGAACTGCTAAGTCGTTCGTTTGATATATGACATAACGTTGGTTGGCCAACTTTTAAATGTGAAAAATGAAACCCTCTTTTACAAACACAAATTTCAAGCAAAAATACATAAATATCCATTTCAGGTTTCTGCATTTAGCACATGGGAGAAGGAGCTTCATAAAATCGTGTTTGACCCGCGATATCTGCTTTTGACTTCAAAGGAGCGTAAGCAAGTTTTTGAGAAATACGTTAAGGATCGTGCCGAAGAAGAACGCAAGGAGAAACGCAATAAAATGCGTCAAAAGCGAGAAGAATTCCGTAAACTTATGGAGGATGCTCATCTGAACGGAAAGTATGAAACATCCATCTCTCCCCATATGACAAATCGTCCTTAACAAAACATTTCTCATCTCATTTCCTTAAGATCATCATTTAGTGAATTTAGTCAGCGCTTTGGACGCGATGACCGCTACAAAGCAATCGAGAAGGTACGCGAACGTGAGAGTCTCTTCAACGAATACATTGTAGATGTGCGTCGCCAGGAGAAGGAGGATAAAATTCTCAAAAAGGAACAGGTATGTGCACAGTGTCTGCCCTCACAGACAAACAGTCTGCCTCTTGTACATATATTCCAAAACAATTCATATTTCAAAATCATTTTACAATCTAAAAAAAATTTACGATTTAGACTAAAACAAAAAAAAAAAAAAAAAAATTATTTTTTTCAACTAACTATCTACAAAATTGTATAGATTGTAATTTGTTTATAAATTTTCATGGATTTTTATTTTAATGATGTCGCATCACTATGCTGATGTCTTCTCATACTTCTACTACTTCCACATACAACATCAACTACTACTACCGCTAGGCTATACTTGCTCTGGCAACCTGCAGCCCAATACAACCACCATCTTGTTGGCGTGCGTCTGTGTTCTCTTGTGTAAATCTGTGCGCTTAGAAAAAGCCTATTGAAGATGAAAAAGCATGCAAGCAGATGATAGACCCTCAATAATGGTGAGATGGTGTTTTTGAATAGAAACAAAACAAACAAAAAAAAAAAAAAAACCAAAAACTAACAGAACCCGAGATGAGATCGATCTTGATGATGTGTATACAATGTGGGGCATCGCGACGAGTGTGATGTGGGTGCTGGAGACGCTGAAACTATAGCTGTGTGGTGTGAATCATTCCCCCCCTCCCGTCTGACTTGATGGTGTCGTCTATCTCAGTGCCAGTGGAGCTCTACTACTACTGTATGAAAATCTGGTTGTACTTATACTTGATACCAACTGAAACAAATCGTAAAAATGGTACATTACGTTTTCGAAAAAAAAAAGGAACATACACAAACCTTCTGTTAGTTTTCTTCAACATTTCCTACACAATGCATTGCTTTCGTTTAAGATAACTCTATCTATGAAATTGGCCTAAGTCTGAGGATTGTAGATTTTAGTTTTTTCTTATCCAGTAGCGATGGCTAGTAGTATTAGGCGAGTTTAAATATTCTTCAATCTACTTTTCATTGTATTCAATATGTCGCTTATCCTCTTAGAGCACTAATTGTATTTCTCAACGGTTACAGCCGCCTGAACAAGCACCTACATCGCATGAACCTGGCAACAGATTCAAGTTTTAGACTCTGCCTTGAGAGTGAAGAGACCTCTCTACACATCCTAACGAAATGCCCAGAAAGAGAATCCTCGGCGGCGAAGTTGTCCCTCCGGACCATCTTACTGCCATCGATCCAGAGAAGATTTTTAACTTCTGAAGTGAAACAATTCATCTAGGAAACACTAGGGAAGGCACAATAGAATTCGTTAGAAACCGCGATCAACGGCTGTGAACAGTCTTTTCGAAAATAATAATAAATGCTTCTGGACTTGTATTCGCTAATCGTATACGGTATTCTTTAGTCATGTACTACACTCTAAGGTTAGTTTACCTAGTTTACATGTTTTCTATGTTTATACTTAGGTGGGAATGAACCTAAGCCTCAATCAACCAGTCTCTTCGTCCGACATGCGCCTTTATATGCTGCTTCATAGATAGAACGAATTTTGACTTTTTAGAAAGAAAACGGATTTTATGGGTCAGTTCTTTGAATCTCCTCCTCCAAAGCCCGTCAACACAAACGGGACCGAATAACCTACGAAGAATTTTTCGTTCGAAGCGACAACCAAGGGTATCTTAATCCACCTTCAATAGAGTCTTTGCTTAAGCGCCATAGAAAAGGACTGATGATTAAGGTCTTGTATAGTCTCCTTAGTTCTTCGAGATAGGGCCTCACAACTCAATAACCTTCTCAGTCCAATGAAACAGCGATTTCCGAAAGAGATATTCTTCGTTTGATTTTGGATAAGATGTCGTTTACAAAAGTGATAGGAGAGTCAAAGTAGACAAAGTTCATTAGTACCTCAAAGTTATAGCTGTCTACTGTGACTTTCTGGCCGATTCGTCGATGTTAAGTGTCCCTTCTTGTTGAAAGCAAATACTCGTCAATCGATTGACCAATTTTGGCTGCTTCTCATGTTGCCTTAAGTCGTTTAGGAGTTGGTCACCAACTATACAGCTAAGCAAAGGCGGGAGAACACTACCTACAAAACAACCTTTAACAGTTTTTATTTATAACCGATGATTGACCAAAAATTCATAACTGGTTTTAAAAAGTTCAACTAGTAGGGGAATTAGAGACGATAAACGGTAAACTTTCCCGAGAATAGCCCTGTCTTAGGCCAATTTGATTGTTAAATTATAAAGAAAGCATGCATTACTGTTAATGTTGAATGCAAAATAACAGAAACTTATGTATATGTATATTTAACGAAAAAAAAAAAACTTTGACAAATCATTAATTAAATTATTAGCACTTCCGTTGGTCCGTCCGATTTAAATAAAAAAAAAATAAAAAATCAAATCAAACCCAATAAACCATTAGACCAAGACAGAATGGAATCTTTTATAATATTTTAAGTGTCGTCGTCCTGAACAACAACAACAAATTTAATAATTAATTCTCTTTCAGGTTTAATAATAATAATACGTTTTCTTTCAGCTTTTGTTATGTGTGTGCGCGTCTGTGAATTTGTGGAACACATCGCACACATTTATTTTCTTAAGTCTAAGCTTATTGTAGTTTTAAGAGTAAAACGATAACTATTACGCCCGCTAATACAGGTTAAATTTTTCTCTAAATAACTTGTAGATTAGGAAAGAATTCATTGAATTGCTTCGTGATCGTTCAGATATAGATCGCCACTCACGATGGCAGGAGGTGAAGAAGAAGTTGGAGCCGGAATCACGTTTCCGTGCGGTGGAGAGTTCAATGCTGCGAGAGGACTACTTTCTGGACTATATGCGAATGCTGAAGGATGAGAAGAAGCGAAAGGAGAAGGACCGAGAGAGGGAGCGTGAACGTGAGCGCAGAGAGAAGAAATCCGACAAGAAGGACAGAGATCGCACCAGAGACCGTAGCAGGGAAAAAGATACACATGAGAAAAATGGAGATAAAAAGAAAGATGAAATCGTTAAGGTAAAGTGAAACAATTAACTTGAAAACATTTTAGAGTTTATTGAAAGAATTTGTTTTTATAGGAGGATGATGATAAGACAAGTGACGACGAAGCTGAACGTCTTCAGAAAGAACGTGATCGTCAATTAAGAGCCGAACAGAGTATTCGTGAACGAGAGAAGGAAGTGCAGCGCACTTTGGCTGGGCACTTGAGGGACAGAGATAAGGAGCGCGAGCATCATATGCGTGATGAAGCAATTCGCCATTTCAGCGCTTTACTCATTGATCTGGTTCGCAATCCAGATTTAACCTGGAAGGAGGTGAAGAAGCAACTTCGTAAAGATCATCGATGGGACGCTGTTGAGAGTCTTGAACGTGAAGAGCGAGAAAAGTAAGTTTTGTGAAGAGAACTGAACAAGGAATGAAATTAATTTTTGAATATTTTTAGAATTTTCAACGAACACATTGATTCGCTAATGAAGAAAAAACGTGAGAAATTCCGTGAGATGTTGGATGAAATTGCTACATTAACACTGACAAGTCCATGGAAGGAAATCAAAAAGCAGGTTAAAGAAGACCCGCGATACTTAAAGTACAACAACTCGGAGAAGTGCGAACGCGAATTTCGTGATTATCTCAAAGATAAGACAGTCAGTGCAAAGAGTTTTTTGCGTGAACTCCTACAAGAGTGCAAGTTGATATCATACAAGACCATCGAACTGGTGAACGAGAATCCCAACCATTTAAAAGAAATCGAAGACATTCTCAAGAATGACAAACGGTAAGAGATGTGCTAAAAGTAGAACTTAAATAAATAAAAAAATCTTTCTTTAGATACTTGGTATTGGATCATTTGCCACAAGACCGTACACAAATTATTATGACATATCTTGAGGATTTGCACAAACGAGGTCCACCACCGCCACCAACGGCATGCGAATCAACACGAAGAAATAAATAGTTTAGTTTATACAATTACAAATAAGCTTATTTTAATCCTCTCACTTTCCACACAATTCACATGCACGCATGTTACGTGAGTGAACAAAGTGTTAAGCAAAATAGATGCAGAAAATAACAGGAATTTTAAATTTTTAATAAAAATATCTGTTGATTTTGGCTAACCAATGAAAAATTGGCTTTTAATTTTGAATGTTGTTAGTAATTTCTTGTACAGAGATTGGAATTCTATCACGTGAATCAGTGACATCCGATAAAGAGAAGAGTAATCCTATGGAGAAAAATAAAGAATTGTATGAAGCTTTAAAGTGATAGCGAAGAAGACTGCATTCAATTTAGTCGAGATCAGCAAATTTTAAAAAGCTTGATTGCCTGCAGAACTTTACAAAATATGGAGATGATACTATGATAGGACGCTTGCAGCAAATTCATCAACCATACAAGAGAGGGCAAGTACATCAACATCTCTAGTTTCACACGTTCCACTTGAGTGAGCCAAATGAGTCTGAGTCACATTATTCTTTTAACTGTGCCCTGTTTTCGGGTTGTTTTCGAAGATTCTCCGTGCTTGATTACTGACAAGCAATCAAATTCCAGCCATCTAAGTCGGTGTATCTGGACTCTTCTAACTAAGTCGATGAAAATGAAGGTATAACACAAAATCTTATTCTTTTACAAATATATCCCAAGTAGTATTTTCGAATGCTATCGGTTGAACTAAAAATAGTACGCTAAAACAAACAGATCGAAAAATGACATTTGTCAATATTTTGACATTTTTCCCTTGCTGGAGAAAATTTTCATTTACCTTCGTCGAATAAAATAAGTTTACCAATTACATAAATAAAAACCATGTCCTGGTTGGTTAATTCCTTGCAAAAAGCAGCTACTATCAAGCAACTATGGGTACCGACATTCACATTTACTCGTCAAGTTTCCTTTGCTGAGAAAAGAGCACGTGGACCACTCGTTCGCCGCTATGGTTACAAGGAGAGAATTCTTCAGGGAGGACTTCTACCACATTGGGACAACAATCAAAAGCTTCCTATGCCCGATTATAAGCCGAAAAATGCATGGGCCGAGAAAAGAGCACTTTTCGGTCAAAATGATTACATTGATATCCTCGGTAATGATAACTTACATCCAACTCGTGTATTGTATTCAGTTCCTTCATGGCTGCGCGGTGTATCTGGCAATGAATATCAAGTTTTGCTAAGGAAACGAAAAATGATGTTAAAAACCAAATATCCAGTTGCACGTCCCACCAAATGGAAGGATCTGCAAAAGAGAATTAGTTATTTGTATAGATTCTTGAATCGTAAGACGAAGACGGGTTTCTCCAAGCAGTAGGTTAAGCACACAGTAGAATGAATGTAGTTGTAATTGAATAAAATCAATTGTTTTTGTTTAAAATACAATGTGTATGATGTTGTCTTACTTTTCTGTGATGTATTACGTTGAGCGGAAACATCTGGATCAGAGCCAAGTGATCACTTATTGACTTGAAGTTATCCAGCTCTTGACCGTATGTGTAGCTGTAATAAAAGAATGTTATCCTGTCCATAAAATTAGTTGGAAGCTTAATATTCTGGATCGTGCCAAGAATGCTCTTTGTACCTGTTGTAGAGCCTTGGGCCCGAATTGAAGACTTCACCCTAAAATATTGTAGTACACTGATTTTATACAGCAATAGTGAGGCCCATTATGTTGTACAGATTTCTAGTCTGGTGGACAGGACAGGAGAGAATCCGGAAAGTATCATCTATCTGTTTAACGAGTGCTTTAATAACACACCTACTATTGCGCTGAGAACAAATGGTCCACTTCCTATTGATATCTATGGGAAGCAAATGGCTGCTAAAGCAGCACTAACTACTTACTTACTTAAGGTGGCGCTACAGTCAGGGGTGGACCTGGGACTCAATCAACAAGCCTCTCCAGTAAGCTCTATCTTTAGCTAGCTGTCTCCAGTTTCGCACGCTAAGCTGGTTGGTTGGTTCCACTTGCTTGCGCCAACTGAGTCTTTCGTCGTATTTTTATTGTAAGTGGGTCACATCTGTTTGGATATGGCACAGTTTTCTAAGCTGTTCTACCTAGAATTGGCAATTGTGAGAATGTGCTGGACGATTCATCCCTTGATGAATTCAATCAGGAAGCAGGCTAACCCTGCTAGTGGTCCATTAATGGTTGACAACATCTGGCTATCGCGTCGGCTCTCTTTTTCCCCAGAGATGAGTGATATTAAACCGGGTGCTTCTCTGCGCTTTGCACTGTTCTACTAATTTAGAAGACAAACTGTTTGAATGGAGAGCTTTGATGGCAGCCTGGCTATCAATAAAGATTCCGATGCTGATTTTGGATGTGGAGCTGAGCCTTAAGTATCTTGCAGGTCTTTCTAATCGCTAGTACCTCCACCTGGAATATATTTGAAGAGTCTGGAAGGCAATACAATTTCAATACATTCAGTTCCGCTGAGAAGACACTTTCTCCAACCCTGCATTCCATCTTGGAGCTGTCGGTAAAGATCGATACTTAATATTTCGATAGTAAGAGTGAGTTATTGTTCCATTTCGTCCTGCCCGGAAAGTTGACTTGAGTGTTGAGTTTCATCATATGGTTTGCGGACCAGAACCTAGGTTCTCTGAGTCTATTTGCAATACACGAAATGATGTATTTTATGTGGAGGTCCAGGGGCAGGATGTTTATTTGCTCGAATCTTGTGAAAATGTGTTGAGATGTGGCTGTAACGGAGAATGCAGAGATCCTGACAAGACTAGCAACAAAACGAAAACTGTGGAACATTATTAGAGTACGAAAATTAGAATACCTCAGAACAGAAGTAAAATCCCCTACAAATCATCCTGCAAGAAAGAATCGAACGAGGGAGAGCAGTTGGTAGACAACCATTATTATTATTGTTTCGGGAGAGCTGATCAGCCCTTGGCACTGGTAGAAAACTATGATCGTGGATGGGAAATCTTAGTTCCTGGTGTAGAATGACTCCAATAGAAATATTCAGGAGCGTCACCTCGCACTAAAACACGATATCCAACCTTCTAAAAGGAGAGGCATTGTAAGAAGAAGAAGAAGAAGAAGAAGAAGAAAATGTGTTATAAGAAATATCTACGGGGTAAATAAAGAGACCACTTCTTCTGTTTATAATACAATATATTTGTTGTTGTTTTGTTTTCTTGCGTTATAATACTAAATACAAACTTCTTTACAAAACACCACACAAATTTTATTTTTGGGCACACGATCGAATGCACATTTGAGCCAGAATCAGTGGCATACTGAGTCGAAGTCTCGTCATGTATAAATCTTCCGAGACTTTGTAGTGTTTAAATTCTTTGCTTCTATAATAAAGTCTATATAATCGAGTTAGCATTCGGAAAAAAAAGAATCATTTGTCATCTCGTTTAACAAATTTTACAAAATAATTATTTTGTTTTTATTTTATATAATAAGAGACGATTTAAATGAATAGAATACATTGGTATGTATATATATATATATGTCTATCTTTAATTTGTGTGTGTTAATGTGTGTTTTTTTTTCTTTAAATATATATAGCATGGATTATAATAATAATAATAATAATAATAATAGTACATTCGTTTAAAATTACTTTTTTTCTTTTTAAATTTATAAATAATAAATACATTTATTATTTTTGGGAACTATTTTTATCGTTTTCTTTTTTCTTTTTCAAGTAATTAGATGCAAAACAAATTTATCTTTCGATAACCAACAACGTGAGTGTGTATTTTGGTTCCTGAGGGCACTTTTCCATCTTCATTGGGTTCATAATTATTATTTTTTTGGAATCATTTTCGAACACGAAAAAAAGGGGGGAGCCACTATCATTTAAATTGTTAAAGGATGTAATTGGAATTGGTTTTGTTTTTTTTAGTTTTTCTAGATCTTTAAATGTTTTCTTTTCTTTTAATTATTTGTCATATTTTTTTTCTTAGATATACAAGATGTGTTCAAATATATATATATATACTTTCTAGTGTTTATTGGTTTTTTTTATTTTAAATTTATATTTTGTTTCCTATTATTTTGTTTTCTTCTCTACTATAATTATGGTTATTATTGGTTAGGCACAAAGTACGATTTCATGTTTTTCTTTTTTTTTTATTTAATTTTTTTTTTTAAACTAAAGTCAATTTTCGTTTCTAGATGTTAAAGAGATTTTTTTTTATCGTTATTTTATACAGTTATTGGTTTTTTTAATTTGTTCACATCGAAGGCGATTACAGTTTGCATAAGGGAATACATAGTAGATATGAAGGTGCATGTGTAAACAGCTTTTATTTTAGCGTCGCACTGATGATTTAAAAAAAAAATGCCTGCCCCCGTGAGAATCTAACAAAACGCCGCGCCATACAATCCCCACACAATTGCTCTCTGTATTGTGTAAATGCGAGCATTTTTACATACAAAATGATCATTTCTACGTTATAATGCTCGTTTTTTCATGACGAGTTTTATGTTCACGGAAGAGACGATTTGGCCCCTGTAGCTACAAGCGATAACCACTTAAATCGACTTATACCAGGACACAGAAGCATTGAAGGCAACCAAATTGCACACCAATTTATCAGGAAAGGATGTTCTGAAAGATACATAGGTGCTGAACCCTACTTCTGCTTTCCGAACGAGTCCGGACAGGTGGGAAAAACGGAACTTCTTATCCTATTGAAATAACATAGACGGGCCACAACAAATATTCTCAATCACAAAAGGGACCATAGCAGGTTTGCCAGTTTCCTCACCGGTCACTGCAGCTTCAGATATCACTTACATAAACTAAATGTAGTTCAGGAATCGGAATGTCGACTCTGTTTAAAAGAAGACGAATCAGCGGAACACGTACTATGTGAGTGCGTGGCTGTCCGCAGAGTCAGGGAACGCTTTCTCTACAAGGAATGCTTAACGCCAGAGGACATTTGTAATGCCTCGATCGAAAATACCCTCAACTTCATTAGGAAGATCGAGGATCTCTTAGTCTGACTGGTTCTAGGCACAATAGATTCTTTAGGTAGCAGTGTCATATGCGCCAATCGCAAAGCCAATCAATCATAATAATAGAAGTCGTTTTAAGGAATAAATAAGTTTTACTGAAAACAAATACAAATATTTAGCGCGACATCCCATCGAGAGCCAATGCCTAACTCCTCACAACCACGAATGGAAAGGACCTACAGTTTGCCGACTCTGAACGGCGGATTGAGAAGCTTTTTCATGAAAGTCGGGGACCTCTGAACCTTGACGGGGAAACTCATCGGAGAACTCATTTCCGGTATGACAAATTATCACTTAAAGCCACAGATCGGCGACTTTAAAAATGTGTGCTTTATGTCTTTTAGGTGCCGGCACTAATGATACATGACTTAACAAAAGGCCGACCTATTGCATGGCGCCCGACGCTGGAAATGTCGCCGTGCCGCCGCCGGGCGCATTCAAACAAAATAGTAAAACAAAATTTGCGCTTGTTCCAATTGGCACCCCTCAAGCGTGATATTATTTACCCTCTGAACTGCGCCAATTATAGAGGCTCTTTATTAACAACCTGATTGGTTCACAATGGTGTAGCATTAGGAGGAAAGTCAATGTTTACACACACTACATCAAATCTTGGAGAAAAATCAGAAATTTTTAATTGACCCCTACACAACCTTTTATAGATTTCCTATGACAGCATAGGTGGCTGTACAGCGACATCGACCTAGTTACAACTAAAATGGCTCGAACATATAGAGTGGATGTTTTGTAGAGCTCTGGGGCGAATAGTCTTCGAATCCGTATACAAAAAGGTACGAGGAGTAGAGTAAGACCGCGACTCTGGGGCCATACTCTGTATTCCGAAAGTTTGGATACATCTTGTATGGATTTTATGAATTGGGTTTCAAATTACCCATACATAAAATAGAAATACAGAGTAGGGGCCCAGGTGGCGTACGCAAGTAGAAGGCGACATTAATCAACTTGGCGTGAGAAACTGGAGGCAGGAAGTTGAGGATTGGGCTAACTGGAGACGCTTGTTGGTTGAGGTCCACCCCAGACTGTCATCATAGGTAAGTATGTTTCTTTAAAGCTAACTCACTGGGAACATGCAAATAGCCTGCAACATTATTTATTTTATGCAAACTGCAACGCCATTTACATACTACGTATTCTACACAATCTGCATGCTACACGATGATGCGTTTTCTTTCTCTCAATCTCATAACTTCCACAATTCATTCAATTTGTTTAAACTCTAAAATACGAAGCAAAACCAAAAACTACAGCAAAAAAAAAAGAAATAGTATAAGAAAAACAACCAAAACAACAAACAAAAGAGAAAATTCGTCAGATATTGTGAATATATTTTGTTTTCTTTTAAAATAATATAAAAATATACCTTTCTTAGACGTTAAGGTTTACAAATAGAATGCACTACATAAATGAATGTGTTGCTTCATCAAAATGAATAATTATGTTTTTAAAATAATAATAAACGCTAGAATATAATTAAGTTTAATCTTTTCTCTTTGCAATTGTAACAAAACAAAACAAAAGAAAACTCTGTACGTGTGTACTGGTTTTCTTTAGTCAAACGCGCGTTTCACTTGTGGAAAAAAAAATTACACAAACAAAAGAGAATAGAGAAAGAAACCCTTCTCTCGCGTAAAATCTAACGTCTAACATCTTGCGCGCAATCATTGTAATTCGTTTCACTTAAAATTCAATTGTATTATAATCTAAAATTAAATATCTTTCATGTATATATTTACGCATACACATATATGTATATTAAAGTCTCAAAATTGTCAATTAAAAGAGGGATATACAAACGAAAATACAATAGGATTTCACCGCGCGAAGGAATTAAATATATATATAAAAAAAGAAACGAAAACATATTTAACAGAGAACTAGGTGTTAAGTTTAAAAGCATTTTAAATGCGTTAATAGAATAAAATCGCGTGTAATCAGTTGCTGAAGAGAATATACGAAAAAAACTATAAAGGAAAAATAAATAATACAAAGTTTATCAATGATATATGTAGTCCTTTCACAACTTAGTTGAACTTGCAAAAAGGAATCCTAAAAGCAAAATAAATTTAAGAAAAAATCCGTTGTTTTTTTTTTTTTTTTTTAAACTAAGCATACAGCTGCGGCGTTCTGTGTCGTTCTTGGATTAGTTCTTTTTTTTATATTTTTGGCCAAAAAAATAATACGATTAAAAATTAAAAACAAAAAAATAATAAACTTTACGTAATGCTATTTGATGTTGTTCTTGTTGTTGTTTATAAGGTGGAAGGAAACGTAATTTTTTTTAGTTTCCTTTGGCTGCTTCTTTTGCAGCCATAATCAAAGGCGTCAAACTTGCTAGTGGGCGTGCCAATTTCAGGAAAGGATGCTACAAAGTATAATCAAACAAAAATTAGTTATTTAAGATAAACAAATAAGATTGTGGTTAATTACTTTTAATAATTCCAATGCACTGGCACGTCGGTCAACCTCAACTTCTAGGCATTGATCGAGGAAGTCCTGAAAGACTACCGATAGTTTGTCTTTTTCCTTAATTTCCGGTTTACCATTTGTGGCTATAAGGTACAATGCTTTGAGGGGGTTCTCATTTAAATAAGGCGGTTCACCCTCTACCATTTCGATTGCCATAATACCAAGAGACCACAAATCAACCTGAAAGTAGATAATTTAGTTTTATTTTTTATTCTATTCAAATTGGAAAGAAATTTCTGCCGCAAAACAACAATTAAAGGCGAAGTATGAAGATTTTAGATTGCAATGAGAAGACAAAATTAGTACAATTCAGTAGGATTCACAGCGCTGCGCAAACAGTGAAAGTAAAGGAAGTATACAAACAATCTTGTACCTCAAGGGCATAGACGAGTATTATCACAAGAACAACTTCTTAAAGAAAACAAATTCGGGAATTTCTGTAGGCACAGACAACGTGTCCGCCAAGAGAAGGTTTTCTTGTCTCCGAGGTCAGAAAGAAAATCGTTCGATCACGACAAGGCAGCTACTTGTCCGAGTCCAGTGATTTTTTTCACGCTTCGCACAGTTTAAAGTCAGCTATTGTCTCGTGCGGAAGTTCATCACTAAGCAGCGTTAGGTGGTTTGTCTTCAACGATCGCAGAAACCATAAACGGTCACACACGTTACACTTATGCCCGAACGGATTATTGACAAAGGCAGATGTGAAACGGCCACAAGCTATTGCACGCAACCGATGTGCATACAATCCGGCGTGGATGTAAACAATTAGATCATCCACTTGCAAGGGCGCGACGCCTTTCTTTTTCAACTTCACCATTACCACTCCACACAATTAAAATTGGTAGATCTATACGAGAGATGTCGATTGAAACCCCAACGAGCATCATAGCTTTACGGAGCCAAAAGTTATCCGCCACGGAAGTTTTCGGACGTGGTGAAACGAACCTCAAATGAGAAACAATCCTTTCGCTATAGCTATCGATTAGTGTAATTGGATTTTGGTCAAACTGTGTCCACCCGCTTTTGCTATCATCGGGTACTCTTATCATGGAAGCAAATTTAAACACGTATTCACATAAGAAAAAAGAGCTGTCGGCATTTGGCATTTGGAGAAATTATGTATCTTCATCAGTCTTTGATAGAGTCCATGCTTCCGCGCCATAGAGTACGACTTTAATGATTAGGGTCCTGTTTGCGTCGATAAGTATATTCCCAACTCCTCGCGGTAGCATAGGAGGATTGACTATTTAGTATCTCGCAGACATCCGAGTGAAGTGGGGAGTCGACATATTCAAGCATAATACTGACCGAATTTCCTCAGAGAGTCAACAATTTCGAGCTTCAATAAAGGCGAATGTGGAGAAACACTTGAACGCTAAGTGCATTTGGAGAATAAAGTTAAACAAATCCGGAGCAAAACCAAGCCCATACCACATGACTACCAACAGATATCTGAAGGCAGATTGAAGAACGTACATATTTCAATAAAAAACTAATCCCAGCAGCCACAGCAATAGAGAGATTCGGGTTTGAGTTCTTGTACCTTGTAAAGAGAAAAGTAAAGCGTAAACGAATCATCGGGATACCAGCGAACCAATGAGCTGAACACGACAAGTACTTCATTCTTAACCCGAAAGGTCAAAAAATTCCCGAATAGCCGATATACTTCGTAAAACCCTAAGAACATAACTATCAGACAGAGCACTCCGGAAATTTGAAATTTTCTTTATGAAGGACACATTGTTTTAGTTGACGATGGTATTTAACAGGATGTGGGCAACATAATCGGGAAACAGCAGCAGTATCCATTAGGTAACTTGCCTGGGTAAGATATACCTTTACAATTACTTTGTAAATAAAACGTCTCTAAAGAACCCACACACACACACATATAAATGCTTTTGTTTCAAACACATAATCATTTTCACTTACTTTTGGTCCGTATTGCTTTCTCGTTACGACTTCTGGTGCCATCCAGTATGGTGTGCCTACCATTGTTGTGCGTTTCGATTGTTCCGGAGATATTTGTGCACAGAAACCGAAGTCGGTCAGCTTCACACTGCCGTCGAGTCCAAGCAGTATATTATCACTCTTAATGTCCCTATGTATCACCTGGTTGCTGTGCAAAAACTCAAGAGCTTGCAGTACCTCACGACAAACAGCTGCAATCTGGCCTTCGTCCATGCACGTTTCAGTGACGACATCGGTCAGCGAGCCGCCCGGTAGATACTCCATCACCACCCACAGCTCCTCTGAAACCAGATAACTGTCGAGATAGTTGACGACGTTGGGATGCTTATTCTCTCGCATAACTAGAATTTCATTGATAATCAATTCTTTCTTTGGTTGTTGGCTCAAGTTCATTTGCTTGATGGCCACCTCCATGCCGGTTGAGGATTCAATGGCCGTGTACACGGTACCCGAGGCACCTTGTCCGATTTTCTCCATTTTGGTGTATTTGCGATTCGGATCGCCAACGCTGACAATTGTACGCAACTTCTCGAGAATCTCCTCGTCGGACATTTTCTTCTTCTTAGCTGTCGTGGAACGCTGCTGATGCTGGGGCGTGGTCGCATTGGCATTGGCGGTAGTGGTAGTAACTGCTTGGGGTGCGGGTTGTGTGTTGTTGATCGTGGCTCCATCATTTGTAGGCGAGAATGCATCTGAAGTAGGTGTGGCCGGGGTCACAGTGGTTGTGGTGGTTGTTATCACCGTTGCAGTCAACATCAGGGCAGATTGTTGTGATGACGGAGGTGATGGTAGTGTTGCAGTCACCATGGGAATTGGGGAATCGATCACAGATAAAGATGCAAATGCAGCCGGAATAATCGATTCGTTGATCGACGGGAACGAGGAAAATGAGGAAGTAGAAGAATCATGATTAGTCGTTGTTGAATTATCAATAAATTGCATTGTAATTGTTGATGCGCTACTATTGACAACATTATTAGTAGTAGATGGATCTGAAGAAGCATTGTTAGTAGTAGGAGAAGCTATTATGGTAGTGGTATTGGTAGTACTAGTAGTAGTGGTAGAATCATAAAGGTTATTACTTGCGTTATTTTTATTCTTATCAAGAGTGCTTGGGGGACTCTTAATGGTGGCTGCATTGAGTTGTTGTGCCATCGGCGTCGTCGTCGTCGTCGTTGCATTCGTCGATGGCTGATGATGGTGTATGGGTACCACCGGTAGCGGCTGCTGTTGTTGTTGGACTGCATTATTTAGAATTGGTATAGACTGTGGTTGGGCGCCCATATTATGGTGTGTAGGTGTTGTTGGAAGCGTTCCATCTTCGATTGGCCTCGTATAAATGGATTTTGTTCGTTCTGGCCGGCTAGCAATTGGTGGCGGCGGTGCTGGCAATATAATATCATCCTCATTGGTCGAACTATGGGATGATGTTGCGAATGCATTGTACGAATGTGATTGACTTAGAGGAACTGAATGAGTGCCTCCACTAACACTTCCTATATTAAGGTTCGCCACACCTATCAGGACACCACTGTTTGAACCATGAATTTCGGAGTCAGTTGGTGTACTGCTTGGACTGCTACTGCTAACACGACTCAATGAGGATCCTGTGATATAAATTTGATAAAAAAAAGAAGAACAAATTAATAATTAGGAGTTAGTGGCATCAAGGCAGGTCCTTAAAATTTAATTTCCTGTTAACCATCGAACTTGTAAGGAGTTCTCTTAATCAAAGAAAACTTCGAGCTTCTCTGATAGTAAACTCTTTCGAAACGGTCGGCGGAATGGAAGAAAGCAAGCAATATTGCAAGAAAAAGAAAACGTCGAGACAACTCGTTTTTCATTGACGTGGCACCATCTTTGAAGAAAGATCGAAGCAATGAAAATGAGGATAGTGGTCTCCGTAGTTTTGTGGGCTTATGTCCGAGTAGAAAAAAAAACCAAATTCTTCGCGGTGCCGATGGATAAAAGTAGAGAAGCAAAAATAGCAAAAAATTTCGATAGACTGTCTTTCAGGCAGATCTACTGGAAATCCGAGAGGCTTGAGGCAACTCAAACATAGAATAGAGCATCACTAGCGTGTTAGATAGTTAAGCTGTTTTTTAGAGTCATTGCTTCATCAGCTTTGATATCCTCCAAAGTTACTTGTTAGAGCTAGGCCTTAGCCGCCAACCGGCTGTCGCGCCAAATCAGACATGCGTCTGCAATCTGGTCACGAGATTAGTGGTATCAAACTGACACATTTTACTTCTAATCGGCTTCATATTAATCACTCCACCACCAAGCTCTACCAAAGGAAAGGTAGAACGAAGAACACGCAAATGGTTAGTAGTGTTATCCCAACGAAATGACAACTTTTGTATCATCTGAAGAAGATGGTGTCTTTTGGAAGGTGATTTATATATTTAGATTCAGTCGGACACATACTGAGAGGTCCATCTATAACAAGCAGAAGGGATATCGCAGGTAACCACACTTGGAAACCCAGAGTACTGGGGAAATTGTAGTCAGAAAGAAGAATGGACGAAACCCAAAGCGTATCCTCTCCATCAATAACAAGAGAAACAAGAAAACATTTGAAAAAAGAAACAAAAAGTTACCTGAATGTGTTGTTGTCGCATTGGTCATATACTTGGAGCTTGGCCGCTGTTTACTTGTATTGTCAAACCACTTTAAAACATCCAAAACTGCTTGAGGATTTTTCTTTTGCTCCTGTTTACTGATGTTCGAATTCATCAGCAAACGGGCCCATGCTTCCGGCATTCCCTATAAAAATTGTAAAAATAAAAACAAATATTTTAGAATTGCATATGTATATGGAACTGCAAGATAGCAATCTATATTGCTGCATTGGAGATCTCAAAAATCAAAACAAAGAATCTCTCATCTAAAAGCTTTTTTTTTTTTTTGTTTTCGAAACTTTGCGCCTTCAATTTCGGTGTAGTCTTCCAAAAATTTCTGTTTTCTGATACACAAAAAGCTACTCTCTCTGTCTAGCCACTAAATCTACTTGTTACTCAACAAAAAAAAAAAAAAAAAGCAAATAAGCATAAATGCGTGTGTATATGTTGGTGTGTGTTTAACTTTCATTTAGCAAACTATATCGCAAGAATATTAAAAATGTTCTCACAAAAAGGAAATCATAGAAAATGAAAACAAAAACCAAACTCATAAGCAATACTTACTCCCATTGGCAGCTTGAAACAAAAAGAAAAGAAAAAGTATACATGACAACACCCCGCTCGGTTAAGAAAACAATAAAAACCGAAAACAAACATTTAAAATAAGAGAATAGTCAGACAGTTTTAGATCAAGTATCAGGTAAGCAACGCAAAGAAGAAGAACAACATAGACGTGAAGGAATAGAACGAATAATGGTGAAGAAAATATAATAAGTTTCGTTAATGAGTTTTTATTACAAATGAATAGTCATTCTTGTTGCAGGTGTCCCAATGCATAAAGGGTGTCCAATGCAATCCTTCGGAAATCGTAAGGTGTAACATAAATACAAAGGATGCAGACTCTGAATTCAAACAATATGACGACTAGACTCACACTTCTGTGAAGAAGTCCTGCACATGTAGAAACTACTCCGACATAGTAAGAACTCAGGAAATAGAGAGCCTAGACCTAGCTGGAAGGGAGAAACAGTTTTTATAGCCGACCGATGTGGATGTAGTCCGGGAAGTAAAAATTCGTCGACTGGACTGCCTCAACCACAGCGAGCGAATGGACGAGAATGTTAAGAGGGTCTTCGAATCCAAGGCACCTGGTACACGACTAAAAGGAAGACGAAACATTCGGCTAGAAACCTTGGTGTAGTAAACTAGAAGCAAGCGTGCCCGGGACCATGAAAGATGGGAAGCGGCAATAGTTCAGGTTCAGAACCTCCAAGGGTCGCTGGATTGATGAATAAGTAAGTAGGCAAGCGGTGGATTGGAAAACTTTTCCCTGACAGATTATACTCTTAGAGGTTTGCCATTACCTGCTGAATGTGTGGGCGATAAGTAGAAAATCTTTATCAAAATGTGGATGCTGTCCGAAGAGCGAATGCACAACAATGCTCCGGTTAAGAGTCTACGAGAAGGACCAAACCTCCATTTTGAAGACGTAGCTATCACGGATGCCATGAAGTTTAGTACAGCGAATTCACAGCAAGAATTCACCCTGGAATCGAAGAGGATGAAAGGCTTTTAAACTGTTCATACCTTGAATGCTTAACAATGACAGCTGTTAAATATGAGCACCACCGTCTGACTGACTAAATCAAAGTCTCTCGTTGGGACACTCCTTATATTGAATTCTGTTGTGCATGTATAAACGTTGGTTTTGTATTTCAAAATGAATATTCCTCCACCAAAGAAAGAAAAAACATAAATAAATAAACAAACAAGTGGTTAGAAGAACAAAAAAAAAAAAAAAAGCCAGAGAACTTTAGAGCAAAGAACGCTACAAAAACAAGTATCTTCTGTTGTATCAAATGTGAATTTAACATGTCTGTATACCGTTTAAGGCTTTTTTAAAAATTTGTACAACATACACCGATGAGCAGGCAACATGATTCTACACTTACCGTAAACTCTCCGGTAACAGCGTCGAATCCCACATGTACAGTGTGCTCAAAGTTTGTCGGATATGATATATTCGGCTTAGAGTCTGTGTGTGATGGTTTGGATCCTTTGATTTTGTTTTTAAGGGTTTTTTTCTTGCGGTCCGGATCGTCAGGTTCTGGAAAAAATTAAATAAAAATGGATTTAATCACATTTTAAATTTGTAGCTAGCTAATCATAAGTCAGTTATAGTTTGATAAGCTTCTCCTGTTTGGTTTTTGTCCGGCAATCAGACTGATATTGAAATTCTCGAGAGACTTCTTTTGTTGAAAATCATTGGCCAGTTGTTTCCAGAAACACAGGTGTGTCTTTTCTTCTCGCCACAGATATGTGGTTGAGATTTGAAGAACTTTTTACCTAAAAGGCTGCCCAGTAGAGTTTTTTACCTTTAAGCCTTTTGGATCTAAGGCACTAACCCTCATGCGGTTGACGTTTGCATCTTGTCTTCCCCTGTTGAGTTTCTCTGATATTCAGATTGTCCCTGTTTGTACGTTTCCTATTTTGAAAGATCGTTGTCTGGCAGTTACCCTTCAGACCGGTAATGGGAATCAAACTCAACTCAATTCTCTACTGTAGAAGTTGTAGGTTAAGGCTCCAGGTATCTGCAGATAGCTTAATACCTATGTAGATTCTATGGGTTGTCTGGCTTGACAAATTTTCTGCTCCAGTGGCAAGCACATTTCGTACGAAATTTCAGTATATATTCACGACTTCTTGCTCTAAATTGCTGATTGTTTCTGTTTCTTGCGCTCGATGGTATATTAATTCTTTGAATACTACGGTAGCCTCTTGATAGACGCCGATTTTTCCCTAATAAATTAAAATTCTTACATAAAATGTTACCTTTAGGCAAGGGACGCATATCCACTGGTGGTCCATCGCCTGCACTCCGGTCACCACCTCGATTGCTGGTCAATCGCACCGGTGGTGCAGGAGGTTTATCTTCTTCGCTGGACATTGTTGTTATGTTTGTAAGGCTTTATAACTTTGCAGATAGTCGTGATGGGATGTAAGTGAAGTTCTGTTTGAAACAACTTATAATCTGTGATACACTTTACCGTAGAACAGAAATTCTGAAATAAAAAAAAGAAGTTATAATTAAAGAAAACTATTTATACGAAGTAATGAGACTTAAAAAACTTTGAGTTAACTGTTGAGGAAGTGAAATACAAGACACGAGCTCCTCTAACAACTGTTAATAAGATGCATACTAAGCTGAGCTGCTTAGAAAGACTAGAGCTACTCATGAGCTCTACGACTAGAAGAGAAAACCGACTTTTCAGAAAGAAATTCTTATAATATCATGAGAAGCGCGTGGTGCAACTGAGAAAAGGCTCGCTTTGGATTGCACGTAATAGTGTTACTGATCTCAATCAACTTAATGTGTAGCTGACTAATGGAGTGATTTGTTGTCTGAAGCTCATACTTGAAGGTGTGCCCAACTTAACTTCGACAGGCATTATTACAAGATAATATGGGAATGCCTGAACATACTCAACAAACTGAGCAAAGCCTACAGTCACCTGGTGCTAGGCCACGAAGGAGTGGATCGTCGTGCTAAGATCTTAAGGGAACTTCCCAAACTAATGTAAGCAAAGGAACTGGGACTGGAAACTATAATCGTAGATCTAAAACCTGCATCAATCATAAACAAGATCCGAACACTTTAAACTTTGTGAAACCCTCAGGAAGTAAGGTCTAGGAAACACCGATTCTGCGAAGAAATCGAGGCGAACAAATTACATTCTTAAAAACTGGGGGGCCCTATCTTGGAGCGGATAAAATTACCTGAGAATGCACAAAATAAAGGAGAAAGACAAGAGAAATCAAGCCGAACACTAGAACTCCCTCGGCTGGCATCAGTAGATCTTTAAGGTCGGAGTGCACCTAAACTCGACACAATTCATTTAAGACCCGCAAAAAACAAATACTAAGGGTTTGGGTGGAAAGCCAAGACTGAACTAGCCTGCAGACCGAAGTAGCAATGGAGCTATCTCTCACAACATCAGCCACGCTAAAGAGCGATTGGATGTTTCATGAGACATAAATGATCAGCTGGCCATCACCATCTTATATGTTTATGGTTGTTAACGGCTAGTCACCGCGCGGGGAGTGACTACAGGACTCTCCGATTTGGACAGTGAAATACCTAGTAATCAAACAAGACTCTTTGTCTCCGTGTTGCTACCAGCTGTCCAACCTTACTAGCCCTAATAACTTAACTTCTGAAATTACTACAAATTGAAGTAGGTATGTGGGGTTACAACAACGCTGCAAGTTTTTCATCGCACGACTGGATGTGCCAAAACGTCGATCTAGTTGTCTGTGGACAGACAAAACGTGAAATGGTTACAACAAAGCACTTGATTCATTTGAAATTTCCAACTTAATTTTCTTCAGCCAGTTTCGATTCGATTCTTTTCAAGTCTTTTGCATGAGACACTTCAGTGAGCATTAAAGTGGTGTGAAAGTTTGCACTCAAGTGTGAAAAATGTAACAGACCATCCATCCATACACCCTTCACACCACTAATAGCGTTGACATAAGCACTCGAAAAGGCGAATAGTTATCCAAAAGTTTACACACACAAATTTCGCCAACCGCAGATAAGACCAACAATCGTAAAGTAATCACTTCCAACTAGAAATCCCACACACACACCCCGTTCATTGTGGTTGGATTTTCATTCTAGATTGTACGCTACCTCATCTGCAGCAGGGCAAGGCGCAGTCCGAACCACATTTACTCAACGATTATGTTTACAAATAATTTAATCAAAAATATATTTTCCGCAAACTCTATCACGACCAATGATTACGAATGTCTTTTGAATGGAATCATTCCCAGTTCCTCGTACCACACTCCTTTTTTTTTCTTTTATCAAAACTATGAATCATATTCGAAACGAGGAGAGCGAAAGAAAATCAAAGAAAAAAAAAATTGATATGAAAGGCAAAAGTTTTATTTTTGTATTCCTACGGCCGGAAATGGAAATATCACACACTGGAGACACCTTTTAGAGGCAAATAAGGCGACTGTTTCCCACTCAAACCCACACAGGTCCGCATTAGCATACAAAACTGTGTGTTTTCCCACTAATAAGCTGCGTTCAGCGTCAGCCCACAGCGAGATAAACCATTTAATTTTGGAACTCATCGCCCCGCTGCTGCAGGAAAAATCAATTTATCTATTAGTAACACTTTTCCACTAAAAAAAAAAAATTTTTTTTTTTTGTTCGTCTTGCAGCGCGTTGCACCACCACCTTGGCCAAGGATTTTTCCGATTGGCGTTTGGCTGCTGTGCGAGGAGTTTTTCTTATAAGCAAATGTAATAAATAAATTTGATACAATGACGGCAGATAAAAGGAACTAAAAATAAATGAGGAAGAAAAAAAAAAAAAAAACGAAGAAAAACCTTACAAAGTCGCACAAGACTCCGAGTCTCTCTCATCAAAAGTATCGCCGAAGCATTTTTTTTTTTATTTGTTAGGACGACGACGGCTACGCGAGGAGAAAACACCGGCGATAACGTGCTGGAAACAAACGCCGACCGCTAGCACTTTGTGTAAACAAAGAAAAATACTTTTTTCAAATAATTGATCATATAACTAGTGATTATTTGATGGAGAATTATGATTAAATTAAAATTATCGACGGGTAGCCACAGGAAATTTAGCCATTTGGTCTGCCTGACTACTGCTTTTGCCTTTTGCCTTTTGCTGCTGTTGCGGTAGAGTTTCTTCTTCGTTTCTGGTTTCTAGCTGCAGTTGTCTCTTTTGCACCGATGAAGTTTTTCGGTTGATGTTTGATTGGTGCGAGTGAGATGATAGGATGGTGTGAGAAATCGGTAGAGTTGCGGTTGTGGAGAGTTGCGTTTTCCTTGGGGTTTGGTTACATTTTTTTGAGGGAACTGTCATGTTGGATAGTTGGGTAAATTAAAGGTGTGTGGTGAGGTTGGTTGTTATATGGAAAGAGGTGTAAAGAGGTTTATATTTCGCTAAGATGGATGCTGGACAACATGTGTCAGGAATGGGACGGTACTTATGGTGCACAATCATTTCCTTCGGCACTCATTTCAGTTCGACAATGCTGCGCAATGTTATTAAGGTCATTCGTTGGTCTTATGAATGGCTTGGCCTTATGAATACTGAAGGTCCTACTCCGCAATCCTGGATTGAAAAAAAGAAACGAACAACGGATTGAGAATGAAACCCCTCAACGACTCCTTTCGATAAAAACTTCGTAACCACTATTCCTTCCAGTCCTGACTGGAAGGCTTATTTTGAGCTAAAACGAAGACAATTCATCTGCTTCTACAGGGATGACTCTAAAACATAATTGGGAGTGGATGGAGGTGTCTTTTCCAAGAATGTGAACGTCAGCATTTTCTTCCGTTTGTCTGACCATTGTAGCGTTTTCGAAGTCGAGATAATGGCAATCAAAGTGGCTGAGGTATAATGTGTTATCTATGCGAGATATCAAGTCTCCAAACAAACTTGGATGCAAGTGTTTTCGATCTTTAGAATAAGGTGCAACATTCCTCGAGATAGAAAAGGAACTAAAAGGCTGCGGTGTGCACTGTTTCCACGGGACGGAAGCCCTTTCTTCAAAAACATACAAATGTCCCTGCTTATCGATGATTTCAGTAGATGAAAGCTTTAAACACCTGCAGATGGTGGTAGAAGGTTTCGGGGTGGTGGGCTTCGTAGATCGTTTATTTATAACGCGGCGCTGGCAGCGCGGACAGATTATGTAGAGCAGATAATGAATTCCTTGGAGACAAAAACCCTTCGTCGAATATTTGGTCCCCTGTGCGAGGATGGTGAATGGAGGAGAAGATACAACCGCGAACTCTATTAGCTGTATCAAGATGTGGATGTAGTCTGAAAAAGCCAAAAGCTTGTCGACTAAACTAGCTTAACCACAACGAGCGAATGGACTACAATACTTCAGCCAACAGGATCTTTGAATCACAGCCCCAGGTGGGAGACGACGAGGAAGACCGAACCTTTGCAGATGCCCGAGCATTTGGTCTAGAGAACTGGAAACATCGTTCCCGAAATCGAGGAGAATGGAAGACTTAAGTGTCTCATGCAGAGACCATCTATGGGTCGGGAGTCCCTTATGTAAGTAATTACTTACTTATCAGGCCAGTGGCCATTGGGAAGTCTGAGCCTTAACTAATGCCGCTTTCCATAATTCACGGTCCCGAGCACCCTAGTTTCAGTGTACTAGACCAAAGTTTCTAGCGTGTTCGGTCTTCCTTTTTTTCGTGGGCTGCGATTCAAAGCCCCCTTTAGCTGGAGCGTTCTCTTCCATTCACTCGATGTGGCTGGATTTTGGCTTTCCTGACTATATCCACATCTTTATACAGCTCGTAGTGTTCGTGGTAGTATCTACTCCTTCATTCGCTCTCTTCACAGACCGAATCAAATATTTGGCGTTGAATTTTTCTTTCGAAGGATCCCAAGATTTCCCCCGTTGTCTTACTTATTGTCCAGCTTTCAGTTCCATAAAGCAAGACTGGCAGAATCAGAGAGCATTTGTAGAGCATAGTTTTGTTTGGCATGGTTAAGAGTTTGAACCCTAGCGTCTTCGATTCTTTGAAGGAATAACGTCGAGACTGACAATCATTTACTTAGTCTGAGGGTTTTTTTTAAAGCATCATATCGAAGGACGTAGGTACATAACTAGGGGTAAAAATGTCCAAGTCTTCTTTTTCGCTTATTCGCAAGGCAAACATCATAGAAGCTTAAAATACAAATATTTCTTGGAGGTACAAGCTCGCTTCAAAGTTAGGTAACAACAGTTGATTCTTCTTGTTAAATCACAGAGAATCCAGTTTGTCTCATAAGAAGGCAATGTGTAAGAATTATTCTCTTACTTAAATCAATTTAAAGATCTTAACTCTTATTCTTAAAGTAGAAGCTTAAACGGGTCACCATTGCTGCGCTTCCCACGTTATTTTGTCATCAATTAAGCTGTGTCGACATTTCTGGTTCCTGTAAGCCACATTGGAAGCAGCCAAACAATTACACGATTATTTAGCTTAGATCGAACAGTCTACAAAAATCATTTCCCTTCCATAGTCTGGAGACAAGTCATCCCAACTATGAATTATATATTAGAACTGACCTCGTTTTTCCCTTTTCATCTAAACTCCGTCATAAATAAGCTAAATTTCTGCACTCTCAGGCTAGATCCATGGCTTGGACTAACTAGACGGTTCTTTTTTAAATAAATAAATAACTTGTACACAAAAGAATACATATATATTTACAACATTAAACAATAACAACAAAAATACCAAAGAAGAAGCAGAAGTGGAGGGAATCAACAACAACAAAATAAAGCCTCAACAACTGGAAAAGTGAGTTTCTCTGGTATAGGTGCTTCGCCGCGCGCTCTATTGTACACAACCTTGTTCGTTGACCCAGTTTCCGGGTGCCTCTGTATAGGTTTTGTGCTTATGCCGGTTTCACTTTGTCTGTATTGGCTTTGGCCAAAGAAGCCCGCATACAGTATAACAACCCAACACTATCACCAGCAGAAACATAATCAGATGTCGTTTATTCCATTTGGTGGATAAAACAGAAATCGAGTTCGAACTAGCCAGCAGCGCCAACGTTCGTTCTTCCCATCCATAGGTGTACCACAACCAGTTGTGTGTGTTGGTATGCGCAATTTTTCATTCTACTCCTCCTCCTCCTCCTCTTCTCCAGCTAGCAAGAGGTAAAAAGGGCCATGACAGTGACTCTTCGAAGACGAAGTTCGAGTTCGTTCGAGCGAGCGCAAGCCCATTGACGCGAGAAACACACACCAGAGTGAGATAGACCAATCGTGACCGTTGGAAAACCTTGTTTCATGTTCATTAACAAGGTCAGATTGTCGAACTGAATATTCGACAGCGGCGCTGTTTGGGGCCGTAATACCATTCTCATTTCCATATGCAGCTACAATTTGGAACACACAATTCATATTCAAATCATGGGATCAGTTATTCGAATAATTTTGACGGTATTTTCACCAATTCAGCTAGATAGTCAGCTATTCAGCAAATATTTAATTAAATTGCAAACAAATTAGCAAATAATCATAGATCGGTACGGTGTTATGCAGTCTTGCAAACGTATACCAGACTCTCGTTGTAGCAAAGCCGTTGAGAGTCGATAGTCAAGAGTCGAGAGTCCAGTAAAAGACACAATGACCTTGGGTGAAAGTAGCTCTTCATTTGTTGTTTTTGCTTTCTTTTGGTTTATACATATATATTTATTTGCTGATAGGTGGTTTTTTTTTTGTATTTCATTTCCCCTCTTTCTTGGTTTCCATCAGAAGGAGGTGAATCGTCGAAAGGGGAGGGTTGTGGACATCATGTGCAGACATTGGAATAGGAAAAAGCTGCCACCGACTAACGTCGGCTTTGCCAATTATGGGCTTGACTCAGCAATAAATTTGTTAATTGTTGATTTGATTTGATATGCCTTAGGGTATGTGATTGTGTTGTATACGAGGAAAGGTGTAAAAATTATATTTAAAATCATTGGCAGCCATTTTACATTGTTATTCAGCGAATTCAGCGGAATTGTAGAGATTTCAATCCAAGTCAGATCATGTCTTTAGCAAGTGAGACTTCATATATGTTTTCTTAGATTCGCAAAAGATTAGAATGATTAGGCTTTATGCGCCCGTTCTATGGATGGAAAAAGAAGAAGATGTCTTCATCAACCCTTCAAGAAGTATTGCAGGTGATAGACCTGCATATTGAGGTGCTTTTCGAAGGCGTTGTTGCTTGTTAGGGTCAACAATCCATTGTCTGCACTCTTTTTTGCCAAGAGCATGCTTGAATTCAGGAAATTTCTTAAAAACTGGGTGGATCTGAGCCTTAACCAACAAGCGTCTCTAGCTAGCTCGGTTTTTAGCTAGCTGTCTCCGGCGTATCATTTGAGTCGCGGTCTATCTCTACTGCGTCATCCCTGAACTAATGCTTCCTTTCAGCCTTCACGATCCTGAATCCGGTGCTTTCAGTTCACAAGACTAAGGTTTCTAACGTCTGCAATTGCTTGATCTTTAAACCGAAGGTTTGGTCTCCCTTTTCTTCGTGAATAAGGTGGTTGGGATTCGAAGACTCTGGAGCGTTCTTGTTCATTCATTCGTCGACGGATTGTTGCTCTCCGAACTATATCGACATCTCGTCGAGTTCGGTGTTGTATCTTCATTTCCATTCGCCCTTCTCGCAGATAGGACCAAATATTTGATGTAGAATTTCTTTTTTGAAGGCTCCGAAGATCTGCTCCAGTGTCTTACTTAACGTCCAGCGTTCAACTCCATAAAGCAAGATTGGAAAGATCAGAAAGCATTTGTAGAGCATGATTTTGGACCGTCGAATTAGGAGTTTGGACCCTAGCTGTTTGGACAAACCGAAGTAGCAGCACTTTCCTAAGGTTATCCTTTGTCGAATCTCCATCAGGGTGTCATTTGTGGAGCCCCAAGGTAGATGAGCTCCTCCACTACCTCAATATTTTTGCTGTCTATTGTCGAGTTCTGTCCAAGATGGTGTTTGATGGATCGGTCTTTGGTCGACAGCATGTACTTTGTCTTCCCCTAATTCATGGAAAGACCAACTCGCTTGGCTTGTTCTTCGATCGCCCTAAAAGTTTCAATCATGGCGATCAAGTCGATATCGTCTGCGTATCCCAGATGAATTTGTTAAATATAGCGCGTTCTCTGTTTATGTCAGCCTTCAGCACTCTCTGCTTCCACACAAGATTGAAGAAATCACATGACAACGTGTGTCCTTGCTGAAATCCGGTGCATGTTCTATAAGACGGATTGAAAATTCTATAGCGTGGCGCCACCCAACCGGATCAGTTTCCTCGGAATCGCGTTTCATAACTCGGGACGATGAATGCTGTCGTATGCGACTTTGAAATCGATGAAGAGAAGGTGACTGTCGACTTGGAATTTGTTGGTCTTTTCCAGGATTTACCGCAATCAAGTTCTTTTCTATATCTCTGATGTTTTTGTTGCAATTGGTCATGTTTTCCGCGACGTTGCAGTCTTTAGATTTTGGCTATCTGTATGCGCCTGAGTCCCTGAGTCTGAATTGACATGGAATTTTCTTTCGGGACATGCCCGTTCCCTATGAAGTGGGTGAAATTTAAGAACATCTTTCCTATTATTATTATTATTAAGGCTCTGCGACAGACGCATATGGCACTGCGACCTGAGAGATCTATTGTGCCTGCAGCCACTTAGGCAAGGAGATCCTCTATATTCCTAATGAAGTTGAGAATATCTCCAGTCGAGGCGTTCCGAAGATCCTCCGGTGTTAGGAATTCTTTATGGAGAAAGCGCTTCCTGACTCTGCAGACAGCCACGCACTCACAAAGTACATGTTTTGCTGATTCGTCTTCCTCCAAGCAAAGTCGGCATTCAGATTCCTGGACTATATTTAGTATCTGAGGCTACAGTGACCGGTGAGGAAGCCGACAAGCCTTCTGATATCGTCCCTATTGTGATAAAGAATATTTTTAATGGTTTTTTGTTCAGGGGTTGGATGGCTCTTTCAGCCTGTCTAAGTCCACGAATGTTATTCCAGTAGAAAAGAAGGTTCCGTTTTTCCCAGCTGTCCAGACTCATTCTTAACGCGAAAGTAGGAATGCCTCAGAAAGGTTCGGCACCTATATACCTTTCTGAAGACCCTTTTCTAGAAAGTTGGTCTGCGATTTCATTGCCTTCAATACCTCTGTGCCCTGGTACCCACCAGAGCTTGAATTTGTTTCGCTTTGAGAGGTCCTGGAGAGCAAGCAGCCTAAAACTGCCTTTGAGTTGAAGTAATGGGAACTCAGTGCTTTGAGCGCCGCTTGACGGTCCGTGAATATATTGATGGTTGCTCCCTTGATGCCGGAATCGAGAATGATATTGGCGCCTGAAGATGCTAGGACACATTCCAAGCGCCTTTGAGATTTTGTGGTTGGGGCCATGGACACCGGCGCCAACATCGAAGTCCATCTTTGAACCATCAGTATACCACACTAATCCTTTTATATTCAGCAACGGATCTCTGGTATCCCAAGACACACGGTTCGGGATCTCGATCTCGAACCACCTGCCGAAACAGGCTAATTTGGACATGAAGTCAGATACCGTGCTGATCATTTCCAACTCGGGAAAGTCAGAGAGTTCTACTTGGCTGGACTCCTGTAGAGCGTTGGATACTAACTTTTTTTGACAAAGATGTCCAAAGGAGTAAGTCCAACAAGTGCCTCTAGGGCTGTCGTGGGGTAGCCCTCGGCTATGCCGAGGCATGCTAATCTTTATTGTCATTGTAACTTTAAGCTGGTGGATTTTTTCTTGACTTTGGTCCACCGTAGGTAGGTAGGTAGGTTAAAGAGGTGGATGCATCGCGTGGTGCAGCCTTCACTCGGATCTCTAATGAATTCATTGTGTTCCTTTGTCGTGGAGTGTCCATTCTGAAATGATAAGAAAGAAAGGAAGGGTCTAGATGAGTGCAGCTACGAACGTTCGGCCTCCCTGAACCATCCCGAATTCGTTGTGAATTTTAAAATGGCTTTTGGTGGCTTGTTGGACAGCTCGCCCAGATCGTTGAAATTATATTCACCGAGGGCCGTCTTCCTTGTTCTATATAGGCTGGGACATTCGCATAGGAAGTGGGTTGTATTCTCTTCCGCGTCTGTACTTAGACGCATTCTTCTGCGGTGGGCCGCCAGTAGGTTCTGGCCTGTGAACCACAACCACCGTACTACGGAGGCGTAGGTGAGGATGGATCTTACTATCATGGTGTACCTTGGGCTGTTGACCCTGGCGACATACCCACATGGCATTAGTCGCTTTGGTTATTTTTCTGTTGACGTGGGAGTTCCAGTTGAGCTTCTATTCTATTCCCCTGGTTAAGAGTTTCTATGGATGAAGCCTGTAAAGGCCTAAAGCATTTACTAAATCCCTCCTCTCCCAACACTTGTTCCCCTCTTTTGTGCTCGTTTATCATAAATCTAAAAGTGAAATTAAAATTCTTCCGTGTTCGCACCTCAAACACCGTAAGGTCTTGCCTTTATATTTTGTTCACCTAAATCATGTCTATCTATTTATCTATATTCGATATTAGCTAAACGGCTCACGATTACCCTACAGCAGCACAGTCAATTGCTATCAATATTTCAAATGCACTTTCAGTCTTAAGTTGTGGCGGCATGAATATTATTGGCCGTCTGTAAGGCTGTTTAGGTATGCGTGTTCTAAATTGTGTTTTGTGCCTAAACGTGCTTGAATTATTAAATTTTTCTTTAAGAATTGAGTGTGTGCAGTACGTCAGTTCAAGTAATATTCGATCGATGAGACAGTGCATCGAAAATGTATCTCACTTAATCCTCAATCTCTGCCCATCGTCATCATCATTAACATTAAAATGGCATCGTTTCTGGCGAAAAATAGACACAAGAAGTGATGATAATGACAAGCATATCGATTTGTCGACAATAATTGGCCAGGCGGGTACTTAAGTGTAGTTGAACCATTAAAAAAGCCCCAACAGTATCTGTTGGATAGCTAGTCGCGCTGTCTTTTGCTCATAAGAAGCTTTGTACGGTCGATCATTTATAAAATGAAAGTTTTCATCAGTTTTTTTTTGTTGTTGCTGCCTCTTTGCTTCTGCTCTTCGAGTTCTTGTCTTTCTCTGTGTGTTGCTGTTTCGTTTTTATTTGCAAAATTTTCTTTTCAATTCGATCGTTAACAGTAGAAGACGGGTACGAGTACACGTACATGTCGTATATGGTAATTATCAACACGGATTCATGCACCTACTCAGGCCTCATCCCCTTCTGGTCGTTTGAAACATCTTTCCTCCACTTTTGAGCATACCACTCTTGTTTCATTGAAGTCGGACAGAATGGTGATGATGATGATGATGATGATGATGATGACGGACCAAAAGACCACCACAAAACCAAAAGCAAACGTTGGCTTGGCTTCTTATTACTTGCGCGCTTGTTGGTTGAGTCACGAAGACGACGGGGAGGGCTAAGACGCTAAAGACGAAGAGACACATTCGCTTATTTATTTTTTATTTATTTTTATTTAGTACGTATACATTTACGGAGACTGACGACCATCGTTGTGTGTGTGTATGTGTTTTTACAGTTTCACGATTCTTATGGCGGCCTACATCTTTGACTCTGGAAGTGGGTCACATTGGAATTGGGTCTCCCATGATAATAATTACCATTAGTTGCGGAGTTTTACCAGATTGTTATTATTATTTTGTTTCCCCCTTGTGTTTCTTTCTTTCTCCTCTTGGTCAGGTCTTGTGTTCTTTTTTCTTTTTTTTTTTTCTTTCTTTTGGATCATTCTTCGTCAATTGTTGAGGAAGAAGAAAAAGAAATCTCGTTTAAAGGTCTTATACGAGTAATAACTTCTTTTTTTTCGTCTTTTTTTTTTTTGGCGTATAGAACTGGAATAATGAAGGCAATTATTTTAGGCTAATTATTTTGAGGTTGTTGTAGACATTCATTAGTTCATGATCTTGCGGGAACGGCGGCGGCGGCGGTGTGTGAGTGAGTGTTTTGTGATTTTGTCGCAGCGGACAATCAGATGGATCTGTTTTTTTTTCTATTTAGCTGTTCCGCTTTGGGATTGAATTATAAGTTAGCTTGTTATGAATTAATTGAAGCGAAGCAAAGTAGAGTTGTGATCATTATGGGTTATGGATGACGATGATGATGAGGGGGGAGGGGTAAATTTTGTCTTCGTTTGAAGTATGGAATTTAGTTTTTGTGGGTAATTATGAATTTTTTTCTTCTTTCTTCGAGGGAAAAGAAAGTAGAAATGATTGTTATGACTGAAGGGGGGTAAAAACAAAAGAGTTGAGGTGCGAACTTTTTTTGTTTCTCTTGTCGGATGTTTGGATCGTGAGGGCAGCTGTCAGGACAATGATTATGCACTAACACATTAGGCGCTGGGTTGGATAAGATTTAAAACATCATCAGTGCGGAAACATTTAGACTAGTAGTAGGCCCGTTGTGATACATCCGGATCCAAGAGGAACGCGTATATTTATTACTCGGTTTCTGGCTTCTTGTTGAACTTCAAGATTGTGAAAGAAGGCACCGAGATGGTTCCGTCTTTTAAGAGGGATCACTGGACATTGCAGAAGAGATGGGGGATTGTTTCTTTCTCTTCGTCATCCCTGCAGCTTGTGCAGAAATCATTTGCGAGAAGCCCTATTCGAGTGGCATGTCTGTCTATAAGGTGGTGTCCTTTAGCGATCCTATACGTATTCTTTTAGCGAAATTAGCACCAGATTAGTGGGCTAGTTTTGCAGGTTGTACCATTTGATCATCTTTAGTTGGTTTTTGCTGACTGTATCCTTCTTTAATTTAAGTTCGCATGTAACTAGTGGTACTCCGAGGTTCTCTTTATCAGAAAAAATCTGAATTGAAGTACCAAGCTAGACGAGTTCATCGGTCTTACAGTTCTCATAGTCAGAAGATGCTTTTTAACTCGGTAGTGTCCAGTTCGAAGTTCCGTAGCTATCCTAATCCGATTTCTAGTGAGTTAATAGTTGTTTCGTCCTTTTTTGGGAAATCGCTGGTAAAGAGATTTCGGTTTGTCCGTTACCTTTAGTTTCCATCCAGAAAGGGGTGTTCAACAGGTAGATAGGTGCATTCAAAATGACACAAGCACCAAGTCCACCAATTCGTACTCTCACCTCTACGTGGCAGCTTACTTACTTACTTAAGGTAGCGCTACAGTTCAGGGTGGACCTGAGCCTCAACTAACAAGCGTCTCCAGCCAGCTCGATCTTTTGTTAGCTGGCTACGTTTCAGCTAACGAGACTATTTCCACTATGGCACTCTCCCGTGGATTAAGGCGGCAACGGTAGCGTCTATATTTTCATTTAGGCTGAATAATTACACTTTAAACCGTGACTTTGCTGTATTTGGAGATCAAGTTGGTAAGAACCAGTTTATCTGCCTATTCGTCCTAGGAGTTTTACGAAAGATCTGGCCCTCCATGTTTCGGGTTGTGCCACTAGGGTAACATAGAAGCCACAAACCTCCAATAAGGATGATCTTACTGTTGACGACACGTGGAATGCTCGAACCTTTAACAGGTCGCCTGAAACCATTCATTTACAACCAGATTGGCACCTAGCAGTGTAGTTTCATGCCAGCAACGTCTACAGTCGACCAAATTTTCACATTCTGGCAAATCCTGGTGAAAACCTAAGAAGTTTAATTCAACTTTAAGGCCGCATTTATAGACCCATGTCTAGTTGTGGCATTCCTGTCAAACTCGTCCGTCTATGTAGAATGACGATGGAGAACACTCGTTGCTCCACCTTACCGATGCCAGAAAAGGATTTAGACTATTTGACACGCTCTCATGTGACTTCTTTTACTAAACAGGATTGCGCGAAACACACAAGCCAATTCCAGAGGAATAATCTTCAGAAAGTCTATGTGTACGCCGATGTTATTGACATCATTGGCAGAAGTCAGTTAGATGTCACCGGCATGTTCGCGAGAATTGAGGCAAATGCAGTCAAAATGGACTCAGCAACAAGTATGGACACCCAACATTGACACCATTAGCTTTGAGGTAGTAAAGTACTTCATGTACCTTGGTTCTGCTTTCACTTCACCCACCACATACTTGCTAATCCTGTATTCACAACACTGATCGGAATCCTTACAAAGGAAATGACATTGAGACAGTGAAGTTCTCCTGCTTAACAAGCAAGTTCGACCGTTTGCTTGTATATAACTTACAGACTGTTGGCTCAAAAGCTGCTGGATGATGATGGCTTGGAATGCACTGCAATCGTGTCTAACTACATAGCCAGAGGATCAAGGTTTGTTTGTTATTGGCTGCCAAGTTGGTTGCGACTTGAACTAAAGCTGCCACTGATTCTACATTGCATTTCCCCTCTTACAGCCAATAAAGCAGAAAACGAGGTCCTCATTGCTTCTTAAATGATTTCCAAGGTTTGAGTCAAGAGTCAAGAGTATTCCAAATGATCTCTCCTTCAAATGAACACGCACAGTAAATTGGAAGAAAATTCATTAAACAAATAATCCTTCGAAGGTCACTAAAAATCCTTGCAAACATTAAACTCCTTCTTGCATGTGATTTGCTTTTGAAAACTTTATGGTGCGCTATTAAAATAAGAAATGCCTTTTTGTACAAACAACAGATTGCAGGCAATGGATGAGAAGAACCCTTTTCCTCACGTATCCTTAAGAATAATTGCATAACTGCACCTTTTTTTCGCGGACAGGTAATGGTATATAGACATTCCAAGTACAAACAATTGACAGTAAACATCTTGTTGCAGCGAGTTTTTGAACACTATTCACAAAATGAAAACAAAAAACAAAAGATCCTTCGGAAGAACATCATAAATTATGTCGTTAGGTAGTTTCTACGAAGGATTTCCAAAAACATCTGAGAAGTTAGTTAGTTTATTTCACATAATAAATTTAATGGAGTTGAGGGGAAGTTACAAAAAACAAACAGTTGTTCTGTGACAAGATTGACTTAATGACGACTACGAACGTTGCGAGTTTAAAACATGAGTTGACAAATTTTGCACGCGCATCACCCGTTGAGTTCACATGTGTGTCCTGGCAATGAAGCATTCAAACTTGAGGTCCCATTACATAACACAATGCAAAATGATAATTATACAAATTGTGTGTATCCTTAGTCCTATGACATTGGTTATCAAGGACGAACTAATCATTTTGCAAATAAGAAACGTCGTTACTAGACGGTTGCAAATAATGCATGAAGGACGCGTGGATGCAGACATTTGCAACGGTGACATCTTGAAAACATTAACCACGTATCATAAAGAAATTCCAATTCAAATTAATGAATGAAGTAGGGACTTCCTCTTGGAGGACGTTTGAACATTTCTCAGGTTTTTTAGGAAAACTCGACATTTACCAAATGAGTTTTTGCTTGAGACACTGCAGGCTTCCATACTATTTGCTCCTGAATACGGTGCTGTCACACACCATTGCCTGGTCTTCTTTAGCGTCTCGAATCGCTTTCGGATTTGACCACTTTGTTGTTATTTAGCTCTAGACCTTCAAGTTAGAATTCCCTCCACGAAGCTAACCGCTTCCAGTTAAGAACTCCAAGTTGGTTGAGGCCCCCTTCTTCTTGTGCGTGCCAGCCTTAAGCGAGGGTTCCCTCTACTGCGTTGTCCCTCTTTGTTAGATTTGAAGATTCTCCAGGTCGGAGCGTTGGTGTCCATTCGTTCCATATGTCCTAGTCATCTCAAACAACCAGTGCGCAGCTCGTATAGTTCTTTGTTAAATCTCCTCTTCCGAAGTCCGCCAATGCAAATGGGGTCTTACGGAGAATTTTTCACTTGAAGCAACCAAGAATATCTTGATTCGAGTCCATGTTTCAGCGCCATAGAGCAGGACTGGGATGATTAACGTCTTGTGCAGTGTTTCCTTAGTTCCTTGATGGAGCAGCATGCATTCTCCATCGTCATCTTGCACAAACGGACGACCTTGTTCTGTCTCGTCTCTATTGATGCTGTCATTCGCAGCTTTAAAGTCGGTAAAGAGGTGGTGGGTTTCGATTTAACGGTTCTGGGTTTTTTCCAAGATCTGCTGTAGTATGAAAATTTGGTCGATGGTGGACTTTCCAGGCCCAAATCCACACAGATATAGACCAGTCAGGTTGTCGACAAATAGCTTCAAGCATTCACGCAACACAGATAAGAACCTTGAAGGCGATGTTAAAAAGACTGACGCCTCAGTTCAGAGGGTCTCCTTCCTTGAGGATCGGGGCAAAATCAATGTTGCGGTTCTATTCATCGGGCATGCTCCCGTCCGACCATATTTTACAGATGAGTTGGTGTATGTTCATTACCAAGTCATCTCCCGTTGACTTAAATTGGTTCAACAGGCCTGGAGTCGGTGGAAAAAAATCATTTATTTGGGGTCTACCGCTTGCCACTCTCGACGCTGCTGCAGTGTCCAGACTGCATATCTAAAGCCGGGAATTAGTTTTCATCGAGTTTGAAGCTCCATTCTACCCATTCGCCAAAAAATTTTAAAGAAAAATGGCTCCAGCGGCCATATCGACTCTCTTCACTTCGTCCAGATCGGGTAGACAGAATTGTTGACAATCATCGTTCAGATTGTATGGTTCATTCGGCTAGTCAGCGGGATTTGGTTCGTCGTGGTCATTATACAGTCTTCAGAAATCATCATTTCAAATCCTCAGTAACTGCAACTCTGCTTTTATGATCCCTTCTTTGTCTCTCTCTTCAGGCTTCGGTTCGGACTTTGTGGCCTTGACATGTTTTCTTTTACCTTTCGGTAAAACTTCCAAATCTCATTCTGGCCGTAGAATCCTCCTTTTTCCTCCCGAGAAGCCGGTGTTCGTCTCTCCTTTTTTGCTCGTCGAACTCGCTAGCAGCTCTAGTTCTTCTTTGAAGCGTCGTTTTGTATGCCTTTTGCTTAGCTGTATGTGTTTGCCGGTGCACTTGTCGTTAAACCAGGGGTTTCGTTGTGGTGGCCAAGTGAAATCCAGCAGGTCAGAGGCGGCATCTGTGATGACTTTTTGACAATGTTACCACTGGTCTTCAATATTTAAGGCATCGGACCTCTTAAAAGATTAAGGGAGACTCAACCGGAAAAGGATTTGATGATCTCTTGTGATTGAAGCCATCCGACATCAAACTTCCTTGCCTTGGAGTTGTTTCGGAACGACCCTAAAACAATGTAGTGGTCCCTTCCCCAGACTGTCCCCAATTCCTCAAATTTCCAAAAGGAGATCTTCGATCGAGGTAAAGTCACATCATCGCTGTCGTGACAAATGTCATTAAGTTTTTACAATCCGTCAGTGAATTAACAAACGTCAGTTTGACTGAACTTAAGTGTCATCGCCAATTGATTTCAAATATGTCGCACATAACATTTCATTGACGTAAAATCGAATCATAATTCCAAACTAATTTAATTTCGCTTACAGTTACACTCAAAGAAGGATATATCACAGTTAGTTTAGCAGTAATGACTTTTCAATAGGCGTGTACGCCGCGGAATTTGCAAATTTGCAACAAAAAATTATTCGCAGACTTAATTACACGACTCGAACTCAATACTCGATTTAAATTGTATACTCCGGCAGAACCGTATCGTCTAATTGCAGCGCCAAAGAGAATACCCTATACAGTAGTCCCAGGGAGGGAACCATGAAACCATCAATTTGACATTTTACCAAAAAGAAACCAGACCGACCACTTTGCACTACCTCCGGGTACGAGTACACCATTGTTTGGTATTTGACGTGTTTTGCAAATATTACTTCAATAGCCGCAACCTACTACTTGTCACATAAGATGCGACCACTTGTCGGGTCATAAATTTCATTTGCAACAATAGATATGCGTACCTGTTGCGATGCCATGACCTTTTCATGCACTCCCCGGCGACGTAATATCTGATTGTTTGCTGCGCTTCACGGAAGCTGCAAATTCTGTGTCAATTCTGCGTTTGCAATGGTCGCCCGACTGCCGTGATTTGTCTTCATTTGCGTTGCAGCAATCTGGCAGTCCTGCTGTTGAAGTTGTCGTTGGCACAGCACGACAGGTTGGCAAAAGCGCATTGGAAATTGGTTTTTTTTTTGTGAATAAATATGTCACGGAACTGGGAATTCTCTGGGAATTGCACATGCAACAGGTAACAAGCGACATAGAACAATTGATGTTGGTGGCAATTTTTGCAGTAACATCCGAAGAGGTACACAACAAAACAAAAACCCCTTTGTCATGGTCGTAGGTAGATCTATCTTCTTTTTTTTCGAATCAATTCGATTGAGTTACACTCGTCATAAAGGTGTGTGCTGTGGGGTAACCACAACAAAGTATCAGTTTGGCTGTACACATGGTAATCCCACGCCGTGGATGAAAAATGCGTGCAAAAATATCCGTGTATACATGTGTGTGTGTGTGTGTTATTCATAATTCATACAAAATAAAAACCGGAAGTAGGTCAACCAGAACCGGATCTAGGTATGAAGAATCTGCTAGATATACATATGCTCTGCTCGCAGTAGTGAATAATGTCGTAGCATGCTTAGCCATCGTCATCGTCATCATGATCGTTGTCGTTGTCGTTGTCATTGTCACTGGAAGTTACAACAACAGCATCAGCATCTTAACACATATTAGTAGCAAAAACGTGATAGAGATACACAACACACACAGCTAGATACAAATTTCTGATCTAAAACTAGGCAACTTGATCGAAAGCAGAGCGCAAACAAACTCTACGTTTGTAATTGCATTTTTGTAATTCATTTCACAGTCACAACACAACAGATATTAGATTCTGTCTGCGTATGAAGTATCTTACAGATGCAATTTGGGTTTTATGTCTGAAATCCTGTCTGCGAGAGGCGATCGGTGGAGCAATATATTAATGAGAAGCCAAAGATACACACAGTAAGCGACATTTTCAAAGGGTCACGGCGGTTTAAGGATTTCCCGGAACTATTTCAGATGGATGGTTTCAATTTTGATCTTTTGAAGGACGATTACAACAATGTAGTTTAAAACAAACGTTTACATGTGATAGATTCCAGGTTCAAAACGACGTCATTAACTGCAACGAATTCGTTTATTATGCCACGAAACTGAATAGTTGATGATGCATCGTTCCAGTTCTGGCTTGAAGCTAAATATCTTGATTCGAACACCTCTAGGTTAGGTTAGGTTAAAGAAAGAGGTGGATGCATCGTGTTGTGCAGCCTTCACTCGAATCTCCAATGGATCCATTGTGTTTCTTGACGTAGAATGTCCAACACCTGTACTACAAACAGTAAAGTCCCAGTTCTAGAACTCTTCCACGATGGTAGGTTTTTTCGACCAAGGTTTGTGTAGACTTTGGGAGGATTCTTGATAGATTCTTTAACTTCAGCTTGTCTAGTCACTAATTAGATCACCCTAACATACAAGTATTTGATGCCACAGCCGGAAGATGGTCAAGGCTTAGCTTCTGGCAACTATGTTGTGTATTCTAGTTCTTTGCATCAAGAGAAGAGACCCAACATTTTTTTTTGCAGACTTCGAATGGCGGCTCGAGACAAATTTACTAGAGATTTTTCATTGCCTGCCGATAGGTCGTGCTGCGAAAAATATTGGTATTTTGCTGAAGATCGAACCTGTGTCAGTTCATTTAGCAGACCAACGTACTTACAACTAAGACAAGGCGACCTATCCCCTCCAATCTCATAAAATATCCAACGCTCTCAACTAAGAACAAAGTTGCAGAAGTTTTGGGGCTTTGAATTTTCCCAAAGGCGGAGCCAATGGTTTGAATGTAGTGCAAAGCTATTGCCGTGACAAATCATGCTGTAAAATAAGAACGAGATTATATGAAGACGAAGATGAGAGGTAGGAACAATGAGTTCAATCTCTTGTATACGTATGATTTCAAGTATTCGTGCCCAAGCTTGAGTTGGATCAAATTGAAATCCAGAGCTCTGCCTCTTCAAGGAAATTTTCAATGGAACAGACAGTCAAGAATTGAACTTCAATATTCCCTTGGATTGAAATCATAGGTTTGGTTAGGTTGTGATTGGCCTCTCTAAACTATCGCGAGTTTAAAACGAATTTAAGGCTTGTTTGACAGATAATTGAACAAGTGAGAGCTGAAATAGATCATTGTATCTACTCAACCGCATTCTTAAAATCATAATAAAAGCAAGACTTCTAGACAAAGTTTCCCTAAGAGAAAGCAAGAATGGGAATGGGACTGATCTCTATTTAAGGGTTTATCACCTTTCCGTCGGACACAGACCTGTAATCGGTTTGAAGCCTCCTTTACCGTGCTAAGTATGTCAAGTATTCTTAAGGCAATACACTCTGTCGAATTGTATGTTTATTCTAAGATATGGCATGTGGATGACATATGTCCTTAGAAGACTGTAGCATCAATTTTGTTTTGCTTTAAATATCCAAAAACAAAACGCCAGTCAGGATTCATACATTCGCTTTACAGTCTGTTCTTAGCAATAGTGATCAGCGTTCTTACTTTTTATAACCTATTGGTGGCCATGCAATCCTACATAATGATTCCGAAACCGTTGTTAAAGGAAAATTTATAGCAATTGAGGCAATCTTGACTTGGTCAAGGTTTCCCTACACTTATATATGTGATGCCATAACTCGCACAACGAGTTCTATAAAGTCTGAAGTGATCATGACGAGGAAAAGGCAATTTTACACCTCTTTCTCTGTATTTGTCCAGAAGTCTTCGTTAAGAGATCGTTACTAGCGGGGTTAAACAAACCGAACAGGAACCCTTTAATTTCCTATGTCACTTGTCAGAAAAACTGTTCTTGGAAACTTTGTCTTAAAAGATGAGATGAAATGCTTTACAGACAAATCAGTTCTAATATATTGAAAGGTACCTCTTGGAAACAGATCCATTATTTCTCTTCTGTTTATCAATCCATTTAGGCAAGTTTATGTACATAGATCCCTGTACGTTGGCAACCATCCAATCTATTTCTATAACTTACTTACTTACCGAAGGTGGAGCTTCAGTTTAATTTGAATTTGGTTCTCTACCAATAAACCTCTCCGGCCAGCTCGGTCCTTAACTAAACGCCTCCAGTTGCTCTTCAAGTTGGTTAAGATTTCTTTCAACTTGTGCGAGCAACCTAAGACGAAGTCTTCCTCTACTGCATTGTACCTGCTGGTCAGATTCAAGTCTGTGAGACAGGGCACTGGTCACTCTCGATATCCTGTCCATATCAAACGTACAATACGCACTTTTTTTTGACTTGATCAATAACAAAGTACAGTCCTTATAGTTCGTCGTTGATTTTTCTCCTTCAAAGTTCACCAACACAAACGGGACCAAATGCCTTACGAAGGATTTTTCACTCAAAGCGACCAAGAGTATCTTCAATCGCCTTTGATAGGGAACATGCTTCGGCGCCATAGAATAGGACTGGGATGATTAATGCCTTGCATTGAATCCCCTTAGTCTTCGCAATACGGTCTTACTACTCACCAGGGCCAAGATAGACAAGCATTCTAATGATGTCGAAGTTATAGCTGTCTTCTGTGACATTTTGTCCGATTTGTCGATGATCCATTTTGGGTTTCTGCCTCAATATTCGCAAAGGCATCTGTGACACTTTGCTGAGTTCCCAAACAGTTGCGCAGCCTTTTGAAAGATGATGCCTCTGGCGTTGGCTTGTAAGTTTCGCACAACCCTTTTGAGTAGGATTTTCAAGAAGTCGCATGACAGGGTGTCACTTTATTGAAATTATTTTTTGATATCAAAGGTCTCGATGAGGTCGTTACCGACTTTGATGCAGTGGCAAGTATTCTCCATCATCATCCTGCACAGACGGACGAGTTAAGCAGTTATTTCAAAAACTAGAGATGGATCTTTAAGGCTCATCTCGTCATAGGCGGTCTTAAAATTGATGAAAGATGGTGGGTATGGATTTGATTTGGTTTTCTCTAAGATCGGTTGAAGTGTCAATTTTGACGTTCCTAAACCTTAAACCACACTCAATGGGCGCAATCAGATGGTTGAAGAAGGATTTAAGGCGTTCCACGATAAAGCACATAAGATCTTGTACGTTATGGTGAAAAGATTGATGCCTCTATCGTCTCATTCTTTGTGGATCGGGCCAATATTGATGTGATCCTATTCATCAGACGTAGGTATATCTCCGTCTCACCAAATCTTAGAAATGAGTTGGTGTATTCTCTCTACCAAGTCATCTCCAATTGCTGCTCGACCGGTAAGCTGTTAGATGTAGAAGTCTTGTTGGATTTCAACTTGGATCTTGACATAAGTTTGTGGACTGTCATCGTCTAGAGGTGGAATGCCTGCTAACGAACTCCTTTTTCCATAAATGAAACAAAAATCTATGAAAATGTCGCCCACTGTCTCCGGCCAATGAATACAAACATCCGATTCAAATGCCAAGCTTCTCCATCTCGAATCCAAAGCCATGGCTGTTGCATTGCATTGCATTGCATCTGACTCCCCGGACCATTATCAAGAGCAAGTTCAATGACAAAAACAAGAAAAACTGCAGCGAATGCGTTCGTCGCCATTATTGTGGTCCCACTCTCTCGACGATGCATCTGTATTTGTGTATTTGCTGTATCTGATGTGTAACTACCAAGTATCTTTAGGCCAAAAAACGATCTGTACCAAAAAAAAAAAAAAAAAACACGATTCGTTGAATCGTTTGCTTGGCTTGGCTGCTGCCGCTGATGAATATGGTAGTGTTGTTGGTTTTGGAGCCCACGTTACTCATGCAGACGGAACCTAACCGCATGCTCGCGCGAGAGATTTGGGTGAGGGGGGGAGCCCCAATATAGCTGGTTTCTGTTGCCTACTCTCCCAATAACGGTCGGGCCGGACGGGATGGTGTGGAATCGCATTATAACGGTTCGGCATTTTTACTGTCTTTTTCTGCTTTTTCACTTTTATTTGAGGGTGCGCACCTCTTATTTAATTTTTTTTTCTTCATGTGAACTGAAATTATCGTACAAAGCGAAGCGTACCCGAAAAAGACGACCGAATAAAGGGCCACGAACAAGATAAACAGTATTTAGTGCCTTGCTGCCGTTGCACTGGAAGGTGGAGGTATGAAGTATGATGGACCCGTTGGAGCGATACACAAAAAAAAAAAAAAACGCTGATGTTCTTGTTCTTCTTTTTGGGAGTAGGTACATACCTATGAGATGTGCGATGGTGTACCATCTAGGGTACCACAATGATGCTCATGACGATGGTGATGATGATGATGATGCATCTTTGACATTCATGTAGGCTTAGTAATGCATTCGGTTAAAGGTTCCGACAGTTCAAACTACTGTTGGCAGTACAGTTAATGGATAAAGGCGATATATTGAATTTCTTCGATAAGTCAACGAAAATAATTACATTTATGTACACGCCTTGTGGTGTTTTGGAGAGGAGAGCGCGTGTGTGCAAGCGTCCTACAAATGACCAAGAAAGAAGGCGGATCGAGATGTCTATTAGAATGGGAACACACTGTTTTTTTTTTCGGTCTGAATGTAACCATAGTTATTAAGATGAATGATGGAGGTGCTGGGTTTTTATAAATATAAGCTTTGGTTCAAAGGTGTGAAAGCTGTAGGCTAGGCATTAGTTAGGTTGTTTAAGTATAAATAAATATGAATGGTCATCTTAATAGGGCTATGAGAGGATGTGAAACATTTTTTGTCTTAAATTGTATGAAACGCGATGTAGGACTTAGAAAACTATGAATCATAGGCGCTGCTTTGATATGTAATCAGTGTTTATCTTGTTTGTAGGTCCTAAGCTTGATTATACCTATCTTCAGCGTACATGGAGCTTAGATACCTTTTTGGAGCAAAAATATACACCACAAGTTAGACCTTAGCTTGAGTATTGTTCTCTCGTTTGGAGTTCGGCTTGGACTTTAAGCCACATGTGGTACACTGTTTATCAGCAGCAGTTGCAAGGCCCATTCCAAAATTGTTTCTTAAGGAGAAATGCTGTCTATCAAGCCTAACTAGGTTATAAAGAGTGGCTTAAAGATCTTAGCCATAGTAGCACTAAAAGCTGTTTGGAGACGCTTGTTGGTTGAGTCCCAGGTCCACCTCGGACTGTGGCGCCACTTTAAGTAAGTAGCATTAAAAATCATGCTAAACCTGATAGCTAAACATGTGTCTGTCTTTCAAGCTGGGGTATGGCTGCGGTATGTATTGTGAAAAACAGATGGAGGGGGAGAAGTGTCCGCATATACGACAGTCCGGCCGAGCCTAAAGCTTTTCTCAATCCTTTAACCCCTTCCAAATCATTCAAGAATGCAAAAAATCTCCCTGAGTTCGATAGGAAGGCTGAACACATTCGATTTTGTTAGGGTCCCAAGATCCAAAGACACAAAGGGATAAGCTTGCAAAATTAAATTCAGAAGAGGATTTGTCAGGACCTGAGCCCACGATGAATTTGCCAATTTTGTCACTTAGGGCTTCCACTGACGATTAATTCTTTAGTATTCACAATCGAAGGAGGCATGACTCGCTACTCCAGGATGCGGACAAAGCCAATGAATGCTCTCCGATGTCTGTAGGAAATCTCCGTAATTCTTGCTATCACTTAGCAGGAAAGATTGTAGAACTTAATGGCGTTCTTACGGGTCGCTGTATGCTTGCTTTAAGCTTCTCAGAGTGTTTGGTCGCTGGGACGCCTATGAAGAGGTACTTTCTTTGTGATTATACTAACTTTCCTCGGTTCAAATGGCGGATCATCGATGCTGATGAGGTTGAAGCTGACAAACCACCCACTCGCCTTTCTAAGACAGACAACAAATAAACATTTGAATAAGGTTCTCAACGTAGCAGTAAAGGGGCCAGTTTTTGAATCTGAGAACGTACTATAGAAGGGTCCCACTGAATCTCGACTTCATGAAAAGTGCACCTAAAACGGTCTCTTCGGTTCAAAGAGGAGAAGCTTTATTTGATCATCTATGGTTACTTACTCTTCTATACTAGAATTCCTTACAGCAGCGACTGGTTGAAGTGGCTAATCACGAGGATTGGCCCTCTATACAATTGGGTGCAACACTTAAATCTATAGAAGAGCTTTATCTACAGAGATTACAATGTACTCCAAGCTTAGATCACTGTCATTATACAAGCTGCAGGACTAACTTAATTGTGGCCTTTAAGCTCTGTAGTCAACAAAAAGTAGGTCAAAGCTGGTCAGTCTTTGCTAGGAATATCTAAATGGAACAATAATGACCAATATAAGAAATGTTAGACCGATTTTACTAGGAAGGTAAAGATCGGGAACTACATCTTTCCAAGGGTTTGAAAGAACAGCGATCAGATTGTAAAGAGAATCAAAAAATAGTCCATTAGAAGGTCGAATATGGCGTGGATACATGTGCAACTGCTGGAAACCTTAAGTCCAAGATTGACAAAGTTACCTGAGGTCACAAAAGATAGCTATAACTTCGAGATAGTAAGGCTTTGTTATCATTTCTGACAATGACATCTCATCAGAAATCAAACGAGAAATATCTCGTGCCAATCGCTGTTTCTTAGAGCTGAGAAGGCAATTGAGTAGTAAAGCCCTCCTATCCTGAAGAACTAAGGAGACTCTATACAAGACTTGTCCGCCTGCTCATTCTGACTCACAAACAAATAATGTACAATAATTGATTACCCTTTCCGGTTTCTTCTTGAAATATTTGTGGTATTTCACACTTTTTTTCTGCAAAGGCCTTACAATAAGAGAAATAAAATTCACATCTCGTTGAATTTTTGGAAAAAAAAAATCACTGCTGCTGTCCTACTTTTGGATAATTAGGGACGTTTCGGAGAAAGAACGATCGAGAGTGAAAATTATAAAAAAAAGAAGTTACTTACTGTGGAGAGTAGGAAATTATGATACAAGAAAGCCTAATAGAAATGACGCATGGAAATGACGGTATAAAATAATAAGTTGACGTTTGCTTCCTTAATGTCTGTTTACACTTTCTGACAAGTTCCTAATGATTACCGAGGAGTAGAAGAAACCTTTAGAAACTTTGTATTTCTTCTCTTTGAGAACTTTTTACGTTAGCTCCAATCGTCAAAAGTAGATAGGTAGGTAGAAGTGGTTGAAACTGGTGAACCTGCCAGAGGCACAAGTAGCGCGGATGCGCCGTTTTGATACCACCACTCACGTGACCTGGATGTTGGTGGGCGTAACTAGGATTGTGGTTTTCAAATCCATCCTGTGGAGTTAAGAAAATTAATAATATTGCAGAATTTGATGTTAGAGATCTCAGATAGATCTTTGAAGAAGGGTTTTCCGAGTGTGCGCTGCCTAGCTCTGGCTAGTGCTGGGCAGTCACAGAGAAAGTGGAATAACGTTTCCTTTTCCTGTGAGTTGTCGCAACTACGGCAATGGGGGTTGAACGGGATGCCTAACTTGGCAGCGTGTGGACCAATTGGCCAGTGGCCCGTGATAATTGCTGTGATTCTTGCTATCTCGATGCGGTTCATATTAATAAGGTCATTCGTCCTGCTTTTATTATAGGTGGGCCATGTCTGTCTGGATATGACACAGGTTGCTAGTCTTTTCCACCTAGAGTTGGCAATGACGAAAAAGTGTTGGAAAATTTTACCCTTGATGAGTCCCATAGGGGAGCAGACTGACTCCGCCAGGGAGACATCAAGGGTAGAACCACATCTGGCTAACGCGTCGGCTCTCTCATTCCCCTCTACGTTACTATGGCCGGGAACCCAGGGAAGAGTGATGTTAAACCGAGCGTTTTCCTGCGTTAAAGTTTCCTTACACTGTTCAACCAGTTTAGAGGACGAAGTAAGTGAGTGGAGTGCTTTGATGGCAGCCTGGCTATCAATAAAGATTCCTATGTTGTTTGAGGTAGTAGAGCTGAGGCTAAGTATCTTACAGGCTTCTCTAATCGCTAGTACCTCCGCCTGGAAGACACTGGAAAGTAAGGCGATCTTTATCTATGGGTGGTTGTCGTTTTATCACGAAAAAATTGGATTGCGAGTTTCTTTGGCGACGTAAAAACAAGTGGATCCTGTCGGCTAATCATCGGTGGCTTTATTTTGAAGGCTGTGACTTCTGATAAGTGTCTTATGAAGGTCTTCTTTCAGTTCTTTGGCATCTACTCATTTTTTCTTGAGCATTAGCAAGTGAATCCTTTCTATTAGTTTTAAGATTGAAGAAGCATGTTAAGCTGAGAAGAGAATTTTTTAGAGTACAATGGACCTATACAGAGGATTTGGCAATGTAGACGTCGAGAAGAACACATTCCACCTCCTATGCAAATGCCCAAGCCCGAGCAGAAACAAAAAGACAGCCCTCGGAGAACACTTCCTCAAGGATCTGGGCGAAAAGCTACCGAAAACCATCGTACAACTCCTTCGGAACTCGGGTTAGTTCAGGGAGGCAAATTAATAATTAAAATCCGTGTTCTATAATTTTAAGTACCTCACACCACACCGGGAAACACAATGGATCATTTGAGATCCGATTGAGGTTTTACACAAGTGCAGATACCCCTACAACCTAACCTAATCTATGTTAAGCTGAAAATTCTGAGCACCTAAGACTTGATAATCATGAATGCTTTCATCTGTGAGTGCGAATAAATTCCAGAGTTTATGAATATAATGGTGGAACTCTGAAATAAAGATCACCCATTTAGACAAGAGCAACCTGGAGGCGTCCTAGGTCACTCAAAGACCGTCTAATATATTCTAGTTCTTCCAAATAGAATTTGGCAGCACGAAGACGTCTAAATATAATCGTATCCCACGCATAGTAGTAAAAAATAGAAGATTTCATTTCATTCAACATCAACATCAACACTCACCTTACCACTCACCGACCGACCGTATCCAACGAGTTACGTGCATTTATTTATGATTTCAACGAAAAATCTGAAGAACACCATTCACACTCATATGCAGTTATATCGAAATTCATTTAATTAATAAATTTATTCATCCAAAACATAAATTATGCCAATGGACACTGATTTAAGCACGTACATCCAAATATACTCGAGTTGGTTCTTTAGTTTCGTCTCGGCAACATGTACCCAAGGGAACTTACCGTGCTCATGCATATGCAACATTCTCTTATAACAGGAATAATGTTTTGTAGGTCAAGTTGCTCACGGTCTGTTTGTATTAACAGCACACTACCACCCAACTTACTGTGTGTGTGTGAAAGAATCTCGGTGTGCGCTACGCACCATCGATCACCGGCACGCAACAAGTTGTCTAGTATCTCAAACTTCTTGTTCATTCAGAAGACATCACCATCGGTTGCGAGTGTACCACAGATACACAGAAGTTTTGCCACAGTGTGAGTGTTATGTTTTGAAGTTCTTTTGCTAAATTGTTGCGGATGGCTGGTTGGATGGTAAATGGTAGACTCTGACTGATGATGGTGTCGAACAACACGGTTGGAATGGAACAAACATACACACCAATCGGTTTCCTCTTTTCATTCATCTCACTTCGTTTGCATGTGTGTGTATGTTTGTTTCACACAGGCAGTGTTGCGCGACCTAGAGTGCCTAATTTCATTGGTGTTGTGTTGTTATTTGTCGGATGTATCTTCCTCGGTACGGACACGCGGCGATCGACGACGGTATTATCTACAAGAAGTATCTTTTGCTGCATTAGACCACACCACTCTTGGATGAGGAGTTTTTTTCATTTACACACAGTTAGCTTTCTACCGTTGACGTTGTCGGATTTAGGGGTCTTTCATGCATGACGCGTCGGCTCATGGACCTCATAAAAATCAATTAACGCGTATATTATTTTCGTGATTTAAAAAAATAAAAAAAAAAATCGTTTTAAAAATTAATTTCCGCATAAAAAAAAAAACGAAAACTTCATCACAAAACAAAACACGGATAACAAATAAAGGAATAACCATTCAACAATCATCAAATCTGGATTACCCTACTTTTTCTTAAAAAAAAAAAAAATACAACCCAATGGATACTAATACTGTGAAATACAATTAAAAATACAAAAAAAATTTAAATTAAATAAAATGTTCAAGTGAAAATGAAAATTAAAAATAAATAAAAAAGGAAACGTCAAAACAACAGTGAAGTTTAAATTTGAAAAGCAAAAAAGAAAAAAAAAAATTAAAAATGAATACAAGATATTAAAAGGAAAAATTAAAAAAAAAACAACAAATGTTTAAACAATTTTCTTGTTCTATAAATTTATATATTTCCCAACTTAAGGATTAAAAAAAAAATTGAAAAAAAAAAAATATATCCCCTACCACAACCAAAGAAGAATACTTTTGTAAATATATATTTTCATCAAAAAAAAAAAGAAAAGTTTAATTTTAAGTGGAATTATAACACAACTTAAAACGCATAACCTCACACTTTTGTAAATAAGAAATCATCCTTCTTCCACCATCTATCCACATATTTTGGCTTATAGATCTACCTATCCATGACATATACAATTTTTTTAACATTAATTTAATTATTGTGAGTATTTTTATTAATTTTTTTTTATTTATTTATTTTTAACTAACAGTTTTTGTAATTAGATTTGGGTGTTTGGTCTTCTATTCTCCTTTGCCTCCAATATTCTACTTCTTTGGTTAGGTTGATTTATTATTATTTATTTATTTTTCCTGGACATATTGACAAACAAAATATACAAAAAAAAAAAAATACATATACATATACATACTCTCGTTCTCGTGTATGGGGATTTATAAAAAGACGTACAGTGAAAGGAATAAAACTTAAAAAAAAAAAAAGGAAAAGTGTAAAAAAATAAATTATTGAATGTAAAAGTAAAAAAAAAAAATGTCATTACTACTTGGATTGGCCTACACGCCAAAGGACATTTTTTAAATAAAATGCGTTTCTTTAAAGGTCTGGTGAGCATCATCTTTGGAAAATATTAAATTTTTTGAATTTTTTGATCCTTAAAACCTGAGTTTCGTTAACAAGACTAAGTTTCTTCTCAGCCATAGCTCGTTCACTTGTAGAGGTAGTCTGCTCTCATCTTACTTAAGGTGGCGCTACAGTTCGGAATGGACCTGCACCTCAAACAACAAGTGTCTCCAGCCAGCTCGGTCTTTAGTTGGCTGCCTCTAGTTTCGCACGCTAAGTTGGGTGAGGTCCCCTGCTTTAGTTAGCTGCTTCCAGTTTCCACCAGTGTGCGCCACCTGAATCGTGGTCTTCCTCGTCTGCTCTCATGAGAGATTAAATTCTTGGTGGAACAGCCTAGAAAACTGTGTAATATACAGAGAGATATGGCCCACCTATAATAAAAATAGGACGCACGACTTGATCAATACAGAACTCGTACATAGGTAGCAAGATTTTGTAGCAATTAGCATAGGCCACACTGCCCAAATCGCTCGCACGCTGCCAGGTTAAGCAACACCCGATGTCGCAGCTGCAACAAAGCACAGGAAAAGGAAACCCTGTTTCATTTTCTCTATGACTGCCCCGAACTAGCTAGAACCAGGCATCCCACATTTACTTACTTAGGTGGCGCTCCAGTTCGGGGTGAATCTGAGCCCTTATCAACAAGCTTCTCCAGTTAGCCTGGCCCATAGGCTTATGGTTCCATAGCATCACAATGGGTCGACATTGACTTAAGTGTGACGGGGAAAGGAAGTCAACCCTCCTGCCAAACCTAACCTAACCTATCTTACCCCGGTTTTTAGCTAACTTCTACCAGTTACGCACTTTAATTTGGTTGAGGTGCCCTTTTACTTTTGTGCGCCATCTATTGCATCCAGTTGCAACGTTTATGTCCATTCGCTCTACTTGACCCAGCCGTCTCAAACGACCAATGCGCAGTTTTTTTTTTTTTGACAAGGTCGATGTCGCTATACAGCTCGTATAGTTCGTCCTTGAATCTCCTTAGCTAAAGTCTGTCAACCCAAACGAGACTGAATATCTTATGAAGAAATTTTCGCTCGTAGCAACCAAGGATATATTCATTCGGCTTCGATAGATTCCATGCTGCAGCGCCATAGAGTAGGAGTGGGATATATAGATTTTCCTTAGTTGTTTGGGATAAGGCCTATAAGGATAAGGCCCACGGAAACACCGAGGCGAGAGTTATTCTTCGTTTTCTGATGAGATGTAATTTTAAGAAGTGATACCAGAGCCAAAGTAGACAAAGTCCCTTACCACCTTGAAGTTATAGCTGTCTACTGTGACATTCTGTCTGATTCGTCGATGCTGGGTGTTCCTTCTTGTTCACAGCAAATACTAACCAATTTTGGTCGCTTCTGTCACAGTACTCGCGAATGTACCGAGGATAGCTCGCTGAGTTCGGCCGATCATATCAATATCGTCAGCGTACGCAAGTGCCTCTGTTGTTGGCTTGCACAATTTGTGCAAGTAAGTATGATTTAAAGGAAATCGTCCTTTGAGATCGTTCCTAACCTTGATGTTGTAACGAGCATTCTCCATCGTCATCCAGCACATGGACAAAACTGGATATGGCTGATAGGCGGCCTTAAAATCGGTAAAGAGAGTGTGTATCGATTTGGAACTTTAGGGTTTTCTCCAGGATCTGTAAAAGTGTGAACATTCCTGACCTCAAACCACACTGAAAGGGGGTCAATCGGGTTATTTATGAGGGGTTTCAGGCGCTCACCAAATATGGCAGATAGGATCTTATACGCAATGCTTAGGAAACTAATGCCTGTATGATTGGCTCAGTTGAGGGGCGTCCTTTCTTGTGGAACGGGCAAGGATCTACAATTATGAGAATTAAATGTGGAGCACAGTATTAAGGAAATGGCTGCCTTGCCTTCTGTTTTAAATGGTTTTCATTTTGAAGAAGTTTTATTTTCGCACAATTGTGATTTAATTGTTTGTAGATCATTGACTTCATTCCTTTATGTAGCCCTAAAGGAACACGTCCTGCCGGTGATATTCCAATTTCTGTGTTGTCCAGGAAATTTCTGAAACAACAATCTAATTATTTTATAACTTCTCTTTCTCATACAGCTAGCTTGCGTATTGTTCTTGTCCCTTGTGTCCAATTGAGTTTATCGTTAGAGACTGACGTAGATTTCAGTCTCAGATCTCAAAATCAACATGTTTATTCGCGGTACTGCCGTGTCGCGTCGAGAGGGATGAAAGGCGAACCAAAAAGGTGGTCTGATTCTATATGCCTCTGGATACCTACATAATCGCTGCAAAATGTCACTCGTTATGGATAAAGAGGTCGTTTTTTTTTTTGTCAATTGCCAGATTGTCTTATCGCAACCTAAGTGCAACAGTCTTACTGATCCTGAGGTTCCTTCATGACCTCGATCTAGGGATCACAATCTTCTTTAGTTGTAGGAAAACCTTTCCCTGGGACCAGTGCTTATCTGGTCATGGAGACCGCTTGGAACAAGGTCTTTCATAGCCTAATTCTGGAATCGCAAAATCTGAGAAGAATGTAATTCTATTATTGTAAGTCCTAACGTATTCACTCGCTTAGACTGGCATTTTCAAGTCGGCTTTGTAGGCTTGCAGATCGAGTGAGACATCCAATTGTCATGAACACCATGGAATAAGGAAACTTTCGTTTTCAATTAACCTATAAACAACTCTTTTACTGTGCTTTCATCGTCTTTCTAAGAAAGACAAGTGAGAGCTTCAGTGATAAGGAGGTTAGGTTTCCAGCACTCAAAAAAAATAACACGTTAAAATGTTTGACATTGAAAGCTAATGAAGTTTATATAGAGTTGCTTCTTTCACCTAGTCCCTTTTCTAGAATAGAATCAGAGATTCAGACCTTAACCTAGCCACCTCAACCTCTGAATGCCTATCTTTCTCGTGATTAAATCTTCTCCTGCGAACCAATTTTCTCTCAAAGACTCCACGTGCACTCATGTACAATTTTGACAAAATGTAAGCTTCTGGATAGACTGGCAGGACTGAGATGATAAGTTTTTTTATGAATTGTTGTCTCTTGAAAAAGAACTCCTACTTCTTGCCTTTTTAGTCGGTGGGCAAGAAAACTTCGTTGCCATAATAAACGGGTGTGTCTAGGTGGGATTCCTCTTCAAATTTCTGGATAGAGGTATACTTCTTATAATTCAGTCTAATGTTTGCTCACTCTTATGTTGCCCTTTCCTTACTCTACGTTAGCAAAGATGCTAAGTAGTAGCGGATACTGAAACATCTTAGTCTCTGTGTTTAAAAAAAATATTTTATGAAGGAGTTACTTGTTAGAGCATTTCTTTTCTTTTTCTGTTCGAAAACTTATGGTTCTCTTCCAGACTTAACCCTGTTAATTTGTGAAATTGTATGCTTATACAGAAAGAACTACAATGGGACCTAATCGAAGTGAATCGGGTTTTTATCTTCTGTTTAGGTACAGAGGGTTAAAAAAGTGTGCAGGCGTATAGTATGAATCACAGAGCAGACATGAGGATATGTTTCCTTTTTGAAAGCGTCCCCTGTGCAATTCCATGCATAAAGTTGAAACCACGAACCAACTCAACGTGGCCCCCGAAGTGTCTATAACTATAGTTTTATACAAATTCTTTGACACAAACCAAGTGCTTTTGGGGAGCTAACTGTAGGTGCCCAAAGAGACGAAAGTGCAAACAATCTCTTATGCATACGTACAACTTATATCTTGAAACAGAACACTCAGGCACTGAGGTAGCTCCAAGTGACAATTAAGATTTGGCATCACTGTTGTAGCAGATCAATTTTGGGAAAGCAGTACTGTCAAAAAATAAAATCCTTTGTTTCGACTTAATTCAAAAATCTTTTACAAACTTCGGTTCAGCGAATCGGTTGAGCTGCACATCTCAATGTGAAGGTTCATTCGGATCTCAAAGGATCCTTCACCGGTATGGGGCACCTAAAACAATGAAACAAGGATTACTATTGTCGTGCCCCCCTGGACTAACCGAAGTTTTTTGACAATTCGTCCAGATAATTAAAAAGGTACTCTCCAAGGCCTGATTTTCTATTTCTGCTTGGTCATTCCCCTGCATAGGTCCATTGTACTCAAATGCATTCTCTTTAGCTTCATCGGTCTATGTTGCAAATTAGTAAAAAAGCAAAGTCACAACCATCCCTATTTGTTTAGTCACTTTCGTTTCAATTCATTCATAAGAGACTCATTTGTTTAAACAAATAATTATTTAATCAAAGATTTAGCAGGAGAAAGTTATATTATGAATTTTTCCAAGAATTTATATGAACTTTTGTGTGTACCGGCATGACTCACGGTAGTATGAGCTGTCGCGCTAAATATTAAAAAAAAAAAAAATCGTCTATCAACGATTTTGTCCCCATCTAGTGGTATCGCTCCCGGACATCCTAACAAGATTTTTCAAGGTAATGCTCCCTGTTATCGGCGATCAGCTGATCTTTACCTTCAGTTTGGTCGTATTTGCTGTTTTGATCATGGGGCTGCCAGAAATCCTTAGAATGAATACGCGCCCGTTTTACTCTTCGAGAGGGATGTGTGTTTAAAGATAAATAATTCCCAAGCATTTTTCTATAATACATATTTATTTTGGCATTTTGTCGGGTATGTTTGTAGGCTAAGAAGCTTCTTGTATTAGCTTAGGAAGATAAGAGGTGTCGAAAGGGACTCACTTAGGCTTAAGGCTCATTGTGATAGAACCCTTTTTGAATTATTAATGAAGGACAAGAGTTTACGTATGGGGGTTTTGCTTAGGACACTGCAATCATTGAAGGGATAGTGACCTAGAAGTCATCTTCTACTGTGAGGTGAGCTGTAGTTTCCCCTTCCCATTTCTACAGCTTCTGCGAAAATGATTGAAGAGAGCCTCTAGTCCCTTAACGTGTTGTCCTATTAGGCAGTGGCCTGTGATGGTGCCAATCACTATTTTGTTGGGCTTGCCAATCTCCCCTGACGTTCGGTCGTTCTTTTGTAGTGTTGTCTTTAAATTCGTGCTTGGTGTCGTCCTCATTGGGTAAATCGTCTTCCTGGAATGATGTTTACACTTTCTATTTCTATTTTTTCACAAGAATGGCAACGATTTGCAGTTTTATTACCGAGGATGGATTTAGAAGCCCTTCTATGACAAATTACATTCTCGGAGGTTTGTCATTGCTGCCCTAGTGATGGTGCTGTGACAAAAGAATATGTTTGGCAGTTTTCATTTACTCGAACCAGTATCCACCACAAGATTGAGTTCTATCGGTAGAAGTTTTGGTTGAGTATGTTGGTAAGCGCAAAGGACCTGCTCTGAGCCACACTCAAGTATATCTACATTCATTGTGAAGCTCATAGGGAGAAAAGGACCTTACCCTTAAGCATTCCTTTTTCTTTTTTAAAGGACAATTTTTAAATCCTTCAGCAATCAAACTTGGACTTCCGGTTAGAAACCCCTTTTTCAGTGAACTGGTTGTATAAACTTCGATTTTATTCGTTTCTCTGTTTTTTTTTTTCGGTGAATATTGGTTGGTGTTCCCTAATTGGGCTCAATCTTGCACCATTTGGGTCACAGACAAAAACACACAACTCACTTCAAAATCGCCACCAGTATACAACTTACTTCATCTGTGATACAAACCATCCTATGGATTCTGTTCTTCTAGGTCCTGGAAGAAGTGTCTTCGAAGGAATTTGTTTCTTAGGTGGTAGAAGCCTGGCTAATCACATATAAAGAGGATTGTATCCTCATGAGCTAGCTATAACTCCTATATAGGTCTTCTTTCGAAATACGAAGCATAGTCATGTAGTACCGCAGAGTATTATGCCCCAAATCCCTATAAGTATTTTCTGTCATTTTATAAAAGTCTGTCGATCCTAGCCTTATCGAATACCTCTCGGTAGGAGCTCCTTTGATGGGCTGTAGGACGTTCACATCGCTGATTTTAGGAAACTCCTGAGATTCCTATCGCTTTTTCGAAAGTTCTAGATGGCTCCCATGGGTAATTTATAAGTACAATGGATCCTCCACAGGTGCAAGTAGGGAAGTCTCAGGAAACGCAAAAAACCATCCAATCAACACATAGGTAAACATGCGCATTATACTGGAGACCAATTCCCAACGCATTTGCCCAGGCATTCCCTTCTACTTTGACTATGACCCCAGAGTTTTCTGACAAAAATCGTCTTAAGAGTCGAATACGTACCAAAAAATCAAATATTTGGCGCGACAGTTCATAGAAAGCTATGGCCCTGCTTTGGAGTCCCATAACCATGTTTTATCAATGGTTTGGGCTACGATGTGCCTTCTAGGGTAAAGTGATGCACTTAAATCTTATCGATACATAAAAGTTAGTTGTAGTTCTTTTAAACCATTTGTAAGAATTGTCAATTCGACCACCATTTTGATGAATCGCATTTCTTGGCGGCATCCATCTTGTCAATAACACTGTTATACCCAGTGTTTGGCTTCAAATACTGAAAACTTCACAAAATTATTTCGTAAAGTCTTCGAACAGGTTTCCATTCGTTAATCCCTTATTATACAAGAGTTTAACTACAGTTCGGTCTTCTTTAAATAAAACACAAAAGAAGTTTACTTTGAACAAGAGATTATAAGAATTTATTTTACTGAGATGTGATTAAGTGATGCCAAATCGAAGGAATATTTTTAAAATTGTCTGCCCAACAATTCTTTGAATTTCAAGACTTTCAAAGTGCGAGGTTACGAACTATTGGTTCATTGTGTTAAAAAGTATCTCAATCCAATTAAATTGAAGAATAATACTTCCCTATCACTTACCAATTGATATACCGTTGTAATTAAACCATCGAAAATTCCCTTATGAATAATTAACTCAAGCTTAGCAACTATTTTATTTACCCCCACGGAAACAGTTCGCTGACCTCAAAAAAACGCTTTTCACGTATTTTTTTTTTCTGCACAAGCAAATTGTCATGCAAATTGACCGTGCGCTCATTAAAAGCTCCCACAAAGCTTCACTTCCCATCACTACCACCACCACCACCGTGCTCTAAAGAGTTCATTCATAACCTCTGAAATGACGGTCAAAGATAAATACCCTCTAGCGTCCAGGTGCAAGCAGTCTAGTTGCGTCTGTACTCTAACCATTGCACGTGTCCGTAGCCGGAGAGCAGCCACCCTTTTTTTATTTTCGTGCGCGTTTTTGTGGATACAAAACTTCTCGTCACGCAGAATCTTCGCGTCTTTCTTTACTCTTTTCTGTGTCAGTATGAACGAGTCACAATGACGACACGACAAGTAATATCGAACTTATAATCATCTCATTTCTCTTTTGACTATCCCCACTACTCACACAACTCACAAGAGTCACAACCCACCGTCTCATCGTCATCATGATCGTTGTTGTTGTATACATTCTTTCTTCGTTACGGATGGGCATGCGGAAAAACGAAAGAAAAATACTCTATACACACATGGAAGTATCTAGTAGTATAAGCCCCCCATAGGTACAACGACAACGACAACAACGTCGGCCACAAAAATCCCACAAATCTGTGCCAACCGTCGACGTTGTCGTTGTCGTTGTCGGTCTCCCCCGGAGCAGCCGGCTATCCGCTTGCTTGCTTGCTTCTCATCATCATAACTGAGCCAAACGGGTATAAATGTACTCGTATCTATACCTGTATAAACTACCTTTGTATCTATCTACCTAGCATTGCATATATATATTCGTATGCTGTTTGATCGCGGAAGTATGTCAGCAGGTCTTTTGAATAACGGTACTCATTTTTATGTGTGATGGCTTTAATGATTATCGCTTTGATTCTTCTCCACTCTTTCTCTACACACACATCCATAGGATACACTCAAACTATATACGTCTGGCACTTGCATCTCTTTGTGTGTGTGGGAGTGTATCTATGGATGGATTCATCGGTATGACCTAACTTGTTTACACAAAATGGTATGACGCCAACACCAAACCTGTCGAAAGCGAAATTTATTTTGATTTTTTTTTTTTTCGCTCGGTCCCACTGCGCTTGCTTCTGGCCAGTCTTCCACGGGTCTGGCTTAATTTAGGTGTTATACCACTTATTTGGGACTCAGCTTTTTGGAGTCTATCTGGCTTGTCGAATGCGTGCCATCGCTATATCAAACCAACCCGACCCAACCCCTTTTCCCAGGCGGTATGGGTGACTTAAGAAAAAAAAAAAAAAACTTTTTTGACCTAAATTCCAAATTTCACGTTTAAGAACTTGTTTTCGTTACGATTTTTGATTTTCATTTGAATATTTTTGGGTTTTTTTTTTTTTTTTGACTAATTTGACTGATGTCTCCTCTTTCTAATGAATATGGGAACGTTTTTGAAGACACGAAAGATTAAGTTAAAGATTCTAGCTAAGCATTCAATTAGCATTAGTTTCTTTCTTTTGTATTTCGGTTTTTTGTTTTTCCCTTAGGGTATCAGTGGCGATAATCGATTTATGTTCCAATTAAGCAGGTGGTTAGCTATCATCTATGATCTTGGCCTAAAGGTTTGCCATTCTATTGGCTTATTAATGAGAACTGATCTGGATATACATAAAGTATAACGAGTATCTTTATATTTAATTGCTAGTGGCACCGTTTTTGGACATGTTTTAGAAAATGGGTAAGACGGTTAATTTTGGCAAGTTTTTCAACTTTCTCGTTCAAATGTCGGTAAATTTGTTCCATTTCCTTCGACTGTGGGTAGAGGGCGCTAGATTTTAAAACCTAGAATACGTGACTTGTTCAAGAACGAACAATATCCAATAAGTGGCTATGTCACGGAAATACCAGCCATCTTTAGTTGATGGCATTGAAAGGTTGAATGGAATTGAAAGATCGACAGATTAGGTTTGGTAGCAAAGCTTCCCAATTAGTTATTTTTATGTAAATTTCCAATAAAAAAAACGTTTATCTCTCTATAATCTATCTGTCATTGCAATATTTAAATAAATTTTGAAACGATTTCAAAATGTTTACTCGATACACAAGATATTTTAGTAATTTTTAGACTTTATGTCGTCTGTCTTCAATTCTGTTGGTTTCCCGTTAAGACAAAACTAATGAACTGATTTTTTTGAAATAAAATTTCTTTCATAGAAAAAGCTTTTGGTGACAACATAGTCCGGAATCAATGCTTCAATGCTGCCCTGTAGTGAAACTGTGCATTCCTTGTTCTAAAAGAATATGGGACATGGATTACATGAAAAAACCTTGTGTATGGAATCTTAGAAAAAGAACTCATGAATCAAAGCCGTCAATAGGATACAATGATACTCAAGTAATTCGAGGTGAAAAAAAGCAGTAGACTGTTCACTTTAGACTTAAGACCGATCGTTACTTATAGCATAATGGTTTGGTGGTCGGTTCTAGAAAAACAAACCCGTATAAAAGTTCTCGATAAAGTCCTCAGTACTATGGGTGCGTTGAGAACTTCTCAAACAGCTGCACTTCAAATCAAGGCTTTACTTACTGCCAATAGACATTTATCGTCGTATGCAGCAAGCCACTGAACGCAGCCCTAAGCCTGAAAGAAAATCATCAATCGTGCGAGAAAAATGTGAAGCATGCCAAAATTCTATTAAGTCGTAGCAGCGTTCCTAAAATAACTGATACGTTGCCCACTGAAAGTGACTTCAACATAGGCTTCAAGCTTCAGTGTATCAGTCTATCTCTTTCTTTACGGATGGCCCTTAAATAGCCATTCAACACTCCTCTAATCTTCATCGGCTTTTAAGCCGAAGTCACGGCTGTCAGTCAGGCCGTTGCTTGACTGTAAAATTAGCCCAATACTACGCATAGATATTGTGATTTATAGGGATAACCAGGCTGCGACCAGAGCCCTTATATGCAACACAACACAATCTAGGACAGTGAAAGACTGCCGCGTGTCTCAAAACGAGATCGCTATCCAGTGAACTGTTGAGTCCCTGATCACAGTGATATTTCAGGAAACCGTGAAGCTGGAGAATCAGCCAGACAAGGTACAGACGGTACCGATGCTGTGTCGAACACCAATCATAGGTCTGACCTTTTCACGATCCTAAGAGATCGAAAGCATTAATTCATCTAAAAAGAGACCAGCTCTCCAAAGCAACTTACGTCCTCACAGGGCACGGTCTTCTGGGCAGACATGCTCAGTGTTCGGAAATTATATGAAATGATTTCTACAGGAACGGCAGCGACGAGGAAGAGGAAGAATCTATTGCATACTTCCTCTGTACCTTGATTGCATCAGGTAACTCACCAAAGGCGAATATTTGTTTAACGTTCTAAATGATCTGAACACCCCAGCATGGCCGACCTAGACTGCTAAGGAAATCGAAATGGTTTCAGGAGTAGACTGGAGTCCAATCCTAGCATTCAGTGGTGTCACAATGGATCTACTCGTGGTCTAAGAGAATTTCTTCTCGGAGGACTACTTCTAACTAACTACGTTTTCTTTTTCCAGCTACATTCGTCAAAATCCACACGCCATAATTAAAAATACAGCTGGAGATGGACAGAAAACAAATATTTTGGGCGACAGCTCCTTGAGAGTCAGGGCCTAGCTTGTTGCAACCATTCATGTTTTCCGTATTATACTTTTCGCACGAATGGAAGGGACCTACAGTTTTATTGTCGACTCCGAACGACAGATTTAGAGGCGTTTTCGTGACAATTTAAAAAAACGTGTAGTTATTTTGAGGCTGAGGCTTTTGGCACGGCAAAAACAGGAGCAGCGTGACCGGGAGAAGACGGCAGGAAATGTCGCGAAATTGATTCAAGCGGCCTCAGAACCACAACCATCAACTTCTCGGGCACCTGACATTGCTATGCAGCACGAGCTTATGAGTATATTTACCAACAAATATCTGGGTCTAGTGGTTTGGGCAACAAAGCGTAGTAGACGCCATTGAGTACAAAGGCTTATTACGAGCTGACTGACGACACATTCCGCGCTCTATTCATCAATAACCTGGCTATGTTCCCAATGATTCCTATAACAGTAGTCAATGCTTTTTTGTTGTTGAATTTTTTGAATCTCAAGGTACAGAGATAGATCCTAAGATAATGATACGTTTTTAGAGCTTTTAGCACAGCCTGGTTATAACTGCGTTGTTTTCTTTGGATGTTGCATTGGATGGTGTCCCTATTCAATAGTCTTCTGGTTGAAAAGGAAATATAGAATGTTTCTCCAACTTTGATATCTATTCCTAACGCGTCTGATTGGAGATTAGTACACCTACAGCATACTCCGCGATGATTATTTAAAAGAGGCATACGAAGGTAATCGTGGAGAGCTTGAAAATTGTGATCCACGGCTCCAAACAGATTGAGAACCTTCAAATGCTCAGTTGAATTGCAGGATTTGAAGCATCATGATGCATGACACGGCACACTTGTTTACTCTTACAAGCAGGCGAGGAAAATCCAGACACGAATTCATGAGAAAGTTCATTTTATGTAGCTCTGGATGTAGCAGAGTTTTGTCCTCGAAGAACTGTTCGATTATGATCTGTAAGGTGCTGATGTGTTCAACGCAGAAAGACAAAGGAATTAATTTAGCTTGGTCACTGTCAATAGTGCTTTCCAGATGCTCTTTGGTGTGCCCGGAAGCTTGATTGTCACTTATTTCCTCTGTCTATCAAAAAAGGTCTTGGTTTCTCGAGTCTTCTCTGTGCATGCGTGAAGAAATTCCGCCAAAATTGTCGGCAAAGTCCTGCTGTCCCTGTTAATGCGAAAATATTGAAGAACTTTAGACTTTATACCGTTTGAAAACAATGATTATACATTTGACATTTTTCAATTAGAAATTATTCAAACTGTAACTTTGAGTATTTGGTAAGTTCCTTTCTACTTTGTAGAGCAAGCCTTGTGAACTAAAAGCTCAAGATTCATGAAATGGACAGACGTTCGTGGATAAAATTGTCCATGAAAGCCTGTGAGGATAACAAAGTTGATTTTGAATCGACCACAATACATCCCTCAGGTTTTTATAGCGTCCAAAGATTTAAACTAAAGCATCCTGTGTGTAGGTACGTTTGTGTTCCACAAGAATCTTATGCAGCAAGAAAGAATCATTACTCGTCCACTTTCGCAATTCGAAGGATCTGGTGGTCCTGTTTGTTTAGTGCACTCTCAATGGAGTCTGCAGCAGAAAATATGTCTCCCACGTACATCTCTCGCTTGATCACAACTACAGTCCACTAATGGGTGCATCATACGTATTGCCATATGCAGTGCAGGACAATTTCGAACATTACCGTGAACATTACTCCTGAATGGATAGACAGGGATCTCATGCATAGCAGACGACGAAACATTTTGCAATGTCTGCCATGAAAACATATTTAAGTGTCTCTTTTGGAGGGCTAGACCAATAGCCAGGATATCGTTCACGATTTTGGATAAGATGTTTGTACATTTGCGTTCGTTGAGGCCTCCTTAACAACTGGATGATGAGGAATATAACAACAGGTTTAGCGTGGATCAATATCAGTATCTGCAAGACGCAGTGCTGATCTTCAGTTGCTTTTTATTTCCTCCAAGTTTCAGAACCAAATCCTGTCGATTATTTGACAAATCCTTGAAGATTTGACACTCCTTAGTTCAAGTATGAACCTTTATTTGAACAAATTCAACATTATCTGACAATTTTCCCATTCTTTGACAATTTATAAGCTTTCATAAAAGTTCCTAAATCAAACTAACTCCCGAGCTACCTGTCATTTTTTTTTTCCAAGTATTTGTTTTGTTTACGAAATTTCGTTCTTTTTCCGACACAAAGCTACCTACACCTTCTTAACCTCTGATTACATTTGGATCTTATACTCCCATGGAGTATTTTTCTTAATTTTAAATCAATATGTCAATTAACATAACAAACAGCCTTGTCTTCCAATACATTTTAACCTACATGATATTGGAGCCATTTATATAAGCTCCATGGTATCAAGTTGTCTGGGATTCTGGCTTATCGTATTCCATAGAATTCATATTTTTGAAAACAATCTACACCCACTTTCGCTGTTGTTTCCCGTTGTTCCCTCGGATTCGATAAATTTATTCAAAAAAGCGTGTCAAACACTCGTTGACTACAATTTATGGGTCAAGCTGAGAATACACGTTTACATACTCGTATATGTGTGTTACTTTCTTAGATGTTCTAGCATCTGGAAGAGCTTTTTTCTTTTTTTGACATTTTGATTGAAATTATTCATTGATTTTCTAATATTACTGATAGTCCATACTGTTATAGGAATGTCAAACTGTCTCTATAGAGTTTATTGTTTAGTGTGGTGATTTTTTTCACTGGTTGACTGTCAGATTTTAGACACTTTGACGCCGTGTGATTCGTGATAATGGAACACAACAGAATGACAGTAAAGTTGAGACAGCAGTTGGGTCAGAAAATGTGTGCCTGCAAAGGTTTTTAAGAAGAAATTAAGACAGTGAATGGCGTATTATACAAAAACACGACTTATAGTCACTAATACAACACGCCTACTAAAGCAACATGAATCTTGATTTTGTATTGAGGCCAGAACCTAAGTGTGCTCATCGATGATGACATCTTTCTTTTTGACGTTTAATATAGGTTAGGTGAGGGTAGGTGCGTTACACTTCGATCAGTAGAGACCCATTGAAGGAGAAGGTGTCCCTAAAACATTCACCCATTGCCCTAGGGTTTCGAACAACCTTAAAGCTTTAATAAACCTACAGATGTCCTTGATAGGTACACCACAGAGTTCTTGGGTTTCCTAATAGAAGTGCCTTTCAAAGGATTGATGTGTGAGGTGGCAAAGAGAGTGGGTTGTGTCCTCATTAACTTCCTCGTTTCCAAAGCTTCTAATAGCTTTTTCATATGATAGGGCAGAGTATGTCCAGTAATCACTCCTACAAGGGTAGAAAGGAGTCCGTGTTCTGTTCTGTTCTGTTCGCTTGAAGGTTTCTCACGACCTGTTCCCTGCCTCATGGTTAAGTTTACATGTCGGGACATTAAATGAGTGATCAGCTTGCTCTAGATCTAGCTCAGATTCTTTCCTTCCCAATTCATCAGCGTTATCATTCTCTGATATGTCTTTATGTTTGTGCAAGAACACTAGGCTCTTTGCTACAGTACTTCACAAGCTTTTAGTGCTGCCTCCTGGGTGTAGATTTAAAAGGTGAATTTGTCGCTTGGTATTACCTTCACCGCAGTCTCACGAGCTGTAATTGTCACTACAAGGACCTTCGACTGGAAAATCCTGATCGCTCATTGGTGAACATTTTTTCGACCACGGTTACCTGCCATGCGAGTAAAGATTGAACTAGAATTTGTCCTACACATCGTACAAATGTCCACATGGGTAGTTGGCAAATAGCACGTGAACTGTGTCGCCAGTACGCTAGGAATAAGCTTCGTACTTAACGCCAACATCCGAGCCACTCAATCAAAATATCTGGTCAGTCGCTGATGTACATATGTATGTTCATAAGCTCGTGCTACATGGCGATGTCGGGTGCTCGAGAAGTACAAGATGGATATGACTTAGAAGTCACCTGAGTCCGTTTTGTAACATTCTCTGTCGTCTTCTCTCAGGCACGTCGCTCCACCAATATGTTGGCTTGTCTTTTCGATTTCCCAAAAGTCTCTCATTTTAGACATCTTTATACTAATGATCTGCGTTTAAGCCTTTAACCAGCAAGACACAAGTTCGACAGGGCGTTGCAGATTTTCTTCCTCCGTCTAACTCTGTATAAGTTATAATTCTATCCCTTTTCGTTAGAGAGCAATTGGAATTAAAGAGCGTGGCATCCGTTCAATATAATTTTTTCCCATGTTCTTATGAGACTATATCTTTGTCTTCCTCTCTCTTTTTCCATTGCAGCACTGATTCGATTAACTAGTCTATTTGGTTCCATTTACCATTGCTCGAGATCGTCATTCCCACGACATTTTCTGGAGTGATGTTGCCTGTCTCTTAGTCCAGTCCTACTGAAGGGTCACTGTATCGGCAAGCCGGGCTTTCCAACTTTTCCCATCTTATGGTTGATGGGTAGTTTATTTCGCCATATTTCCATTCAGTCCATTCAGCAACGTCCCTAATCAGTCTTGCTGTCCACCTTTCTCCAGTTTCAGAACTCCATCGCTCTTACCACTGTTGCTTGGTGAGCTGCTTTGTTTCTGCCGACGTCCTTTAAACGAGTCTTCTTTCTGCTGCTAGGAGCTCGATGGAAAGCACTCCCGCGACTATGAAGATGGGTGCTTCCGACACCTTTCAGTAAGAATTTGCTACTTGAAGGGCGTTACGTCTCTATACTGGTGCCATCTGTTTCCTGTATTTCTCTTGCTTGAGTGCATCAGACCAGATCTTACAGTCATGCAGGAGAATGGCATGCGTGATTGACATAAGAAGGTTTTGTTTGCTTGCAGTCGAGCCACCAACATTTGCCTTGAGCCTGCTGAGTATTGAAGTGACCTTTGCATCTCGCTCCAGTGAGGACTTTGACGGCTGCCAAAATGTGAGTTTGGAATCAAGGGGTATTCCCAAGTACTTCGCAGCATTTTTGCTAGTTATTACTTCCGAGTCTGCTTGAAATTCCACAGCCACCGGGATCTGTCTTCTAAACAGTAGGACTATCTCTCTCTTCTCTCCGCCAGGCTAAGTCCATGGTCTTCCATCCAGCAGGTGTCTCATAACTTGGTTTAGCCTTATCTTAAGTGTATCATCTTAGGTGCACGAAAAACACTATTGGATTGACTTCCTTTTGACTCCAATCAGTACAAGTGGCAAGTCTTCGTCTGAACAGTTGCTTTATCATTCCACATCAAATTTCGTACCCATACCCACCATCCAAACAAGAGAGGTAGCTCATTAAGTGTAAGAAAGCGCCCTCTCTTGTTCAACTCATCACAATTACATTTAAACACCACACAACCATTTGTACTTGACTAATGAAATTTCTTGATGCATTCTTCCAGATAAAAATATGTGTGTCCCCCAAGACGAGGAGAAAGAATACATAGTCTATAATCGACACCTGAAGACACCGTGATCGTGCCAATCACATCTATCATCAGAACCAGAAAATATTTATTACAACAACAACTGAACAAAATCAAAAGAAAAAACAATTAAGGAGAATACAAAAAAAAAATATTGACCAAGTACGCCCCCTAGGTGTACAATGAAGTTTTGCAGAATGAACGGGCCAAGCGAATCCGAAGTAGAAAGCCTACTAATGAGCCCATGTTGGGGACAAACGCAAAACGGAAGTCAAGACCAGTACCTGCTAGACGGACATAAACTTCTCTTGGAGCATGATCTCGACTCACTGCCCAGTGATTCTGAACAAAAGGGTGGATCACTCGATGTTCTCGATAACCTGCTTATGAACTCATCGTCCATTGGACTGTCAGAACTGAAGCCTCTGCCACCGTTTACAGGCTATACAGGCCACCTGTCAATTAATGGTATATCGGGGCATCATTACCATGCAATTGCCCAGCGATTGCCGGATGAGAGTAACAACAATTATGCACAAAGTGCCTACCAGACGTCCACAAATCAATCTGCCACCTCGAACAATAATGGCGGCTCAACGGCCGATCAGAATATTGTCTCCTCTTCAACATGTCTGCCCGAATCCGTATTAAGTTCGGACGGAAACGATGCCTGCCTTTCCGATGTGAAACTCTTTGCCGATAGTCAATTAGAAAGTAAGCTTTACTCAGTGGCGGACAGCTGTGTGATGTCCGATCAAGGTCCCGACTCTGTGTCCGGTGTTTATGTCGATATGAATTCTATAGATGACATCGCGGCTATTATTGGATCCGCCATAGCCGATACGACAGTGCCCAATCAGCTGGACAACGACGATGGCAATGATACACGAGATTCATGGATGGACATTGATGCTTGGATCGATGGCAATTGCATACAGCAAGATGGGAAACTGGTCGTTTCACAACAAGACAGCCTTAGCGATTTCATTCTGCCAAATTCACCCGCTAATACAAGCAGTTCCACGCTACAAAGTCTCCTGACGCACGGCTATATGCCGCTGTTACAAAATCGTCTCCAAAACGGACCACCTCTCGGTGCCATCAAGGGTGAGGCACCAAGTTCTACCTCATACTGCAATGAATTGACGTCCTCGACGTCAACTAGCCCGCCCGGCTCTGTTGTCTCAACGACAGACAACATGCTGATCAATGGCAGCAGTGGCAGTCGATATCTCAACTCAAATCCTCCCCAATACTCGACAATTTCAATGTCCAGCAATGCGAACGCCATGAAGCCCGACGGCATCTGTAGTCCCGACATTTTAGGCAACTACCCGCACACGACCACCGTCACACCCAGTACACCGAAAACGAAACGTTCGCGATCACAAAAGAAATCCTCAGCGGGCGGTCACCAGCAACAAAACTCCATGTCGCCCTCATCGGTTAATTTTAATTCAAGTGACCTCTCAGGTCTATTAGGCAAAGAGAAGCCCGTCCATCGTTGTAGCATATGTAATCGAGGGTTTTTAAATAAAAGCAATATTAAAGTACACTTGCGGACGCATACCGGCGAGAAACCGTTCCGCTGTGACGTCTGCGCCAAGGCGTTTCGGCAAAAAGCTCATTTGCTCAAACATCAACAGATACATAAGAGAATTGGGCGTGATTGACACGATAATTCGACACAATTGTGTTGTCGTTTTTGAATTACATTACACAAAAGCAAATGCAAAGTAAATAGCCGAAAGAGACCGCTTAACATACACACATATATATATACCAATACAACCGCATATATATACAAATTATGTAAAGAGATGTTCTTTCCCGCTAGAAAACCCCTAATCCGTGCGTAATACAATTTGTTACATTCTCCACAGAAATATCCATCGTCCTGTGCAAATGGAGTTTTTGAATAAAAAATTTTGAAAATTTCGTTTTCGAAAATTTCGTCTTCGAAAACTCCATTGACACTTGAACGAGTGTTGGAATGTTGAATTGTATGGCATGTTATTGTAATTCGTTGTTGTTGGTTGCTTTTGGTCTCTTTTTTTTATATTTTAGGTGCAGGGGTGCAGTTTTTAAGAAACCAAAAACCGTTATAATCTAGTCGTCATTTGAAGAAGAAAACATAGTTTGACAGTAGTTGTGTACGATTAGTTGTAGAGCAAAGTTTGTGGATCATTTAAGTTATTTTCGAGGGGCTTCGGTGGAAACATTCACAGTTTTTCCGGGTAATTTCTTAAACTGATGTTCAAATTTAGCTCGAATAACTGTTGGCGTTTATAACATGACATTTGTAATTGACAAATTTTTAATTTGACAGTTGTAAGGATTTTAGGTGAACGAGTTCAGTTTTTTGCATCATTTGAGTGATTTCTGGGATTTATTTTTAAGTCCTGGCAATTTCCCAATTGTTGATTGACTGGACGCGTCCATAATAGATGTATTCAAGCATTTCGCCGCTTTTTTTCGAGCTCTGGTGTTGTTTAAATCGTTAAATATTAAATATTCACACTTTAGTTTCGTTCAGAGACTTGAATTTGTCATTTGAATTTGTTGTAAATTTTGTGACAAGATTAGAATTCGTTTCTGATTACTGACAGTATCTGTATCAAGTAGGAGGAGACTGATTAATTTCTTCGTTCTTCGAGTAGGTTGTTGTCGTATGAATTCATATGTTTGCTGTTCTTACAATTTATATTATCGCCTTGGTCACGCATCATCTTCATATTGTTTCCATAGGTCACAGAAAAAAAATACGATTTTGACGAACATTTTGACAGTAGGTACTAAATTGTTAGTCATTCCAAAAAATTTCAGAAAACGTGCTTAAGCCAATGGTTAGTCAAACGCACGGTATGAACGCACCTACTTCCTAAGGTGGCACTGAGTAAACCTGAGCCTCAACCAACAAGCTTCTCCAGTTATCCCCATCGTTTGCTAATCGCGTTCTGTCCCGCACTTCAAGTTGGTTGAGGTCTCCTTCTACTTGTGAGCGCCACCTTAAGCGAGATCTTTCTTGACTGCGTTGTCCCTCCGGGCTCGATTCGAAGACTATACGAACTGGTGTCTTTTCGCTTTACATGTCGCAGCCATCTCGAATGACCAATGCGCAGTTTTTCGACTAGGTCCATATCGCTATACAGCTCGTATAGTTCGTCGTTGAAATCCTCTCCTCCAAAGCCTGTCAACGCAAACGGGACCAAATAATTTTCGCTCGAAGAGACCAAGGATATCTCCATCCGCCAATTGCCTTCCCAGTCCAAAGAAAACGAAACAGCGATTGGAAAGAGTTTTTCTTCGTTTGATTTCTGATGAGATGTCGTTTTCAGAAGTGATAGATCTCGAACTTATAGCTGCCCACTGTGACATTCTGTCCGATTTGTCGATGTTGAAGTCTACCCTTCACCTGCTTGGTTTTGCCCTCATTGGCAAAGCCTTTTTTTAAGACTCACCACATATTTCCGACAGAAAAATTCTGCAACATAATAAACTTTCTCAAGTTGACAGGATAGATTTGAAAACTACATCTTTTTGTCGCACATAATGTTAGCCAGGTTATGTGAATTGTGGCATCGCAGCAGCTATTAGTGATCTAGTAGGACTAACCAGACGTACCTGACCCTATCTTTTGTTCGTCCAACGTTTTAGTTGAAAGATATTGCCGTTTCTTTCGTGGATAATTTGATACCTTCATTCATCGGCTCAGAAAGAGTCAATGCCTAAGTTGGAACGGATTTCAAGTGATTTATATTTTTTGTCGTCTTCTAAATGATAGGATGCCATAAGGCCTCATTATCGTCTTATGTTGTTACGTTGAAGTGGCTGCCAATTAAATCAGCACATTTAGATAGAGATCCATTGTTGTTAGTTAGTTTGGTAGCTAGGATTGGTTCTCCGAAAAGAGGTACACTAAGACCAAAATTCCAATGGTACACCACTGTGAGTGCTGGGGTGGGACCCCAGTCTAGTCCTGAAATCATTCAGATTTCCCAAAGTAGCAATTTATATCGGCCGAAGTTTAGATCATTTAAATCGTTAAACAAATATTTACCTAAAGTAGTTTTCCTGATGTTAACAAGGGTGGGACACGTGCAGCGAAAGTATGCAATAGATTCTTTCTCTACCTCGTCTCTGCAGCTCCTACAAAAATCATTACATACAATATCCAAATGCTGAGTATGCCCGTTTAGGATGCTGTGTCCTGCGAGGACATAAGTTGGTTTGGAGAGCTGGTGTCTTTTGAGACGAATTAATGCTTGCGATCTCTTAGGATCGAGGAAAGGTAAGATTAGCCTAGCATTGTTGGAATAGTCAAGATTATACCATCTATGATTTGCTTTCGACAGAGCATCGGTATAAATCAAATCGAGCTCCCCATCGTCTGTATCTTGAGAGCCTTGACTGGCTAGTTCATCAGCCGCACAGTTCATTGGAATGCCAGTGTGAACAGGGACCCTACAGAGTGTGGTGTTGTTTCGAAGTAACTCCTTGGCATGTTTCCCTTGTTTTTTTACTAGAAAACCCCGTCCTCTATTTCTTACAAGGGAGCAAAAGCAATGTAAGAACAACGGAGCGTCCAATTGTCTTTTTGCAACTGTTGTTCCGTTTTGGTGCAACTGTGCCTCTACATACTACTAAAGCTTATTGCTCTAATTAAAAAAATAAATGTACCTCAATCGCAAATTCTAAAAAAAAACATGTTACAGTACACAAAACTGTTAAAAATAAAAATTAATTTCATTTGAAACAAAAATTCACAACTAAAAAAGAAAATAAAAAAAAACTTTTAGTAAAATTGTAAAAAAAATAATAAAATAACTTATTAATTTATAAAAATAATATGTTTTCTGTACAAAATATTCCAATTTAAGTTTAGTTTTCTAAGTTCATGATATTAATTTGTCTTCTATTGTTTTTATTTTTATTTTTTTTATTTATTTTGTCTTTACATTAATGCATCAATGAAATTAGTTAAAACAAATTTATATAAATATATTTTAAAAAAAACAAAAGATAAACCTTATCAAGTTGACGTTAAAAACAATATTTAAACTCTAAGCATGTAATGTATGTAAAAAACAAAAAGAAAACAATTAAAATATATTTATAAGTTGTTATTTATTTAAGTTTAGTTTAAAAAGAAGAAAAAAGAAAAAGTGAAAACCGAAAAAAATGCTTAGAAATGAAAGAGAGTCCTTAAATATAAAAACAAAAAATATTTCTATTGCATTCCCATGTTTCAGTTTTTATTTGTTTTTTTTTTTTTTATGTAATTTAAGCTGTATGTATATTGTATTTTATTAAATTTAAATTTTTATTAACTTTCATCCTATTTAAAACATTCTGTTTCTTAAATTTTATTTAAAAAATTTATTTGGTTATTATTTAACTATTTTATTTAATTTTTTATTATTATTTTTTTGTTCTTTTGTGCAATTATTTATTTAATTTTTCCGAATGTAAATATAGAAAATGAAAATATAAATTGTTTCCAACATTTTTAAAGAAATGCCAGATGTTTTTTGTCTTTCAGTTTTGAACGAAAGGTGTCGCTAGTGTATTTGTCGAGTTTGGGAAGAGAATTTTCTTCTTTTTTTTCATGTGTTTTTTTTTTGCAGAAATACGACTGACATCCTCATTTCATTTTTGATCGTCTTACCAATATGGGTCCAACTTTGTTCGATGTCCCCAAAATGTACCAAAATACTGCCCGTGACTGTTGCGAGTAGAGTGCGAACCAGTGTCCACAGCAAACATGGTGCAGCAGATAGAGTGCGTTTTCACTGTGTGTAACACTGATGGACATCGAGTGCATCAGTGTGAGAGCAGTGCGCCCTTGGGTGGACATCGAACAAATTTATCCTCTCAAGAGTTAAGTGGTACCACCTATGTAATTACTGACGCGACAAACATCGAAAGGCAGATGAAGATCAACGAGGATAATGCATGCTTCTAGCTTTGGTAAGTGTTTAAGAGTTTCTCGTTCAGTATTTTAAATAAAAGTACTATGCCAGTGAGAGTGTTTTGATCACCACCTTGTTAAGGTTGTTCGACTGCCCTTTACTGTCACTTCACGAATCGAGGCTTGCCGATACCCAATCGCATACTTAACTTACGTCTGAGCCTGATCTAATGCCGCTTTCCATCCTTCACGGTCCCGGGCAACGAAGTGGTGGCATTTGTCTAAGGTCATCCATTTTCGAATCTCTACCGGAGTGTGAAAACTCCAGGAGTTTATATTTGCCCCGAGGATGATGAACTTCCTCAAAACTATAGCTCTCGATTGTTAAGTTCTATCGTAGACGGTGTTGAACGGGTCCATTTTTGGTCGGCAGCATATACATTTTCTTATCCTCATTCATCATAAGAGCAACTCGCTTGGCTTTAATCATCGTAAAACCTTGAATAATGTCACGCTGGGAACTGGCCAGCAATAGCTAGATGGATGCCTTCTGTGTTTATACCGACCATTGAATACTATCTGCTCCAGCAAAAGATTGAAGAAATCACACGACAGCCTGTCGCCTTGCCGAAATCCGGTGCATATTTGAATTAATTTGGAGGCTCTATTTTTCAAGCTGGACGATGGATTAGGAATTCTCTAGCGAGACGCGATACAAACCGATCAGCTTATTCGGCATCGGGTTACATAGCTCGGTGCCATGAAAACTGTCGTATGCGGCTTTGAAGTCAATAAAGAGATGGTGAGTATCGACTTGGAACTCGTTGGTCTATTCCAGGATTTGCCGCAGTGTGAATATTTAGTCTATCGTCGATTTGCCAAGCCAGAAGCCACACTGGTAGGTGCAAAATGGCTTCAGTCGTACACACAGTACACTGGATAGGATGTTGTGGGTTCAATTAAGCAGGGATATGCCTCAGTGGTTGTTGCAATACATAGGATCACCATTCTTGAAAACGGGACAGATAGAGCTGATATTTTAGTCGTTGCCTACTCGCATACTTTGCTTCTTCTCCTTCTTTGTTCCTTTTATCCTGCGTGGGACATGGGCTCCTACAAAAAGTTTTCATCGACTGCGATATTTTGACTTTGATCTCACATCGGTGTCTTTAACGTCTCCTGCTACTCTAAGGCTCCAAGTTCTTCTCGGAACCTTGCCTAGGAAACTCATCGGAGAACTCATTTCCGGTAAACCCGCCGTGTTCAGGGACCCAGACAATTTTCGAACTATTTTAGATTTGGTAAGCGTAGCCTGAGTGTCGCAGGTATTCTGTCCCCGTGTCCAATTGTTTTTACTTAGCTCGCGCTTGGAAGACAGATGTATACCTAGTCCTATGTCGTCGGTTTCTGTATTTAATAGAGTATCTAGAAAAATGGACTACAAATCAGGACTTAAAGCGCCACCTTGCGACAGCCTTTTGCCGCTGTTGCCATCACACAGATCTCACTAGGAACTCGTAAAATGCACATAACTTCTGTCATCTCTTTTGAGTGACAGGTTGTTTCTACTTGCCCGATCAAAAGCTTTTAGAAGCTTGCTGGAGGAGAATTTTGGCCTTAGAGCTGTCATTGTTCCATTAACATGCCAATAATACGAACTTATTCAATAAATTGTCACATAAAAACGATAAAAATTAGAGAATAAATCACTTCCCCATAAAAACGCATTTAATCAACTCCAACCAACAAGCTTGCTAAAATGTCAAAATGAATGCAAAGTTCATTGACATTCAAAAAGTTCAACACTAATTTCGAAAAAAAAAATGCGAGTGGGTCAAAGAGAACTTTGACATTTATTAAGTTTAAAAAAAAAATAAAATATTTATTACCTGTCAAATTGTTTTGACGTTTATTAAGTTATTTTTTTGCATACAAAGTACGCGAATGGATCAAATGCAAATTGAAAATTTTAAAACCAACAAAACCACAATGACTTGTCACCATCTATTGCCTATTTTAAGTTATCCATCTATTCCTTCTTCTTCTTTTGTTATTGACATCAAATTGTTAATACTGACTTATGTATAAACCTCTCGTCTTCGTCGTCTCGGCATCATCTTGTACGTTCAGAGCTTAAAAAGAAAGCAATCTAACCACTTAAAACCGAATGTCAGTTGTAGTAGGAATCATGACCAGACTTTTAAAAGAAGAAAGGTACGTATAAGCTGTATATATGTTACACCAATACATTTACAAAAAAAAAAATAAATAAAAAAAAATTGTTGAATAAATGAAAAAAAGCACGAAAACTGTGTCAATGGCCTACTTTTACACAAAAAAAAAAAGAAGGAAAAGCAAACCCAACCGAGAAGAAGAAAAAGAAGTAGAAGTAGAAGAAGAAGAAGAAGAAGAAAGAAAGAAGAAATAAGTATATGTTTGTACATTTCACTATACATTTTGCTCTTTGCTTGTTGAGAGCTCTAACGCGCAGGCGCAGTGTACTGCTTTAAGCCATTTCTTTAGCATTGACTTCGAACTTATACGTACAAGTGCAGGTAAAAAGAACAAGAAGAAGAAGATGTATCTAAAGAATAGAGGAATTCAAGACAATAGATACAGAGATATGTATGTTAATGGTTAAGATGGCGCGCTGGTCGTCTCTCACCTCGTTTCATGCAAATGAATAGGCCAAGTTCTTGGGAGTCACCACCATGTTTCTTTTTTTTTCTTTTTTTGTACATAAATCAATTTTTTCCGGTTCCTACAAAAGTTTATAGCCCATGAAAGGTCTGTTATTGATTTTTGCTAGTATATTTTTCAGTTAACTCTTCTTAAATTAATTAACCCCAAAGCTGGAGGGCCTTTGATGTGAGCTACCAATAAGGTGGAAACAAAGCAACAAACTCCAATTACCAAGTGCGGTCTTGTTCTGTGCACTGTTCTTTTGTACGTTTTTGTTTTATGCACTAAAAACGGAATATTTCATAAGATATATCCGATTGGACGGGGTCTAGTTGTTCTGTGCAGTTAATTGTTAATTGGTGGCTTAAAGCCATAAATCCATTCGCACTTAGCCAGGTGCAGGGAGCCTCGTAGTGGAGGTGATCGCAATTAATGTGGATTATGCAAGTTTAAGAAGCTTTTTTTTTCTATTAATTTTTTGTTTTGTTTGCTTTGTTTTATTTAGTTTTTTTTTTTGCAGGCGCAATATTCTCTCTCCTTGGTAAGAATAGGAAGCCAAGTGTAAAGATTGGTGCAATAGATAGTTTACAGTTGGGCAACTCTACTTGTGTCGCCTTAAATCATAGACGCAGTCGTATATCTCAGATCAGAATGCGGAAGAAGAAGAAAGGAAAAAGCTAAGAAAGAGGAATAAAAGACGAACGTGATAAAAAAAAAAGGCAAATCATCTAAAAGTCGGTCATGAAATCGCAAGTGACCCACTTGCTGAGAGCAGTCAGGCATCCAGGCAGCAGTACATTACACACAACGAAAATGAGGACAACACATAATTGACAAAACTAACAAACACGCAAGCGCGCAAATGCAAACGCAAGCGCGCCTTCGAAGAATGCCGCTTTGAATACCTACATTCGAATGCCTCTTCCACCTCTAATCTGGGTTTCTGGAATCAGATATAATACATTCTGTATGTGATTGGCTGGGACTGGGACTGGGAGTAAAGCAAAAATCAACAAAACTAAGCCGAGAGTTTGTGGCGTGTTGTTTTAATGGCTTCAGATTGGGCCTCAGAATAGGAATCACTGACGCATGGACGCACAACTGCGTGTCAACTTGGTGGATAGTTTCGATGTGAACTTAGGCTAAAGCGTAGGCATTTTAAATTGAAATGGTTTTATGGAATATATGGGCAGATGGGTTTGAGTTTTATGTAGCGTGTGTTGGAAATAATAACGGAATGGAATTTCTTCTTCTAAAAAAAAAGAACTTAATGAATCCATAAAATTTGCACGAAGTTAACGAGGAATAAATGATGAGCAGAAATGGGAATTGAATTCATTATAACCTCTAGTCGTGGTAGGATGAGTTGAAGTTGTGTTTTTTAACAAGAAACCCAATTAGCGCTAAGTTTTGATCCTACAGACACCAGAGCTTTGGATGATAACGACATTTCTTTACGATTCTTAAGGAAACAGGTCTAATGCGTGTGGGATCGGACATCTGTAAAGGAAATTTGTTCTGTGAGTCATGCCATGTCCTGTACAAATACATAGTTACAATTCTGGAAGCGAATTTTACTAGTTTGACCTAAGATTGCTGAACACATGTTGGCTGTAACGTTCTAGATATGACACTTCACTCTGTTTTAAGTCAAAAGTACAATTATTTGGAGTGACATCTAGTAGAAAACCTAGGCCTAGCTTCTCGTTACCATTAATGTGGTGCGCGTTAAATTTTTCTCACGAATGGAAGGGACCTATACTTTTTATTTCCAACTCTGAACGGATTATGACTTTTTCATGACAAGTTTCACTTTCGGAGGTTTGCCATTGCCTGTCGTTTGGTTATTGTTTCTGCTGACTCGATCCTATGTATCAGCTTGTTTAGAAGTTTAAAGCACTTTACACGGTCTCAGCTTACCTTTTGATTGCTCTACAATCCGTGGTGAACCTAGGTCTCAATCAACAAGCGTCTACATCCTGCTCGATCTTCAACTAGCAGCCATCAGTATTGCACGTCAAGTTAGTTGAGTTCCACTTCAACTTTTCGAGCCACCTGAATCGCGGTCTTCCTCTACTGCGCCGGTTCTTCTGGATGGATTCGAAGACTCTCGAAGTGCATCCGCTACGACTGGTCATTAGGTCACTGTGACTTGAAGATTACAGCAGAACAGATCCTAAAACAGCTCTAAGCAGGTAAGCTTGTTACGGCATTATTCTAAAAGTTCGGAGGATGTAAGACGATGGTATTCGAAAAGTTTTTAATCTCAGGCTGAAGATGGCGTTTTTCATCAAAACTATTGTACATGCTCTAGAAATGTATTATGTTTAGGCGTTGTTTGACGGTTGTTTGTATCAGTTAGGGTGTCTGCCTGTGACGGAGTCAAAGAAACAGATTCGTAATATTCGACATGGGACCAAAAACGCTTTCCATTGAAGGGAATCGATGAAATTTGCAGCGACCTCTACCATTCTGAGATGAAGGGATAATTAAAACAGTGGTTTGCAAAGGTGAACGAAGACCAAGACGATTTTTGTTCATCGACTGTCTTGAAAGTGACAAAGGCGGACTAGGTACCACACATTTTTCGTCGTTTGATCACGTTAAAGTGTTTTTTGATTACTAGACACTGGCAAATTCTTGTAGAGGACAATGGCAAAGTCTAGAAGACGAAACCTTCACCTCTTATTAGGAAACCTATAGCGAAGCCTTTTGCTTTCCTGAAGATCATTTTGAAGGTAGATAATGAAGGTTAATGTACATAAATGCAACCATCTTACTTATAAGCTAGGCTTTACAGTTCAGCACCCATATTCATTGAGCCTGACTTTGCAATGTCAAGGTGGAAAGATATGTAGCTCGATAAAAGTCGGGTATGATGACAGAGTTTCTATTGGGACTGTTCCCTGCAGCCTCCTCCGTTGATTTTTTTTTTAATCCGTAGAGTAATTTCTATCTAGAGGACCCCTTGTCATCACTACAGATGTATAAGGCTATACATTCCATTTGAACTAGCTGTTATTTCTTTAGTCTTCAATGGACTTTTGAATTAAATACGATTCCATGAATAAATGAATCCAACAGGCTTCAATGTCGAATCTAAAGGACAGATTGTTATAACCGACCCAGACCCCACGTATTCAGACGTCAAAAATACTAACTACCGATGTACGATGATCACGCAGAGTCTTCAACAATGCATCGCTTTCACAAATCAAAGAAGCTCTCAAAAGAAAAGGAGTAAACCGCACAAAATCTAAGTGAATCTTTGAGATGCCTTGAACCAGGACAGTGGCAGAATAAAGAACCATCACAATATACACAACCGGAGAATGCGCACAAGGAGAAGACCTGTCTCCACTAATGTGGATATTGGCTGCAGGCGAGCTTCTGAAAATACGAAAAAACATTTCACATAAGGGATCTTAGGTTAAGGGAAGAACTCTCAAGACTAAAGTAGGCAAAATAACTTCTCAGGAATAATAACCAAAAGAAGTGAAACGCGTGGTCATTTCGTGGGTCATTGTTGACTCAGATAATACATATCTCAGTAAACTGCAGGATGCCAAAGACCCCATCACACCTTAAAGGTTATGGACGACTAATGTACAAAACAAGGGATCACTTGAAAGCATACTAGCTCTCAGAAACTGAAATCCCATTCAGGTTATCCAAGAAATTGAACTGTAGGAGGTGCTTTAGTTTGAGAATTACATCGACTAACACGAGATCGGGCGAGCACTAATGTGGATCCCTAAAGGCTGCAGTATCAGTGTAAAACATCTAATATTTGTTTTGCAGACTTACTTACTTACAGGGTGACTTTAGGGGTGGCCATGGTGTAGTGATTGCATCATCACTTGTCACGCTAAAGGTTCCAGGTTCGAATCCCAATGTCAAAAGAAAAAAAAAAGTCAATCAACTGGGAAAAAAAACTGACGTCAACTCTCCTGCATGGACATAATACTGGCAGTAGGGTGGTGGACATATGGCTTGAAAGTGTTGATCGTACTAATGACATCGGGATGTTCGAAAGAAATACTGTGAATTATAAGCAATGGGAACAGTACCAACAATTCTCCTCAGTCATTCTGGACACCACCCTCGGAGCAAAAAGACTGAAACCTAATACCACCTGAGTTTCAAAAATCACTACACCAAAACACAAGTGCTGTGTGAATAGCATCATTAGGGTATTCATAACCCCTTTAGCGCTGGTGATTTATATTAAAAAAAAAAAAAAAAAAAACGGCACTATTGTCCCGAGTGGACCTAGGCCTCAACCAACAAGTGTCAGTTCGATCTTTGGCTGGCTGTTTCCAGTTTCGCAAGAAGCAAAGTTAGTTGAGAACACCTTCCACTTGAATGCACCACCTGAGTCGCGATCTTCCTCTACTGCGCCGTCCGTCGGGAGTTCATTCGAAGATATTCCGGGCGGAAGCGTTGGTGTTCATCTGCTCTACATGACCCAGCCATCTCAGTCGTTGGACTTTCACTTTTTCGACTAAGTCGATGACGCTTTATAATTCGCCGTCGGATCTTCTCCTCCAAAGCCCATCAATGTAAACGGGACCGAATATCTTACGAAGAATTTTTTACTCGAAGCGACGGGTATTGTCATCCGCCTACATAGAATCGATAGAGCATAAAGTAGGACTGGGAAAAAGCTCCTCAATCCACCGTTCGAAGTAGGCAATAAAAACTGTAAGTCCCTTCAATTCGTGGGAAAAATGTAACATACCCTGGCTCTCTATACGCTGTATTTCCTCGAAAGACTGCTAAAACAGTTGGCTTCCTCTCTTCATACTCTAAGCTCAAATACGTGATGGCGCTATTTAAGCCTCAGTCAAAAAGCCTCTCCAAGTATTTCCTATCTTCAATCTCTGGATTACGAGATTCCCTCAATAGTTTCATCATTCTCTGAAATCGAAGTCATCTCACCCGTGGAATTACAAAAACCCACCAAATTTTTTGAGTAAGGTGACCTAAATAATATTCTTAACCACTTTACATCTTTATTACACACTACCTGTCTGCACAACCTCTTAACAAGATTTTTTTTTATATTTTTTTGGTTTGAGAATCAGAACACGGAATATAAATGCTAACCAAACCAACAACCAAGAGAGGAACATTCCATGAACCAAAAAAACAAACCTCCAATTCCAACCACATAACGTGTCTCCCTGGAGGAAATAATGATGGTGTAGGGCTCGCGAAAAGAACCGTTTTCCATGGCCGATAAAGTGACATAAGTTAAAGAGAAGTATTTTTTTTTTTTCATTTTTAGGTCTTCGCATGAACTCTTTCCGGTTCTTATTCTACTGGCCGCCTTGTGGCTTGTGATTCACTTTCACATTTAATGTAAGCTCTGTCCTACATATCTGTATGTGAATGATGCCGACGTTTACTTGCTAAATCATCAACCATCATCGTTGTCGTGGTCGTCTTCGTCTTCGTCTCTTGACTCAAACCGGAGTGACATCATTCTAAAAGTGAATTTTCGTCTTCATTTTCGATTCCATTTATTTTTTTTAAATTAAATAACAACGATACGAACCTTTCTTTCATTTAACACCTTTTGATGCAGAGTGGTGTATCAATTCGGACATTTGCTTGGTATGATGTACCAGTGGTACCATTTTGACTTGGATAACTGTAAAGTGGTTTATAAATTCAAATGTGAGGTCGAATTTGAAAGGTAACCCTCATCAATCAAAAAGTTTTAATTGAGTTCAAATTGGGAATTCTTAAGGAAATCAGTTTTTTTTTTTTTTTTTTGAATGCAACTTGGCAGATATGACATTTAAGAAGAATGAGGCTTATACGAGTATCTGTGTGTTGGAAGCACTTTATTATGTCCCACTTTAAAGAAAGACAATGATCCTCGATAGTTGAATCGAAATAAATGTCGCATATAAGATCTTATCCAATGCACCTTGAGAACACACTTCTTCTGCAACACACTAAGCAGCAAGTACGAGGGTGAGTTCCGGCCTAGCAGATCGATTATAGACCAAATCTACACGCTAACGAGGAAATCCTAGAAAAAACCAATGAATTTCAAGCCGCGACTTACCATCTTTTCATCGACTTTAAAGCTGGAGCTTCATGGGATGATTCGAGTTCCTGGCACAACTGATAAAACTGTGTCTCGGGAAACTTTTCCAAACATGCACCAGTATCAGCTATCTGCTATCACGTGACAGGAGCAGATAGTGGATAGGGCACAGAATAGACAATCTTTAATAAATCCGACCAGCTTCTGACACGTTGACGACGTTGACAATATCGGTCGCTCCCAGCGGCCCGTTTTAGAAGCTTTTACTTCAATTGATGAATGAAACGAAATCTTGAAGTGAACCAGGACAAAACAGAATGCGTGCTATCAACAAACGAAGTCCATGTCATAGGACAAAACGTCACTGTTGACAACTATAACTCCGAGTTTAGCCACCTCCGACTTATCTCACCTTTTGATTCAAAGTACTACACAACATAACATAACCCTAAGCATGTTTCCAGATGACATGCAACTTAAATACTGCTTCAATAAAAACTTCTCAATAGTTATCCAGATAGGGGAGGACTGGGAGAAACGTAAACCCTAACCACTACCTTCTGATCTACCAAAATCGAAACAGGAATTGGTTCCGAAATTTTTAGAGAATCAACATGCGCAAACTTTTCAGTTAGCCTTGGAAAATACTCGTCCATATTCCAAGCCGAGGTTTTTTTTCCAGCAATCGTCAATGTGAGACTTAATCAAGACCTCTCACACTTTGGGGAAAGCTTTCTTTATCTTCTCAGACAGTCTAGATCGACGAAGAATAAATGTATGAAACTGCTACTGCTTGGCAAAACAGCTTGGGTGCAAAACTCCTTTCTCGACGGACAGCATTTGTTGCTTATAGAATGCTGATCTCACTAGTCCTATTATATGGTACCGAGCGCCATATATGCTTCGAGGGAAAACTTTTTGGTCGGATATAAGGTCCCATGTGTAACCGCGAACTGTATGAGCTGTATCAAGATGTGAATGCAGTCCAAAAAGTCAAGACACATCGAACACATTGCCCGAATGAATTATAATAGTCAAGCTAAAATGATCTTCGAGTCTCTGACCCTAGGAAGAACGAACCCTCGGTTCAGAAACCAAGTGATTGCGGGTACTTGGTTTAGAAAATTAAAAGCAGCGTGCCCGTGATCGATGATGGTGGAAGGCACGGTCGGATGCCTGTAAAGTAAAGTAAATAAGTTGGAACCACTTGGGGCTCAAAATGAGATCTTCTGTGCTGTCCATCCGCAGAATAAGCGATGATTCTCCTGCCCGAAGCGCCATAGAGCAGGACTGAAATAATTGGGGTTCTGCATAGAAAAAACTTGTTCAAAGAAGGGTATTCCCACTTAATTAATTTTTTAGCCCCAAAGAAACAGCAATTGGTAAGGCTTTTGATGCGTTTAATCTCAGCCCTTGTATCGTCCCTAGCCTGTGTTAATAGCAGAGTCTAGGTAGACATCTCAATACTCACGAACACGCTACTGACATCACACTGCGTTCTCTCGATTATTTCAATATCGTCAGCGTCTGTGAGCACAGTGGCCTCGCACCATAAAGAAAAGTGGTCTAGCCTAACCAACCAAGAAATCTTTTGTAAAAGGGCCTCCCTTCTCCCCTTCTCAACCTAGAATGGTTATCTCATGGCCAACGTGGTAATCATTGAGAACCCATGGTCTTGTCTTAAAAGCAGCAATACGACAGAGCACTACCTTGTCAGTGTTATAGCTTTCGCGAGTTTAGCATTGCACACCTTGGGTATCAATCTTGCGAGAATGAACTGTCTAATCCCTTTCCTTGGTCGAAATTATGCGCTTTGTCCAGAAAAATAAAGAAATTTGACTAGGTAAGCTTAGGTAGGAGCGTTGACGAGAAAAAGAAGTCCTTTTCCCGTCACACTTAGGTCAATGTAGGCCCCTTACTAGGAACCAGAAGCCTATGCTCTATCAAGCCAGCCCGAGGCGCTGATAAATCTGTATATGTCGAACGCAGACTTGTCGGATAGTTCTTCTAGATCCTGGAAGAAGTGTCGTCCTAGGATCTTAAATCTTTTTTGGCAGAGTGCTGGACAGTGACAGAGAAAGTGTCTTCATCTACTTCTTCGTCACCACATCTCTTGCGTCTTCTTGCGTGGTAGTTCAGCATGTTATGCTCGGTGATGATACCTATAAGGGAAGGTAGGGATTTTTGATCCATTTGCAGGATTCTTTCAGTTCTCTGTTTATTGCAGAATGGCCATAGTTTCCTAGTTATATAAAACAGAAGCTATTCCATCTATCGTCCCAATTTCCTGTTTGAGGTTACAGGGTGGGATTTTAACGATGGTATCGAGTTGATCGGAGTTTAATGAAGATCTTTTCCTTGCCAGCTCATCAGATGTCAAGTTTCCAGGCACCTCTTTGTAGCCAGGAACCGAGACGAGTCTTACATTGTGCTGCCTGCTGCGACTTACAAGTCGATTTTACTTGTAAGGCAAAAATCGCTCTTATTGCCGCCTGGCTGTTGATGAAAATGGTATCATCTTGTGGAAGTTCCTTCATTGCATCCTGTTGGGCAGCTGTTGTCACTGCCATGACCTCCGCTTGGAAGACGCTGCTGTAGTCTGGGAGTCTGATCGATACGGACAGTCCGAGAGTCTTGGAAATAAAATCCAGCACCCACGCCTGTGTCAATTTTGAGTCCATCCGTATAGACGAAAGTTGTTGTGCTGTTATTTAATATCTGATTAGCCAGCCATTCATTTTTAGTGGGAAAGCAGGTTGATAATTGTCTATCAAAGTCTAAGTAAGGCATCATGTAGTCTGTGTATACAGTACTGCCCACAAATTTGCGTAAGATCTGTTTATGCCCTGTCAGACTGGGTTCCTAGTTTCCAGTTTGGCTTATGCGCATGAAAATCAAGCGGGGGAGCCAAGCCTCGCAGTGGGGGTGGCTTATAAGGCTCCAGTGGAGGAAATTTGACTAAGGCGAATATCTCGGGGTATAAGTACCCATCCACACCAACTTAATTCAACGCAAAGTCGTCCCCTCATCTATATGCAATCAAGAGGCGGCGTCCCCAAGTATCCAGAGTGTGCGATAGCTTGCTCATGATTTCCATCTTCTTCATTTCGACCTGGATGGTACATTGGACAAACAATTGGCCGTAGATCATGGCGGAACATTATATTCACGGGTGACTCTACTGTAGTGGTTTGGATCGTCGCTGTCTCGGGTTCCAAGTTCAACTACTAGACACCACCCTCGAAGTAAAGACTAAAAAATTCACAGACAAATTCTCCTTGGTAGGTTACTGCTAACCTCTGAAACAATCTTCGAAAAAAACTGTCAATTAATTTAAATATTTAATTTCAAATCATAGTTATTAAACAATTCTTGAAACTACCTATCACTTGTTAAACTTTCAAACTGCAACGCTTTATCTGCATCTGTATGTGTTACATGGAAAAGAAAATGTGATATTCAAAAGCCCCTTTTGAACAATCCACAAAAGCACTCTCTCATGTGGGAGAAGGAGAACTTTTACTTAAAGCTCTCTAGTCCAACGTTCATCATCGCTGCAAAGCATATATTATTCTACTTCCACCAGTTTGGGCTGTTTATACTTTGACGGCAGTTTGGTTTCTTTACATTTGTAGTGCACAACTTGTTTGTTCTTTCCCTTTTTTTATTTAGGCCAAAACGTGTGTTGTATCAGTGCCTTAAATTGACCAACAACCTGTTTGTTCTCCCATCCCTAAAGAAAAAGTGTTAACTCTCAATGTAAAGCTTGTTTATAGTCGTATCTACATCTGGACGAAAGTAACGCACAACAATTTGATTAATATAATTTGTTTAACAATTAAACAAACAGGTCATCATGAATAGAATTCTGCGAGGGATCTTAGAATATCGGAATACTAGCCGTACAGAAATGATTAAGGAATTTTTAGAAGTTCGAGATAATCCTCACGTGAGTAAGATACTTACCTACCTACCTAGACCTACCTAAGAGTAAAGTTACTCTCTTGCAACTTTAGTAAAAAAAAAAAAAATTCCAATCAAATGACATTGAGTTTGAGACTGACTGAGACAGAGAGTCAACTTTGATTTGCTAATCGCGACTCGCGAGGTTAAAACATTAACCTTTGGACTGTTTACGTCGTCGTGCCATACTTTGGGATGGATAAGCAAAGCACTTGTGTATTTGAATGTCATTTGAGACCCTCCAAAACATATGGTCAGCCCTTAATTAAATTGTGTGTGTGTGTGTTGTCACGAGTACGCGTGCCAATTATTCTGGCTAGCGTCCAGAAATATGCTACACATGCCGGCATAAAAGATACTTCTTATCATACACAACACTATGTCAATTTTAATTGGAAACGATTTTTTTTTGTTTTAGCCAAAAGCTGTATTGTTTACTTGTATGGACAGTCGGATGATACCGACAAGATTCACACAGACCCATGTCGGAGACATGTTTGTCGGTAAGGATATGAATATATAATTGTGTCATATAAACAATTTTTTATGCGTTGTTAGCCTAATTAGAGGGACGAATAGCAAGTGGTAGCCTTGGCACTCGTCATCTTATCAATTCCAATTCACGAGACCATTAAAGTGTGTCGAATTAGGGGCTAATTTAATTTGCTGTGCTGTTGAACTTGATAAAGAGGTGTAAATGAATAGATAAACATGAGATGATGTGAGTTTGCAAATGGAAATTAATTGGTTTTCTTTTTGTATTCTTTTCTTTTTATAAATAGTCTAAGAACTATAAAAAATAAAAAATAAAAACGTGCCACGATTAAATTCCTATCACGCATTGGTGGACTGGTGTAGGGAGATAAGACGACTGCTCATCAAATTTTTTGCTTACCATACAGTTGTGATAAAAAGCTAATCATCATCTCTCTTAGCACGTGATCTTTAACCTTTTCTAGTCGGTTGGGAAACGTACTCATTGCAATCTTTTTTGTTTTTTTTTTACATCAGGGGTGACGAAGTTCTCCCGGCTTCTTTCTTCTATGGTCTTACTTGAAGGATTTACCTTCAGCACTTTCTCGATGTAGGAGCACACACTCTGTTCCAGTTTTCCTCACTAGGGCACATTATTGTAACAATATTGTCCGGTGTGGTTCCACACACCTCCGTTTCAATTCTACGTCTTTCTAGAAGCCATCTAGTGTTTTTGGCACTATCCTGCCAAACTGACAGTTTTTCCCATTTTATATAGATACCCGTTAAAGCATCCCTCGATCGGTAACAAATTGGGTGGTAGAAATTCACCACCCCCGTCCCTTCCAATCTGCAATGTTTCCGATCAGTCTTACGATCCATCTAACCATAGCATTCTTGTTTCCTTTTCAACTTCTGCTTTCCTTTACGTTACTCCTGCGACTACGAGAACGGCTCGATATGAGTTCCTCTTCACTATAGTTTTCAAGCAGGAGTTCATTAGGCCAGGGCCCCTACTCTGTATTGCGATTCTAAAGTTCGGATCGTTCGAAAGCAGAAATTTTGTATGGATTTTATGAATTGCGTTTCGAATTGCCCATACATAATTTCCGCCTTCGAACGATCCGAATTTTAGAATCGCAATACAGAGTAGGGGCCCAGATCTCGCACCCATACAAAAGAGTAGAGTGCGTAACAGTCGTGAGTAATTTCCGCCTGCCTGCCGTGGGGCCTCCCAAGTTTGCCGTTAGTCTACTCAACGCTGAGGTGGTCTTTGGATACGTACTTGATCTGTTGCCAATACGTGAGCGTTACATCCAGCCTTATGCCTGAAACAGATGTGCAGCAAAATGCGTGCAGCAAAATTAGAGAACATGGCTTTATATGGAAGTGGACACATGTGTTTGCTGCACGGCCATGCATCAACGCAAGTTGTCTCTATTTCTAATTTTAATGCAAATCTACAGTAGTAGTACAATTTAGTACAATTTTAGTGTTTTGACGTTTCATGTAAGAGACATTTTACAATTTGAATTGGACTGAGGAAGAAATACGAAAGAAAATACTCAAATTTCAAATAAGTTTTGAAAACTAATAATAAAATAATTATTTTATTTTATTTATCACGTCTTTCCATATCCATTGCAAAAAATTTGTTTTCGGAATTCAATTGTCACATCTGATGATGACAGCAAACTATTCAAGGAAATGTCAACAATTTACTGCACGTCTGATTCACATGCGTTGCTGCATGCATCTTTGCTGCACATCTGTTTCAGGCATAACTCCGAGGTATTTTACATCTTTGTGTGGTTATTGTCCCCAGGCCTATCCGCATCTCAAAGATAGTAGGAATGCGCCTCTGTCTTTTCTCTTTCATGCTCAGTCCATGGTCTTACTGAACTTAGTTTAGGCGTCAAAACTCTGGAAACTCTCATTGTTCCGCGAGATAATCACTGCCGCGATATCATCGCTATCATAAGTGAATCCAAATGGTTAGGATAGGTTGTAAGATTCCATTGGATTCCACCGACAAAGTACAGCGAAGCACATTACTTACTTCTACGAGATAACGAGTGGTGATGGATAGAATGCCTTGTTGACCCCCGCTTCGAATTTTGAATTCCTCTGACATTGGAACTGATTATGCAGCGCGTTGCATTTCGCAACTGCCTTGACTATCATAATTACTAACAATTTATTCTGACTCTACTGCTTTTCCTATCTACTGGACATTAAAATCTTGATGTGGCGGGTCCAGGCTTCTTCTATGACTGCCTTCACTCCCGTCATCAGGTATATACAAGCATAGCTTTTCCTTTTGGTAGCGTTGTTCTTAATTTTCGGTTAGTTTCTTCGAATTTTCCATCAAATAAACCCTTCACGTTGTTATATTATGATTTCTTCCTTTCAGTACGAAATCCAGGCAATTTAATACCACACGCTCATCATTTTGAGGATGAATACTTTAGCTGTGAACCAGCTGCTCTTGAGCTCGGGTGTGTAGTAAACGATGTTCGACATATCATCGTCTGTGGTCATAGCGATTGTAAAGCAATTAATCTTCTACTTAAACTACAGGATCCAGATTTTAGTTCTCAAGTATGTAACACCCAGTGATCCATACTTTTTATCCAATAACTGTTCTTTTTCTTTTTCATTTTAAAGAAAAATCGTCGTCTTTCTCCATTGCGCGCATGGATGAGCGAACACGCTAGAACGAGTTTGGACTTATTCCACGAATGGTCCGTAAAGAGAGGACCCTTGTTGTTCTCATCGGAAATACCTACAATAAAATTCGCAGCCTATATCGATCCGGAAAATAAATTCGCCGTGGAGGACCAACTCTCGCAAATTAACACACTGATGCAGATATCCAATATAGCCTCGTATGGATTTCTACACCCACGCCTTAAAAAACACGATCTACACATCCATGCTCTTTGGTTTGATATCTACAATGGACAGATCTATTATTTTAGCCGTGCAGCCAAGCAGTTTGTGTCTGTGGACGAGCAAAATTACCCAAAACTTAGTCAAGAAATTCGTAAATACTATTCTTAACGACAGACTACCGTCTACAGTGGCTGTAGATGAAGAAAGAACGTGATATATTTTTTTTTGTAAGCATAGCGTAGATATAGTAGAGCTCTATGTACCACCCACCAGTAAGGCACCCAGTGAATGTAAAAAACTCTTATTTTCTCTTTCGTGTGTATGCATGTATAAGCTAAACTTGTATTTTATAACGAGAAATATAATGTTATGTACATACTAAACAGAAACAATGTAGTTTATAGTCCTACGATGAAGGGTAAGATAAGACCCAGAGAGATAGGGGGTAACTAACTCAAACTATCTACGAAATGGCAATTGGCTTTCAATGGTATTGATGACTCACAGCATTGATGTTGGGGTTCTCTAGTTCTTCGAAATATTTGCGGGCGTTGCGAATGTTGACTAGTGTCGCTTCGGATGGCATGCTGGGATCTGACATGACCACCATGATGTATGTGTTGCTGGTGAATGTGTCGATAAATGCAGCGAATACACTGTTTCTGACTTCCATTGATTGGAATTTGGCGCCCAACTTGGAGCAACTCAACTTGAATTGTTTGATAATGTTGGAGACTTTTTCGAAACGATGTGAGTCTCGATATTGTCTGCTCTGGCAATGGGATATCACAAGAAATGTAGCTTTTTCGAAAAGTAGAACCTCATCGGCATCGATGACATTGGCAAAGTGAGCTAAGGAGTTCTCCAGCGCTGCTACATTAGGTATAAGCATCGTGACGATGCTGGACCAGGCTCTGAAAATGAGAAGAAAAGTTGGAATGACAAGATCTGCCAACGAATTGTATATTTACCTGTATAGGGTTTCATCCCAAATGCTTGTCCTAAAGCATGTGATGTTACCTGGGCGTGATAGTCGAATGAGATCTTCTTCGCGTCCTTTGAAGAGACTTTCACGCTGTTCTTCGGCAACCAAATCCATTTTGTGAATGAGACAGAATATTTTTGCATTTGGAGAGTTCTGGAAGTGGAATAGTACAGAGAGGCTGATATCGAGGCGGATTCAAAGGAAAGATGGACAAAAGTGAAACTGCAGGCATAAGAAAAGCGAGAGGCAGCAATGAGTTTAGAGCAGAGACCTCTTATAGAAGGCAGGCTTGTCGGTTCCAAATTTCAGAGACACTGGTACAAAGAACATTCTAACCAATCTCTTTACTGCATGGAAACACTATTCTGAGTACTGTGACGGCATGTTGACAACGACGAAGCCAAACGAAAATGTTACAAAGCGTCTTTTTCAGCATGCGTGACATTTGAGCGACCATCTACATCCCTTGCGATCTCGGATACAATTCTTAACATGAAGATTCAGTTTTGCTTGCCACCTCGAGCATGAGGACTGGTTTTCGAAACTTTGCTGTCAATTTGACTGCGATTCTTGAGATCGTACTCCTGTGGCAGAATTTGAAACATCACTCAGCATCACTTGAAGTACAATCTTAGTAAGATTGGATAAAAAATGGACCACAAATCGGGCAAAACTTGTACTCATTTCCACCGAGTTTGTCTCCCGATTCTCATACTTTAGTTTTTTTTAGATTCACTTGACTTGAATACAAATAATGTAATCTAATTGTCGGGTGACTAAGGTAAACAAGAAACATTATCCCTGAACCAACAACTCAAGATAACACACATAATGATAGATAAAAACTCATTTGTAAAAACCTACATGTAACAATGCCTCCAGACAGGACTGATAATAGTGTACATCACGTTCCAGCTCTCTGCTCTCCACATCGAATACATAAATCAATACTTCGACATTGCGAAATATATTATCGCGTTGTGATACAAAGTATTGTTGCATGAATGACTCCTGACCACCACAGTCCCATAGATTTAGCACAAGATTACCCAAAAATCTCACATGAGAATGTTCGACATCAACTACAAAAGATTAAATGCATTTTATTGTTGAAAAGAGATAAAGAAAAAAATGAAGGAAAAAACAATTAAATTACTTGTTGCGCCTAATCGGGTGGTGTCTCTGGCGATGTAGTTGGCAAAGATAATGGATCTCATACTGGTCTTACCAGATCCACTCTTCCCCATCAGTAGGACCTATTCAAGGGAATATATTTGAATTAATGGACTTTTGGGTTGTATATTAATTACCTTCTTTTTCATTTTGGAATGGGTTTTTTATATGAAAATTAACAAATACTTTAGCTTTTATAATTTTCTGCGACTTTTCTTTTATCAAATTGTCATCATTTGACAAGTTATGTCAAAACAATTTAGTGGTTGGATTCAAAGTGATAAAGTGTCGGCAATACAGTGTTGAGTGTATTCAGCTCTGGTTGAGATTTTTGGTTAGCGTTTAAAGTGTAGATATGGGTTATGATATATAAAAAGGCTTATTATGAGAAAGGTTTTGTTCATTTTAAGGATGTTTTTATTCTTTGATTGCAATGGACGCCGAATTTTTTTCGGCGTTCCGTAGCATAACTAGATTTGTTTCCTTAGAAGCTCTAGTTCAGTAGTTGTCTAATGAAGCAACAGGAGCTTAACGCCGAGCGAATATAACGAATAGGTAGTATGTTTCGTGCACATCGTGCTCTTTGTCAAATATCATTTCCAATTTCAAAGTTCTGAAAGCAGGCTAGTGAACACACGAATTAGACCCTGTGTGAGGGTCCTCCTTATTTTTTTAGGATTTGTTTTATCTTTCTTGCAATTACTGGAAATTATGCTTCAGACTTGATTGCCTTCAAAAGATCGAAAGGGCAGGCTTCAGGCCTAAATCTAATCGGCAATCTAGATTCCTGAATAGCGATTTTCATCAGCTAAGAAGCTGGACACAACATTTCCTACGCAGAGATTTATTTTCCTCCAATCTTCTGGCGTAGCACACCTCCCTCACTGCCCTTATTTCGTTCTGCAGCGTTTGTTTAAATGCCTCGTCTTTCATATTTTCGCAGAGTTGTGGGTAGCTGAGAGCCTAAGGAACTTCATGATCCACTTCATGACGATGGCGTAGTGAATAAGAGTTTCTCTCTTAGACGCTTCTTCAGCTATACTTAGCATGTTTATCCTTGTCGATTGAGGTCGATTGCAGGTTTTTAAAAGTGTACATCTAGAATAGCGAAAGAGTGCCACCCATCAAAGGGCATTTGACGAATTGGATGGAGATACATCGATGGCATATGAACGCACTTTAAAGGAAAGAACTTTCACCAAAGTGATGGAAAGACTCGTTCCGACAATTTATCAGCATTTCCATGACATGAAAAATGAAGGACGCAAGTCTCATAGGTCGGTAGTTAGAAGGAGATTCACCTTTTTAAGTAGCAATCTGGGTAAATGTAGTTTTCGATCTAATCGGAAAGGGACCAGCAGAGTTTTATCACCGTGGAAGAACACTTCCTTTGAACTATGGATGGAATACCATCTGGACCAGCAGAATGTGAATGTTAAGACCTCTAATTACTTCTGAAGCTTCCATTCCGGAGTATCGGAATCTGTGGCGACTGTCAAGTTGCACTTTAGGCCTTGCTCAATAGTCTTACTAGATCCAAAACTCGGTTGGAAGACTGAATCTGCTAAGCCTTGTCTGGGTCCCTGGACACAGCACGATTACCGGAAATGCGTTCTCCAGAGAGCTTGCTAAGCAAGATGAAAACTTCTCCGACCCTGAATCCTTGTTAGGTTTGCCCGTATCTTCTGTAAGGGCTTCCATCGCTGCTTGGGTTCATAGCAAACACAAAAATATAAGTGAAAGATGACTCTCTATGATGCCGGCAGATATTTTTCGACATCTGTAAGAAATCCGCGGCATTCTTGCTGTCTCTCAAGAGAAAAGGCTGCACACAACTTTGCACTTGCTAAACATCCCAACATATTAGTAAAAGGGTTTTACCTGCTGGTAGTTCAATGGACCTGTTTTTGTGTCTGAGTGCTCCAACGACAGCATTAAAAACTCATGCAACTGTGCATCCATCCCATGGAGAAATCGAAGCTCTCGAGTACAGGCGATGACAGAGCACAATCTAGGAGCTAACTCATAGCTTGAAAGTCTGCAGCAAGCAGATTGGCATTGTCTTGGGAGCTGACAGCTGAAATTTCATTGTAAATGGGATTTGAAATTGATGACGAGGCAGAATTCTGAAAGAATTCGACACATCAAATATGGACGTTGCAGTCATTTCTGGCTTGTTTGAACTTTATTCTGTTTTCTTCTGAAGGACTGGCTTTATAAGACCGAAAACTTACATCTGTCTTCTTGATATCCCCTTTGGAACTTAAGTGAAACCACTCTTTTCCTTTGGTTTAATGGTTTTCACTCGTTTAGGAATAAAGGAGCTCCTACCAGTGAGGCATACACGTGACTAAAGAGGAAGCATAGCCTCTAATAATTAAAATTCATACAATCCATTGTATTGTATTTATGACCTTATTAACTGCCCAAGCCTGTTCAATGTCTATCGTAAAAAAAATGCAAGTGTTTTGCAAATACCTTGACACTCAAGTACCTAAAGTCCCCATAAATTTGCCTAATTATATAGAGGAACCATTAAATTATACACTTGTGATAATAAAAAGAGCGTAAAACATATTTCTGCAATTCTATAATGAGTTCATATAGAAACTTCAAGTATAGGCATTCACAAGCTTCAACAGAAACCTGTAACCGATTAAATAACTTAAATGCGTTCACTTGAAGCGAAAAGTTGCAATGCAACTTTACTTTAAAACTTGCATTCATGTGAGATATCTCCTTTTTTTTTTGAATTGTCCTCATTTCAATTGACTGTGCAACCATAGCCAGTTATGGCAAGCTTCTTTCCTCTCGCATGCCCATGCACATAACGTAAACAAACTGCACGCAAGATACAATTTCAACAACTTCATGGTGAGTAAGTGTGTAGAATTATGTAAGACAGACTTGTCATGACCATAATGTACGCACAAGTATCACAAGATGAATTTCATAAATAAAATCGACTTGTTGTGATAAATTCTTGACGAAAATATCTGCATAGGGTGACATGAAATATTGAAAACGCATAAATGAATCGATAATGGAGCCTTGTGTCGCCATTATGGTGTTTGTTTAAAGAATCGTCGTGTTTTTGTCAAAAATTTATTTTACCAAAATTTATTCATAATTTAATAACAAAAGTATGCAATTTTATTAGGATCACTAGTAGATATGTCAGGCTTTACACGTGCCGCAAAAGTGTGCTAATTGTTGATGTTTACTTTTTTGGGCGTTCGCCTAAACTACAACTATTAAGGTATATGGAGGTTACTATTGACTTCGTATTTGAATTTTGAACTATACTTTCGGTTTGCTACCTGTAAGTCGTATATCATCTTGCGATTTATAGAAAACTATTGCTTCGTTGATGGGCATTTCCCAATTGCAAAGACGCTATCATGAAAAAATTGACATAATTTGTCAATTCTTCGGAGGAAAACCGATTGAAGTTCAAACAAGCCAGTCATGACCGCATATTCGATGTGTCAAATTGTGTTATGACCACAAATTGGGACAAAAAACGGACTGATGACGTGAACAATGTTTACCAAGAGATCGTTTCATTGTCATTGGTATAAGGAAGGAAGGAACGTAGGGAATAAACAATACAACAAATTGATAGTTTATGAGCAACTGAGAGTAAGCATCCATAGTAAAGATGCGTACTGAGTTCTTAAAAATATGCGACACTTTTGAGACGATGGGAGATTTACTCATGCCTTTATCGCGCGGCGACTTTCTTACCCTCCCTACATGGCTTCACTGGATACCACTGGTTTGCTGGCGAGATGATCTCTTTAACCGTATACGATTGCTGAATTTCGACGTGGTTTTTGGACGAGTTGACTTCAATCCCATGCAACTTCACCATAACCGCTCGATACACAAAATCGATAAATCTCGATGAGAGCTGTCGATTGACACCAAAAAAAAAAAAAAACATTCTAACACGTAGGGATGTTTGGGAAAGGCGTAGCGTCCTGTAATAACGTTATTTAGTCTTTTCTACTGAGATGCAAAAAGAATACCACAGACTTCTGACAGAAGTTAAGAGTCTTTTGAGCTCTAAACTTTTACAAAGATATCTCATCCTTCGTTCTTAATAGGTGTTCTTCCACTATTCCAAAACCACTGCGCAAACTTTTTCATTTGTCTTACTTCTCTAGTCTCTGTCCGAGTAGACGTAAAAAAGCACTTGTCCAGCCCATCCCTAAAAAAAGGTGAATTTTCTTCGCTTTCCAATCCATGTTCTTGGAAACGCTGATAAATCGTCATCTTGCAAAATGTCTCACGATGGTATGATTCCGTTTGACAAAGCGACTTGAGGTTTTACTTTAACGCAGTATTGTTGTGTTGACATAAGCTGAAGTATAGAGAAGCTTAAGCAAACCTGCTGTGCTAGACGCAATAGATTGCCACCGAATATGGAGCCTGAATCAATTCCTGCAACCCGTGGGCTGGAGAATCTCGCAAATTTCTAGAAAAGGTCTTATGCCTGAAACAGATGTGCAGCAAAATGCGTGCAGCAAAATTAGAGAACATGGCTTTATATGGAAGAGGACACATGTGTTTGCTGCACGGCGATGCATCAACGCAAGTTGTCTCTATTTCTAATTTTAATGCAAATCAACAGTAGTAGAACAGCAAAATAGTACAATTTGGTAAAATTTTTGTGTTTTGACGTTTCATGTAAGAGACATTTTACAATTTGAATTGGACTGAAGGTAAGATAAGACTGCTTGCCAAGTTGGCAATTGAATGACCACATGCGAACGACCAAATTATCTGTCAAATGACCAAAATGCCAATGTTGTCAATGTGCTATATTACACTATGTGACCAAAATGACCAAATTTGCCACTGGTCATGCAAGGCATTTTGTTATATTTTTGAAAGTGAATTGTGGTAACGCTGTATGTGTCAAAAGGCACAACAGAAATAAAACAAAGCAGATAACAAAAAGACAAACCACTTATTTTCACTGAACTGAACAATCAAATAATAAACAAACATCGAAAAAAACCAAGAAACATGAACCATAACACAACAACTGCAACAACGATTACCGATGGCAATTGAATTATTAAATGCCAGAAATGCCATCACCAAATTTCAATGAATGGCAATTGGTCATGTGGTTATTACAATGGCATTCGTACTCATTGTCCGATTACACTACTTGCCATTTGGGCAATTTTATCTGTCAAAACGAGTGTGGCAATTTATGGTCAAATGCTTATTTGGTCATTCGGGAAATGCCTATTACACTGCATGACCTTATTTTGCCAGGAGAACTGTCAGAAATGGTCATTCAATTGCCAACTTGGCAAGCAGTCTAATCTTACCTTGAGGAAGAAATACGAAAGAAAATGCTCAAATTTCAAATAAGTTTTGAAAACTAATAATAAAATAATTATTTTATTTTATTTATCACGTCTTTCCATATCGATTGCAAAAAATTTGTTTTCGGAATTCAATTGTCACATCTGATGATGACAGCAAACTATTCAAGGAAATGTCAACAATTTACTGCACGTCTGTTTCACATGCATTGCTGCATGCATCTTTGCTGCACATCTGTTTCAGGCATAATGCATTTATTTGTTTAGAGTTGTATAGGGTGACAATAAGGAATGCTCATTGCTTCTTTAAAATCGCGAAGCATTCTACTGAGATGTTCGAGTTTTCTGAAAAGGCGACTCTTTCTTACGCCGCTTCTTTGATTGGGAAACTTTCAGGTTAGTACTTCTTCTTATCTTCATTAGCCTTCAGTTCGGTGTGAATCAAGGCCTCAATCAGCAAGCGTCCCCAGTTAGCACGATCTGCCTCCAGTTGCGTACGCCAAGTTGGTTTAGTCGCATTTTTTACTTGCACACGCCAAAGAAGATGAGGTCCTTCTCTTCTACGTAAGCCCTCAGAGGTGGAATCGAAAATTCCTCGAACTGAAGCATTTAAGTTCATCCGCTCTACGTATGACCTGACTCATGGTAATCGTTTCGTTGTTGATACACGTGCCTTTTTAACCAAATCGGTGTCGCTGTACAGTTTCGGGATTATTTTGTTTTACAAAGTCATGCACGCCAGCCTATATTCCTAGATCTAATGTTTACAAATGGACACCTGCTCTGCATACAGCTAACCGAAGAGTCGCTAATTGGTCAGAATGGATTTAATGATGAGGACAGCCAGATTCAACTGAATGCAGCCGCTGCTTTAACAATGTATTTCCGACCGGAATTTTAACGTCAAAAAAACCAATCAAGCTTTAACTAAGGCAGATTTGCTGTTGCACTCTCGCTGTTCAGAACACCTTTTGTAAACTGGGCTATTCAAACCGTGAAATGTATGAGATTCACTCAATTAAATCGAGGTATCTACCATGAAATATGCGAGAGCTTTCCAAAGAGGTAGGGTATACATTAAGGTACATACATAACAAGTAGGGATAATTCGATTAGTCGCAGAGTTGATGAACCGTAAAGGAAAAAATGTTTGCAATCAGCAGGGCTTTACAGGGTGGAGTCTTGCGGGAGCTGCACTCATTGCGACTTGTTTAACTATCATCGTTCGAAGTTCTCCCCATTCTAGTTCAGTTTAAGGACTTTAATTTCAAAGTAGAAGAAACACTGGATAACAATTTTTTTGAGAAGACTACCAATCAATATCCTTTAACAAGCATACAAGCTTAAGAATCATTAAACAAGTTGGATGATCCTTACAGCCGTTCAGAACGCATTCAACAAAGCTTTTGTTCTTTTCGTTCATATTTTATGTTGAGTGGCGGTCTGTACATGTCAGATATGAAAGAACTACACCCATTCTACCAGATAAAGGGAACTTAGGTATACTGATCCCTACATGTAAACAACAGAATGCATATCAGCACCATAATAGGTTTAATCACGGGACGCTGCCTAATAGGAGCATGCAACAAGGCTTGGCGAACTTTCAAACAATTTTTGTAGAAGGTGAATGGATGAAGAGGAGGTTCTCCATCTTCTTTGTTGCTGCCGAGCTCTTTCCCGTTAAAGCAAATGTCGCATAGGACCATTTCAAAACAACGACTCCTTCGCTTCACCAGAAGCTTCATTTGGTTTGAAGAGTAGGTAAGGAGAATCTCTGGAGCTATCATTGGTTTAAGTGAAAACGACTACACACCTTCTTTGTACATGACCTGCTCTATCAAAGCTGAGGTGGAAAATACTAGGAGAGTACTTCTTCAATGACCTCAACGACCTAGCCAGACTCGACATCTTTAGAATTAAGACTTTTATATGTGGGTCTAATTGGTTCTGCACTTATTGCGGCACCGGATAGGGTTCACACCGATATGGTTACCAAGAACTTATACTCCTTTTCTCCTATAGGAAGTTTCTCATGTGAGGTTTCTGAGGCTGGTTTCCGGTTTCTACACGCGGTATCACAATGAGCCTTCGTTCTGGCCTAAGTGGGTCCCTGCTTAGTGGGGACAGCCGCCCAACCTAACCTAACCTTACCTTAGTGGGCTGATTTTAGCTGGCAGCCACTTTAACCTAACCTAACCTACTGACTCATAAACAAAAGCAAAATCTTCTAAGATAGCAAATCAATGGGTGCGTCCATCTGAAATTTTAGATGAAGGGAGCGTTCTGATTGGACCTCACAAAAAGTTGTCTTGCTCATCTGTCAAATTGCAGGCTCTCGTCCAATTAGAAAGCTATCTTCATTTGAAATTTCAGGGATCTGTCTAGATAGGATAGAACTAGCCCAAAGATACAAATGAGTACGAGTATCTCTTTTTTTATGAAAAAAATACCAACCAATGCAATATTTGCATTTTAGTTTCCTCAATGTCACCCTGTGTAAGCCTTTGCTAAAGACTTTCTAAAAAAAACAACAATCGTTTACAGTACGCCAGCTGCAACAACAGAGCGCTGGTTTAATATGTATCGCTCCCGAACAGGCCCACAGTCAGTCACAGCGCCGTGAGACCGAAACAAAAATAACAAAGTTGTTACACTAAATCAATTGACAGCGTCAGCGGGTTCCACTGACGGCAGTGTCGATGGTAACCAAATTGGTAGTTGGCAGTGCGCGCCAGTATCGGTCGGAGGAACAGAAAAAAACTGAAAAAAAAAAAAAAAAAAACGGCACCGCCAAGAGCCCATCGTTTGCTAATTTTAAATTAACACCGTTCGCAGGAAAAATTTAAATTAAATTTATAAATCCGTACCGGTCATGTTGTCGATTAAAGTTATTCTTGTTCTAATTGCCAGTGGAGTTGTGTCATTCACTTTGGCCGACCAGAAGAAGGTAATCCAAGCCCAGCTTATGGTGTAATCGATGAAAAGAAGAACAAAATCGATAAGAGAAGGTCATTACGAGCTTGCAAATGCGTAGAAATAATAATTGGAACGCGATTATCGCAAGAATCTCTCATTTAAATTCAAATCTTGGCACCGACTGTGATTGTGATCCGTGAGTGCGGGGATAAGTGTCAACAGTACCGATTTTCAAATTCTAAACATGGTTTCAGCTTAGATTCGGTTCCATGTGTACATAAAGATACAAGTTGTGTTTACTTAAGGTTTTGGTCTTTTGTTGCGAATTCGTTGGCGCATGAAAAATTCCAATTTAAAACAGACTTGTCCGGCTTTGTACCTTGAAGTTCTCTAAAGTCTAAGCTAATATTGAATAGGTAAATGTCGGTCCGTGAAATTGAATAAATCTAAGTTACTCAGCCGGAACAGGTGATTTATTCTAAATTAGTTTTTGTCTTAATGCAAGGATATTACGCTAAGTGCATGCCAGATGTGAATTTTTTCCAAGAAACGTGCTACTTGAACGAAGAAGATAATTAGTAGTCATTTCGTGAATATTGTCATGTAGTTAGTGATAATTGTAGAAATTAACGATTCACTTAGGTACTCTTTTTATTTTTATGTAATTGGATCTGTTTGATGAACTGTGACTCATAAGTTCAGTTGGGGTTTTTTTATTATTTTTTTGGAAACTCAATGGTTGAGTTGACATAAACAACTCTCACCTTCGTAGCATCAAGTTTCATTAGCATAATTAAACACCTTTTTTGTAAAAAGAATTTGCATTGGTGTGTCCACTTTAAAAGAAATTAACAATAAGGCTTTGAACTGTAAATATTTGCACTTTTAACACCTATTGGTGTCGGATGGGATAAGATTAACTTTACATGGGCTAGATTCTTGGTTAGGCTATGTTAGAAGTGGTGTCGATGTGATTTAATACGCCTCCTCACAAGGATCTTCTTTCGATATCGAATCCAGGTGTTCTTGTGTAGAAGTGAAGAAAAATAATTGGTGATCTATTGGTCACTTCCTCAAATCACCCAGAATCCAGTATGAATTTTAGAATGGCTTTCGGTGGCTTACTGGAGGGTTCGCCCTAAAGAAGTATGTGCCTGGTTCTGCTGAGGCGTAGGCAGACGTAGAATAAGTGCGTCGTGTCCTCCTCCACGTCTATGTTGGCACAGCCCCTGCAAAGTAGGTTGTAACCAGAGAAGATACTGATCACTACTGCTAAGTATGATATGTTCACGGTGAGTATTTCTTCACGGTAGTGAGGTCACGTTGAATAAGTGCGTCGTGTCCTCCTCCACGTCTATGTTGGCACAGCCCCTGCAAAGTAGGTTGTAACCAGAGAAGATACTGATCACTACTGCTAAGTATGATATGTTCACGGTGAGTATTTCTTCACGGTAGTGAGGTCACGTTGAATAAGTGCGTCGTGTCCTCCTCCATGTCTATGTTGGCAGAGTTCCTGCGAAGTAGGTTGTAGCCAGTGAAGATGCTGATTACTAGTGCTAAGTACAATCTGTTCACGGTGAAAATTTCTTCACGGTGTTGAGGTCACGTTGAATAAGTGCGTCGTGTCCTCCTCCATGTCTATGTTGGCAGAGTTCCTGCGAAGTAGGTTGTAGCCAGTGAAGATGCTGATTACTAGTGCTAAGTACAATCTGTTCACGGTGAAAATTTCTTCACGGTGTTGAGGTCACGTTGAATAAGTGAGTCGTGTCCTCCTCCACGTCTATGTTGGCACAGCTCCTGCGAAGTAGGTTGTAGCCAGTGAAGATGCTGATTACTAGTGCTAAGTACGATCTGTTCACGGTGAGTATTACTTTTGTTGTACCTTCACGGTACTGAGGTCACGTTTTCTTTCATCGGCAAGTTTCCATAAGTTTAGCCGTATTTCTTGTTTAAGAACCTCTACAAAAGTCAGAACCGAGGGATCGACCATGGTTAGGTTCAGTTTTGATCCTGTTCTTGGTAGCTAAAGATTTTAAACTCATCGCAATACGAGTAGGTAAGGAGAATCTCTCGTAAGTCCATGTGAGACCGCAATGGACCTATCATTGATCTAAAGGTAAAGATTTAGCTTCAGCTGAACCAAACCTAACCTATTGTGGATGAGACGGCTTTGATGATGGCTTGGTTATCGATGTTTTATACATAAATGTCAATGTTTCTCTTCGGAGTTCTTTTAAGGCCTCGGTTATCGCCAAAACTTCTTGGAACACACTGGCGTGGTTTGGAAGTTTTATCAACTGGGCAATGGTAGATTCTTCTAAGTAGATTTCGGAGCCTTCATCAATTTTTGAGCCATCTAAGTCTGTGAAAATGGATGTACTTATAGGTCTTCGCTCCAACTTTCTCTTGATAAGAAGAGAATTTGGAAATTAATGTCAAAGCCAATCCAGGTCAAAACCTTACAATTGACAGCTATAATTTGGAGGTAGTGAAGGAGTTTATCTACCTTGGGGGAAATATAAATTTCACAAATGACACCCTAGTATTGATTCGACGAACGATAACCTTAGGCAACCGCTGCTACTTTGGTTTTTCCAAACAACTAGGGTCCAAACTCATAACTCGAAGGTCTAAAATCATGCTCTACAAAACCCTGACCTTGCCAGTCTTGCTTTATGGAGCTAAATGCTGGACGATAAGTAAGACAGAGGAGCAGATCTTGGGATCTTTCGAAAGAAAAATTCTACGTCGAATATTTGCTCCAGTCTGCGAGGAGGACGAATAGAGGAGAAGATATAACCGCGAACTCTTCGAGCTGTACAAAGATGTGGATGTAGTCCGGAATCCGTCGACTGTACTGATTCGGCCACATCGAGCAAATGGACGTGAATGCTCCAGCTAAGAGGATCTTTGAATCCCAGCCACCTGGTTCACGAAGAAGAGGAAGACCGAACCTCCGGTTTAAAGAGCAGGCAATCGCGGACGCCAGAAACCGTGGTCTAGTAAACTGGAAGCGGCGTGCCTCGGACCATGAAGGATAGAAAGCGGCATTAGTTCAGGCTCAGACCCTCCAAGGGTCGCTGGCCTGTTAAGTAAGTAAGTCAGTGTAAGGCAAGTTTCGCTAACCTAGCGATACTTGTGTGATCTGTTTGACCCTTCTTTCAAAAGGTGCATTGGTCTGCAGCCTTATATGCAGTTAAGGTATTTGGCATTTTCTGAGATTGGAAACTGTTTTGCGTTAAGAGTCCAGAGCCCAAATGTTGGTATCACCATTTTCTTGGAAAAAAGAGCTAGCTCTGTTTCGATCCTATATTGTCTGGTAGTCCAGCATGAGGTTCTAAATTTTAGGTGGTCTACCCGATCCTCTTCTTGTCTCTGGCTAATTCAACACCTGCCTCACCACGTAGACATCCGGTCTCCGCATAACATGAGCGCAACAGGGAAGGCGGTCCTCTTCGAATTTTTCGGAGATGAGTGCTACTTTGCTGCTACTTCTTGTACACTTGTTGCTAACTTTATCCAGGTGATGTCAACTCACTGGGTCAGGGCAGTTCTGAATACAAAAATAAGGCTGATTGCAAGTTCGCCATGACTAGACTCATTGCTACATGCATACGTCTTATTTTGCTCGAACTATGGTGGAAATTGCAAAAACTAGGTAAAGCGCGTTCCCAAAAATCATTGGCAAAGTAGTAATAGCTTCAACGCCATCTGCATTTAGTAATTGAAATCGAATAGTAACTAAAATCTTTTTGTTCTTCTTTTTAGCTAAATGTTTTAGTCCTTTATGAGTCTCTATGTCCTGACAGTATTCGTTTTATGAGAGACCAACTGGGACCAAACTATGATTCATTGAAAAACGTCATCGATGTAACTCTAGTTCCGTTTGGAAAATCAGAGGTGAGTCTAAATGCCTTCGAAGAGTCAGAGTCTTCAAGACCATCTATCTCTTTTCTTAAAGAGTACTAACAATGGGGGACAATTCTTTTGTCAACACGGTCCAAAAGAATGTGTCGGCAATCGAATGCAATCGTGTGTCTTAAAACAAACTAACAATCAAGAGGCACAAGTCAAATTTGCCGTCTGCCAAATGACTACTCATTACATGTCCATTCCATCCATTCAATATTGTGCCGAAACTGTTGGTCTACCTGGTGATGTTAATAAATGTATGAGCTCTCAACTGGGAACCCTATTACAATTGGACGCGGAACGGATAACAGGGACTTATGCTCCAACTTTTATTCCAACAATTGTCTACGATAGGGTAAGTAAAAGATCTAAAAATGCTTGCATAAAAAGTTCTCATTTTTCATTGTGACAACTTTTAGAAATTTGATCAACAACTACAGGACAGTTCGCTTGTAAATTTCAAAGGAGTCGTCTGTAAACTCCTTCAGACACGCAATTCTGTTGCATTTGATTCTGTTTGTTAATAAAATGTTTTATAAGAAAATGATGAAAAAGAAAACAAAACAATAAATATGTTAATATGCTTTCAAAATGGAGATGGTATTTTGACAGCTTAAAAGAATTCACGTTGATTGAGTTGACGTGTGGGCACATCTTGTATAAATGTCATGCGTAAAGAGAATGTAATCGTTTAAAGACTCGAAGGAGTGGTCCTTCTAACCGAACTGTACAACTAAGTCAGGTTAGTAAGCGAACTCACTGCTCATTGCCCTTGCCTAGGTTCGTAACAAAACTGGAATCGATAATACATTTGTGAAAGGAAGAGTCAACAGTGCTTAAGCCATCTGCAGAAAATCCAGCAGATCAAGCTTCTCGTGGTTTCGGTGTGGAATACGCGACTGGTCAACTGTCAACTCTGGTTCGCGGGACCAATCTGATCACACCATTTAAACCATTTAAAGATACAGAAATAACCACCTACTGCCTTTGTTGGGTCAGGAAAAAATCAGAACATCCAATTGCCCTCCTCTCGACTGAAGAAGTATCCAATGCTGACCCCGGAATTCTTAAGTTTCCCAATATTTGCTGAGAACATTATTCGTTTAGGATGCATCTCTGTAACATGAGAGCCTTAACAAGTTCCACACTTCAGATACTCTTTTGATTAGGACGCGGAGCGGTAGTTGAGACGATGCTTCAGGCAATAGATGCAAATTTTGTAAGTTCATAACAGATTCTCGATTCTAAGAGCTTCTGTTTGTTGCTTACTCAATCAAAGCAGGCAAGCCAGCTAAAACTTGTCAGTTGTTGTGCGCGATGACAATGGAGAATGCGCTCTACTCCCTCAAAGTTGGTGAACATCTAACCGAGAACTTCCAAGTTAAAAAAACGTTTGCCACTTATGATTATTTGCGTGTAGATATAAAGGGACCTCAACGAACTTGGCATGCTAAACTGGAGGCTGAAGATCGATCTGGATGGAGATACTTTTTGGTAAGTAGGTCTGATGCCGCTACCATGAAATAGTCCTATATTTTCGAATTTGATTAATCAGTTGTTTCTTAATGTCACCAGTCAAGTAAGTAAGATGCTCCTCTACACCTAGCTCAGTGAGGCATACATTTCTGTAAGTACGTTGTTGGTACTCCTTTTAGGTTTTGTTTTTTCAATGCACTTGTAAGTGGACATTCTTCTTATAGGATGGATTAGATGCATTTTGGTAAAACCTCAGCACGAAACCTAGTAATGATGGCCTCATTTTCTGACTTTGGGGATAGACACTAATCGCAAGTCCTCACGATTGTGATACAAGCCATGGAATTGTTACCCTGTTGTTTCAGCATGATGGACAGGAGACCCCCAATAGAATTTACACAGAATCAAGCCGTTTATGACTGAGGAAGTCACTTCTTTGTCAAGATACAGGTTGTACACATTCTGCAGTCTTTCTATCCAGGAAAATCGATGTTCATTCAAAGCTTCTGCACTCAATTTCGTCTATCTCCCATCCTGCCCTCATCACGACAGATGAATTGTAATGATCTTTTCACAGAATCCTATCCAGATGGACTCTAGAGACACCTTCAAACAAAAAGGCCAACACAAAATTTAATTTAAAAAAAAAGATATTCTTAATTTAATGTTTTCAATAAGTTTACAAATATAAATTTCACAAATAATATTAAATAATAAAAAAACAATACAACAAAAAAAAAAGAAAAAAAACATTTCACACTAATTATAATAAAGATCTCTTCTCTAAACTCTAGTAAATCCTATAACATTGTTCCGTGTCTTAGAAAATGGGTGCGGGACAGCATACAACAACAATATTTGCACGCTTGAATAAATATTTTGAAAAGTTTTGTCAATTACACTAGGGTGCTTGTGCTCGGCCGCTGACTACTGCTGGTCGTCTTGATGTCCTGGTACTCCACATAGCCGGACTCATCGCTGCACTCAGAGCCGGAGCCATCACCATCGGCGTCAACCTGCTGAATGTGACAGGTACTATCTTTGAATGGAGAATTTGTCGGTGGAAGCTTAAGCGATATGGAACTTCTACTGCAGAAGAGCACGTCACTTGAATTTCTTTGGCAATTTTCCTCCTCCGCCGTGCAGTTGGTGGATGAGCTTTTCTCTTGTTTTTCCTGGCCTTGAGTGGGTGAATGGCCTGCAGATTGCGTCCTTTGCATATGACGGTATTTAAGTGACATATCATCGACATTTGCCGTCACAGTGCTGGCAGTTTCACAGCCACTTGATATGGAACCCTCATCGCTGTCCATTGAGAGTTGCTTACGATTCGTTGTCACCGGAATGCCTCCATTGGTACCTTGGCTTTCGAGAGAACTCTCTTCACTGCTCATCGAGAGATTTGTCATCTTACGCATGGAATTCCGATGGAGCATGTTCAGGATGCTGGCTTGCCTAAAAAACAGATCATCTGCCAAGAGTTCTTCCTCATCATCGTCGTCGCTACAGAGTTCTCCGATGGTGATTTCACAGGGCCTTTCCTCCTCAGAATGACCAGCTGAGGGTTCAAAATTTGGATCCTCCTCGACCACGTCATCCTCTTCTTCGTCATCATGGTCATGATCATGATCGTGTTCATCACAATGATCAGCTAAATCAGTCAAACTACCAGTGCTGGTCTTTTTGTGCATCTGCATGTCAAAATACGGAAGCAATTCTCCAGCTAAAGGCGAATCTGTGTCGTAGTTGTTGAATATCAGTAGTTTCTCGAAATCATCCTCATCCGAGCCAGAATCCACGGGCTTCTTACTCGTGTCCGCATCTGTTTCTCGTCTCTTTTCCGTTTGATTTGTCTCATCCTTACTACATTCTTTGGTATTACAGCATCCAGTGCTGCTGGGATTGCTAAATGCTTCACAAAAAGTCGGTCTAGCCTTGCCTGTCCGTCTTATCGAATGACCCCGTCTACATCTTCTTCGGCCAAGCGTCATAGCCGGATATAGAGAATCCTTTTGACAACAAGCTCTCATTTCCGGTTCATTGGTCTCCTCAACATCTTCACCGTCTTCTTCACCAATCGCCTCTTCGATTGCCATAAGCTTTGGTGCCGATTTGGACCGCTCCAATGGCGGTCGATAATTATTTCCACCGACTGAGAGTAGAATTTTTCTTCGTGGTAAACTGGGATTGTCATAGGCGGCATTCGCTAGACTTAACCTTGCATTCTGTTTGAGAATTTTCTCACGTTTAAATTCTCGAAGAGCGCGTTCTAGGTTTTCCTATAAAGATAAAGCAGTTGAAATTGAATTTGTATAGCTCCTCATACAACAACTCACCTTCAATGTGTTACAGATCTCTTGGACAACTTTCTCTTTGCTGCACAAAATCGCATGACAACGCAATTCGTGTTTAAGTTTTCTGCCCTCGTGCCTGTAGATCCAGCAAAATACTCGTGGAAAATTCTTCGGCGCACAGCAATGTGTTATCCGATTTGCCCAGTACTCGGTCAAACCATGTTGCCGGGTGGTCGCCTTCAGTCCAGATGCACAAACTTTAACCCGCATTATCACATCGGGTTTGTTATTTTGTGTGTAGTTCCGCCAGAGAGTATTCAATTGTTTTTCAACGCAACCTTCTCCTGGAATTATAAGAAAAGCTCGATACAATTAGAGATTTGCAGGCAAGAAAGTTCGAGGGATAAATGAAGAATCCAAAGAAAAGCCTTTTAAGGGGCTTCAGTCGGTAAGTCACAGTATGGATTCAATACTAGCTAGTGTAAAACTAGCAAAGAGCACAGGAACAATGGAAGCCACAAATTAATAGAGAAAGACTGAACTGAGCTTAAGATCTAATTCGTTGATCTCAGGAAGTTCCTTAAGGTGGAATTGTATGGCCAGTACTCTAAGATTACGTCCCTATTTTATCCGTGATCTTTTGAAATAATGGAAGCTGTTCTGGGTAAAGCATGGAGTAAGAGTCCTAGATCTACCAAAAATTGAAGGGACATTCGAAGCTTAACTTGAACGAAAGGCCTATACCTATATTATTGTCCACCAACTGAGTCAGTCTTGAAGAATCTTGTTGCTGAATTAGAAGGTCAATGACTAAAACCTACCAATTTAGACCTGGTGTCACAGAATAGTTTGTCAACCGAAGCTGTGGATGATCGTCGATAATCATCGCCACAAGCCTGTCGCAAAAAGAACGCCTATAAAACTCATGTGACCGGTTGAGTGAACGCTGTCCAGAAGTTTAAGACTTCTTGCTTATGTAGACGTGCCTCGGAAAACAATTCCGCGCTCATGAAGGCATTGCTCCTGCTGACGGCATTCATTCACCCATCCCATCACACTTGGACGCTGTTTGTTCAGCTGGCCGTGGTCAGAACCCAAAGGACAGCAAGATCTTTTTTTCGAAACTTTCTGTTCTTTCTGCTCTTCTTCGTCTTTCATCACGAGATTTTGGTATCTTAGGCGCCTTTCTTAATGAAAGACGACCTGGAGATCCCGAATATACTGAAATAGTTTTGAGCAGAATCATCGTTGACCGTGACTTCATCTTAACCAAGCGACTTCGGGTGACACTTCTGCAGAATCGCGCGTTTGCACATGCACGGGTAGCTCTCACTTTTATTTTAGCAGCCATTTAATCCCCTCCACAATGACAAGGCTGCTCATACCAAGCTCGGTATCCCTCAACCAACAAGCTCCAACAGGAATTAAAATACCTCGGAGTAATACTCATTAGCAGACTAAACCTCAAAACGCAAAACGTCGAGTACTCTAGCATTCTCGGATGCTACCAAATATCGATGGGCCTGGGTACGCCAGGAGGATCATTCTATCCAAAGTAGTCTACTCAATCCTTCTATACGCTGCTCCGGTCTGGACGGAGGCACTTAGAATAAGAACAAAACTTTGTCAGCACTTAGCGGTCAGAACAATTAGCTGTCTCCAAACAGTTTCGGACGAAACAGCCTTCCCCCATCGATACTCTCGCTTACGAGATGCGGAGGGTTAACATTAGGCGAACCATGAACCGATAAGAGGCCATCGTTACCACGAGAGTCAAAGCAGAAGAAAAGGCTGCATCTTTAGCATTATGCCAAGCCAAGTAGGATAACTCAGCAAAAGGCAGATGGACTCATAAATTGAGCGGGGATTGCAATTACCTTCGCCCCGGAGAGTCTTCGAATCTATCCCGGAGGAACAAAGCAGTAAAGACAGACTTCACCTAAAGTAGGACGAACAAGTAGAAGGGGACCTCAACCAACTTGGAATGCGTAACTGAAGGCCGTACGCTAGGGACTGGGCTTACTGGAGAGGCTTGTTGATTGAGGCACAGGTTCCATTTGAACTTTCCGTCACATAAATAAGTAAGGTTACGAGTTCTGAAGAAACACCTAAGCAACATTCTGCCTGTCGCCCTATGACATAAAATCAGAAGTGCGCTTTTAGAACATGCCGTGAAGTCAATTAACCCAAGTCTGTTTCCAGGTGTGGTACCTGTAGGCTCTGTCTTGCTAAGGATGGCACCACTAAAGATTGTTTTTACGAGCTCCTCTCCAACACCGATGAGCAATACCCTAAAAATGATGTCAAAATCGCGTTAAAATCGCCCAACAAAATGTTGACGTAATTTTAAGGGCATTGCTCATAGCATAGGGCATTGCTCAGGCCTTGTCGAGGAGCTTATAGAAACAATTTTTAGGAATTAGCGAATTTAGCTTTGATGTTGATCGTCATTAAGGTTCGCCAACGTGTTGGAAGCTTAAGACTTCTTACCTAAGTTTGATAAATCCGCATCCATAAAAGCGTTGCTTCTGCTCTCTGTAGCAGAGATTTCACGGATCTCCTCTTGCCCGGTCCACCCCATCGCACTTCCCGGATGGGAGTTATCCCTGCTTTATAACAGTCTAGGGCCTCAGCTAGTTGTTTGTCAGTACACGTGGCCTCTTAAGGGTCCAAACATTTCACGTTTAAAACCAGATCCACTGTGTTGTTACCTTTTAGTAGACTCAAAGCAGTCAAGCCAGTTAGGTTACTTATGCTCAAGTTCCAGATGTGGGACAGATCTTGGTCTAAGGTTGAGGATTCGATCTTCTCTTTTTCTAAACATATGTATGTATGTATGAACTCTTCTATTGTGCTAGTAAGTTCCAAAACGAAACTCTCAAAAGGTTCAACTTTGTTCGATTGAAAAGCTAAAGCATCTGTTTAACCTTTACGATTGTTGTCAATGATTTGTTCGGAAGGAAAACCAAACTTGAACTTGATGTTCGACCCCTTGTCACATTTCATTGTTGCGCACTTTCTGTTCCAGACAGAGGGACAAGGAGAGAGAGGGACAGAGCAAAATATATCGTAATTATAATTAAAAGTCAATTAATTCGAACATCAACATAAATTATACGTGTTTTTTTTTTTTCTTTAGGTTTTCGGTCTTAGAACCTCCTAATATCCAACAGATACTCACACCCAGGGATGGATAATAAATTGTTCTGATTATAATTTCCAGTTTCCAGTTGGATTGTGCTTTTTGTCGCGATGTTTACTCGGTGACGCGATATACCAGAGATCGGAGACATTTCGGGGAGATAAACTGGCGCATCAGGTTTTAGTGCGCGACTCCGGATCAAGATTTTAAATCGAAGACTGAATAGATTATAGATTTTTTTTTTTTTTTTTTTAATAAAATTGATTATGTAGGTACTTGTAAGTGTGTTAATGGAATTATTTTTCAAACACTTTAACTTTATAAAGGAAAGCTTTGATGGAAAATAGATCGTTCTGTCTAAACGTACCCTTATGGAGGAGAGTTGATTAACAAAAGGTAGGTTTTGAATAGTCTTTTGGAAATCATGCTTCTTTTCGTTGAGTCTCATCTTTCGTTGGAATTAAGATGTGTCAACGACTTTGAGATTCTTATGACAATAATTTTCAATTCTATTAAGTCTGAAGGTGGAATCTTAATTAAGGTTTCTTAAATTAGTCATGACGTTTGTCTCGCCAGTTGCCATTGATATTTTTAGTATAAAACATTTCCTTTGAACGGGTGGTTACCTAATCTAGTCAGTAGTGAAAGACGAAGTGAAAACTCTAGGGCTTCCAACAATTGCAGGTTCTCGTTCTACACGAAAAGGGGCCTTAAATGTAGTTCCTAGGTCCACTAGAAGTGTATCAAATATAAAAAGGCACAATGTGTCTTCTTGGACTTCCAGTATTGGCTAGGATTTTAAAATATTTAAGATCCTATCCGGCATGTATTGTGTGAACATCCCAAGGCTTTTTGCAGTACTCATAGACCAAATGTACACATTTAGGCAAATTCAGGAAAAGACCAATGAATTTCAAATCGAAACTCACCACCTTCTCATCGACTTGAACTCGGTTGGGGACAACACCCAATGCTCCTTGAACTTTGGAAACTCTTCATCTGAAATTTTTTTAAAAAGCCCCAGATTTCAGCACTGTTTAGAGACTTCTTTAATCTCCTGATGGAGCAGATAGTGTCTAAGGCAGGTGGTCACATGGAAAGCACTATCTTTCTGAAATCCATTCAGCTGCTGAAATAAGCAGGCGATATAAGCATAATCGGACTCGCTCTCAGCGTGCGCTGAAGGCTGCCTATACTGATACCAGCCAGTTCGTTTAAACTATGAAATAAGCTGGCTCCTTACTAGGCACTTCCTCGAGTTGACAGGGCTGGATACGTACAGAGAAGATGGAGAATTGTCTCTTCCTCCTCCTCATCCATACAGCTTCTACAAAAATCAGTATAGAGTAATCCCAGTCTATAGGCGTATCTGCCTATAATACAAATAGTCTTTTCTGTGTGATTAGGCAGTTAGAGCGCCTGGTGATGAGGCAGGTGGAACCATCCGTCGGCAATGCAGTAACCTGGACTGTTCCTATGCCCCAAAAGCTCTTTGAATTTGTTTAAGAAGGATTTACCTAACCTACGATGCCTGATTCCGTAATTGGCCAGGCATTTGCAGAGGAAGTGATCAAGGATTTCTGCTTTGTCTACATTTTTGCAGATGCGGCTGTACATAAGTGTTTTGCTGCATGGTTACCGACTGTCCAGTGATTTGTGCAGATTTCTACCAATCGAGAAATGTCCCTTTGCTTTTTGCTAGGGAGATTTCTGGTTCTGGTTTGGTTATATCTAGGCCATATCGTCCTAGAGATGATGCAACTATCTTGCCCGACCTATCCTTGATCAGCTATATATTGAAAGTGTAAGAATAGTCTTCCAGTGGAATGTGTACCTATTCTGCAAGAAGGCTATCAAAAGTTAAACCTCGTCTGGCCAGTTCATCCGCCTCTTTGTTTCCACCTATGCTTCTATGTCCTGAGACGCAGATTAGAGTGACAAAGAACCAGTTTCCTAGATTCGAAAGTTCCTTATGGCATTGATTTACTAGCTCGAAGGATGTGGGTTCAGTCACTGAATGGACGCTTGACTCTCCACGTATAGTGCTACGTTTCTTTCAAGAGCTGGGTGGTTTTCGAGCTCGAAACATGCCTCGAGAATCGCAATTTTTTGGCCTTAAAAACGCCAACGAAGCTCGGTGATGTACGCGTTTTCGATATCTTGCCTACGCCGACTGCACAGTTCATCTTCGATCCGTGCGTACCAATTGAGGTCTTTAGGAATATGGAATGTAGAGAGACATCAACCCGGTTCACAAACAAACCAGAAGATGCCTAGTCTAATGCAGTAAGTGGCTTAATTGCTTGTGCATCCGAAGGTTATCGGTACAAAAACCAGTCGTTATCGACTGTTGCTTACAATCAGTCCTTTAACTGAAGCTCAAAACCCAAAGTTCCAGGATCTAACTACTCCAAATTTGATTGAATGTGCCTATAAACTCCTTTAGTTCTTCAGTAGAAAAATGACAGCAAACAAAACATGTTACTCACCCTTAGCCCATCCGGTGAGCACATTGCCCAGATAAGAGACCTTAAACTCTGGATCCGGCGTGCTTATATCTACGCTGTGCGTCCTCTTCCACCACAATTTGCCCAGCCCGCGGGAAATCGTTCGAAATGCCTTCGCACTCAAGTCCTTATTGCTATCGTGGAAATTCTCTAAATTGAGCGCAGCCACATTTTTACTGCTAACATTGAGACTACTGCCGGTACAACCGCTCCCAATATCCGGTAGATCTTCATCCTCTTTACAACATTTCTTAAATCTCTCCAAATAGGGTGCATTAGCTCTTCGCCTGCCGCCAGAGAACGTATTAAATTTGGTCTTCATATCACCACCACCAGCAGTGGCAGCGGCCAGTTCCTTTTCAAATTTCTTCGTATTATAAGTGTTCCCCAGGAGACGGGTCAATGAGGCACCTTTCACAAGCTTATGACCACTACTGCCATTTTGTGGTGTATCCTGTTGGATTGTACCAATCAGTGACATTTGTAATTTGGTATCACTTGTCGAATTGACACTACCAATGGTATTTGTGACAATTCCAGGATTTGATTTATTGTTAATTTTCTTACTAAAAGCAAACAAGGATAACTTATCCAACGTGGACAGTGATGCCTTTATATTGCCTTTAACATCATTATTATTAACGGTATTTGTAATTGTCTTATTTGGCAGCACTGACTTTTTAATTCCATTTTGAATTTCACTCTTTTTGTGAACAACTTGTCCATCACTGAGTGTCGTCTCCACTTTCTGACAATCGGGGATAACAACTGTCAATTGTTGTGGCCGAAGGATAAAATCAACTTCATCTTTGGATTGGGTTCCGTGATTGGTCATAATATTGCTGATGATGCAACTATTTGTACTTGAATTTATGCTATTAGAACAATGATTTATATTTAGCATCATTCTCTGATTTCACATCTCATCAAGGTGTGCGTAAATTTAGTGTATCTGCAAAGAAATTGAAGAAAAAAAAACACACAATTAGAAACGGAGTTAATTTACACCTTTTGAGGGTAAGAACGTTGGGCTCTAAAAATGTTGTGACAAAAATAACAATTTTTTAAACAAAACCACAAACAAAATCGTTCGACACGCCAAATCGAATGTGCTAAGTGACACTAATCCAATCTTTGGCAATTCACACAAGAGATATTTTTAAAAATCTTCACTTAATTGGGTAATTTTCCGCAAAGAGGACCGTTTATTTAAGAATTAGAACGACCAAAACCGGTGTACTGTCAATGGGAATTTGGACAATTGAAAACGATTTAATTGGGGAAACTTACCAAATGTAAAGCATCTACGTGTTAAATTTTATTACTTGCATAAGAAAATTGATTCGACTGACAATACTGGAGGGATAACTAGACATTTTAGTTGCTACTTGGCCTAATTTGCAGATTGGCCGTCTAACTTGCCCACTTTTTGAAGCTGTAAAATCGAAGTTTAAAGGGTAGACATTTGTATTCAAGAGGACACAAGCGTCCACAAGTTTTCCCCAAACCAACCTCTGTCTACCAACTCCTACTCGGCGAACGCTTGGTACCCTGTTGTGTTGAGATTGCGTCTATATCTCCTTTCCACTCTTCCTTAGACCCAGACGACAGTTGGAGAATTCCTCGAATGAAATCAACGGTGGCGTCCACAGTTCCAGTTAGGCCGAAGTACTTAGTGAACACTTTATATGGACAACTGCAGGGTCAGGCCTGCAAGGAGCGGATTATCTGGCTCCTCGTCCTAGGAGTATATATTAAGAACTAGATTAATGGTTCTGCCACCGAGGTAGCTGCTCGACCACGGAAAACACAGCTAGTTACGAAGCAACAACAAGCCTCAGATATGAAGATGAACTGATTGACTGTTGACTTTAAGACAACAAAGATGATTCAAGAGTAGCTCTTCGAGCTCTAGACAGATTTTTCTGGTAGAACTAGTAGGTTGTTCTAACAACTATGGACGCCTATATCTATTTCTCTGAACTCTGTGGATCCTTTCAATCTCATTTCTAACCCTAAGCGCGGTATCCATCTACTCTCACTTCAGCTTAAGCATCACAACAATCATCCCTTCAAGAGATGACTAGACTAGCGGAAAAGCCACCAACCTGAATTAAATTTCTTCTTTCATAAATGACACGGGTCAAAACCGTAGTAGGGGTGAGCTCCAGGAACTACTCACTAGAGTCCAACATAACCCGATCAATACAAACTTTTGAATCACGAAAACGTGTTCCAAGCGAAAGTCCTAGCTATCCTTGCTATGCTATATCCGTATCCAAAGCGAACACGAAATAGACCACAATTCCTGAGTTTCTTTTTGTCCTCTTTCCATTGTGGCGGTGTGTGAAAAGCTTTTGGTTTTCTGGCACTCGAACTCCATCCAGCTTGATCACCAGTCCTACGTTCGAATCTCTGAGCTACTGGATAAAACCGTCCAAAGCAAAACTAATCCCATTCACGAGGAAAATAAAACTTCAACGACTGCAGCCGATCAGGATCTTCTGGACCTGACTCTTCTACACCTTGTGGTAGACGACAGCGCTAATAAAACGAACCTTAGACTGGCAAAAGAGGAAATCGGATGCGCACCCTAATAAACATCCACTCCTAGTCATTCCCAGCAATGCCAATATCTCAGCAACGAGAAAGACTGAAGCAATGAATCCACAACCGATAGAATGAACAATCACACAGATGGATCAAGAACTGAACCAAGAACAAAGCAAATAACAATCCTCGGCAAGTACACCAGCACTTTTCAAACTGAAATATGTGCTATAAACGAATGCGCGCAAGTCAATTTTGACAGTCAAGCAGCCATCAAAGCCCTTGAGCCCCATAGAATGACTAGACTTGTGTGGGAATGCCGACACAGACCCAATGAACTAGGAAAACAAAAACAACAGAGTCGCTCGGTACTGGACACCCAGGCTCATCAGAATTGAGGGTTACGAAGTACCAGACAATGTTGCCAGACAGAGGGCAGCTGAACCATTTATTAGCGCTGAACTACTCTGCGGAAGAGGGAATCATTCTCTCAACTCCCACTAAACATCCTCAGATTTCTTGAAAAAACCGGCCTAGGGGAGGTGCTTTAGAATGGAATATTGTAGCCTAGGCTATGTAAGACTGTTTGACTCTCAAGTATAACTCCAGAAGGGATTAGAACGCGAAGGGAACTCTAATGAGGGTGATAACCTTTCCAAAGTACTGGAGCCACAATAGACCAAAAGGTGCATGATACCCTTCTATAATAATCACTACTGAGCTACGCGGTCTATCCCGGCTAGACAGCAATAACTTGCTGCACTTTGTGGATCGCTTGGAACAAATCAGATTGTAGGTTATCTTTTTAAAAAACCCCGTGATGTTGCATAAGTACACCTGAATTTAATTCTAGGTCTTGTAGTGACGTTTTGCGGTGACAGCTCGTCATTGACAAATCTCAAATGTCAAAAAAAAACATCGATTGCATTTAGAGATGTCAAACTAAATCAATGCTGACATTTTCAACGCACGTAACAAAACGCACGTCATTTTAGTATTAAAATTCTCAAATGAATGTCAAAAAACACGTTCATTTCGACCAATCACGGATAAGAGCCACTTTCTTTTGTTAATCCCAGCCGTATTATAGTTCTAAATTAAGAAATGTTGTCATAAAAGTTTCATTGATACAATCACAGTGTCGAAATTGGAAAAAATATATTCCAACCTCAATGAGGCGTGTGTTGTTTAGATAAAGCCGCTCGAGACGAAACTTGTCAACGATAAGACATAACGTGCTGACCTTAGTACACAGTTGCATGTTGTCGCTTATAATAGGCAACGATTTAATTGATTATACTTAATTCATACCTATAATTGGAATTTTAAGTGCGATTGATTGATATAAACTCACAAGAATGTGATTTGTCAATCAAAATTTGCAAGATTGAAATTTCTTAATCTTTGCAATCAGTATAATGTAAATATTTGTTATTTAAATCAAAATCAAAACCAATTGAGATTATAAACAATACAGACATGATGGAACCTTTGTTGATAACATTTTGACAGTTTCATTGACATTTGCTAAAGGATTTATTGGAAAAGAAAATTCTCACTCATTGGTGTCAATAAATGGGAACTAAATGCGTTCACGAATTGCATAATTTAGTTGACAGAATACGACAATTGTGTGTGAACCTGAACGCTGACACTGTTCACGTAAAATATAAAATGGAACGCACAAAACAAATTTAGCACTGAATGAGTTATGCTTTCGAGGTCAAGAAAGAAAATTCAAAAAAATAGGTGCGACACAACGACAAGACGTTTAACAGGCTTTGTATTATGGTTATATTGTTCGGTCAAGACTTATGTGATTACTTTGTGGGACATGTTTTCACAGTAACTAGAATGCGTGCTGGAAAAAATGAAAAATTAAATTAGGTAGATCAGTGGCTGTCACTTGAACAAGATGACATTTACTTGTACGTGTTGCATCACAATTTCTGTCTTAAATTTGGTATAGACACCAACAAGATTATTGAACGCCTTTGAATAAGTCAGGTGTTTATCCAACAAATTTCTTTAAGTTAAGGGCTTGGTTGTGAGGGAACTGAATAAATGTCAAACGAGTGGAATGTTGCCTAACGAACAAGAATAATGACAGTGGAACAGAGTATTCTGAAGATTTAACAATGCTTGTCGCTCTTCAAAGGCTGACTTCTTTTAAATTTCTGAAATTTGACGTTTGTGCATCAAGTGTTGACAACGATATTGAAATTTGAGAGGAAGAGGTGCATTTTTATCGACTTAGGAGGTGCTTTTGACACTGCGACTTTTAAATGCATGTGTGGGTCGACTCCAGTGGTATAAAATAAACAATGTGAGGCCGCCAACTCGGGCTGAGGGCCTATTGCATTTCGCCAGTCTTGCAAACTCTTTGTTACGCAACATGCCAGTCGCCACGGTGTAGACGAAACATAAGTATATTTTTAAGTTGTTCCCTTCACTAGAAAGAGGAAGTTGGCTGGACTGACTCTACTAGTCCCCAAAGGCGTCAGAGTCCCAATAACCGACGATGCGAAATACTTAGAAGTAATCTTGGATAGGAAACTTCTTTGGTCGAAATACGTCGTGTCTAAAGGGGTTCGTGCATTATAAGCTTTTTGGCAGCGTAACGGCGGCGTTTTTGCTAAGCCGGCTTATCACCGTCCTAAGACTAAGCGGACATTTTCTGACGTCTGTAAGAAATCCACAACATTCTTGCTATCTCTCAGCAGAAAAGTCTGCTTTTGCGTAAAAGTCTGACTGCTCATTGCGCAAAACATTAAAGTCGGTCTGCGTGGGAGTTTTCTATAGTACGTCTGTCTCTGCTTTAGACGCAGGTACAAATAAACTAATCTCCACTTGATGCATGAACTGCACGGTCTTAGGTAGAATCACACTGAAATTTTGATGACCTTCCGTGACACTTATCCTACTACTCTCGTACCATGGATATGACGTTTGACGCAATGGAATTACAGCTATGGTGCAATTTTGAAGTCGAATTTCCTTGCATTCAGGACTGACTTGGGCAAGAATCTGCGCTCTAAAATGGCTCTAAAACTAGTAAAAGACCTAGTGCTGGTTTTTTCATGAAACACGACAACTTAAGGCTTCAATATTCATTAGGCAAACTATGCTTTCCTTATGGTCATGAGCTATGTTGTAAAGAATGAGTGAGTATATGTATCTGGAGCGACAGCCAGGCTATGCTTAATACCAATCCTTCAACCACCTCTAAAGCCAATGAATTCAAGATATCCCCGAATTCGGTCGCAAGATGAAATTCTTTGGCTCAGAGTTGGACACCAGGTCATTCTGGCATAAGACGAACCAGAAAGTCTAAACAGACCGACAACAGATGGATGTTTATTCTAGCTTAAACCATCACTCATGCCCATGGTACATGGGTTCTATCAAGCTATCAGGAGAACTTGAGATCTAAAGTAGAGTCCAACAAGACTTCATGCTTTCACAAATAATGATGGTGCTCCGTCAAATGAATTGAACCATGGAGAGCATCTTCCTCAGCCTTTTCGTAGTAACTCTCTCCAAATAGGACATTTTTTCGCTACTAGGGTAGAGTCCACAAAGCTTTTGATACTCAGGAAAGATTGTCGCTGTCAAAACTTCTTAGCTTAAGTCTTCAACTGGGGAATTGTCAATGAATTGATCACAAGTTTCAAAAGCGTGACTTAAGCCTTCAACTAGGGAACTGTCAATGAATTGGTCACACGTTCCGAAGAGGGGACAGCTTCTGTCTATACTTTTAACACGAGTTTTATGTGAAATAGAAATCACGACATTTATTGAAAAGATGGCGTTTCAGGAGCCTGAAGAAGCAAGAGCGGGATTAGGACATAGGACAATCAGACTAAAGAAACAAACTTTTAATAATATTTACCCTTCAACGACTGCAATTGAAACTTGCAAGTATGTACTTCACCTCTCTTAATTATTTAAAAAAAAAAAAAAAAAACACAACATCGCACCCTGATAATACTCCTCTTAAAAACAAAAGTGGACTGTAGATTTATTTATCAGAAGCTTTCTTTAAAAAGCTAAAGGGGTACACTTTAAAAACAAGAGGTATACATAAATAAAAAACAAAAAAAAAAAACATAAAGAAAAACACACCATCAACGTCAGAGTTAATGGAATAAGGTCAAACTCAAGCCCACAAACGTCAACGGATAGTTCATAATAAGATTATGAAGTGTTTAAAAATGTTTGTCCACGAACAAAGTTCAATGGAATGTGATTTAAGAGCATTTAATAAGATTAATTGTCGGCAATTAAAAAAAAAAAAAGAAAACAAAGAAGCAAATTATAGCATCTAATGTGTCACCCAAAGGGGCCATGATCATGTTCGTTTTCATCTTTAATTTGATGACAAATGACAATGAAATGGACCACAGTTAATTTGTGAGCAAAGATGGAGAGGTCTACAAGGCTTTCGTTTACTTTTTCAAGCCTGAACTCACAAAAGGTCATAAATGCAAAAATCATTTCCATCAAAATTGACACTTCTTTCAAATTAACACCTTGCAACTGTCAGTTGATTGACACTATCACTTTTTCTGTCACACTTAACTTTCGTTCTCAATCCAAAGTATGACTATACACGGCGGTCATTGGATCCTTAAGAAGCACTGATTTCTTGTAAGTCTTACCATACTTCAAACAAGGTTCGACAGGAAGGTCTGATTGACAGAGTTAACCTTCCAAAGCTTCTCCAAGGACGTGGACGTAAGAATCTCTTTCCATTAACCTGACCATTGTGGCGTCTTCCAAGCCGAGATAATGGCAATCGAGGAGATCTTATCGTAGCTGATGGACAATGCGATCATATCCTTTGAATCTGTCAACTTTAACTCAAAAACAGCGCTAGATTTTCGCTTGTGTCTCAACGAGATCGCTGCACAATTCAGAATCCACCTTATTTGGGTACCGGGACATAGGGACATTCTAGGTGACTGCATGAACGACGAACTTGCCAGACACGGTATATCTCTTTTGTTTCTACCGGAAAAGGGAATTTAAATATGCCTCTTGAGACTTGCAGGTTTCTACTCAAAAGAAACACAATCGGCACCTACCTTCCCCAAACAGATCTGACCTAAGCTGGATAACAAACGCTCTAACTGCCTGAACACAGCCGATTTAAACTGAGTTAAGAAGTCTAAATAGTTTCTGTAGAAGTAGACTTGGATTTTTGTCAGGTCTAAGGCTAGGTTAGGTTATAGGGGTGGCTGCACTTATGTACATCCTCAGTCGGCTTCTGCTAAGGCTTGGGCATTCGTATAGGCGATGAAATGTATTCTCCTCCACGTCTACGTCGCCACATCCTCTGCATAGGTCCGTTGTGCTCAAAGGCATTCTCTTTAGGTGGGCCACTAGCAGGTTAAGAAATATAAAATGGTTTCAGACGCAGACTGAGGTTTTTGTCAAATGTAAACAGATGTCTCCCAGATCACTCTGGGAGGATGAGACATTTCTTCAAGACAATTCGATCGACTTTTACACCGACGACGGATCTAAAACCAATGATGGTGAAGGTGGTGGTGTTTTCTCTGATAGGCTTAACCTCTCTTTCCGTCTTCCAAATTATTGTAGCGTGTTCTAGACGGAAATACAAGCAATCAAAGAAGTCTTTATCTTGGCTGAAGAAAAACGTGATATCTTCCACAGATATACGTATCTTTTCAGACAGTCAAGCAGCGATCAGGTCCCTGGAATCAGCCTTTTCAAATTCATTAGTAGCTCTAGATTGTCGATCATCTCTTATAGAGATGGCGGAGCAGTTAAATATTCACCTTTGTTGGGTGCCGGGGAATAGAGATATTCCAGGGAACTGCCAGATATGGAACAATCGTACCCGTGCTCACAGAAAGAGACACTCTGGGAATACCGATCGCTACATGTAAACTTACACTAAAGCTGGATGCTATTGAGAAAACAAATCTTAGGTGGATAAATAGTATAACCTGTCTAGCGACAAAGCGGATTTGGCCACGGCTGGATCTGAATCTTATTTCTCTCAACAGATCGCATATCAGATCCGTAATAGGTGTCATCACGGGACACTGTCTAATAGGCAAGCATGCAACAAGGCTTGACGTTCATTCAAACGATTTCTGCAGAAGCTGCAGGGACGAAGAGGAGAAGGTAAATATTCCCCACTTTCTTTGTAGCTGCCCAGCTCTCTCCAGTAAAAGAAGACTCCATTTAGGGGAATTCTACCTTAACGACACAGGCGATCTGGTAAACACGGATATCAGAAACCTCCTTCGCTTCATAAGAATCTCCAATTGGTTTAACGAGTAGGTATGGAGATCTCTTCAGATCCATGTGGTATCACAATGGACCATCTGGTCTAAGTGTGCTGGCAATAGCTGGCAGCCACTTCAACCTAACCTTACCTAAACAGATGGCTTTAAATAATTAACATTTTTCAATTTGTCATAGCACATTTCTTTTTTTCGGTGAATATACCCATTTTGACACCGTTCAGGCTCTCGTCATAACAACACTCATTATGATAATTCAATTAAAAAATGAACCGTCTAAACACAATGACAATTTTTTTCTTATAATACGTCAAGAAGGTTAAATTTTTTTTAATTATTTTGTTTACTTCACATTGCAAGATGCCTTTCCATAAATAAAATATAAAAAAACAATTAAATTTATGTTTATGAATTGTGCTTTAGTGTTGACACGATTGACAATCTATTTTCTCGATAAAAAGTCAAACAAAAAATAGATGTCAAAACAATAGTTCATTCCGCACACTTCTGTCAATTCAAATTTCCTACAATCTATTGTTTAAACAATTTTGCTGTGTATTTTGTTTTGTTAATTTGTTTTTTGTTTTTTGCTTTTGTTTCTTATCGAAGGGTATCATCAGAGTACCAGGTAACATGGAGTTATCCACAAAACAAAGATTAGACTGTGGTCGGTGAATTCGCACAGTTCACTCTTAATTACAAGCCATGAGTCGTATGCATTGCGAAACTTGATAAAGTATCAACGTATTTCATAACTCTGAGAAATTGATGGATTACACGATAGGAACTGGAGGAGTGCATAATTTATGAATGTCTGTAATGAAGCTTGGCTGTAGGTTCGCATGTCTCGTCGTATGGGTCATTCCATTGTTTATGATTTTATTTTGAGACCTTTTCAAGTGCAATTGTCATTAATAGGAAAATGACAGCAATGAACTGACGGATAATTGACAGTAGAAGCATTCGCATGTCAAATTGATTGTCTGTCACTGTTTGTGAACGGGTTAATTGTTTTTTACAACAAATAGTTGGCATGCCATCGAATTATTGTTAAGTCAAAAAATAATATTCAATTGCCAAGAAAATGATTTCCATTAGAAATTATTCAATTAGCCGCATAATGAATGAGAGAAAATTTATGTTTTTGCGTCCATTTTGCAAATGGTGTTCAATGAACTTCACAAACAAATTATGTAAATAAAGGTGCAGACACATGGAGGGAAACCATTGTCACGATTTTGTTTGTCATGATCTATCTGAGGTTAAATCTCCGAAGGGCAAGCATGAAGGCAACGTGGGCGAACTAATGCAGAGCACCTTACTAGGATTTTCTGACTGATGTGCTGGGGAAGGTCCTTCGATCAACCCTGGCAAAACTGAACATTTTACAAAAGTCGACTTTTCACAATAAAAGATATAACTATCGGGCTCCCAGATGAGGGTAAATGTCCAGGAGTTACTTACTTACTTACTTTAGGCGGCGCTACAGTCCGGGGTGGACCTGGGCCTCAACCAACAAGCGTCTCCAGCCAGCTCGATCTTTAGCTAGCTGCCTCCAGTTTCGCACGCTAAGTTGGTTGAGGTCCCCTTCAACTTGCGCGCGCCACCTGAGTCGCGGTCTTCCTCTACTGCGCTGTCCCTCGGGGGCGGATTCGAAGATTTTTCGGGCCGGAGCATTGGTGTCCATCCGCTCTACATGACCCAGCCACCTCAGTCGTTGGACCTTCACTCTTCTGGCTAAGTCGATGTCGCTGTACAGCCCGTACAGTTCGTCGTTGTATCTCCTCCTCAACTCACCGTCTATGCAGACGGGACCGAAAATCACCCGAAGAATTTTCCTCTCGAAACAGCCAAGAGCACCCTCATCCACTTTTGATAAAGTCCATGCCTCTGCGCCGTAGAGGAGGACTGGGATTATTAAGGTCTTATATAGGGTCACTTTTGTTGTTCGAGAGAGGGCTTTGCTAGTCAATTGCCTTCTTAGCCCAAAGAAGCAGCGATTGGCAAGGGTTATTCTTCGTCTGATCTCAGCGCTGGTGTCATTGTCTGAATTGATAGCGGATCCTAGGTAGACAAAGTCCTTAACTACCTCAAAGTTATATCTGTCGAGGGAGACGTTCTGTCCGAGACGTCGGTGTTGAGTGTCCTTTCTTGTTGACAGCATATACTTGGTCTTGCCCTCATTTACCGTTAAACCCATCTTTGCCGCTTCCGTCTCAATACTCGCGAAAGCGCCACTGACATCACGCTGCTTTCTTCCGATTATGTCAATATCATCGGCGTATGCGAGTAATTGGACGGACTTTTGAAAGATTGTGCCTCTTGTGTTGACGCGCGAGTTTTGCACAATTCTTTCAAGAATGATATTAAAAAAGTTTCCAGGAGTTGTCTTGTACAAAAGACTGAAATGAAACTCGCACATCAAAAAGGGATTGACGTCGCATGTTGCCAACACCACGATGGTTTTTTGTATGCGTAGTTAGGTGTCGAAGTCCTTTATGGATACTCTGTGGTCTGCACCACAAATTATGCTGAACTCCACGCTCCTGCATGTCTGCGTGCTAGGAACACATCTCCTCCTGTTTCTCTGTTCTGTTTGTCTCCTGCGGCTCCGCCAGTCAAGGCATTCTTTCGTAGGAGCCGACGACTTGACATCTTATCACTTCTTTCTCAGCTGAGAGAGCCAGCAGATTCCTCGTGTGTCGCTATTGCTGCATTATGCTTGTGATAACTTCACTTATAGCCTTCCCAGCCTTTGCTCGTCGCCAAACTTCTTCTGATCAGCTGCCTTGGTCCTCTTATATTTGGCATCAGCCTGCACGGGTCAGTACTGTCCGAGAGGCCTCCTCATCGGCGTGTACGTTAAGTAGTCTCTGAAGTTGAGTCTGTGGTTCAATAGGTACTTAATGATGTGCTGACCGATCTGTATGGCTAGGTGTTCCACTTTTTTACGGCAGCTTATCATCGAATGATGGAAGAAATGTCACCAAGCTCCAATGCGTCTTTAGCGACGTGGCTCAACTGTCAAAAATGGCATCGAAGGCCATTAGAAAATTCTTACTGGATTCAGGGTGGCTTTAGGCGAACAATAGGTAACCAACTGTTTCCCTTCTCTTCCACATAGGTACACGTATATAGGATCACAAAACGGGAAACACAACGGATGTATGAAGATCTCTGTGATCCATCACGCCGTCAGCCCTTTAACCTAACCTCGAACCCTTCTGATTCTGCATTCAAGCCAATTGTTAACAGGTGGCAGAGCAACATGGAAAAACATTCTGCGGCTCAGATAATCTAAAAAGCTATCAGTCCCTTTGATAAGTGTTCCCACAACACCCTTAAATTTAGCAGGGATGTCTTGATCAGGAGACCTGTGGACTTCCTTTCCTACCACTGCCTTAATTAATTGTACTGAATACCTAGAGAAGAATGAAACCTACTACGTAAGTATCTTGCTTTGTGTGAAACTAGGTTGCAAAGCCTCAGTAAGAAAATCTTTACTTCGCAAGCTTCCATAGGAATTATTCTCTTCTTTAATACGAAAGTTGAACCGGCTTACACAAGCGGCACAACATAATTTCTTGGTCGTAGTACTCTCGCCATTGGAAGAAGCCAACACTATTCTATCCTACTGATTCAAGGCTGACACTGATGTTGCTTGAAAAAGTTCAAAGTTCTCGTCTTCAAGGGCCCGACTTTAATTTTTCATTAAGAGTGTACAGTAAATATTTCTTTATTAACCAACAAATCATAAAATTACGCCCTGAAGCTAAATAAACAATATATTTCCACCTAAAACTGTCATAACAAAACAACAGGCACTGTTGTGGTAAACCGAAGCAATAAAATGTTAAGCTTCAACTTTACACAAATTACATTTCATTTTACAACCAACTGTAAATTAAAATTCAAAACAAATTAGTGACTCACTGACAGACGACCAAAGAAGAAAAAGGTCAACACTAATAGTTGACACATGTCAAATTATTACTAGATTAGTACGAGCACAAAGCATGACACTCACGAAAATAACAAATTATTTACACTAATGCGCAGCCATTTTGTTTTTTAATGTCACTGACCAAGATGACATTCCTTAGCTGACACTATGGAGAGTTATCAATTTATAGACTTGTTCTTATATATGAACCATAAAAGTCATTAGAAGTCAAAAAGGAATGAGAAAAACAAAACTATTTCTGACACTTTCCCCGGCATTCTGAGTGACATTTTATGACTTTCTTGATTTGGGACAGAGTTCATGCGTGGTCACGTACATTATCGTAAACATAAACATTAAAGATATGCTAGGTGGAGGTTCCAATGCTTATCGACCAAGATTGACATTTCGATGAAAGTCTTCGAATAGATTTGGTGATGCTGTCATTTATCACATTATAGTGGCAAAAGAAATAGAACGAGGTAAGACAAATGACAGTCAACTTGTCATTGAATGTGACAGCTAATCAATGCATTTGAAATTTGTGAAGGATATTCATAGACTGCGACTGCAAAAGATAAGATCAGAATTAGCAAGAGGTTAAGTTGGATGTCTAACAGAAAGTTGACGATTTTTCGAACAGACGATCGACTGATGCAATCAGCTATGGAGGGGATATGGACAGAAGATGTCTTCGGCAGTTTCTTCATAGAAAAAAAAGTCGACATGCGTTTGAAGGATTTGGAGTGAATCGTGATCAACGAGGAAGTGTAGAAAGATCATTGCGTTACGCTTCCTAAAGAAGGAGGTTCCTAGATTATTCAAGAGATCACAAGGTACTTGTACTGTGTATATTAGGCCTTGTAAAAGTATCATCTCAGGATGTTGATCCACTACAAGACGAGGAGAATGTGTCTACGCGTCGAACATCTTGTAGCTCTGCTAGTAAGATCCTCCTCGTGACGCTATCTGGAAGTTTCTTCAGAAAAAGCTAAGTGGACAGGTCGAATGGTGAGTTTGCTTCGCTACATAACAGGATAAGTATCTATTGGTCTGTGGTCCTTCTCGACTTTTGCGAAGTGGAGCCGTTCTTCCAGATTTATTCAATTTGAACGTGAATTCACGTGATACAAGTTAGACATCTCGGAGTTACCAACTAGCTAACAGATAGCTGAAGTTCCAAACAACATTCAGTAAAAAATTCAGATGCCACCCTTCTCATTTTTAATGAGGATCTTCTCAGGAGATAACGAGTGTTAAAAAGACTGCTTTTCCCTGCCAAATAGAGATTGCAGCCGCGATCGGATTTCTCTAGAGAAATAAAGCGGGAGGCACTCCTACCGTTTTAAGCTGTACCATCAGCTGCTCTATCCACTCACAAAGAGGGCTTGGTAGAATGAAAGTTTCCCACTAAAATGAATCTTTGGAAAGAGAAGGCTTATAGGCGTTCTTCCTTAGTAGCGAAGATAATTTTGGATCAAAGAACAAGCGTGCTATCTCTCTGGATCTTCCTGTTACGAACACTTGCGGATTGTTATAGGGCAATGCCTCGATTGTATGTCTTAGAGAAGGACTTGTGTCACATTCTTTATTATGTCGGAAGACTTTGAAGTCCAAAGTGGAACAAGAGAGGGCTATATACTTTGACGACGACTTGGAAAGACACCTTCGCTGTCACTCGTAACCTGCAAACCTCTCTACACAGACTTCTACATATCATTCTGAGGATTTTCTGGCCAAATCGTATCTAGAACGAAGAAGAACTCTTAGCGAGAATGGTTTAAGAGGCAACCGTCTCACCCCGCAAATTGAGACATGAACAAGCAGCAAGTATGGTGAAGTGGACTTCTACAAAACACAGTTACTAAATGGATACGAATGCTTTCGCGCGTATCTTCACAGTTTCCACTTAGCATCCAAACACAGTAAGACGCAGAATATAAACCCGAGTTTCGAAACCGAGAGAAATGCAATAAGGAATAAGCTTGGAGAGACACCAACCACCAACCCAATTACAGAAGACACGGAATGCTGTCAGTGATAGGGCGAAACAAATTAAGACGCATCTAAGGAACTCCGAACAAGAAAGACGACAGATTGAAGGAGTCCTGCCAAGATTGTGAGCACGGCAGTGTTGCGGAGAAAAAGGCTAGAGAATTGAAGGATTCCCACCTCCCAGCGAAAAAGGAAGCCTCAGCAAGAATCTGTTAGAAGATTCTGCTTAAAGGGACTAGTGGTATCCAAGCTTTCATCGAGGAAACGGAAAGATTTTTGTATCAAGTCCATAATTGGACCCATTTTTCTTACATCCTTTCCATCACACACTCCCAAACCTAACGGATTCCTGCAATCCTAGAAAAAAGAGGGGAACACAATGGGACGGACTGTGTTTAAGTGAAGAGCGTCTTATTCACCTCGCTATACAAAGCCAAGCTAGAGCCAAGTTATGTGGTTTAAGGTGTTGCCGCCCTTAACTTTTGTCGGGCTATAAATTCCCTGTTCCAAAAGAAGCTCTTCTCAGGCAAGGCAGTCTTCGAATTAACAAATTTCGACCAACAAAGTTTGCAAAGATAACTCCGGATTGCCCTCAAGTCGAATGGACTTTCTCCTCCTCGTAAGCCATACCTATAACCCCTGCTTCATGAGGGTCCCATTCAACCAATTGGTAAGCATAATCCGACAGAGAGTTCTCACGTAACGTATCAAGCCGCCATATGGTTCAATAATGGTGTCACTTGCTGTTGCAGAACACTACTCGTAAAATTTCTTTTACTCAACTCATTCAGGTTACACTGTCGGTCACTTTCAAGGTAAACGCCATCAAAAGTAAGACTCAATCGTTGTTCAACTCGAAACAACAAAAAAATGAAGCTGGCTCTCCACTAGGGGGTTCAGCTTTTAGGACATCCCCTCCGTCCATCATGTTATGCAGGTTAATTGAACAATAAAAATGCATCGAAAGTAAACTTGCAGTTGCAGTTGAAGTTGAAGTTGCAATGCAATGATGGGTACCAGCTCTCACATACAAAAGCCAGAGAAACTTGTCCACACTAACATAACCAAGTTGAAATTTAAAATTCAACGCTTGATACCGACACACTGCCTGTATCTGTGTATCTGCATAAGCTTGGCATAAGAAATATGTTGGCGATTTCATTTTAGGGTTTTCACCACACCAAATAATGGTCGTTGTCGGTGAGTACATGTCAGCATGCCAGCATGTATGATTGCCATAAAAAGTATCTGGAATGCAGACCAAATGAGTACAGATTGTCGCACAAAAGCAAAGCAGCAGCTTTTTTTTTTTTTTTTGAGAAACTCAACGATGACGCCGCCGCCGTCGACAACGACAACATCGAGCTTCAATCGAATCGCTGTCAATCAGCTTACAAAAGCAACCACCACAACGACTGGTATTTAGAATTTCAGTTCATTTTGGAAAACAAAACGCTTACGTGAGAAAAATATTTAAGAGCGCCGCCGCCGTCGCCGTCGCCACCGCCAGCAATGCCTACCAACCATGCGCGACAGCACGATGGTAAGGCGAAAAAAAAAAACAACGCAAAGGCCTTAGATACGTGTCAGTCGTTATGTAGATACGACGACATTCACGGTATCTGTCGTTTCCCAGGCGAACTACTTAACAACTTTACATATTCGCATCGGCATCGGCAGCGGCAGCAGCAGGCGAGCCAAACAAATACTAATTGCAACGCTTTAATGGCGATAATATGAAAGTTAACAATTTTTTCGTGATCCCACACGCATACAGTCACACGACGGAGGTGACTTAAAATTATGCCAACGAGTTATTACTGACAGAATGCCATATAATTTGTAGTCTTCTGGGGGCACTTCGATGCCAGCATAATCGTATATTCAATGCACGGCTTAAAATTTAAAGGCTCTTATTGTACAGCTATACAATGACACGCCCGACTGTTTGGGCAATGGCGGAAAAGGAGCTCATTCACATCGTTCGTGATTAAAAAAAAAATTAGAAAATTTAAACTGATTATCGTCCACCATAATAGGTTATAGGACGTGATAAGTGAGAAACCACAAAAATAAGTCTAAGAATAACAAATTCAATAAAATCCACAAAAGTACTAATTTAGTCGATTCAATTAACAGGCGTTATTTTTAGAATTTTAAGACGACAACTGACGGTATAAATACTTTGGTCACCTAATAATGGCCGACTCAGGGATGTGCCGAGTGCAAATTATTTCAGACATCACATCTCTAATTGTTTAAATAATTATTGTCAAGAAGGTTTTAAGTGGGGCTACAGACAGAGCTAAGTTAAACGTAAACACATGTATCTGACAGAATGTTTGTTCTTTTGAATACAACGACGGGCTTGAATGGATGCGGAATAAACTTGACAAGTTTTGGAAATGTAATTTATTCGTCGTATGGACAAGCATGTAAATTGATTGTAAATTTACATTTTGTTCGAGTTCAGAGTTGGTAGCCACTTTTTGGGTGAACAACTCTTGTAATATAAAAGCAGAGAGGTACGAGTAGATCTCGAGACACAAACACACGTGTTAGCCTTGAGGGGAACTCCGCAAATAGGGTTACTATCAGCCATACTATGGATTTTAGTTACTAGGGCAGAGTGTCGTTAAATTCCTGATTTCCATCACCTAACTACACTGTCGACAACCCCTCACAAAACAGAGATAGTTGTCTTCACTAATAAAAACAAGAACGATACCGCTATTTGATCCCTTAAGACTCGATAGAACTCCTCTCCAAGTCTCAGAAAAGGTGAGATCCCGAGGGTGCATTCTCGACCCTAACCTGACTTGGAAAGATAACACTTCAGAAAGAATAAAGAAAGCGTCAAGCGTCTTTTACGCGTGCAGTAAAACCGTCGGTCAAAAATGGTGTCTTAATTCATCCTAAATCATCCACTGGATCAGCCATATTGAAACGCGATCAATATCGCCAATCATAGATAGACAGTTGGTAGCACCTGTCTCATCAGCAGGCAGATTTGGCCTAAGCTGGGTCTCAAACGTTCCCATTGTCTTATTAGACGAAATAGACTGGTACTAAGCACCTTAGTGGGTGCCATTACCGGACACTGCACCATCGGAAAGCATGCCTATAGGCTGAGCATCCTTTATAACGACTTCTGCAGAAGCTGCATGGACGAGGAAGCGGAGGAGACAATTCTTCACCTTCTCTGTACATGTCTGGCCCTTTCAGCTCGAAGAAGAGCATACTTAGGAGCCAGCTTCTTCAACAACTTAGGTGAACTGGCTGACATCAACATAGGCAGTCTCCAGCGCTTCATAGTAAGCTCCGGCAGGTGAAATAAAGATCCTGGTGGTAGCACAATGGACCTTATCTGGTCTAAGTGAGGTTGTATCTGCAGTCTGCCCCTCCTACCTACATACCTACCTATATGCAGCCATTGTCAGACCTGTTTTGACTTATGACCACCTAATCAGCAGCAGAACAGACCACAAATCTTACGGTTCTTACCACGATCTAACGACTAACATGCATAGGCACTTCTGGTGTCATTAGAACCATTCTGATTGAAGCCCTTGAAACTATACTCTCCCTGATTCCAATAGACTTCTAGACCTTAAAAAAACAGCCGCGAAAAGTGTCCTGCGTTTAAAATACTCCAACTTCTGCAGAGCGGGCGATTAAGACTTCCGAACCGCGGTAGTATTTTCCAAGCGAAGGTCCTACTCATCGCCAAGGCCCGAGAATTATCAAAGAAGCTAGGCTCTTGGAAAGTTATTGACATTTACATAGACAGTCAAACTACTATTAAAACCATTTCAGGCACAGCAGTAAAGTCAAAAGTTGTAAAAAGTTGTCGTGACAAGCTCAAAATTCTCGTCGCGAATAACAGCTTATCACTCTGGTGATTGCCAGGGCACAACAGTATCTACGGGAACGAAATGGCGGATGAGTTAGCTGGGAAGGGTTCAGAACAGGACCAATCATTGATCGATCACTCAGTACTGCTCTCCCTAGACCTCGGCAATCCAAAATAGCTTCATTGACTTTTAAAGACAAGCTAACGAGAGATGGACATTCCACCATCACCAGATGGAACACGAGATGCACCTCTTCAACCTATCTTCCTTCCTAGATCTCACTGGCACAACAAAATAAGAGCTTCTGCTTCCAAGCTCTATAAGCGTAAGGCTTAGGAGGAACACAACTAGAAGAAACACAAAACAATGCTACGCTGCAAAGCATGAAGGACACAAAAAAAGGAAATCTTCATCAACCCGATCAAAAGGAAGTTAAGCAATACATAGATACATCAGGGTTGCGAAGATAGGATGCTCTAGTAAACTGCCGATCCTTCTCGATCTTCCGCCACCAGGAATCTCCAGACAGATCCAAAAGTGATGTAGGATTTCATTTAACTGTTTTACCACAGGCCTACCAGAAAGAAGCTTAGCCGTTGGCGTAGCATTCATGGCACGTCTTGGAAGTCGATTTGGGGAGTAGTAGCTGCTCAACATTGAGTCCTTCGCGTCTTCTGTTGTTTCTCACTCGATCCCTGCGAGCTATTTCAGCAAAATTACGATGAAATCTCATTTCTGCAGCTTGTATCCTTGTTTTTAGTCTTTCGAACACTATTCTGAGAGTTGAAACAAATACCAAGCTAGACCTCCTTAGATCGACTAGGTAAGTATGTAGAAGTGGCTGTCAAACACTCACGTAACTTGGAAGTCATAACTTACTTGGATGGCAGTAGAGTTCGGTGGGAATCTGGACCTTAACCAACAAACCTCTTCAGTTAACTCCCGATCCTTACACAATCGCCTCCACTTCAAGGAGGATGAGGTTCCCTTTTACTTAGGTGAGGTCTTCCTCCACTGCGTTGTTCCTCCGGGTTAGATTTGAAGATTCTCCGACCTGGCTGTCATTGAGTGCGAGTTCTCTTGTCGTTAGTCCTATTTTTACTGTAGGAAGGGCCATATCTGTCTAGATATGAATCAATTTTCCAAGCTGTTTCACCTAGAGTTGGGAATTGAGAGAAAGTGCTGGAAAATTCGTCCCTTAAATGGCTTTTCGAGGAGCAGACTAACTCCGCAAGTGAACCATCAAAGGTTGAGTCACATCATGCTGGCGCGTCGGCTCTTTTATTTCCTTCAATACGGCCAGGAACATAGAAGGGTCAAAAATGAGTGATATTAAATCGATTGCTACCCTAGGGAACACTGTTCTACTAATTTAGAGGATGAAGTGTCTGAATGGAACGCCTTGATGGCAACCTGGCTCTCAATAAAGATTGCGATACTGCTTTCGGTTAAGAAGCTGTGACTGAATATCTTGCAGGCCTCTCTCATCGCTGCCTTGAATACCCTGGAAGAGTCTGCAAGGCCATACGATTTGGATACGTTCAGTTCTTCGTTAGAAGACACTTGCTCCAACGCCGTATTTCATTTTGGAGCCGTCGATAAAGATCGATACTTGATATTTCGATACGAATTTGTTATTGTTCCATTCCGTCTTGAATGGAAAGTGGACTTGAATTTGCTATGACCATAGGGTTTCAGGAACCAGAACCCGGATTCTCTGAATTCAATGCGAAACAACGTATTGTGTATGCAGGACCATGGACAAGTTGTTTAGGAACACTTTAAAGGTTTTCGTCGGTCCCAGCTGTTTTTTCCACTTTGATCGACTAAGGAGGCTAACCAATCCTCTGCATTGCACCTCCAATCACTCTTGAATATGATTTGCTTTGACCTTAACAGGGAACAATCGATCTCATACTCTAGCAAAACACTCCAGAGTTTGCCTCAAAAGATCTCATTGAATGCCTTGCCACGTCCACAAAGCTGCTTCAGACAGGTTAAGCATACTCCCAGACCTTCTCAAAGACTATTCTGAGGGAGAATAACTGATCAGTAGTGTTTAAGTCAGGACGCAAGCCGCATTGCTATCCTTAAATTGAACAAAACTTCTCGATCCGACAGCTTAGTTGTCGAGTCATTTAAAGCTGCAAAAACTTACAGAATCTTTTCCTTGGTTACACAAGCATCGAAGACTTCTCTCTGTTGATTTCAAGATTCACACTGTCATCTAAGTAAATAGCTTCGGCGTGAATTCCCTCATTAGATCCCTAACGAAACTTCTGTCAACAAAAAACTAGACTATTTTGAATCAAGCCAGATCAAGCTTAGAATAAACCGCATACATGCGCCAGTTTTATTGCTTCAAATGATCTCAGTAACATCAAACGTGTAAACACTTAATTCTATTCAAAGCCTTATGCCAAAGAATCCATAAAAAGATCGTCCATCGTCCCATGTAATTGAATTAACACATTTCGTGTTAAATTTTCTTGGAATAGGAAAAATTCGTAACAAATTAGAGCGCCACACTTCTTAACTCGATTTAAGTGATGTTAATTAATAAGGACGGCCCACGTTGTGTTACACATGCAGCATTACCGCTGACTAAGCCCATCAAAATGTGATGTAAAGCTTCTTCCTCTATACCACATTGCACTCTTGTAACAATAAACAATCTCATGTGTCAAGTAAATTTAGGTAAACAAGTCAAAAAAAAAAGAAGAAAAAAGTCCACGTAATCGGTCTTTTGACGATTTTAAGTAGACGGTGAATTGTAGAAAGTTGAAACATCGCAACGACAGGAACGACAACGTCAACAAAAATATTTTTCCACAGTAATCGTGTCTTTAGATTTGGATCCGATTTTATGACATAAACAGTGATGGATAGGAAAAATGAACTCTACTACGCATTTTTATTGAAAGCGTGCGTATGCTTATGGTCACACGTGGAAGTGTGTCAGCAGATAATTGGAAACACTCATGCAGCTACGTTTGCAGTAAGTCGCAAGTAAAAAATATTTCTGGTTCATCGTGGAAGTGTGTGACACTTCTTATGTTAGGTTGCTGACAGCCAAAACTGTCACCCTTGAAGTTTTGTTGTAAAGATTGACCACGTGTGTAATGACTCCGACTTAGAGCATAACACTGCAATCTGAACTCTATATTTATGTCCAGTAAGACCTCAAGCTGTCAGTTCGAAGCTTTGTCAAAAAACGACATCAATAGGACCATGTGTTGCGCAACAATTTACATCAAAGTTTTGAAATAGTCTTATTGATGAACGCATCCCATGCATGATGAAATCAATGGCCCATGTGGAACTTAAGTGGAATTAATCAGATCAATGAATACGTGCAACAATTTGAAATGAAAGTGAACCTCCCCCTACCTAAAGGCCGATACAGTCTTTGCGGACGTTCAGTTCGTTTTTGACTCTTATTCATCTTGAGTGCTAATAGATTAAGCTAACCTTACTTTGAGTTAGTTAGCGACAAACAACAAAGCGCTTAGATCAAACGAAGAATAACTCTTGTCAATCGCTGCTTCTTTCGGCTTAGAAGGCAATTGAGCTTGGCCATGTCTCGAACGATAAAAGTGACCTTTTATAAGATCTTAGTTATCCCATGGCGCCTAAACACCTATATTGCATGAACCTTCGAACAGATTCAAGCTGAAGACTCTGCCTGGAGAGTGAAGAGACCTCTCTACATATCTTAACAAAATGACCAGCTCACTTCCAACTTAGAAAGAGAATTCTTGGCAGCGTAGTCATCTCTACGGAACAACTCGCTGTCATCCAGAGAAGTTCCTTACCTTCCTAACATCCTCTGGGGTGAAACAATTTATCTGAGAGCATTAGGGAAGGCACAATAGGATTCGCTAGAAACCGCAGTGCCGCAAGGCTGTGGACCCAGGGTGCAGGACATTGGCAAAGTGGCAGCTAAATTAAGGTCGATCTGGCTGATCAGCCCTTACGTAAGAGAGTGCAAAAGTATTTCCACAGACTTTCTTCCTGAGGTATACCAAATACCTTCTTTCAATCGACAGACTTTGTGAAAAGCTAAGGCCCTAGATAAGAAACGCTACATGGATATGGCAATTGTTTGGATGAGAAGAAGCTGATTTACTTTGAAAAGAGGCCAGTACCTGTTCCCTTATTTAACTTCAACACGACTGTAGAAGCCAGAGTCTACAGAGAGCGCCTTAGTGAGAGACTCTTCACTGGGCACTGGAAAAGACAAACGAATTTCAAGACAACACCCACCAACTTTTCATCGACCTCAAACCGCATATAACCATTGCCTTGAGCTCTACACGGTGATGGCCGAATTCGAGATCCCGGGACAACTGATACAGCAGCAAACACTGTAAGCTGTATCAAGATGTGGATGTAATCCAAAAAGACAGAACTCGTCAATTTCACTTACTCGGCTATATCAAGCGAATGTACAATGGTCCAGCGAAGAGGATCTTCTAGTTACAGCCCTCAGGTTCGAGATGACAAGAAAGCCCGAACCTCTGTTTGAAGGACCAATCTATCGCGGATGCCCTAGTGCTTGCTTTAGAGAACAGCGTGTCAACGATCAAAGAGGATGGAAGGCTGCTGTATATCATGTAAAGAATCTCCACTGGTCAGGAGCCAGTTAAGTAAGTAAGCCTCGAGAATCAGGAAGCTGCAATTCCTGACACCCATTCTTTCCCACCGATGGAAATCCCATTACAGAATCACAAAGTCAGGCAAAACGGTCATCGTCGTAACTACTGCGGCAAAACTAGACGACTTTTGCAATGTTTGCGTAATCCACCGATCTTTCGTCGAAACATCAAAGGGAGCGTTCGTTAAATTGGTTTGACCTTCAATTCACATTTAAACG